>CM042392.1:13260994-14460994 GCA_023634145.1 Thymallus thymallus | reverse complement strand
CTTTATGTCCTGAATACAAAGTGTTATGTTTGGGGCAAATCCAATACAACACATTACTGAGTACGACTCTTCATATTTTCAAGCATAGTGGTGGCTGCATCATGTTACGGGTATGCTTGTAATCGTTAAGGACTGGGGTGTTTTTCAGGATAAAAAAAAAAGGAATGGAGCTAAGCAGAGGCAAAATCCTAGATTAAAACCTGGCCCATTCTGCTCTCCACCAGACGCTGGGAGATTAATTCCCCTCTCAGCAGGACAATAACCCAAATCAGAAATGGAGTTGCTTACCAAGAAGACAGTGAATTAGTGGCTGAATTAAATTTACTTGAAAATCCAAGGCAAGACCTGAAAATGGTTGTCTAGCAATGATCAACAACCAATTTGACAGAGCTTGAAGAATTTTGAAAAGAACGATGGACAAAAGTTGGAAAGCTCTTCTAGACTTACCCAGAAAGACTCACAACTTAACCTTTTCAAGCGTCAGTTCCAAATATTTCTAACGGTCGCCTCCCGCAGTGTGAGTTTGCACTCACTGTTACAAAATGTGATTGTTACGCGAGAGGACAGTTAACACACGCTGCCCTCAAACCAAGGCATGCTGCCTGCTAATTATCTATATGTTTCAACTTGTCAATTTCAAATTATTTTCTAATAAGTTTGATTTTCTAACAACAGTTTGAATTGAGGTGTGTTCCGCCTCCTCATTTATTCACATAAGAAGTAGCCCATTTCACTGTTGCGGACAATTTATGTTTGAGGTTTTACTGAGCTGGAAAAATGAGAACCCGAGCACTTCCCCTGTGTTTCCCCAGATCAAGTATGAAGACACTGCGCATCTCTAGTCAGAACAGTCCTTGCAGAAACGTTTTCCCCCTGGCACATTTTCTGGCTGCCGCTTGCATTGCCTTCATTGTTGTTTTCCTTACAAATAAAAACTTTGGGCATGTGTGCGTTCCTATCAAAGTAAGTGCCTTGTTTTCTGTATATTGTGTTGTTTTTTCTACTGTAGCACACCGTATGTATGTATGGATCATAATGTGTTTACTGTTTTATTCATATTTTCAGGAACTGGTGACCATGCATTTCTTGCATAGATTATAATGGACACTTATGATGTGTGTAAAGTACTTTTTTGAAGGTTGTTCTTGTCGTGGCATGACTTTCATTAATGTGATGACTGTTATTTATCAAATCAACTAACTACATTTAATTGTTACACAATTAAATGAATCATGTAACAATTAACGCATTAGGAATTTGGGGCACCGCGGGAGAATTTGCTTATAGAGTTACCAAATCCCGAATTAAACTCAAAGATATACAAAACCATTCTAAAGTTTGGGGTCACTTAGAAATGTCCTTGTCCATTAAAATAACATCTAATTGATCAGACATACAGTGTTGTGACAGTGCGAGGGTTGAGCACAGAAAAGGAGGAGGTCGAAAATAAGAACGAGTGACGTAGAGAACTGATAATTTAACAACACACTAAAACCATGAATGAGACGCAGCTCAGAACAATAATCCACACACACCACTGAGGGAGGGGAACATATATAGGGAGTGCTATCAAGCAAGTGGAAACCGGTGTGTGTGGAATCAGGGGATGGGCATCAGGTGTGGGCACATGATCACACCTGTCATCATACTGATCATTAGAAAACCCTTTTGCAATTATGTTAGCAGAGCTGAAAACCGTTGTGCTGATTAATGAATCAATAAAACTGGCCTTCTTTAGACTAGTTGAGTATCTGGAGCATCAGCATTTGTGGGTTTGATTACAGGCTCAAAATGGCCAGAAACAAAGAACATTCTTCTGAAACTCGTCAGTCTATTCTTGTTCTGAGAAATGAAGGCTATTCCATGCGAGAAATTGCCAAGAAACTGAAGATATTGTACAACGCTGTGTACTACTCCCTTCACAGAACAGCGCAAACTGGCTCTAACCAGAATAGAAAGAGGAGTGGGAGGCCCCAGTGCACAACTGAGCAAGAGGACAAGTACATTAGTGTCTAGTTTAAGAAAAAGACTCCTCAACTAGGCAGCTTCATTAAATCGTACCTGCAAAACACCAGTCTCAATGTCAACCATGATGAGGCGACTACGGTATGATGGCCTTCTAGGCAGAGTTGCATAGAAAAAGTAATATCTCAGACTGGTCAATAAAAAGAAAAGATTAAGATTGGCAAAAGAACACAGACACTGGACAAAGGAAGATTGGACAAAGAGTTATGGACAGACAAATCTAAGTTTGAGGTGTTTGGATCACAAAGAAGAACATTCGTAAGACGCAGAACAAATGAAAAGATGCTGGAGAAGTGCTTGACGCAATATGATGGTCTGGGCGTGCTTTGGTGGTGGTAAAGTGGGAGATTTGTACAGGGTAAAAGGGATCTTGAAAAAGGAAGGTGATCACCGCATTTTGCAACGCCATGCCATACCTTGTGGACGGCGCTTAATTGGAGCCAATTTCCTCCTACAACAGAACAATGACCCAAAGCACAGCTCCAAACTATGCAAGAACTATTTAGGGAAGAAGCAGTCAGCTGGTATTATTTCTATAATGGAGTGGCCAGCACAGTCACCGGATCTCAACCCTATTGAGCTGTTGTGGGAGCAGCTTGACCGTATGGTATGTAAGAAGTGCCCATCAAGCCAATCCAACTTGTGGAATGTGCTTCAGGAAGCATGGGGTGAAATCTCTTCAGATGACCTCAACAAATTGACAACTAGAATGCCAAAGGTCTGCAAGGCTGTTATTGCTTCAAGTGGAGGATTCTTTGACGAAATAAAAGTTTGAAGGATACAATTATTATTTATATTAAAAATCATTATTTATAACCTTGTCAACGTCTTGACAAAATTTCCTATTCATTTTGCAACTAATTTCATATACAGTGGGGAGAACAAGTATTTGATACACTGCCGATTTTGCAGGTTTTCCCACTTACAAAGCAAGTAGAAGTCTGTAATTTTTAACATAGGTACTCTTCAACTGTGAGTGACGGAATCTAAAACAAAAATACAGAAAATCACATTGTATGATTTTTAAGTAATTAATTTGCATTTTATTGCATGACATAAGTATTTGATACATCAGAAAAGCAGAACTTAATATTTGGTACAGAAACCTTTACAGAAACCTTTACAATTACAGAGATCATACGTTTCCTGTAGTTCTTGACCAGGTTTGCACACACTGCAGCAGGGATTTTGGCCCACTCCTCCATACAGACCTTCTCCAGATCCTTCAGGTTTCGGGGCTGTCGCTGGGCAATACAGACTTTCAGCTCCCTCCAAAGATTTTCTATTGGGTTCAGGTCTGGAGACTGGCTAGGCCACTCCAGGACCTTGAGATGCTTCTTACGGAGCCACTCCTTAGTTGCCCTGGCTGAGTGTTTCGGGTTGTTGTCATGCTGGAAGACCCAGCCACGACCCATCTTCAATGCTCTTACTGAGGGAAGGAGGTTGTTGGCCAAGATCTCGCGATACATGGCCCCATCCATCGGCCCCTTTGCAGAAAAGCATTACCAAATAATGATGTTTCCACCTCCATGCTTCACGGTTGGGATGGTGTTCTTGGGGTTGTACTCATCCTTCTTCTTCCTCCAAACACGGCGAGTGGAGTTTAGACCAAAAAGCTCTATTTTTGTCTCATCAGACCATATGACCTTCTCCCATTCCTCCTCTGGATCATTCAAATGGTCATTGGCAAGCTTCAGACAGGCCTGGACATGCGCTGGCTTGAGCAGGGGGACCTGGCGTGCGCTGCAGGATTTTAATCCATGACGGCGTAGTGTGTTACTAATGGTTTTCTTTGAGACTGTGGTCCCAGCTCTCTTCAGGTCATTGACCAGGTCCTGCCATGTAGTTCTGGGCTGATCCCTCACCTTCCTCATGATCATTGATGCCCCACGAAGTGAGATCATGCATGGTGCCCCAGACCGAGGGAGATTGACCGTCATCTTGAACTTCTTCCATTTTCGAATAATTGCGCCAACAGTTGTTGCCTTCTCACCAAGCTGCTTGCCTATTGTCCTGTATCCCATCCCAGCCTTGTGCAGGTCTACAATTTTATCCCTGATGTCCTTACACAGCTCTCTGGTCTTGGCCATTGTGGAGAGGTTGGAGTCTGTTTGATTGAGTGTGTGGACAGGTGTCTTTTATACAGGTAACGAGTTCAAACAGGTGCAGTTAATACAGGTAATGAGTGGAGAACAGGAGGGCTTCTTAAAGAAAAACTAACAGGTCTGTGAGAGCCGGAAATCTTACTGGTTGGTAGGTGATCAAATACTTATGTCATGCAATAAAATGCAAATTAATTATTTAAAAATCATACAATGTGATTTTCTGGATTTTTGTTTTAGTTGAAGTGTACCTATGATAAAAATTACAGACCTCTACATGCTTTGTAAGTAGGAAAACCTGCAAAATCGGCAGTGTATCAAATACTTGTTCTCCCCACTGTATATGTAAGAAATTCTAATTTTGCTACATAAGACCGAATCCAGGTGGCGATTTTAGCTAGTTAGCTAGCCACTGGAGGACAACGACACAATGAGATACAACAATTCACATATTTCTCAGTAAATTACTTTAGGCTTTTAATGTGATCTGAGTAGTGTGAAGCCAAATCCATACAGGCTTCCTTTGACACTTTTTTTGGTGCGCTAGGACCATTTACAGTTTAGCTCACTCAGTTTAGCTCACCACTGATTGCCTATTATTTTTATCAAGTGAGGCCAAATGCATTCAATGATACGGGCAGCAAAAACGGCATACTCTTTTTGACCAGACACCATCAGATAGATGGTATACACAGACTGAGAAAGAGGGGTGCTATTATGCTTGTTCTGATGCTTATTGGTACAATTGGAATGTCTCCAGCTGATATGATTCTTGGCCACCCTGTTCAGCCCAGGTGGGACCTACTCAAACCAGATGTCAGCGCAAGAGTTCTCCGCAGTCAGGAATGGATGGCCACCTAGAGGAAAAAACACCAAACCCGCCATGTCGCTGGAGGCCGGAACATCCGTGTGGGTCAGGTACTTCTCAGGGAATGACAAATGGACACCTGGAGTGGTGGTCACCCCTACATGCCCTCTCTCATACAGAGTTGTTGCTGGGAAGGTGGTGAGGCACCACGTTGATCACCTGCTGGTAAGAGGGATGGGACACAGGCATCCTTAGATCGTCCTCCCATCTGGGACGCAGAGGCAGCCCTTGTCCGATGCTCAAACAGAGCCCGCAAAGCCCCAGAAAGATTGGACTTATACAGTAGTGTGCCCTCCGTAATTATTGGGACTCATCATTATTCACTATCCGTAATCATGGTAGCATCCATATTAATGTAGAATTGTTTAGAAATATACTATATTCTTATTTACAATGAAAGTGACTCCAAAATGACATTTATTTATATTGGGCACAAAATTCCTGCTAGGTATATGGGATTAAATGCTAAACTTTTTACAACTAATATACATTTAAGTGAATTTGTCACAATACTTTTGGTCTTTTAAAATGGCGGCACTATGTGTCATTTCTAAATGATATGGATGAAAATACCCTCAAATGAAACCTGACAGTCTGCACTTGAACTGTTGTTATCTACACTTCAATATACTTCTGTCCAATTACTGCATTATTGACAGAATTGGTTAGTTCCCCCCTTTTGACTCTGACTAGTTAAAATGTTATTCCCCCTGCATGTTTCTTTGGGCTCTGTTAAGGATGTTCGGACTATGGGTGGAGGGATGTGGTAACCTGAGTTATGGGTTAGTTCTATGGGGAGTTTCCCATTCGGCCGTGAGGGACTCAAGGCTGTAAAACAGGAAATAAAGCAGTTCAATTTACCATGAGATGGAGTCCATGTGCCTATCTTTGCGTCTGGTGAAGTTTATGATAAATTAAAGTTTGTTTTTTTACTGTAAACTACATATACTTATTATCCAACTGTCGATCAGGCAAACCACAAAAAGAGTACTGTGGTCCTGTACAGTAATATTCTGCCAGACAATTACTCTGTCCTTCAGAGATGCATTCAATGTAAATACCGTAATTAAAAGAACATGACAAAGACTAAATACATAATATACAAGTAGTTAAACTCTCTCTATCACCATAGTCATGACTCACTGCTAAACAAGTAGATATTTACTCTGATTTCAAGCCCTCTTGACTTCTACAGCTCATTATCCCAAAGTGCTGCTTAAAGGGTAGGTACAGTAACATAAACGTAACCACATGTAACATGGCTTTTCATTAGTATACATATCAAAAGTCCCAATGCAAAGTTACACCTCACTTTTCTATTTTTGGAGTCGGAAAATGTTTTTCCAGGGTGCAAAAGGGGAACAGACAAGGTACCACCGTTAGAGCAAGCAGGTATTATTTTCTATTTCGTTTTGAGCCCATGGCAAGAAGGCACCAGAGCCTGCAGTGCTAATGGGTTCCCACTATATAACACAAGTCCATGAAGTGCATAAGGTGTAGCTAATGTTAGCCAGCTTGAGCTAGCTACCGAGCTAGCATACAAACTCAGCAGCACAGAGTAGATCCCTCATATGACTTTGAGAAATAGTGCATTGTGAGTAGTAACGAATATATCCGTAAATAAGTTAATAATATATATTTAAAAACCTATGTTTGTAGTTATAGGTAACTAGATCGTGACTACAACTAAGGTACTAAGTCTTTGACCACACTGTTTTGTTACTGTTTTGTGCATAAAAACTCATGCTTCCTATCCTTCAAAGACAAAGTGCTTTGATTTAAGAATAAAACACTACTCTAGTTTCAAGAAGGCTGCTAACCAGATACACACTGTTATTTAGCCAGTAAAAACATCAAGCCCCGTGAATGGATGCTCAGCACTTTGATGTAAACCTCCATCGCCCACCCACCACCACTCACCAGCAGCCTGGCTGAAGTCATTGGCTTGCCTGTATTGTAGACCTTGGGTGTCTGAGTGTTATATGATTAGTGCCATCTCGGCACCTCCAAGCCAAGGTCACTTGGCCTGAGTCACGGCTGTCGACTCCCCCTCAGCACCGACCCCTCAGCCCCGACCAGATGGTCCCTCCTCTCCATACATTACCTTCCACCGATGCCACTCTTGAAGGTGAGAACATTGGAAGTGACATTCAGATGCTGAGTGCCTCAGCTGTCGATGAGGTGAAAATACAACGACGGCCGTTAATACGAAAAATAGTGAAGAATATTTACATGCCACTTCAGTTACTACCTGCCTGCAGTACACAGGCTTTTAGATTCTCCCTCCTTGCTCCATTTAATTCCTCCAGGGCCGGAGTGGAAGCAGATTGATCCATGCTTGATTTATGACGACTGAAAGGTAGTGTGAGGAATGATCTTTGGCCTGGTGCTGAGTAATGTCCTGTGTGGAGGAAATTAAAGGCTAATTGCAGTGCATTATCATTAGCTGTTAAAAGAACAGAATATTAGTGGTCCAGAGAAGCAAGCCAATTATCAAGGCTCTGAAAAGTGCTTTCCAATGAAGATCATTATTCTGTCTAAAAATCATAAATGTATCGAATTACAAATCATAAGATATACATTCACAGCCATACCAGTTGGCTTATATGTTCAATATGCTGTACAGTATGTTTGCCCAATGTAAATTCTGAGGTAACAGTTATAATGCCATTAATAATGACACTGATTTCCCTTTCGGGTTTGACTTCTCAATACAAATAGCTTTAGACAACAAGAAAAAAGCTTAATGTGTTTTGTCCAAATACTAGTGAATTCAACTAATAAAAGAATGGACGACCTGACCAGAGAGGTCCAGGACCTGAAGAACAGTTTGCAGTTCTCCCAGGGTCAGCTAGATAAGTTGAAACAGGAGAAAGGCAAGATGACAGCAATCTGTAATTCATTGAGAGAGGACCCATGATAACAATGACTTATAAATCAGACTTGAGGGACAATTAAGGCGGAACAACATGGTTGTGGACAGAATTGTAGAATGTCCACATGAGACCTGGACGGAGTCTGACGACAAAGTGAGGGAAATGATCTCTGAGAAATTGAAGATTGACCACAGGAAGATTGAGGTGAAAGGCCCAGGCCGATAGTGGTCAAGTTCCTGAGGTTCAAGGACAAGGTAGCTTTTCTGGAAAGAGCCAAGAACTTGAGAGGAACTTATCTTCCTCAACAAGGACTATCCTGAAGCTGTACGCCAGAAGATGAAAAAACGTATCCCAACCATGAAAGCTGCCAGAGCGAATGGGGACATTACTTACATCCACTATGACAGGCTTATTGTCCACCCTCCCTCCCAGAAGCCTGGAAGGGATGAGAGAGCCACGCCTATGGGATCATATCTTCAACCCCGCAGCACACACACACACACACACACATACCAATTGATTAATGGACAGCTGAATGTACACTGGGGGCCAAAAGTTTGGAATATTACTCATTCAAGGGTTTTTCTTTATTTGCAAAAAAATGTTCATTGTAGAATAAAAGTGAAGACATCAAAACTATGACATAACACATATGGAATCATGTAGTAACCAAAAAAGTGTTAAACAAATCAAAATATATAAGTAGCCACCCTTTGCCTTGATGACAGCTTTGCACACTCTTGGCATTCACTTTTTCCATTATATAGAAAGTTCTTGCGACCAATAGAATGTTATGTACGTATACGGGGGATACAACCATCCCAGCTTTGCAGATTTTGCTACAAAAAGACAGAATCATTAGATCACTTGTTTTGGTACTGCCATATGTAGCTTCTTTTTGGTTGCAGGTTCAGCAATGGATGAAGAATTGCAACATTTACCAGGAGCTAACTCTGCAAATAGCACTGCTGGATGACTTGAAAAGCCATAGTCAATCGATTAATAATATAATAATATTAGTAAAAATGTTCATCTTTAATTTGCAATCTGTAGAAACTATGAGAATAGAAAGGTTCAGAATTTTTGTGAAACATTACAGCACAGTTTTAAAATACATGGCAATTAGAAATCAAAACTGAATGGATTTTAGAAATAGATAACTAATGTAAAATGTACTGTGTACGTAAATTGTGTAAAGTGTGTATAATCTGGAAGTAGAACCCTTAGTATTGTTGTCCATTAGTTTACTCCAATTAGTGGAGAGGTGCTAGGGTTAGAGGAAAATAATAAAGAAAGAATATACTTTTCAATATTTAATAACTATATGGGGGATTGGAAATTATTTATTTTTAATTTAGCCTTTATTTAACCTGGCAAATCAGTTAAGAACAAATTATTATTTACAATGACAGCCTACCTACAGGGTCAGCCATGGTAATACGGCGCCCCTTGAGCAAATTAGGGTTAAGTGCCTTGCTCAAGGACACATCGACAAGTTTTTCACCTTGTCGGCTCGGGTAATTTAATATAGCCGAAACAATCGCAATAAATGTATTATTTATTTTAGGCAGGTCTAAAGAAACATGATGCAGACAATTACATTGATAGATCCCACAATCTTTCTGCAATATTAAAGTGTTCTTACAGAGTTGGTTTATTAACTGTATTCTGGAACTGAAGAGTGTTGTGATAGAAAAGCTTATTATTTGCATTGAGCAGATGTAGGGCTGTGGCAGTCATAACATTTTGTCAGCTGGTGATTGTCATGCAAATATCTGCCGGTCTCACCGTAATACACCAATAATTAACATAAACATGTTTAGTATCTCCGGCTTCCACTCAAAGCCTACAAGCCACTGATGCAGACCTTTGAACATGTACATAAAAAAGAATAAATCAATTTAATATAGCCTAAACAATCTCAATAAATCCATTATTTATTTTAGGCAGGTCTAAAGAAACATTATGATATGAAGAAAATGTAGCCTATTTAAGAAGAACAGAATGGCATATTCTGAGTCATCCTTATGTTAGGCCTTGATCTGGCTATGCCATATGGCTGTGGGCTACACTAGTTAATTTAGCAGACAAGATGTGCTTATAATTCCCGTGACAAAAATAAATCGAAACAATCTTTTTCCCAAACAATTTCTGAGGTAGTGTGCACATGTGTGGCTATACTGTGTTGAACGGTTAACAAAGAAACAGGTCATCCTATATGCTTACTTTATAGTTATTTTCATAACTTTAGTTGTGATTCAACATTAGGCTATGTGTTTAGGTTTCTAATACTACATTTTAAGGCTGTATGATGCAACTCTAATTATTATTTATTTTTTAAGTTGGATGAAATGCAAGCTACTGTTTCTTGCGCAGGCTGCACACACTTCATCAGTCTCAATTTCACAAGCGCTTGATAATATTGTAACCCATCAGACCACTCTAAAATAATATACACTGTATGTGTGGAATAATTTTTATTTAGAATTGCACACCAACGAAAAAAACTGGTTTACATGTAGTTACATTTTTTATATGCCAGGTAGGTTACACCGTTAGTAAAGCAAATTAATGTGCTTAATTTGAATAACTTTGCTATATATATGTATATATATATATATATATATATATATATATATATATATATATATATATATATATATATATATATATATATATATATATGTGTGTATATACAGTGGGGAGAACAAGTATTTGATACACTGCCGATTTTGCAGGTTTTCCCACTTACAAAGCATGTAGAAGTCTGTAATTTTTATCATAGGTACTCTTCAACTGTGAGTGACGGAATCTAAAACAAAAATCCATAAAATCACATTGTATGATTTTTAAGTAATTAATTTGCATTTTATTGCATGACGTAAGTATTTGATACATGAAAAAAGCTGAACTTAATATTTGGTACAGAAACCTTTGTTTGCAATTACAGAGATCATATGTTTCCTGTAGTTCTTGACCAGGTTTGCACACACTGCAGCAGGGATTTTGGCCCACTCCTCCATACAGACCTTCTCCAGATCCTTCAGGTTTCGGGGCTGTCGCTGGGCAATACGGACTTTCAGCTCCCTCCAAAGATTTTCTATTGGGTTCAGGTCTGGAGACTGGCTAGGCCACTCCAGGACCTTGAGATGCTTCTTACGGAGCCACTCCTTAGTTGCCCTGGCTGTGTGTTTCGGGTCGTTGTCATGCTGGAAGACCCAGCCACGACCCATCTTCAATGCTCTTACTGAGGGAAGGAGGTTGTTGGCCAAGATCTTGCGATACATGGCCCCATCCATCCTCCCCTCAATACGGTGCAGTCGTCCTGTCCCCTTTGCAGAAAAGCATCCCCAAAGAATGATGTTTCCACCTCCATGCTTCACGGTTGGGATGGTGTTCTTAGGGTTGTACTCATCCTTCTTCTTCCTCCAAACACGGCGAGTGGAGTTTAGACCAAAAAGCTATTTTTGTCTTATCAGACCACATGACCTTCTCCCATTCCTCCTCTGGATCATCCAGATGGTCATTGGCAAACTTCAGACGGGCCTGGACATGCGCTGGCTTGAGTAGGGGGACCTTGCGCGCGCTGCAGGATTTTAATCCATGACGGCGTAGTGTGTTACTAATGGTTTTCTTTGAGACTGTGGTCCCAGCTCTCTTCAGGTCATTGACCAGGTCCTGCCGTGTAGTTCTGGGCTGATCCCTCACCTTCCTCATGATCATTGATGCCCCACGAGGTGAGATCTTGCATGGTGCCCCAGACCGAGGGAGATTGACCGTCATCTTGAACTTCTTCCATTTTCGAATAATTGCGCCAACAGTTGTTGCCTTCTCACCAAGCTGCTTGCATATTGTCCTGTAGCCCATCCCAGCCTTGTGCAGGTCTACAATTTTATCCCTGATGTCCTTACACAGCTCTCTGGTCTTGGCCATTGTGGAGAGGTTGGAGTCTGTTTGATTGAGTGTGTGGACAGGTGTCTTTTATACAGGTAACGAGTTCAAACAGGTGCAGTTATTACAGGTAATGAGTGGAGAACAGGAGGGCTTCTTAAAGAAAAACTAACAGGTCTGTGAGAGACGGAATTCTTACTGGTTGGTAGGTGATCAAATACTTATGTCATGCAATAAAATGCAAATGAATTATTTAAAAATTATACAATGTGATTTTCTGGATTTTTGTTTTAGATTCCGTCTCTCACAGTTGAAGTGTACCTATGATAAAAATTACAGACCTCTACATGCTTTGTAAGTAGGCAAACCTGCAAAATCAGCAGTGTATGAAATACTTGTTCTCCCCACTGTATATATAGCAGCACGAAAAAGCTTGTATCCTCTCGGTTTTCACTCGCATTGACTAGGCTCTGTAGGCTATGGGCTCTCCAATCGTGTTCCAGGGGTATTGGGCCTAAAGGCTACGTTTGGAGTTATTTAGCCACTTTAGTTGTGATACAAACCTTATCAAAACATATAGGCCTATGGGTTAGGCTACTGTACACGATGCATGCAACTATGATTTGAAAAAGTCACAGAAAACTGCCAGCAATGTTTCTTGCAAGCACAGCCTGGGTATTATTCACAAGTGATAGTATTCTCACCCATCAGACTATCCTCAATTTAATCTTGCCTTAACATATACAAAAATTAATTTTTTTGAAATTAGTTTTGATTTAGAATGGGCCATTATCATGCACCTGTCGGAACAGGGGTGGTGTAATAAAAGACATTCATTTGCACTTGAATAGCGAATGGGGAACACTTTTCCCGCAGTTCATTTTCATGCTAGCCACGTGGGCTACTCCGGTTGTAAAGCAAAGCAATGTGCTATGCATATTCATGTCATGAGGCTGACAGCCCGCTGTTCCGCTTTGTGGACAACTACCCCCATCAGTGGAGGCTGCTGAGGGGGGAACGGCTCATAATAATGGCCGGAACGGAGCAAATGGAATGGCATCAAACACCTGGAAACCATGTGTTTGATGTATTTGATAAGGTTACACTGATTCTGCTCCAGTCATTACCACGAGCCCGTTCTCCCAAATTAAGGTGCCACCAACCTCCTGTGACTCCAATTGTTAGGGTGGAGAAACACGTATTTTGTCAGTAGCCTATATCCATAATCTTTGATATTAGGAAAGTTAATAAAAATAGTAGGCCTAGCCTACAAAAAGCTGATGGGATCTTCTTCTTTTTAATAGAGGCCATCAAAACGGTTTTCTCACTTGCATAGCAAGAAATGCAATACTCATATTAGAAATTATTATGAGTAAGGATTGAGTGGGTATTGTTTACCTTTGCAAATCCATACAGTAAATTGACAAATGTGCAGTATACATACATGTATACCAACATTAGGTGAAAGTCTACAAAATTGGCATATCTGTGTATCTCAATGTTCAGATCTGTTCTGGAATACAGAAGAGGAGAGGATGAGTTTTTAGACTACTGCACCTATAGATAGAATCTGAGTTGTCATATATTGGTTGTCTGAAATCTACAGAAATCTACAGTACAGACAGAGGCTCACCCTTGTGTTCACCCTGTGCATTGACCACAGTCCCCCTCCTCTCCTCTGGTTAGGGGAAGTTAAGTTGAGACGCGTCTTTCAAAAGTTACCTAATTACGGTTGAACTATCTGCCCATTCAACAGTCAGTCTGTCCTTTTGTTGAACATGAACAGAGGGTTAAAGCAGCTAATTGAGTGAAAGGGCTTACCATTTAAAAAAACGGACAATGCACTATTATGGGTATAGTACAAGAACAAATGGTGTAGCCATGGACTGAAAAGGTAGAATTTTTTTTATATATGGAGATACGAAGGCTTACGTCCTGTTTCTATATAATTGTCAGATTACATTGAGACCACTCTTTTAGTTTTTGGATGGGGACTAGAGAAAGGAAAACCTGGTTGAGCTCTGCTCTCTGCGTATCCGTGGCGCTTTGTGAGAGAGACTGCCTGTAGCTGAAGATAAAACAACGGGAGGTGACAAATTCATAACGGTTTACAATTCAGAGGGACTGTCAGGTTGGCCCCAGAATAAGGTGACATGGCTGACAGGGGACTTCATCTCTGTGATTTTGCGACGTTGCTGTCGTCGAGAGACAATCCTTGACCATATGCTTCCTGGAAAGTCAAACATCGAAATAAAGTATTTTTTCCTGTCTCATAAAAGATAGATACTCCAGTCAGACTGCTTTGTGAGTGTATTGTAAGGGTGATTAGGCAACAATATCATGCTTACAGGGTTATGTGATGAGCCCTAAACAGAATTAACTTTGTCAACACAAAAACTTGCATGCATGAATAGTGAACACCAAATACATGTCCAAGAAGTAGAGAAACATTCACGATTGTGTTTATGGACCTTACAATTCTACAGTGCTACAATACTACAGTACTACAACATTTGTAAAATTCCAAGACAATTATTATTATGTGTGGGAGAAGGTATTTGCATTTTCTGAATAGGATATTCAGCTTCTTTTTTTTTTAAAGCTCTTTTATTTGTGTAAGAGCTGTTTGAAAAATGCATGGAATTTCTAAGGTGGGATGGCGTCATAACGTCATACAACAATCTGATTCTAATGGACCAATGATCGTTGATTTTGTATTTGCATATTAATCTGGTAATTGCGTATGTACCCTCCTACCCTTGAATGAGGCAGAGACGTCTTCTGTCAAAAATGCATCCTGCCCTAGGCTACTAGCTAGATAGGGAACATAACCATGTGGATATTTGAATAATGACAGGTCTTTGGATCACTCATATTTTCCTCATGGACAACATGCAAAGTGAAGCTTCAATAATGTGTTGCCCTGAATTCACCTGGTGCCATCGACGACACAACATTTGACGCTGGTGGAGGTAGCTGCTGTACATACCAAGCTGGTGGTGCAAAGGGAAAGGGAAAGAGGGGATACTAGTCAGTTGTACAACTGAATGCATTCAACTGAAATGTGTCCTCCGCATTTAACCCAACCCCTCTGAATCAGAGTAGACATCCACGTCTTCGGCGCACAGGGAACAGTAGGTTAACTGCCTTGTTCAAGTGCAGAACAACAGATTTTGACCTTGTCAGCTCAGCGATTCGATCCAGCAAAATTTTGGTTACTGACCCAAAGTTCCTACCCTCAAGGCCACCTGCCGCCCCTAAAGTAGTACAAATTACATTTTATTTGTCATATGCGCCGAATACAACAGGTGTAGACTTTACCGTGAAATGCTTACTTACAACTTAACCAACAATGCAGTTCAAGAAATAGAGTTAATATATAAAACAATCCAAAAGTAACACAAGAAAATAATAACAATAATAATAATAATAATAACAACAATAACAGGTTAGTCGAGGTCATTTGTAAAGTGATTATGCATAGATAATAAACCGCGAGTAGCAGCAGGGGGACAGTCAATGTAAGTAGTTTGGATGGCCATTTGATCAATTGTTCAGCAGTCTTACGGCTTGGGGTTAGAAGCTGTTATGGAGCCTTTTGGTTCTAGACTTTGCACTCCAGTACCGCTTGTAGCAGAGAGAACAGTCTATGACTTGGGTGACTGGAGTCTAACAATTTTTAGGGCCTTCCTCTGACACCGCCTAGTTTAGAAGTCTTGGATGGAAGGAAGCTTGGCCTCAGTGATGTACTGGGCCGTACGCACTACCCTCTGTAGTGCCTTGCGGTCGGAGGCCGAGCAGTTGCCATACCAGGCAGTGATGCAACCAGTCAGGATGCTCTCGATGGTGCAGCTGTAGAACCTTTTGAGGATCTGAGGACCCATGCCAAATCTTTTCAGTCTCCTGAGGGGGAATAGGCTTGGTCGTGCCCTCTTCACGACTGTCTTGGTGTGTTTGGACCATGATAGTTTGTTGGTGAAGTGGACACCAAGGAACTTGATGCTCTCAACCTGTTCCAATACAGCCCGTCGATGAGAATGGGGGCATTCTCGGCCCCCCTTTTTCCTGTAATTCACAATCATCTCCTTTGTCTTGATCACGTTGAGGGAGAGGTTGTTGTCCTGGCACCACACGGACAGGACTCTGACCTCCTCCCTATAGGCTGTCTCATCGTTGTCTGTGATCAGGCCTAACACTGTTGTGCCAATGGCAAACTTGATGGCCATGCAGTCATGAGTGAACAGGGAGTACAGGAGGGAACTGAACACACACCCCTGAGGGGCACCCGTGTTGAGGACCAGCGTGGCGGATGTGTTGTTGCCTACCCGTACCACCTGGGGGCGGTCCGTCAGGAAGTCCAGGATCCAGTTGCAGAGGGAGTTGTTTAGTCCCAGGATCTTTAGCTTAGTGATGAGCTTTGAGGGCACTATGGTGTTGAACGCTGAGCTGTAATCAATGAATAGCATTCTCACATGTGTTTCTTTTTTCCAGGTAGGAAAGAGCAGTGTTGAGTGCAATAGAGATTGCATCATCTGTGGATCTGTTGGGGTGGTATGCAAATGGAAGTGGGTCTAGGGTTTCTGGAATAAAGGTTTAGATGTGAGCCATGACCAGCCTTTCAAAGCACTTCATGGCTACAGATGTGAGTGCTACAGGTAGGTAGTCATTTAGGCAGGTTAACTTAGTGTTCTTGGGCACAGGGACTATGGTGGTTTGTTTGAAACATTGTTATTACATACTCAGTTAGGGATAGGTTGAAAATGTCAGTGAAGACACTTGCCAGTTGGTCAGCGCATGCTCAGAGTACAAGTCCTGGTAATCCATCTGGCCCTGCAGCCTTGTGAATGTTGACCTAAGGGTCAACATTCACAAGGCTGTGATCACGCTCTCTGTACCAAGTAGCCGATGTGATTAAAGGTCTTACTCACATCGGCTACAGAGAGCGTGATCACACACTCGTCCGGAACAGCTGATGTTCTCATGCATGTTTCAGTGTTACTTGCCTCGAAGCGTGCATAGAAGTAATTTAGCTCGTCTGGTAGGCTCCTGTCACTGGGCAGCTTCCCTTTGTAGTCCGTAATAGTTTGCAAGCGTTGCCACATCCGACGAGCGTCGTAGCCAGTGTAGTACGATTCAATCATAGTCCTGTATTGACAGGATTTCTTATAAGGGTCCGGGTTAGAGTCCCGCTCCTTGAAAGTGGCAGCTCTACCCTTTAGCTCAGTGCGAATGTTGCCTGTAATACATGGCTTCTGGTTGGGGTATGTACGTACAGTCACTGTGGGGACGACATCATCCATGCACTTATTGATGAAGCCAGTGACATGTGGTAAACTCCTCAATGTCATCTGACCACTTTCTCGTTGACCGAGTCACTGGTGCTTCATGCTTTAGTTTTTGCTTGTAAGCAGGAGGATAGAATTATGGTCAGATTTGCCAAATGGAGGGTGAGGGAGAGCTTTGTAAACGTCTCTGTGTGTGGAGTAAAGGTGGGTTTTTTTCCCTCTATAAGAATAAAAAAATAACTGAATTTCTGACATTGGGTGCAAACTAAGATATTGTGCACTAACAGATACCTTGTATCTAACATAATGATATAAATTAGGTAGAACGGATTTGAGTTTCCCTGCATTAAAGTCCCCGGTCACTAGGATGAGCATTTTTCTGTTTGCTTATGGCCTTATACAGCTCATTGAGTGTGGTTTTAGTGCCAGGATCGGTTTGTGGTATATACGCTACGAAAAATATTGATGAAAACTCTCTTGGTAAATAGTGTGGTCTACAGCTTATCATGAGATTCTCTACCTCAGGCGAGCAAAACCTCGAGACTTCCTTTGATTTCATGTACCAGCTGTTGTCTACAAATATACGTAGACTGCCACCACTTGTCTTGCCAAAGGCCACTGTTCTAACCTAACGAAAAAGCTTAAAACCCGCCAGCTGTATGTTATTCATGTCGTCGTTCAGCCACGACTAGATTTCATGCACCAGCTGTTGTTTACAAATATATGTAGACTGCCACCACTTGTCTTGCCAAAGGCCACTGTTCTAACCTGCCGAAAAAGCTTAAAACCCGCCAGCTGTATGTTATTCATGTAGTCGTTCAGCCACGACTCAGTGAAACAAAAGATATTACCATTTTTAATATCCCGTTGGTAGGATATTCGTGATAGTACCTTGTCTAATTTATTTTCCAATGATTGTACGTTGGCTAGTAATACTGATGGTAAAGGCAGATTACCCACTTGCTGTCGTATCCTTACAAGGCACCCCAACCTGCGTTCCCGATATCTTCTTGTCTTTCTCCTGCGAATCACTGGGATTTCGGCCTTGTCGGGTGTTTGAAGTACCTCCTTCTCTTCCGACTTGTTTAAGAAAAACTCTTCGTCCAGTCCTAGGTGAGTAATCGCTGTCCTGATATCCAGAAGCTTTTTTTGGTCGTAAGAGACGGTGGCAGAAACATTACGAACAAAATAAGTTACAAATAACGCGAAAAAACACACATAGTAGCACAATTGGTTAGGCACCTGTAGAACGGCAGCGATTTCCACCGGCGCCATTTCTATGCCATGATTTAGACTTTCATTATTACCTTGTTTACAATTAGTTTATTATGTTATGTAAATAACTGACAAGAGAATTAATAAAGAATGACAACAACCTTTTATTGCAGTCTGGTTTCTTTATATACTTTCATTAACAGAAAACTTTCCAAAAGGTTTAATTCAAGAGTGTTTACTACACAGCCTATTTCACAAAATTATGAAATAGACTTTGTGATGATACTGAAGATTATGCAATGGGCCAATGGGTCCACCATTGTTACGTCCCTTGACAATCTCCCTGTGTTTGGATGTCCTTATGTGCCCGCTTGTTTTTGGTCTCCCTCTATCAACCTCTATGTTATTCCCAGACGTATGCGTGACCATCAAGCTCATCAGCCAATCAAGTATAGCTCATCATACTATAAATGGTGTTTGTGTTTGGTTGGGTTAGGTAAGGAGGGTGGTAGATTTGTTGACATGTGTTTGAGATGTATAATTGCTTGAGTGTTTTTGTGTGTATGACTTGAACGCCACTAGTGCTTTACTGTTACTCTGATAGTGACTTTAGTATTACTGACTACCTGTTTAATATCTGCTGTGTGTGTAGACCTGATCCTTCTACTAGTAGTCTGTGGAGTAGGGCTAGGTGAGATACCCTGGGGTTTACATACACCCATAGGTAACCCACTGTTATATACATTAGGCTAGAAGCTAGCCCTGTCGCCCAGTGTTATTGTAGCAGTGAGACAAGTTTGTGCTTAGGGTAGTTTGTGACAGGCAGGGTTTAGAGGTGTAGGGAAGTTCAGGGTCTTTTTGTATGGTTTCTTTGCTTTAACAGACCGCTGGCACCGCCTTACTCCTAACCCCTTTACCTGCTGTCCTCCTTCCCTGATTGTGACGGTGTAATGTGATTGTGTGCGTTGTTAAATGATAAATGTTTTAAGTAAATAATATGTTTAACAGTACTTTCAGTTATGGCGTTCTTTTATTTAGTTAGTGCACACAACATCACACCAGTTCCCTCATCCAGAGTATGTGGTCTTGGGCAGTTGCGTCCTCCTCCTCTCCCGAGTCATTGGAGTGGCGTAACAACCATGCATACAAGCTGTTCTGATCCAGCATCTTCTGGTGACCTATTGAACACAGTACAACAATGATATAGCAAATTAAAATGCATGATGTGTGCCTTTTTGTTTTGATGACAAAACAAAGTAGCCTACACACCTGTGGAAGTTTGATGCTTTCAGGGTCCAGCTCTAACTGACAGGTTGAAAACCATGTGCCTTTTAAGCAGTATGGGGGTGGTCTCTAGATTATTCTATTAGCCAATTAGGGCTGTATATGTAAATATATTCAAATCTGTATCCCCATGCCCACACAATCAGATTGAGCATTTCAGTGGCCCATGGAAATAAATTATGACAAATATATTTTGGAGTTACATTAAAATAAGTAACACACACAGGTGATTTATTAGACAAAGTGATTATCTAAAAATGAAAAGACTGCATGGGGTCATTAAGTAGAAAATAAATTACATAAAATGTTCCTTTTTCAATCCATTCAAGTGCAATTTCTTGCACTACAGTACAATCTCTACCACAATCAAATATACTGAAAAAATATATAAACGCAACATTTAAAGTGTTGGACCCATGTTTCATGAGCTGAAATAAAAGATCCCAAAATTGTTCCATACGTATACAAAGCTTAGTGAGCATTTCTCCTTTGCCAAGATAATCCATCAATCCATCAAGTGTGGCATATCAAGAAGCTGGTTGAACAGCATGGTCATTACACTGGTGCACCTTGTGCTGGGAACAATAAATAGCCACTCTAAAATGTGCAGATGTCTCACATTTTTAGGGAGCATGCAATTGGAATGCTGACTGTAGGAATGTCCACCAGAGCTGTTGCCAGATGATTTAATGTTAACTTCTCTACCATAAGCTGCCTCCAACGTCATTTTTTTAAATTTGGCAGTACGTCTAACCAATCCAGCCCAGCACCTCCACATCCGGCTTCTTCACCTGCGGGATCGTATGAGACATATTGTTCTGTCTCACGATTCCGAGCATGAAACAGCATAGTGTGCTGCATGACTATATTGATGAAAAACTAATTTCATATGGGATTGAATGGTGGGCTTTTGCACAGATGGGGCTCCATCTATGGTGGGACGCCGGGCAGGCCTCTGCACACTAGTTATGAATGTGTCTCCCTCTACCATATGGACTCATTGTATGATGGTTCTCCAACTACTTCTCAGACAGAGTTCAGTGCGTAAAATCAGAGGGCCTGCTGTCCGGTCCACTGGCAGTCTCTATGGGGGGTGCCACAGGGTTAAATTCTTGGGCCAACCCTATTCTCGATATACATCAACAATGTCGCTCTCGCTGCTGGTGACTCTCTGATCCATCTCTACTCAGACGACACCATTCTGTATACATCTGGCCCCTCTTTGGACACTGTGTTAACTAACCTTCAAACAAGCTTTAATGCTAGTAAAACTAAATGCATGCTTTTCAATCGAACGCTGCCCGCACCCGCCCACCGGACTATCATCACTACTCTCGACGGGTCTGACTTAGAATACGTGGACACCTACAAATATCTAGGCGTCTGGTTAGACTGTAGACTCAACTTCCAGACATTAACCATCTCCAATCCAAAATTAAATCTAGAATCGGCTTCCTATTTCGCAACAAAGCCTCATTCACTCATGCTTCCAAACATGCCCTTGTAAAACTTACCATCCTACCGATCCTCGACTTTGGCGATGTCATTTACAAAATAGCCTCCAACACTCTACTCAGCAAATTGGATGTAATCTATCACAGTGCCATCCGTTTTGTTACCAAAGACCCATATACTACCCACCACTGTGACCTGTATTCTCTCGTTGGCTGGTCCTCACTACATATTCGTAGCCAAACCCACTGGCTCCAGGTCATCTATACGTCTTTATTAGGTAAATCCCCGCCTTATCTCAGCTCGCTGGTCACCATAGCAACACCTACCCATAGCATGCGCTCCAGCAGGTATATCTCACTGGCCACCCCCAAAGCCAACACCTCCTTTGGCCGCCATTCCTTCCAGTTCTCTGCTGCCAATGACTGGAACAAATTGCAAAAATCCTTGAAGCTAGAGGTTCCTATCTCCCTCACTAACTTTAAGCATCAGCTGTCAAAGGTGCTTATCGATCACTGCACCTGTATATAGCCCTTCTGTAAATAGTCCATCCTACTACCTCATCCCCATATTTATTTTTTAACTTCTCAATTTTGCACTCCAGTATCTCTATTTGCACATCATCATTTGCACATTCCATCATTCCAGTGTTAATGCTAATCTGTAATTTATTTCGCCACTATGGCCTATTTATTGTCTTCCTAACCTTACTGCATTTTGCACTACAATTGCACTCTGTATATAGATTTTCTATTGTGTTATTGACTGTACGTTTGTTTATTTCCCATGTGTAACTCTGTTGTTTTTTGTCGCACTGCCTTGCTTTGTCTTGGCCAGGTCGCAGTTGCAAATGAGAACTTGTTCTCAACTGACCTACCTGGTTAAATAAAGGTGAAATAAATTTAAAAATTAAAATGATACACCGAGAGCAACTGTTTTTCTTGGAACGCTGTGTTATTTTGCCACCATGCATAACGCCCCTTTTTATGACCAAATAACTCAATATTTGTTTCATCAGTCCACAGCACCTTATTCCAAAATGAAGCTGGCTTGTCCAAATGTGTGTTTGCATACCTCAAGTGACTGTTTGTGGCGTGTGTGCAGAAAAGGCTTCTTCCGCATCACTCTCCCGTACAGCTTCTCCTTGTGCAATGTGCGCTGAATTGTTGAACGATGCACAGTGATACCATCTGCAGCAAGATGATGTTGTAGGTCTTTGGAGGTGGTCTGTGGGCTGTTTTTGACCGTTCTCACCATCCTTTGCCTCTCCGATATTTTACTTGGCCTGCCACTTCTGGCCTTAACAAGAACTGTGCCTGTGGTCTTCCATTTCCTCACTATGTTCCTCACAGTGGACACTGACACCTTACATCTCTGCGATAGCTTTTTGTAGCCTTCCCCTAAACCATAATGTTGAACAATCTTTGTTTTCAGGTCATTTGAGAGTTGTTTTGAGGCCCCCATGTTGCCACTCTTCAGAGGAGAGTCAAAGAGAACAACAACTTGCAATTGGCCACCTTAAATACCTTTTCTCATGATTGGATGCACTTGTCTATGAAGTTCAAGGCTTAATGAGCTCACCAAACCAATTGTGTGTTGCAAATAATTAGTGCTAAGTAGTTACAGGTATTCAAATCAACAGAATGACAAGGGTGCCCAAATTTTTGCATAGCCTATTTTTCACATCTGATTTAATTTCATACAACTTATTGCTACACTAAAAATCTTTGTCTGGACAATACCCCAGTACTCAGCTTTTATTAGAAAATGAATGGCATGCCACTGTGATCATTTTCTGGGACGTCAGAGTAAATTATTATGCAGCCTCAGAGGGGTGCCCAAACGTTTTCATACGACTAACTTTGATTGTAAACTACATAAACCACATCCACTGTGTGCACGCCTGTTCGCAAAACTATGTGGAGATATGGAATCTCATCATGAAAATGTTCTATTTCACACAGAGACTTGGTGGTTATCGAGGGCAGTGTTGGAAAGATTTTTCACATTGAGAGACGAACTGTCATTCACAACGGATGTAAAAAATAACAGACTTGGTTGACTTTCTGTGTAATGAAAAGAAACAGAAAACGGCATCAGTAAGTGTCCCACTCGAGTGATTACTGCTCACCTCCAACGCTTGGAAGAGCACTTTGGGACCAACTTCCCAATCCATTTGACTGTGATCCTGGCTCAGTTGACATGTGGTAAGTGAAATCGAACAGCTGATCGAGCTGCCATGTGACCGAATGCTGCAGACAACATATTCACGGGTCACTACGGAGAAGTATTGGTTTTTGACTCAAAGATAATACCTTGCCGTCTCCCTCTGAGCATAAATCAATTAATCAATCAAATGTATTTCTAAAGCCCTTTTTACATCAGCCGATGTCACAAATTGCTATACAGAATCCCAGCCTAAAACCCCAAGCAAGCAATGCAGATGTAGAAGCATGGTGGCTAGTAAAAAGTCCCTAGAAAGGCAAAAACCTAGGAAGAAACCTAGAGAGGAACCAGGCTCTGAGGGGTGGCCAGTCCCCTTCTGGCTGAGCCGGGTGGAGATTATAACAATACATGGCCATTAAGGCCAGATCTTTCTCCAAGATGTTCAAATGTTCATAGATGACCAGCAGGGTCAAATAGTAATCACAGTGGTAGTAGAGGTTGCAACAGGTCAGTACATCAAGAGTAAATGTTACTTGGCTTTTTATAGCCAGGCATTTAGATGTTGAAATAGCAGGTGCGGTAGAGAGAGAGAGAGTTGAAAAACAGCACGTCTGGTGAACAGGTCAGGGTTCCATAGCCACAGGCAGAAGAGTTTAAACTGGTGCAACAGCACGACCAGGTGGACTGGGGACAGCAAGGAAGGTAGTGCTTCAAGGTAGTCCTGAAGCATGGTCTTAGGGCTCAGGTCCTCCGGGAGGGGAGGGAGCATACTTAAATTCATACAGGACACCGGATAATAACATCAGATGTAACAAACTGACCCTAGCCCCCCGGCACATAGACTATTGCAGCACAGCATACTGGAGGCTGAGGGTCGGGATACACTGTGGCCCCGTCAGACAATACCCCCGGACAGGGCCAACCAGGCAGGATATAACCCCACCCACTCTGCCAAAGCACAACCCCGACACCACCAGAGGGATATCAACAGACCACCAACCTACTACCCTGAGACAAGGCTGAGTATAGCCCACGAAGATCCCCTCCACTGCACACTGCACAAGCCAGAGGGGGCGACAAACTGGACAGGAAGATCACGTCAGTGACTCAACCCACTCAAGGGACGCACCCCTCCTGGGGACGGCATGGAAAGCACCAGTGAGCCAGTGATTCAGCCCCCGTAATAGGGTCAGAGGCAGAGGATCCCAATGGAGAGACGGGAACCGGCCAGGCAGAGACAGAAAGGGCCTTGTCGTTCACCTTCGCACCCCTGGGCCAGACTACACTCAATCATAGGACCTACTGAAGAGTTGAGTCTTCAGTAAAGACTTAAAGGTCGAGACCGAGTCTGCATCTCTCATATGGATAGGCAGACCAAAAATGGGGCTCTATATGAGAAACCCAGCCTCCAGCTGTTTGCTCAGAAATTCTAGGGACAATAAGGAGGCCTGCGTCTTGTGACTGTAGCGTATGTGTAGGTATGTACGGCAGGACAAAATCGGAGAGATAGGTAGGCGCAAGCCCATGTAATGCTTAGTCGGTAAGCAGTAAAACCTTGAAATCAGCCCTAGCCTTAACATGTAGAGAGGCTGGCACAGGAGTAATATGCTAAAACATTTTGGGTTCAAGTCAAGATTCTAGCAGCTGTGTTTAGCACTATCTGAAGTTTATTTAGTGCTTTATCCGGGTAGCCGGAGAGTAGAGCAATGCAGTAGTCTAATCTAGGAGTGACACAATCATGGATTAGCAAATCTGCATAATGTTTTGACAAAAAGTTTCAGATTTTTGCAATGTTACGAATATGGAAAAAATGTGTCCTTAAAATACTCTTGATATGTTCGTCAAAAGAGAGATCAGGGTCCAGAGTAATGCAGAGGTCCTTCACAGTTTTTTTTGGGACGACTGTACAACCATCAAGATGAATTATCAGATCCAACAGAAGATCTCTCCCCACTATCCACTTCCTTATGTCTGAAACACAGGTTTCCAGGCTAGGCAATTTTGGGGCTTCACCATGTTTCATCGAAATGTACAGCTGTGTGTCTTTCGCATAGCAATGGAAGTTAACATTGTGTTTCCGAATGACATCACCAAGAGGTAAAATATATAGTGAAAACAGTAGTGGTCCTAAAACGGAACCTTGCGGAACACAGACACTTACAATTGTTTTGTCAGTGGACACACCATCCACAGAGATAAACTGATATCTTTCCGACAGATAAGATCTAAACCAGGCAAGAACTTGTCCTTGTGGACCAATTAAGGTTTCCAATCTCTACAAAATAATATGGTGATCGATGGTGACAAAAGCAGCACTAAGGTCTAGGAGCACGAGGACAGATGCAGAGCCTTGGTCTGACGCCATTAAAATGTAATTTCACCTTCACGAGTGCAGTCTCAGTGCTATGATGGGGTCTAAAACCAGACGGAAGCATTTCATATACATTATTTGTCTTCAGGAAGGCAGTGAGCATTTTTTAAATACATTTTCTGGGACAAGGTTTGGCTTTTTCAAGAGAGGCTTTATTACTGCCACTTTTAGTAAGCTTGGTACACATCTGGTGGATAGGCAGCCATTTATTATGTTCAGCATATGAGAGCCAAGCACAGGAAGTAGCTCTTTCAGTAGTTTAGGATTAAAAAACGTGTCTCCATTGATCCTAGGTCCTGGCAGTTTTGTGTTGACTCAGGACAGCTGAGCTTTGGAGAAATATGCAGATTCAAAGAAGAATCCGTCATTTGCTTTCTAATTATCATTATCTTTTCGTCGAAGAAGTTCATGAATTCATCACTGCTGAAGTGAAAGGCTCTTGGGGAATGCTGCTTTTTAGTTAGCTTTGCTACAGTATCAAATAGAACATTGTTCTTATTCTCCTCAATTAGACTGTAAAAATAGAATGATTGAGCAGCAGTGAAGGCTCTTTGATATTGCACTGTACTTTATTTCCAAGCTAGTAGGAAGACTTCCAGTTTGGTGGAGCGCCATTTCCGGTTTTCTGGAAACTTGCTTCAGAGCTCTGGTATTTTCTGTGTACCAGGGAGCTAGTTTCTTGTGACAAATGTTTTTTTTGTTTTTAGGGATGCGACTGCATCTAGGGCATTTTGCAAGGTTCAATTTAGATCCTCATTTAGGTCGTTAACTGATTTTTCTACTCCCAACGTCCATCTAGGAATCTTTGGGTTGTCCGAGAATTCATAGCACGGCTTTTGATTATCCTTGGTTGGGATCTGAGCAGATTATTTGTTGTGATTGCAAACTTAATAAAATGGTGGTTTGATAATCCAGGATTGAGGAAAAACATTTAGATCCACAATATTTATTCCACGGGACAAAACTAGATCCAGGGTATTGTGGCAATGAGTAGGTCCGGAGACATGTTGAACAAAACCCACTGAGTCGATGATGCCTCTGAAAGCCTTTTGGAATGGATCTGTGGACTTTACCATGTGAATATTAAAGTCACCAAAAATGTGAATATTATCTGCCATGACTACCAGGTCCGATAGGAATTCAGAGAACTCAGTAAGGTACTCTGTATACGGCCCAAGGGGCCTGTAAACAGTAGCTATAAAAAGTGATTGAGTAGGCTGCATAGATTTCATGACTAGAAGCTCAAAAGACGAAAACGCAGTAATTTCTTGGGGGTACATTTAAATTTGCTATCGTACAGTGGGGAGAACAAGTATTTGATACACTGCCGATTTTGCAGGTTTTCCCACTTACAAAGCATGAAGAAGTCTGTAATTTTTATCATAGGTACTCTTCAACTGTGAGTGACAGAATCTAAAACAAAAATCCAGAAAATCACATTGTATGATTTTTAAGTAATTAATTTGCATTTTATTGCATGACATAAGTATTTGATACATCAGAAAAGCAGAACGTATTATTTGGTACAGAAACCTTTGTTTGCAATTACAGAGATCATACGTTTCCTGTAGTTCTTGACCAGGTTTGCACACAATGCAGCAGGGATTTTGGCCCACTCCTCCATACAGACCTTCTCCAGATCCTTCAGGTTTCGGGGCTGTCGCTGGGCAATACGGACTTTCAGCTCCATCCAAAGATTTTCTAATGGGTTCAGGTCTGGAGACTGGCTAGGCCACTCCAGGACCTTGAGATGCTTCTTACGGAGCCACTCCTTAGTTGCCCTGGCTGTGTGTTTCGGGTCGTTGTCATGCTGGAAGACCCAGCCACGACCCATCTTCAATGCTCTTACTGAGAGAAGGAGGTTGTTGGCCAAGATCTCGCGATACATGGCCCCAAAGAATGATGTTTCAACCTCCATGCTTCACGGTTGGGATGGTGTTCTTGGGGTTGTACTCATCCTTCTTCTTCCTCCAAACTTGGCGAGTGGAGTTTAGACCAAAAAGCTCTATTTTTGTCTCATCAGACCACATGATCTTCTCCCATTCCTCCTCTGGATCATCCAGATGGTCATTGGCAAACTTCAGACGGGCCTGGACATGCGCTGGCTTGAGCAGGGGGACCTTGCGTGCGCTGCAGGATTTTAATCCATGACGGCGTAGTGTGTTACTAATGGTTTTCTTTGAGACTGTGGTCCCAGCTCTCTCCAGGTCATTGACCAGGTCCTGCCTTGTAGTTCTGGGCTGATCCCTCACCTTCCTCATGATCATTGATGCCCCACGAGGTGAGATCTTGCATGGTGCCCCAGACCGAGGGAGATTGACCGTCATCTTGAACTTCTTCTAATAATTGCGCCAACAGTGTTGCCTTCTCACCAAGCTGCTTGCATATTGTCCTGTAGCCCATTCCAGCCTTGTGCAGGTCTACAATTTTATCCCTGATGTCCTTACACAGCTCTCTGGTCTTGGCCATTGTGGAGAGGTTGGAGTCTGTTTGATTGAGTGTGTGGACAGGTGTCTTTTATACAGGTAACGAGTTCAAACAGGCGCAGTTAATACAGGTAATGAGTGGAGAACAGGAGGGCTTCTTAAAGAAAAACTAACAGGTCTGTGAGAGCCGGAATTCTTACTGGTTGGTAGGTGACCAAATACTTATGTCATGCAATAAAATGCAAATTAATTATTTAAAAATCATACAATGTGATTTTCTGGATTTTTGTTTTAGATTCCGTCTCTCACAGTTGAAGTGTACCTATGATTAAAATTACAGACCTCTACATGCTTTGTAAGTGGGAAAACCTGCAAAATCGGCAGTGTATCAAATACTTGTTCTCCCCACTGTAAATGTTACCAACACCTCCACCTTTGCGGGATGTGCAGGGGATATGGTCACTAGTGTAACCAGGAGGAGAGGCTCATCTAATACAGTAAATGCATCAGGCTTGAGCCAATCACATCAAGGTTATGATCAGTGATTAGTTTATTGACTATGAATGTATTGGAAGTGAGGGATCTAACATTAAGTAGTCCTATTTTTAGACGTGAGATATTATCACAATCTATTTAAATAATGACAGGAATGGAGGAGGTCTTTATTCCAATCAGATTGCTATGTTTATTTTTGCCCAAATGTTGAGACACGGTCTCAACTGAGAAATCTGAGTTGACTACACTTTGCTAGTGGCAGACTCCTCTATGCTGGCAGGCTGGTTAGCAGCCTGCTGCCTGGCCTGCACCCTATCTCATTGTGGAGCTAGAGCCCTGTCTATGTTGATAGATAAGATGAGAGCACCCCTCCAGCTTGGATGAGTCCGTCACTCCTCAGCAGGCCAGGCTTGGTCCCGTTTGTGGGGGAGTCCCAGAAAGAGGGCCAGTTATCTACAAATTGTATCTTTTGGGAGGGGCAGTTTTCTGTTTTCAACCAGCGATTGAGTTGTGTGAGTCTGCTGAAGAGCTCATCACTCCCCCTATCTGGGAGGGGGCCAGAGACAATTACTCGATGCCAACACATCTTTCTAGCTAAGTTGCACGCTGAAGTTTTTCTTAATGTTTGTTTCTTTATTCTGTTAGTCTTTACAATGTGATTTACTACACATTCCAGCACAGTAGGTGACGGCATGCACATCTAAAGTTTGTTTACTGACCATGATTAAAACCATAGAAGAAAGTGACGTCAGGGAGACCTTTTACATAGGAACATCATCGTAAGAGATTGGATTATTGTACAAGTGATGAATGTCCTAACTAGCTGTTCTGTTAATGTAAGAATTATTTGAGGAAAAAGTTGTTGCTTTGTTTGTTGAAACTGTTGCTGGGCAGTGACGTTGTTAGTTAGCTAATGTTAATGTACTAGCTAATGTTAGCGTGCTAGCTAACGTTAGTTTAAAGAGACCAAAGGGGACTTTGGTTAACGTTTCCTTGTGTGACTTTTTTTTGCAAATCATTCACCGTTTTGTTTGTGTCAAACAGTGTTAGACGTCAAACATAGGTACTGGCTAGATAACTATCTAGGTTAGGTAACATTTGAGCATTGATAGTTCCCGTAGTGAAGAGGCTATCCTGTTAGCTGATGTTAACAATATTTTTTCCTGTCGTTAGATAACTACCCAGTTATTTACCTTGCTAGGTATTTATGACTATGCCAGAAATACTAATATCTGGCTATGCATTTCTTTAACCTAGCCAAGCTAGTTGTCTAATGCTAGCTGTAAACATCTGAGTTGAATTCCTATTTTAAAAGGCATCTGAGTTGAATTCCTATTTTAAAAGGCCATAATGAGTAGCTAATTAACGTTAGTATTTGAAACCATCCATTCATATGATTAACTGTCTATCATTTACATACCGTTATTTGTTTCTGGCAGTCAAACCATACCTGATCAATGATATCCACCTGTAATCCGGCCCATTTGAGTGTACTGTTATATGGCATGTTGTAGACTTCAGCCCCTTTGTTATTTTCAGAGTTTTCCTAATGTAGTGAACAGTGTTACAAGCTACTGTGGCAGACTGTATAATATTTGTGTATGTGACCATTAGAGACTGCTGGAGGGTAATATAATGGACCGGTCTGCATTGTTGTTCAATGGAGTCTAATGAAATCTCTCTTTCAGGAGTGGGCAACAGAAAAGAAAAGCAAAAAAAATAAAGAAAGAGGTACAGCAAGGCACAATAGAGGTGAGCACGTCTCTATCTATCTTTATGACCTCATGCTACGGTATAACTCTATTTCAGTGATGCTAACGGCCTTGGCAGACTGTACATCGGATTCAGTCTTTTACGATTATCACGTCTTAATGTGAGATGTTACCAAATTAAAATGTATTGGCTTGCGAAGCTCCATCAGGTAACATAGGCAACGTTAACCTCTAAAGGATTGTGTCCCGCCCTCGGGATGCTTGAGCTAACTTGCACTAATGTGATTAGCATGACATTGTAAGTAACAAGAAAATTTAGACATATCTTATATGGGCAGAAAACTTACATTCTTGTTAATCTAACTGCACTGTCCAATTTACAGTAGCTATTACAGTGAAAGAATGCCATGCAATTGTTTGAGGAGAGTGCACAGTTTTGTACATGCAAATGTATCAATAAACCAATAGGCAGATTTGGGCAGACTTGATACAATATTTTGAGCTGTAATGCAATGGTTCATTGGATATATCTAAAACATTGCACATACACTGCTCCCATCTAGTGGCCAAAATCGAAATTGTTTCTGGACTCCTAAGTAAAAAACGAAAGTAGGCCTATGCATCTTAGAAATAGTTTTCACATACAAACTTTATATATCTGAAATTAGAATAAAATAGGCTTCCCAAAATAACATGGTAGCTGTGGTAGAATATTTTGATTGCCGATTTTGAGCATCAGGTAGCCTGATTTCAGATGTGCCTTGTAAACCAGATTATTAGGGAAATCGTTCTTCTTGCACAGCATGTAAACGTTTAAATCGAACATGACTATTCACAATAATCGTATTATTGTATGCATACTCAGTGCCGGCCGTGTTCCTATTGGTCAGAACTTTGTTGGCGCCTACCACGTAGTGATACTAAATCGGCAGACCTAGGCCCTGTCACACTGAGGAGCCAAGATGTCCAACAATTATTTATGACCTAAGCATTTGCCCACGACTTCAACATTTTGTCTGGGACAGCAAAATCGTGGCATATGTTGGCTAAAGTCATTTAGTACTCACCATCTCATTATGATGAATCATCAATTCTTAATTACTGATTGGTTTGTTAATTGCGTGTAGATTGTTAGTTATATGTCCCCTCTGTCTCTGTGTGTGTGTGTGTAGATGGATGCATTCACAGACACAGCGATCAGCTTGTTGGGGGTGAACTGGGAGCACAGTGCTGTAGCAATGGGACATTGGAGACAGCAAAAGAGAGGGCTTCGTCCTGAGCCCTATACTACAAATCAGGATTGAGGAGTTAGCAAGGTAATTTTGTGAAAGGCAAACTGACAACCGCAACCAACCATAGACATAAAACATATAATTCAGTTCCCATTCAAGTCAAGACTGGCAGCCATTGCTAGTGTACCCATGAGTTTCACAGTAAAATTGCCAGCGTTAGAGGTTCCAAAACCCTATGTCTATGGCCACAATGCAACAAGCTGTTCCACAAGGAGCAATAGGAGTGTGAAAAAGGTGCTCATTCTTTGATAAGCACACCAAAGACAACATTAACAATAATTAATAAGATAAAGACGGCACTTCTAAAAGCCTATTTCACACAATAGCCTGCTGAATATGCAAGATAACTTTTCTTTCACTTTGATTTTGGCTCAAATTAAAATGTGGTACTGACTCACCCATGGATTGATGTTTCAGCTTTGGCTAGCTTTAGAAAACCCTGAGTAGATCTAACTTGCTTTGTGGTATACAACTCTTGTGAAACACTCACTAACCACCATTACCTTGTATCGTTTTTCCTAGCCACCGTGCTTCTACATCTGCATTGCTTGCTGTTTGGGATTTTAGGCTGGGTTTCTGTATAGCACTTTGTGACATCGGCTGATGTAAAAAGATAAATACAATTTGATTGATTGATTGATATCACTCTCTCTGTTGGTTTAATGGCTGGGATGCCAGTGAGATGTTCAACTAGGAGACGTACGGAGTCAACTCCACCTATGGCTTGCTCTCCATGTACACATGAGTATCCTCCCCACAGATCCTCAATGGCTCATCAATCTTCTTTTAGAAGGTTTAATAATGCATTATTTGCATTGAGAATTATGTATACTGGTATACCTTACTGACAAGACCATGTTAATCTTCTTCCCTTCACATCTATCACTCTCTCCCCCCTCAGTGTTCCTCTGGAGAGGCCTGCCTCAGATGAATGAGACCGAGGGCAACCTCCCGATACCACCATCTTGTTTCACAGAAGAACAATGAAGGCAAGACTGAGGAGTACAAGTACAGTACAAAGGTCTAAGAGCGAGGGGCAACATAAACATAAGTCCACCTGTGGTAAATTCAATTGATTGAACTTGGTTTGATTTGGAAAGGCTCACACCTGTCTATATAAGGTCCCACAGTTGACAGTGCATATCAGAGCAAAAACTAAGCCACAAGGTCGAAGGAATTGTCTGTAGAGCTCTGAGACCGGATTGTGTCGAGGCACAGATTTGGGTAAGGGTACTAAAAAATGTCTACAGCATTGAAGGTCCCCAAGAACACAGTGGCCTCCATCATTCTTAAATGGAAGAAGTTTGAGAACTGGCCGCCCGGCCAAACTGAGCAATTGGGGGAGAAGGGCCTTGGTCAGGGAGGTGACCAAGAACCCGATGGTCACTCTGACAGAGCTCAAGAGTTCCGCTGTGGAGATGGGAGAACCTTGCAGAAGAACAACCATCTCTGCAGCACTCTACCAATTAGAACATGACAGGCACCTAAAGACTCTCAGACCATGAGAAACAAGATTCTCTGGGCTGATGAAACCAAGATTGAACTCTTTGGCCTGAATGCCATTCGTCACGTCTGAAGCATGGTGGTGGGATGTTTTTTAGCGGCAGGGACTGGGAGACTAGTCAGGATTGAGAGAAAGATGAACAGAGAAAAGTACAGAGAGATCCTTGATGAAAACCTGCTCCCGAGCGCTCAGGACATCAGAGTTGGGCAATGGTTCACCTTCCAACAGAACTACAACCCTAATAGGCTTGATTCCCAACAATGATGAGACAGCCTACAGGGAGGAGGTGAGGGCTCTGGGAGCATGGTGCCAGGAAAATAACCTCTCACTCACCATCAACAAAACTAAGGAGATGATTGTGGACTTCAGGAAACAGCAGAGGGAGCACCCCCCTAGCCACACCGATGGGACCGCAGTGGAGAAGGTGAAAAGCTTCAAGTTCCTTGGCGTACACATCACTGACAAATTGAAATGGTCCACCCACACAGACAGTGTGGTGAAGAGGGCGCAACAGTGCCTCTTCAACCTCAGGAGGCTAAAGAAATTTGGCTTAACACCTAAAACCCTCACAACAGATGCACAATTGAGAGCATCCTGTCGGGCTGTATCAACCCCTGGTACGGCAACTGCAACGGCCACAACCGCAAAGCTCTCAAGAGGGTGGTGCGGTCTGCCCAACGCATTACCGGGGGCAAACTTCCCACCCTCCTGGACACCTACATCACCCGATGCCACAGGAAGGCCAAAAAGATCATCAAGGACATCAACCACCTGAGCCACTACCTGTTCACCCCACTATCATCCAGAAGGCGAGGTCAGTACAGGTGCATCAAAGCTGGGATCGAGAGACTGAAAACAGCTTCTATTTCAAGGCCTTCAGCTGCTAAACAGCCATCACTAGCACATCAGAGGTGGCTGCTTATAGACATAGATTAGACATTTAAGGAATAGAACACTAGCCACCTTAATAATGTTTCCGTATCTTGCATTACTCGTCTCATATGTATAAACTGCACTCTATACTATTGTACGTTATCTTAGTCCAATGCCACTCTGACATATTTGTATATATTCTTAATCCATTCCTTACATAGGTTTATGTGTATTTGGGTATATGTTGTGAAACTGTTAGACATTACTTTTTAGATATTATTGCACTGTCGGAGCTAGAAGCACAAGCAGTTTGCTACACCTGCAATAACATCTGCTTTGTGACCAATACATTTGATTTGATTTGATTTGAAGCACACGGTCAAGACAATGCAGGAGTGGCTTCGGGACAACTCTCTAAATGTCCTTGAGTGGCCCAGCCAGAGCTCAGACTTGAACCCGATCAAACATCTCTGGAGAGACCTGAAAATAGCTGTGCAGCGACACTCCTAATCCAACCTGACAGAGTTTGAGAGGATCTGCAGATTAAAATGGGAGAAACTCCCCAAATGCAGGTGTGCCAAGCTTGTAGCGGCATACCCAATACGACTGAAGGCTGTAATCACTGCCAAAAGTGACTTCATCAAAGTACTGAGTAAAGGGTCTGAATACTTATGTAAATTGTTATTTTCTTTTTGGAGCTATGTCAGAGTGACCATTCTTGGATCTGAAAGACGGATAGTCTGTCCCTCTCTCTCTGTGTGTGAGTGTTTTTCTGTATAACATGTCTATGCAGAGGCCGACCTGGTCAGTTCAGCTGTCTCCTGCCACTTGGAGATAGGTTAGAGGCCACAGCGGACTGTCAATCAGAACTCAGAGGAAGAGAAAGAGTGGAGTAGAGAAGGAGAGTAAGAGGAGAGGTTAATAAGTATTATAAGAAGAGGAGGTGAAGACTGACTATAAGGGATGTGTTCGTTGGTTGCACTGTTTGTCTACACAACCTGGTTCAAGCATTCATTATGTAACCCTGAAGAAGGCACTGCTTGGCCGAAACGTTGGTTATTAGGTTTACCAATTCAATTGTTAGGAGCATATATAGAGTGTGACTTCCTTTCTTGCTTTTCTTTCAGTTCAGTCTCCATCTGTCAGCAGCTCTACAAACATGTTTGGCTGTTTGTCACCTCATGCTTTTTACTAGACTATATGGGATGGAGAAAAATATGTTGGAAGAGTGTTAGGAGAGGAGGGTAGGTGGAGAAGAAGTACAAGATGAAGTGACAGTGTTAGGAATGGAGGAGGGGAGGATGAGATGTGAAATTATGTTTCCGAGCAGAGAAGAAATAAAAAGTGAAAAGAGTGTGGTGAAAGAGTAGGGATCAGTGACATGATCCCAGCTATGTGGATTGATCGTATGTGAAAGTGCTGTTTATAAATACCAATATCCACAGTAAATACTCATGTATGCACACAATGAGTTTTAAATAAGCTCAAAAGGCAGAGTACATAGCTCGATTCCACTTGATTCAATTAAAGTGAAATAATATGCTCATGGACTGTATGTAAAACACTTAAATCCAATTAACGCTATGGCAATACCTCTCAGTGGCCGTTGATGTGTGTAATTGATTCCTGAGAATGACACATTTGGAAGCCACTTCAGAGAAACTTGGCAGGGACATCTCACTCATTTGCTGAAGGCTCTACCGCATTTCCATTGATCAAACATTACTTGTCATCAACAACGTCAAGGCATTTTATGTTAGAGAAAAAATGTCAAGGCATATTTCAGACATAGTATAGGACAAATTAAAAGGCCTTTATTTTGTTGGCATATCCACATGGAAATGTTACAATTATTGTTTCACCTGAGCACTGCTCATGCCTGTCTCTATTAACATCAAGACTATGTCCGTACATAATACAGTACATTGACTGTTTTGTACAACAAGAATGCATAAGACCAGAAATCCTTTCACATGCATTTTATGCACCTTGGGTGGTCACACGATGAGGACAGAAAACCCCACATGGAAAAAGCCTTTAATTAGCCCCGCTCTGAAAAGAGTTCAATACTTATTGAACAAGCAACAGATAGCGGCTGTTTTACGTGTGTACAGTGGGGAGCTTATGTCATGCAATAAAATGCAAATTAATTATTTAAAAATCATACAATGTGATTTTCTGGATATTTGTTTTAGATTCCGTCTCTCACAGTTGAAGTGTACCTATGATAAAAATTACGAACTTCTACATGCTTTGTAAGTGGGAAAACCTGCAAAATCAGCAGTGTATCAAATACTTGTTCTCCCCACTGTATATGCGTGTTTATTTTAGCTGTTTCTGCCATCATTTCATATGACCAAAAAGAGCTTCTGGACATCAAAACATTGATCACTAAAGATTGATGAAGTCGGCATTACAGGACATATTGCTCACCCCGGACCAGGTCCTAATCCCTGACACTCAGAAGAGAAGGAGACGGTGATATAGAGGCCGACAAATGGATACCCTGATGAAACTATGGCGACGAGTAAATAATCTGCCTCTACCCTCTGTTCTATTGGTAAATTTACTTGAGAACAAATTGGATGCGCTCTGTTAGAAAACCTCATAACCTGTAGACCATACTATTTACCAAGATAGTTTTCATCTGCACAGCTGTCCATTTACCACCACAAACCGATGCTGGCAATAAGACCGCACTCAACGAGCTGTATAACCTCTACTGGATCTGTGTCCCGAAATCGGGACAGTTGTTGCTTAATACAGATAATGTAGCTAGAATGACGTTGTAAACAAAAGCCAACTTTCCCAGACATAGATGTCTTATATGGGCACAAAACTTAAATTATTGTTAATCTAACTGCAGTGTCCAATTTACAGAAGGTATTACAGCGATAAAATACCATGCTATTGTTTGAAGATCAACAATACACTTTTATCAAGGCAACTGATTTGATACATTCACCTCTCAAGGTAAAAAATGTACTTACATTCAGTAATCTTGCTCCGATTTGTCATCCTGAGGGTCCCAGAGTTAAAATATAGAGTAGTTTTGTTTGATAAAATACATTTTTATTTCCTAACACGATCCATGCAAAGAAACAATCTATGAAAATCGAAACGCTAAACTTTGTTACACCCAGTCAAGTTCGGTTTCTATGCAATCCTCAGACACTCTAGAAGGTAACCAGACTTTGTTTCATCATTCTACATAACGTATTGCCGATACAACATACATTTTAGCCCAAAAAGAACAGACATCATTATGCACCAATGAGCAGAAATCAACCGGGAAAGTGACACAGAACCAGTAGATGAGGACTCAGTTAGAGCCATCGGCTCTGACGTGTACCAGATTGAGTCCCGGATACACCCACCTGTTGTATAACAGCAAGTTCATCTTACTCATTGTGTATCATTTATTACTTACTCATTGTGTATCATTTATTAAGTGTTTTACTTTAATATTATTTATATATTTTATTTCTCTCTGCATTGTTGTAAGTAATAATTTCACTGTTAGTTCACACCTGTTGTTTACGAAGCATGTGACAAATAAAATAAGAGCCTGATCGATGGAGGGACCAATTAATCAACATTAATTCATCTCCAGTGTGAGGATATGGCACGGTTGTAAAAATCAGCAGCCTTCTAAGAGGTGCATAGTGCTCTATTTGTGCATCAGACTCTTCAGTGTCCAAGCAGGGCCAGGGAAATTACCCTTGTTGTGTATCGTGACACCACACCCTCATCAAGGTAACCTGAGGGGAGCCAGGCTATCTGTGTGGAGGGGATAATCTTTCATGGTTCCACCTGTCACCAGAGGGCGGCAGAGACTGTTCTAGAGACATTAACAACACTCAGGTGTGTCCCTCGCCGCGGAGAGTGGGTGGAATACGGAGGCACTGGTCACCGCTTTCCACCAGGGTCTAACTAACTCCATCAAGGATGAACTGGCCTCTAGGGAAATGGGAGAGGACCTCGAGTCCCTGATAAGCGTTACCGGATGTCCCAGTGGAGCGTTACGGGTAGTGACAGACGGTGACTGGGTAGTGTCAAAAAGGCGCTGTCAATCCTGATTGCTAGCGCCTTTTTGACACTACCCAGTCACCGTCTGTCACTACCCGTAACGCTCCACTGGGACATCCGTCAGCACCAGATACGAGCCTTCTTGGACTCCGGGGCAGCAGAAAATTTTATTGATCAAGACATCGCCTGAGAATTTCAAATCCCCTGGGTGATTCAAGCCCAGGTGAAATATCAGACTAAGCCCATTCTACTGCAGGTTGTGGTGAATCACTCAGAGACTCTTAGTTTTCTTTTGATCACTGCTCCTGAGAACCCTCTTATCCTAGGGTACTGCTGGCTAGTGTTACATAACCCACCATTCTCCTGATCCACGGGACACCTACTAGACTGGGGTAAGAACTGCCAGACTAAATGTGTAAGACCCCCACCAAGAGCCTCGCTGTGTCCTCCTGCATCCATTGAAGACCAAGATTTCTCCCGCATTGTGTCTCCCGTGGTATGGAGTATTGAGACCACGGTACGACAAGCCCAGACCAGAGAACCAGACACCGGCGGGGGCCTTCTAACAGACAAGGTTCTGCGTTTAGCCCATTCCCGAGTACTACAATGTACTAAATTTAGCCCGTTCCCAAAGTACTCCTCTAAATTCCCACAGTCAAATGGGCAGACATAGCGGGCCAACCAGGAGCTGGAGAAGTTCCTCCGCTATTTTGTCTCCACTCAGGCCAGCAACTAGAGCAAGCTTCTCGTCTGGGCGGAGAATGCTCACAACACATTGCTGAACTCGTCCACTGGACTGTCGCCGTTCGAGTGTCAGCTTGGGTTCGCCCCAGTTTCCTGAGCAAGAGGCCGAAGCGGGGGTGCCATCAGCCGAGCCGTTGATTTGACGATGTCGCATCTTGATAAGAGCACATTCCTCCTTGCTCCGCTCCTCTGCCCAACACCAACACCAAGCAAACCGCCACGAAGGCCTCTTCGGCTCTTCAAAACTGGGTCAACGGGTGTGGCTGTCCAGGGCTACGGCCCCAAGGAGCGGGCGTGGGTGCCTGCCCGGGACATCCTGGATCCGGGACTTGTTCGGGACTTCAACCCACTACGTGGTGGTGGCTCTGGCTCCGCGGCTGGTGCCACAACTGGAAAGAGGGGGTACTGTCATGATTCCACCTGTCACCAGAGGGTGGCCGAGACCATCCTAGAGACATTAACTAGACTCAGGTGTGTCCTATTTACTCATTATGATTTCCCTGTTAAAAGAGGTTTGTTTTCTGTTGTCCTTTGCAGAAGCTTGAATTGTTTACCGTGTGTGTGGTTGTTCCCTGAGTTTTCTAGACTTAGTGTTTGTTGTTTTTCCAGTGTTACTGGATCCATCGGTTACCGTTTCTCAGTAAAGTATTTATGTTTATTCTTAACCACTAATTCCTCGTCTGGTCTCTTCTCTGCACCTGGGTCCAACCTCACCATGTCACATAATCTACATTTTAATCCACCAGTCACATCTCAAACTAATGGATGGAATCTCATTTGGATTTGTTTTTGTTTTTTGAGAGGTTTGTAAGACGGATGATAACCTTGTTTTGAGGGAAAATCTATTTCTATTTTAATTTGGCAAATCTGTGAAGGTTGGTAGAAATGCGACTTTCCACACATCTGCCTATACTCACTGCAAACCTTTCTGATATTTTGCTGTTTTGTGTGCATTTTACATTAATAGGGATCTATTGAACAAGGACCTGATATAATTAGACATGTTGCACAAAGAGTAACTTAGTTTTCACCATAATTATCATGAAAATGTTGTATTAAAAGTGTGTGACTATGCATGCATGTAATTGCAATTGTTTGTGTTACTGAGATGAATGAGCTAGGTTATATTCCCGTCCGCTTTATGATTCACTACATTCGGTAATTTAGGATAATCGTGTGCATTACGAGAGCTAATTGTATGGGCTAGTTTTGTCATGCATGCTTTAAATTGGCAAAGAAGATTCACTCCTAATTTCTTGTCCCTGAAGATTGCCAATAGGCTGACAAATGTATTCAAGTAAGGTGTAGCTAATACTATTGAGTTCCTTAAAATGTAACACATTCAAATCAAACAAATAATTTGTAGTTTTCACACCAATGACCGCCGTAACAAAATTAGACCGCCTGGTGCAGTCAGTCTGGTGAAAGCAGGAGAAATGCTACATTATTTGTTATTAAATTCTCATGGTTGAAGGAAAAAACATCCTTCTTAATTGTGTAATGTCATGTAAATGAATCTGTTCTTCCATAAAATCAGAACAAGGATTATAAGAAACACTGAATCAAATTGTTTTTTTTAATATACATAAACCCCGCACATATGTATTGCAAATGGTAGTGGTGTGATCAGCAGACAAATAACAGCAGCAAACCGTGGAGCGAAAGAGGAGCAGGACTCCCTGGACAGAATCAAAGCGGTATTCAACACATTTTCATGCTAAATCTGCTCTCTCTCTGTATAGGCAGGTCTGCACAATTGCCATTGAAAGGGATTTAAAAGGAAACATGCATGGCCCAAGCTTTGTTACCTCACCTCACCCCATACAACTGAGAGAGCCAATTGTAGAGTCTGACAGAGTACACAGGAGTGTCAGCCCAGGACATGTGTTGATGAAGTGAGTGGTGGACCAGACTGGAGGAAGATGAAGAGATCAGAGGCTAGGGAACCGTAATGCTGCAGCCAAGGGATTGAGAAGGAGGACTGGAGGCCTGGAGCCCAAGAAGAGGTAAGAGGATCAGGAGGGAGGTGGGATGTCATGTTGGAGATTGCAAGCGGAGAGGTCGCCCTTTCTGTGGTGTGTACCCAGGATGCACAGGGTTCATTTGGGACTGAGCAATGCTGGAGCAATTGAGAAAAGAGAACATGTTTATGGACACGCCCTGACAAGGATGATATGGTCTACACTACTGTACTCTAGTGTACCACAGCTTTACTGTGAGTTTATTACACTGGGGAACGAACAGGTTTGAATTTGAGACTTTATTCCATGATTTAAACTAGCTTTGTGATTGTGATATGAGCTGGAAGTGAGGAACTTGAGGATATTCAATACCACATTATTTGTTATTAGCTGCAACGATTACATTTGTAAGTGGCTTAAAGCATAGTGTGAATTATACAATGACAATCGGGGGTGGTCAAAGCTGTTAGCTGTTCTGGACGACTGTGTGATCACATAGCCGACGTGAATAAGAGCTTTAATCAGGTCAACATTCACAAGGCCGCTGGGCCACACGGATTACCATGAAGTGTACTCCGAACATGCGCTAACCAACTGGCAAGTGTCTTCACTGACAGTTTCAACATGCCCCTGATTGAGTCTAATACCAACATGTTTTAAGCAGATCACCATAGTCCCTGTGCCGATGAACACTAAGGTAACCTGCTTAAATAACTACAGACCCATAACACTGTAGCCATGAAGTGCTTTGAAAGGCTGGTCATGACATTAACACCATTGTACCAGAAACCCTAGACCCACTCAAATTTGCATACCGCTCAAACAGATCCACAGATGATGCAATCTCTATTGCACTCCAAACTCCGCTCTTTCCCACGTAGACAAAAGGAAGACCTACGTGAGAATGCTATTCATTGACTACAGATCAGCGTTCAACACCATAGTGCCCTCAAAGCTCATCACTAAACTAAGGATCCTGGGACTAAACACCTCCCTCTGCAACTGGATCCTGACGGGCCGCCCCAGGTGGTAAGGGTAGGTAACACATCTGCCACGCTGATTCTCAACACTGGGGCCCCTCAGGGGTGCGTGCTCAGTCCCCTCCTGTACTCCCTGTTTACCCAAGACTGCATGGCCAGGCACATTAAGTTTGCAGATGACACAACAGTGGTAGGCCTGATCACCGACAATGACGAGACAGCCAATAGGGAGGAGGACAGAGACCTGGCTGTGTGGTGTCAGAATAACAATCTCTCCCTTAACGTAATCAGGACAACAGGAAAAAGAGGACTGAACACGCCCCCATTCTCATCAACGGTGCTGTAGTGGAGCAGGTTGAGTGCTTCAAGATCCTTGGTGTCCACATCACCAACAAACTAGAATGGTCCAAACACACCAAGACAATCGTGAAAAGAGCATGACAAAGCCTATTCCCCCTTCAGGAGACTTGGCATGGGTCCTCAGATCCTCAAAAGGTTCTACAGCTGCAACATAGAGAGCATCCTGACTGGTTGCATCACTGCCAGGTATGGCAACTGCTCGGCCTCTGACCGCAAGGCGCTACAGAGGGTAGTGCGACCGTCTCAGTACATCACTGGGGCAAAGCTTCCTGCCATCCAGGAACTCTATACCAGGCGGTGTCAGAGGAAGGCCCTAAAAATTGTCAAAGATACCAGCCACCCCAGTCATAGGCTGTTCTCTCTGCTTCCGCATGGCAAGCGGTACCGTAACGCCAAGTCTAGGTCCAAAAGGCTTCTCAACAGCTTTTACCCCCAAGCCATAACACTTCTGAACAGCTAATCAAATGGCTACCCGGACTATTTGCACTGTTGTTTAGGGCTTGTAAGTAAGCATTTCACTATAAGGTCTTGACTTGATCATTTGTAACATGTTTCTGTAAATTATTTTTGGTAGCATTTCTATGTTGAAGATTAAAAAAAATAAAAATAAACGCAACATGCAAAATGTTTCATGAGCTGAAATAAAATATCCAGGAAAAGTTTCATTCGCACAAACAGCTTTTCTCTCAAGTTTTGTGCACAAATGTGTGTACATCCCTCTTAGTGAGCATTTCTCATTTGCCAAGATAATCCATCCACCTGACAGGTGTGGCAAATCAAGAAGTTGATTAAACAGCACGATCATTACACAGGTGCACCTTGTGCTGGGGAAAATAAAAGGCCACTCTAAAATGTGCAGTTTTGTCGCACAACACAATGCCACAGATGTCTCAAGTGATTGTGTAATTCGCATGCTTGGCAGAGAATTTAATGTTAATTTCTCTACCATAAGCCACCTCCAAAGTAATTTTAGATAACTTCCCAAATTAACATAATGAGATACAAGTTTTGATTATACTTACCATAATATATTTTTGTAAACGTACCATTACGGAGTACCATGATCATTGAGTGTCCATATAGCTGTACCTTGATATTTGCACTGTTAAGCATACTGTAACTGTAGCTCCAATATTCCACCCGCTTTAACCTCCCCCCATCCCAAGTTGGGTTTTCGTCCCAGTGACTGGCTGACCATCCTTGTACAAATGGATCCTAGGGCCTTTAAGATATAGGGGCCCATCCTTTAAAAAGAGTACATGGTGCCACCTACAGTACAGAACCAGTTCCACAGCCAACATAATTCGAACACCTTTGCCTCGGTTGTATTGCATCTAGTTTCTTTAAAAAAACGATATAAAAAAAAAAAAAAAAAAAAAAATGTATTCCCACAATTGACTAATAATATGTGTGATAATATAATCACTTCTACAAAGGATTGTTACCTATAACAAGGACTGGCAGTAGGAATTCTACAATTTTGTCAACAGATGCATACACTCACTCCCCCCCCTCCAAAACAAACACCTCTGCGCCCCTCTCTCCCCTTCCACCCATAGATACCCCCCCCCACACACGCGCACACACACACACACACACACACACACACACACACACACACACACACACACACACACACACACACACACACACAACCACAAGCTCAAATGTTCAACAGTTGTTGACAAGACTAGATGTGTGACTACGTTTACAATTTGGCTGTTTAGCAAGTGCACTTTGTCAAATATTTCAGTCAAACCGACAAAGAAGACCATTGATAAAATGCTAATCCATCGCTTGTCAGTTTATAATCTGGGCTTCCTTTCACTGACCAAAACTACCCCAGAAATGAAATGACAACTTTCAGCCTAAAATAAAGTGACAAAAGGCAAGCTGTTTTATCTGATTCCATTTAATTAATTATCTATGTAAAAAAAATGGAGCTCCCAGCTATTCCCAGAAGAGGAATAGTTGCTGTGTTTGCCTGAAGAACAGCCCACTTCAAAGGTTATTATATGTAGACAAAGTCTCGCTGATTTCCAAGGGTAGAGAATCTGAACACTCCTTTCTGTGTGGAATGGCAAACAGAAAGGGTTTTCCGGTCCCTACGGAATCCTTCACAAACACGGATCTGATAAAACAAATGTTGTCCGGGGAACTCCTCACCTGCCGGTAACCAGAACAATAAATGTGCAAATATCTTCAAGTATTCTCCGTTTTTTTTAAACCCTGCGGTAAATATAGAACAGTGGAGACATTTCCCTCAAGGACCGTGGGAATATCATTGGCTGTTATTTTCCTAACAATTACAAATGTCATGGAAGGAAAAAACACAAGCGGCGCCAGGGCCCTTAGCACTTTTTAGGGGGTGACGTTGCCAAATGTAGCTAGCGGTATTGTTTATTTATTTATTTTCTTCTCCTGCTTAACATTATTCATGAATATTAATATTGCCTCATGGTGTGAACTTTGTGCAATACTAAATAGGCTGGAATAGGCCATGAGACAACGCAGAGGAAAATCATAGCCGTTGATGTGAAAAGGGAGTTGTGAGCTTCATATGGAGTGAATCTTAACAGCCAAGCAGATGAATCATTGATAGAACCCCTCTCCAACAAACTTGGAGGAAACTGCATGACCTCTTCCATTCTAAACAGACGGAAGTGTTGACTCCAGGTCAGGTATCAACAGCAGGCCAATCTAAAGTTCCTGCCAACTTTTGCCATCAGAAATGTTACACATTTGAAGAGTTTTTCTGAGAGCTTTCTATACTCACAAACTCCCAGAAATGAGAGCGAGGGAGAGACAAGGGAGAAAGGCTTGCAGGCTGACCTATAGAGGTTTTTACCCTGAGAAGTGGAGCTGGTTTTGGACCAGACTGGGCCAAACTTTAGGTCAGAAGGGATTAATTAGCTTTTTAAAAGCCTCACAGCAGATGTCAAGGTAGTCTGGGGCTGCAGACCGCAGAGGTCAACGCAATATCTCAGTAGTTGGAATGAGAGCTGATCCTCCTCTAGTATCCACTGCTGGTCTTCCTTCAGAGCCATCAGTCACAAACAGCACATCACTCAATGCAAACTTATACCAGACCACTCCATTTCAACTTGGCCTCATTACCCCCACACATACACCACACAAATACACACATACACACACACACCAGTGGAGGCTCCTCAGAGGAGGAAGGGGAGGACCATAAATAAAAAAATAGTGAAACATTTAAAAAGTTATCCTTTTTAGTTATCCTACCCGTACATTTTTTGCTAAACATAAAATAAAAACAGGCTTGCCTGTTTTGCATGTTATTTTGCCATTAATATGTGTCATATCTCAGTTTGTAAACAATGTAAAAAATATATATTATCATTAAATCCACATATAAACATTGTCTCTTTTTTGCTTTCTTGAGTAAGGCAGCTCCAAAATGCAGGTGTTTCAGCCTGTAGTGGTGGGGCAGCCAGCGGAAAATACGGAGCGTAGGTGTTGGTAATGTTCTCTAGTTGCGCCATGATTGGCTCAGTATTCTTTCACTCATGGGGACACTACGTCACCGCCAAGTCTAAGGGCAGAGCTCGAAAATTCAAGCCCCTTGGGTGCGGCCATAGAGTTACTGTCATGTTGCAAAGGCAGGACACAAGGCGCAGAGTATAGTATATAGACATACTTTTATTAGTGTTAACAAAATAACAAACAAGGAGAGAACGCAACCACGAACTGATGTGCACTTTGCTCATACAATAATCCCACACAGGTGGGAAACTACTCAACTTAAATAGGATACCCAATTAGAGACAACGTAGGGCAGCTGCCTCTAATTGGGGCCCTAACCGCATCCAACAGACAAACATAGAGATGCCTAGAGGCATCCCTACAGTCAGGACCTGACAGTACCCCCCCACTAAGGCATGGGCTCCTTACTGCAAGACCAGGCACACCACGGGGGGTGGGAGGGGCGGGGTGCCGGCATCGGTTGAGGCTCCGGCCCCAGAGCAGGACGTGACGCCGGGTCAGGTGGAGGCTCCTTCCTCGGAGCACGACTGGCCACCTGATCCTGCAAGGACCCCATCCCCGAGGCTGGACAGGGCGCCGGAGCAGGGAAAGGCTCTGCCCCCGTATCAGGACTGGACTCTGGAGCAGGGAGAGGCTCCGCCCCCGGAGCAGGACAGGGCGCCGGGTCAGGAGGCTCCGGCCCCGGATCAGGACTGGAAGACGGATCAGGGAGAGGCTCCGCCCCCAAAGCAGGACAGGGCCCCGGGTCGGGAGGCTCCACCCCCAGATCAGGACTGGGTGCCACAGCAGGGAGAGGTTCCGCCCACGGATCAGGACTGGGCACCGGGTCCGGCGGAGGCTCCAACCCCCGAGGCAGGACAAGGAACCGGCACCGGAGGTACCGGGCTTGGGACTGGTACTGGGAGCTCCAGGCTGGGAACCGACACAGGAGGGACCGGGCTGGGAACCGCCTCAGGGAGCTCCGGCTTGAGAACCGGCACAGGAGCTCTGGAGCGAGGGGCCGGCACTAGGGCTGGGGACCGGCACCGGGACCCTGGTGCGAAGAGCCGGCACTGGAGGTACCGGGCTGGAGAACAGCACCGGGATCTGGGTGCAAGGAGCCGAAACTGGAGGTACTGTCCTGGGAACTGCCTCAGGGAGCTCCGGCATGGGAACATTGTTGGATGCCCACAGTCTCTTTCCGCTCTCAAACCAGTCACCGTCCTCCTCCTCCTCCGCCCCTTGCTGCTCCTCACTGAACTCCCATGGGTGTAGCGGCAGGGGCTCTTCACTGAACCCCCCCGAGTGTAGCGGTAGGGGCCCTCCTTCATGCCCCTCCGACAGCCCCGCTAGCCCCTCCCCAAAACCTTTATGGGGGGTATTCTGGGCTGTTCGCGGGGCCTGCCCTCTGGTTCGCCAACCTGGATCCTGGTCTGGATCCAGGGCTAGACTCTCCCAAGAGCCCCCACGAGTTGGGAGACAGGAGCACATCGTCGTCCTCCTCCGACGCCTCTCTGTACCCCTGCTCCCATGGCTGCAGGGGCTCTTCAACGAACCCCCACGAGTATCGCGGCAGGGGCTCTTCATCCCACCCCTCCGACAGTCCCCATAGCCCCCCAAAAAACTGTATGGGGGTTCTTCTGGGCTGTTCGTGGGGCCTGCACTCTGGTTCACCGTCGTGGAGCCCGCCGGCGTCGCCGCTGCCCTGGATCCTTGTCCCGATCCAGAGCTAGACAATGGAGGTACTCCTCCTCGTAGACAAGCTCCTTACCTCCAAGGAGTTCCTCCACTGTTCAGCTCTGCGTGGTCCTGTGGTGGTGGTATTCTGTCATGTTGCGAAGGCAGGACCCGAGGTGCTGAGCCGTGGTATATAGACATACCTTTATTAGTGTTAACAAAATAACAAACACAACCACGAACTGATGTGCACTTTGCTCAAACAATAACCCCACACAGGTAGGAAACTTATCAACTTAAATAGGATACCCAATTAGAGACAACGTAGGGTAGCTAACTCTAATTGGGGACAAACAAAAACCAAACAGAGATGCCTAGAGGCATCCCTACGGTCAGGACTTGACAGTTACATTAGAAGTGCCTATCCAAGAAGGCTCAAGGTCATTGGCCAAAGATAAAATGACGTCAAATCACGTTATATCTACAGTAGCTATGAACATCATACTTTCAAAATCTTAGTTAGCAGTCGTCATCACGAATCAAGTCGACAATCTACTGGCAAATCCTTGTCACATGAAGAGAAATATTATAGATAAAATGTATCGATGCTCATTGGCCATTGGACTTAAACATTACACAACAAGTTGGAAATCACATATTCAATAATGAGTGGCTTGGAAGGAATCAGTGGCTAACTGCAAGCATTGCAAATCAATCACTAGCCTGTTATTCAGTGGAGTGGCTGTGTGGTCCCAAATCTGGGATTAAGGGTCTCTTTTCCAAGTTTAAAATGATAAACATTCAACATTGGCCATGCTGTCAATATGCATGATTCGTGCCGTGCTCAAAACAACTGTTAACTCGGAATTGCGAAAACTTCAGTGAGTTCAAGACAATCGGGAGGTTTGGAATAAATGACCTCCGACTGGGAAAATATGTTATGATCAGTCATCCAAGTCGGGCCTCTTTCTAAAGCTGCGGCCTGAAGATCAATGACGTCATCATGATTTGACCTTGTTTTTTTCAGAGTTCCCAGTTGTCTTGAAAGCACCATAAATTCAGTGAATGCCAGACTTTGATGACAAAATTTGCCCAGGAAGGGCCGCCGCACCAGCTTCCTGTTCAAGTGAGCACAGCTCAAAAAGGTGAGTCCAATAATGTCTTGTATGCTGCATCATCAATTATGTAATATGCCAGGGAGATATGTATACTGTAGCTAATAAAGTAATACTAAGTGTATGTTGTGTAGTAAGCTGTTAGTAGCCTATGTGCCTCACCCTAATAATTTGGTCTATTTCCCCCTCTTAATTTTGCCTACTGTTCTGACTTGGTGGTGCACATTATCCTATAACCTGATGTAATTATTGAATATTTTAAGAGCTTTCGTTGTCTGCTTATATGCCACCTTTATTTATCCTATGGTTCTGACTTGGTGTACAGGGATAACACTGTAAGAACGGCCCATGTTCTGAATTCTGTCGCTGTACATTTCAAAAGTGCTGAACAAAAGTGCTGAACAAATATAATATGTTATATCAACTACATCCGTCCTAGCTTGCTCATTAATGTCTTAATCGAAATTAAGATGTTGGGACTGCTGTTGGGACTCTGCTGTTGGGACAGCTTTATGTCGGCTCTAACAGTTTGTGGGCACCAGTTGTCACCGTTATGGTGTAATTAATGTATTGTTTATGTTGTGTTGTGGCATTGCTGGCATGCATCCCATTTCTTATAACTTTTTGCCCCACCAAGATTGACATGCTAAAATCGCCACTGGAAAAAATTATACTTAATATGTTCATATGTAACCAAATAGTTCATTAAAATACACTGTTTTGCAATGAAGGTCTACATTAACTTCAACAGCACTGTCTGGGGTAGCACCATGGTGTAGCCTGAGGACAGCTAGCTTCCGTCCTCTGGCTACTATGGCTGAGGTCCAAACACTTAAAAGACACACCCTATACCCTCAGCCCTCAAATTGAGTGGACACTTCTGATGATGTGTCGTGACGTCTGACGAGTGTACACTTGCAGGGCAAGGGGCAAGGGAGGAACCACACTTGCCCGGAAATTCGTCACTCCTTCATCCCGCAATGATTGTGCTTTCAGCCAACGGTAACTTGTGTGTGTTTTATATGCGCTACAGTCAATTATGATTTCATATTTATTTACATTAACTATATAATTATTAATATACTAACGTTAGCCTGCATAGCTGGAACCTCTGAAGAAGGAAAATATTTTACTTATATTTTTTCCAAAAACTAACCAAACAAAACATCATTACTTTTATGAGACGTGTTCATTTTACTGACACTTGTATGTTGACTTCTCGGTTGATGTTGTTTTTCAGTTTTCGCTGACTTTTCTTAGCGGATATACAATCGGTGCAAATTGAATTATGGAGAGTTTCGACAAAAAACGAGGGCTGAGGGGCTTACATTGAAAACTTCCCTTGCTTGGCTAATCATTTGGACCGCACTCCAAGATGGCGACGGGGATTCCCCCAAGGGCATAAGGCGAGGGTAAGTGGACGAGGGTGTGTCTTTTAAGGGTTTGGACCTCAGCCATTGACTTCAATACAGCTTGTAGGCCTCACCCCCTTCCATAGACATACATGGTAATTATGACCACTTTCGGAGGACGTCCTCCAACCAATCAAAGCTTTTGCAGTATCAACTGACATGTTGTCCATCCAATCATAGAATTAGGATCAGAGTATGAACCTAGTGTGTTGTTTTGGGATTGTGCCACAGAGCATTATGGGTGTTCTATTTGTTGATAAGCTTGGTGACATTGTTGGATAGAGGTGAAGAGTGATAGTTGAGCATTTTTGGGATATTATTCAATTTTCAAATGATTTTTTATTTTTATTACAGGAGACTAAGGGTTATTTTATCAATAGTTTTCTTGTTTTTAGAACTTTATTTTTGTGTCAACTTAGTGCAATTTATTTACATTTGCCTTGCTAACTTCAGTAGTTAGCTAGCTACCAGCGCAAGTTTTCTCCACCAGAATGGCGAAGCTGCCGAAAATGTTGTGGACTTTTTGTTGAAGAATCCCTTTCATTCTCTGGGGTACACGGAAAAGGTGCAAATTAAAAGCGAGGGTCGACCTCTGCCTGAGATCAGTTTCATGAAGAAGCATGAAAAGGTGAGGCCGTTCAATAGCAAACGTATAGCTCGTTAACAGGGAGCCTTTGATCAAGCCACCTGTATTGCTGGCCTTGCCTGCTTGGAAAGTCTGAGCCTTGGTCGAAAGGTGGGTACAGTGACCTGAAGAACATCGATTGTTCAGCTAAACGGCAAAACAAAAGCAGGGAGAATATAAATGCCCACATCAGATTCAAGCTTCTGGGAAAAAGCTGCATTGATAATGAGAAATGTCTGCGTATTCAAAATGCGAAACACAAGTAGGTTTTCCACTTTCCTCCGGTATTTATTTAGCTAACACATAATCACTCTGTACAGACACAAGCAAAAACTCATGACATAAATGTTGCAGCAGCCTAGGCTACACCTAAACATTAGAAATCTGACATGCTGTATGGGATGAAAACTAGACTATTTTTCAGTCTGATCAACTGTAGGCTACCAATAAGAGCCACTGTATACAGCCTATGTGCCCTGTCCATCTGGTCAGGGTAAACTAATTGGTAATGTTATGTAGTCCATTTGTGTGCCAGGAGAAAATGTGAATGTGTTCAAATTTAGTTTACATTCAAAATTGGGCTGGCTAGGCTGCCTATACGTTTTTAATCCACAATTATTAATTGGAATTAATCAATCAACTTGCATTCTCCAAGCAGGTTAAGTATAATTTGTTTGAACCTGTAAACTGTGTTTGTTTTGTCTGTCTGTCCCAGTTAGTTAGTAAGCTACCTAGTCTGTGTGAACTGCTAATTTGCTTAAGAAGTGTTAGTGATTGCTACCCATTCAAAGTGGGTGCAGGTGCATCCACTTCTTTTGTTGTTCTTCTTCTTCTTCGGATTTTATGGGGGACTACACCCAAAAGGTGTATTGCCGCCACCAACAGGAAGGTTTGAAACAACCAAATGTTTTTGTTATTTTTTTTATAAATCCATATGTAATATTGATACTAACTTAAAAAATATTGCATTGCCAAAACAATCCAAAACAAAACCCAAAAATGAATAAACTACTCAAATAACTTTTCTGTTTAACATAAATAAAACATATCTGATCCCTACATGGGCTCAAGGGATCCCTGAGAGGGCGGATCTTCTGTCACCAGTACTCCTTGCACATCTACAGATGTAAAATCCTATAGTCCCAAAAACTTTTCTGCCGCAGCCACAATAATGTCAATTTTCTTTGATTTCTTTGTGACTTGTGCTGTATACTTTACAACTGTGGCAGTGAACGCAACAAAATCTACCTTTTTAACACACTTGGGGCTAGATGTACTAACGCTTTTGCGCCCACTTCAGGCTTATTTGTTTCGCAAAGTGCGCATAAAACCATGGCGAGGTATGTATGAACGGGACGCACTGAGATGAAAGCGCAGACTGCCTGTCGCGGGAACTGAAAATGGCAAAATGCGCTTTTCGTGTCATGCATATGCATTCATGGGATGGTCAAGGGGAAAGTGGGAGTGTCACATAAAGAGATGGGAGGGGAAGCGTAAACTGCGCCTAATTATGTATTCCGCGTTATGTACAGAAAAAAATGGTGAAAGCGCCTCTATTTTGCGCTGAAAAGTCTCCGCCTCTTAAAAGCAGGTGTAATTTAGGAAGCGGGTTTCCTGGCATATGCCTCCTGGTGAAATGGCAGCAGTAATCCCAGCAAGAGAAGACATAGGCTAAGGAGAGCTGAAAAGATTTTTTCAGTTGAGTGAAAACGAAATCATTAAGCGTTACAGATTAAGCAGCTACGCAATATTACAGTTACTGGAAGAAATCAAAGATGACATTGAATCTCCTACTCAGCGTTCACATTCCATTCCAGCAGTTGTTAAACTCCTCACTACATTACAATTATACATTTTTGTTTTTGCTGTTTTGCCTGACTTTGTGGCTGATCCATGATGGAAAGAGAGGAGGAGGCCCATTCAATTGCGCAAATCTAGCTCTACATCCATTCCGTCATTTTCCTGGCGATCGCCAGGAAAATGACGGAATGGATGTAGAGCTAGATTTAAGCAGCGAGTCGAGTAAACATGGCAAAGACGAATGTTCTGAATGGGCTAAAATAGTGGCGAAAACTGGAACAAAAATAAAATTGTCTAAGATTGAAGTGAATGAAACATGTGTAAGCACCACTTTTTTTGTTCTCTGCAGATTACAACTTAATAGGAGGGGGAGTAGCTACACCTGTGCTAGGCAATTAGCTTAGTGTTAATAGCACAGCCTCCTTGTCCTGTTTGCGGCAGACGTCCCCCAAAACGAAGACAGTTCTGCCGAGTTGTTCTGCAGGAGATAGTCGAGGAAGTTAAGTGAGGGAGGCCCCGCTCTCTCGCTTGCCCGTATGTTTAGTTAATATTATTCTGATCTCTTTCACATTATTGTAGCCTTTTCTGTAGCCTGTCAACTATGTGTCTTTCTATCCCTGTTCTCTCCTATCTGTACAGGCCATACAAACGCTTCACACCGCGTGGCTGCAACCACTCTAATCTGGTGGTCCCTGCACACACCACCCACGTGGAGTTCCAGGTCTCCGGCAGCCTTTGGAACTGCCATTCTGCGACTAACAAGGCAGAGTTAATCCCAGCCTATGCTGCCTTCCAGTCCGTTGACTTCTTGGAACTGATGAAAACATGGATTACCACAGAAAACACTGTTACTCCTACTGCTCTTTCCTCGTCTGATCATGTGTTCTCCAGAGGGTGGTACGGTCTGCCCAACGCATTACTGGGGGCAAACGTCCCGCCCTCCTGGACACCTACAGCACCCGTTGGCACAGGAAGGCCAAAAAGATCATCAAAGATATCAACCACCCGAGCCACTGCCTGTTCACCCCGCTATCATCCAGAAGGCGAGGTCAGTACAGGTGCATCAAAGCTGGTACCGAGAGACTGAAAAACAGCTTCTATCTCAAGGCCATCAGACTGCTAAATAGCCATCACTAACACACCAGAGGTGGCTGCCTAATAGACACTGATTAGAAATCACAGGCCACTTTAAGGAATTGAACACTAGCCACTTTAAAAATGTATCCGTATCTCATCTCTATGTATAAACTGCACTCTACACTATTTTACGGTATCTTAGTCACTGTAATTGTGTGTACATATTGCATCACCCATCTCATATGTGTATATACTGTATTCTACTCTATCCTATGCCACTGACTGCTAAACAACTATCTCTAGCACATTAGAGACTGCTGCCTATAGACATAGATTAGAAATCACTGGCCACTTTAAGGAAATGAAACACTAGTCACTTTAATAATGTTTCCGTATCTTGCACTACTCATCTCTCCGTATCTTGCACTACTCATTGCATATGTTTAAACTGTACGCTATACTGTTCTTCAGTATCTTAGTCACTTAATCATGTTTACATACTGCATCACCAATCTCTTATGTGTATACTGCATACTATAAAGCTTACTATGCCACTTAAGCTTAGTCCAATGCCGACCTGAAATGTATATATATTATCCTCAATCCATTCCTTACATAGATTTATGTGTTTTTGGGTATATGTTGTGAAACTGTTAGATATTACTTGTTAGATACTACTGCACTGTCGGAGCTAGAAGCTCAAGCATTTTGCTACACCCGCAATAACATCTGCTAACCACGTGTATGTGACCAATACATTTGATTAGACTAGATTTTTAAATAAATTATTCAGGAATGTTTCTTGGACTATTTTGAGCAGTTTGTTGGATGTATCTGCTATTTGTATTTCCTCTCTTGTTCCCTGATTTTTAACAGGTGATGACTACTCCACTACTGACGTCAACTGTCTCCTGACATGAACTGAAGCCACGTCTCATGTGCCCGCTCATCCACTGGCACATTGAATGTTCAAGCACGGTCATTACTGTATGTGGAGTCAATCACATACACAATCACATTATTACACATCAATGATTTTACTCCTTGCTTTTAAACTGTGTAGTGTGTTATTGTTTTTTGTCTTCCCAGTCAAATTCTGTCCTGCACTGGTCAAGCCTCTAAACAACTCAACTCATACCTCATACCTACTTGACGATTTTTGAAACACACTTTGTTGGCTCTGTGCATTCCTCGCCTATACCGTGGGTCTCCTATCCTCCAAAATTGTTCAAGTCGCCAGCCTCCACTGACACACACAAACAGCCTTGTACAACTAACCTTGTGGGGGACACACAATTCAGCTCCATTCAAAATCCTATTTTACCCTAAATTTAACCTTAAAACTAACCCTAGCTCCTAACCCTAAACCCAATAAGAACCATAACACTAATTCTAACCTTAACACTAAACAACCTATAAATAGCATTTGATCTTGTGGGGATGTAAATGTCCCCAGTTGGTAAAATTGTTGTTAGTTTACTATTCTTTTGGGGTCCCCACAAGTATAGTGAAATATGTCCACACACGCACTCGTTCACACAAGATCATTCTCTTTATAGATGTACTGCAAACAAAACCTCTGAAAGTGATGGCCATGACAAAAAACATTCCACTTTCACAATGTTGCTCTTCATCATTTCAAAAATGTGTAGAACATAGTAATTTATTGACAAAGGGGTGTATTCAGATGCCACTAGTATAGGCAAACATACTGTATTATCTTTCTTTCGAAGTGCTAACGGCTGTTATCAATCCACTCAAAGACAAACTGTGGACTGCATCAAGTCCTCTATAAACCACAAGCAATACAGAAGCTCTAATGATAGCAGCTGTGTATTGACGTACCAGAGGAGAGCACATAGGTAAAACAAAAAAAAAGACAGTTACGGTAACCTCTGAAGTTAATAGGTCTGTTCTCTCTGCTCCCTGTTGACCCCGCTGTTCGCTGAGGCTGACCCACTCTGCAGTGGCACACAGCTAATGACTCAGAAAATGCAGTCACCACCGCTCCACAGGAGGCCCCAGAATGGCCACCATTAACGTTCTTTGTGCACTATTTAATAAGCAGGTCCGGCATTTAGAATGCAGGCCTCATAAAATCCAGCAATTAACCCCTTAGAGTCCATGTCCGCGCCCCCGTGGAAATCTAAATGGCATGATAAAAAAAGCCCCATAAAACCTGTCAGTGTAGTACACTGTTAAAATAGAAAGACTCTAAACACCATCGTTGTCTAGTAAAACCAAAAAAGATGTGCTCCTAAGCTGAGATCTAGTGTTTGGAGGATGTTTAAATGTAAGTGTTATGATACACTGAATGTATTTAACCTTTCACATGTACCAACAAACAGGTGTGATCATTCTACAGTGACAGAAACCACAATATGAATTAGGTAATAGCAATTACTATTTATAATTCATCACATCACGGGTGAGCTCACCATTAATCTAAATAATTCAGTAAAACACTTTCTAGTAATCTAAAGTTTTTTTTTTTTGCTTCAACCAAAGACAAGATAATAAAAGGAGGCAAGATTAGTTTGGTTTGCAGTATGCATGGTGAAGGTGTATCGTCTAAGATTATTTACTTCCATTCACTTCCGGAAGTTTACTCAACAGTTGAGTGAACCATTCCTTCACCTCAGTATAACATCTTTGGTCTGACAGACGTTTACGTGACACCCAGAATGCATTGTATAATGTCAACAAACATGGCACTACACATAGCTGGCAAATAGCTTAGCATTAGCTACAATCTATGCAATAATCGGAATGCATTAGTTTTCACCAGTACTTGAAAACGTGAATAAAACTATAAATGCCATCCAGAAAATGTGCCAGTTGACGTAAGACTGGGTAAATGTCTGAATACTTGATCTCCGGAAACACTAGAGAAGTGTTTGGGCTCTCCTTGAAGAGAGTTTCTCCAGCTTAGTAAAACCTCAAACATAAGTCAAATAAGTCCTTGTTAAATCACCTTATCTGAAGTCTGAATAGGACCTAGGTAGGATCTTTTTTGTGTGAAAGTCCAATGTTATATTTTTCTGTGCTTTGTTTAGACAGATTAGAAACCGGAGGAGACGGAGGAGTGAAAGTTGGATTTGGGTCCTTCACGAACCCAGACAGGTGAGAGCACACCAAACGCTTGGATTAAACTCTCCCAACAATCCAAGAAAGTATGTCAATTAAAACATCAGTACAAAATGTTACTACATTGAATAAGGAAACAGAAAAGGAATTCACTTAATAAAAACATTTGATTTGGTATCAAATACATCAAACACATGGTTTCCAGGTGTTTGATGCCATTCCATTTGCTCTGTTCCTGCCATTATTATGAGCCGTCCTCCCGTCAGTAGAATAATAGTCTAGGTCCAAAAGGCTTTTTAACAGCTTCCACCGAAAAGCCATAAGACTCCGGAATAGCTAATCAAATGGCTACAGTGACTACTTGCACTATTTTCATTTTTATATTTTCATTTATTTTTTACTTTAACACTTACAGTCGTATGAAAAAGTTTGGGCACCCCTGACAATTTCCATGATTTCCATTTATAAATAATTGGGTGTTTGGATCAAAAATTTCATTTTGATCTATCAAATAACTGATGGACACAGTAATATTTCAGTAGTGAAATTAGGTTTATTGGATTAACAGAAAATGTGCAATATGCATCAAAACGAAATTAGACAGGTGCATAAATTTGGGCACCTCAACAGAAAAATCACATCAATATTTAGTAGAGCCTCCTTTTGCTAAAATAACAACCTCTAGACGCTTCCTATAGCCTCTAATGACTGTCTGGATTCTATATGAAGGTATTTTGGACCATTCCTCCTTACAAAACATCTCCAGTTCAGTTAGGTTTGATGGTTGCTGAGCATGGACAGCCCGCTTCAAATCATCCCACAAATTCTCAATGATATTCAGGTCTCAGGACTGGGATGGCCATTCCAGAACATTGTAGTTGTTCCTCTGCATAAATGCCCGGGTAGAGCAGTGTTTTGGGTCGTTGTCTTGTTGAAATATCCAGCCCCGGCGTAACTTCAACTTTGTGACTGATTCTTCAACATTATTCCCAAGAATCTGCTGATATTGAGTGGAATCCATGCGACCCTCAACTTTAACAAGATTCCCAGTACCGGCACTGGCCACACAGCCCCACAGCATGATGGAACCCCCACCAAATTTTACTGTGGGTAGCAAGTGTTTTTCTTGGAACGCTGTGTTCTTTTGCCGCCAAGCATAACGCCCCTTGTTATGACCAAATAACTACATCTTTGTTTCATCAGTCCACAGCACCTTATTCCAAAATGAAGCTGGCTTGTCCAAATGTGCGTTTGTGGCGTGTGTGCAAAAAAAGGCTTCTTCCGCATCACTCTCCCGTACAGCTTCTCCTTGTGCAAAGTGCGCTGAATTGTTGAACGATGCACAGTGACACCATCTGCAGCAAGATGATGTTGTAGGTCTTTGGAGGTGGTCTGTGGGCTGTTTTTGACCGTTCTCACCATCCTTCGCCTTTGCCTCTCCAATATTTTACTTGGCCTGCCACTTCTGGCCTTAACAAGAACTGTGCCTGTGGTCTTCCATTTCCTCACTATGTTCCTCACAGTGGACACTGACAGCTTACATCTCTGTGAGTCTTCCCCTAAACCATAATGTTGAAAAATCTTTGTTTTCAGGTCATTTGAGAGTTGTTTTGAGGCCCCCATGTTGCCACTCTTCAGAGGAGAGTCAAAGAGAACAACAACTTGCAATTGGCCACCTTAAATACCTTTTCTCATGATTGGATGCACTTGTCTATGAAGTTCAAGGCTAAGTAAGCAATCAGACCTGCAAATGAACCCTTAGTTGTTCTGAATTGTTGTTCAGACAACGGTACAAATACCGAAATTCTGCTCCCAACTAAGCCCAATGTTGCAATATTACAACATTTCTCTAAAAGGTAAAATATTTTTTTTATTTAGGTTTTTCTATATTTGGGTCTTACAGGGTTAATGAGCTCACCAAACCAATTGTGTGTTCCAATTAATCAGTGCTAAGTAGTTACAGGTATTCAAATCAACAGAATGACAAGGGTGCCCAAATTTTTGCATAGCCTATTTTTCACATCTGATTTAATTTCATACAACTTAATATTGCTACACTAAAAATCTTTGTCTGGACAATACCCCAGTACTCAGCTTTTATTAGAAAATGAATGGCATGCCACTGTGATCATTTTCTGGGACGACAGAGTACATTATTATGCAGCCTCAGAGGGGTGCCCAAACTTTTTCATACGACTGTATTTTTCTTAACTGCATTGTTGGTTAAGTGCTTGTAAGTAAGCATTTCACTGTAAGGTCTACACCTGTTGTTTTCGGCGCATGTGACATATACAATTTGATTTGCACATGCTGCATCTGGATAAATTAGCAGATAACTACAGTAAAATAAGGAGCATGTTAGTGAAACGATACGCGGTGCCATAATATAAGTAATAGTTTCGCTATGAATGCACATGGATGCCATGTAATTTGTCGTAACCATTATCACAAAATGGTGTCCATAATTTTTATCAGTTTCCACTAATTACAGCCACAAAGCAAAAATTGGCCAAATTGTAAAAATTCATAAACAAACTTTAGCTTTTGGGTCTTCATTTAAATGTAGGTATAAGGTTATCAGTGTGGTTATGTTAGACTTAGGTTTAAAATCAGATTTTAAGAAAATTAATTGTAGAAATAGGTGGGATTTATGACTTTCTAGCTGTGGTAATTAGTGACAACCGCTCTTGTCCTTTACTGGTTTGATTCATGAAGTCGGCAAACTGATACAGGAATCCTAAATACAGGTAGCAATTTTGTTTGTTAATCTCTGCATGTTTGTAATCTGATTTATTGGACCCTGGTGGAGATAGATGCGACCATACTCTAAGGCAGGAAATGTCTCTGCATCCAGGTTGAGGCTTGTTATCAGCAGGAACATGGAGCACTTCGTGCCATTAAGTCATTATATTATTTTTTCCTTTGCATTACATTATACTTTCAAGAGCTAGTACTAGGCTCATATAAGAAGTGGAGAAGTGCTATTCACCATACAACGGTCTATTCCTGGAGTAACTCCCTGTCAGAGACTGGTCCCAGGACCTCTAAAGCCTTCTGACCAACAACCTGCGATATCTCCATAGCACAAAGACGTAAGCTCCACTCATAATAGAACGATTGATGCACTATGTAAACCTCCTTCACCATGGCAGTCTGCTTGTGTGATGCTAGCATATTATCCAGGGTCAATGGTTGGATTGGATTTACTGTACTCACTCCAACTCATGCTCTCTCCTCCCTTTAAAAGCCTCCCAGACTTGAATGAACATGTGTCCATCCCTCTTTCCTCTAGGTGAGTCTGCTGGGCTATGATACTCTAGAGTAGATTTTCCCAAACTCTGTCCTGGGGCTCCCCCTGGGTGCAGGTTTTGGTTTTTGCCCTAGCACTACACAGCTAATTCAAATATCCAACTCATCATCAAGCTTTGATTATTCAAATCAGATGTGTAGTACTAGAGCAAAAACCTAAATGTGCACTAAGGGGAGATGCCAGGACAGAGTTTGTTAAACCCTGCTCTAGAGCAACACAACCTGCCACCCTGTTGTCAGCGTTCCGCAGACTTTCAATGGCCACATTTTGGGGATGACCAAATGCAATAACGTTTTGTATAAACAAAACTACTCATTTTGATCTTTTTCATAGCATGTTTCCTGTTGGTCTTCAAATTATTACTAACTTCTGTGGGAACTTAAACATCAAGATACAGTTAGAGCTTACTAATACAAAAGGTCTAAAATAATGAAAAGTATGTCCAGAGTGCAATACATTTTTATTAATGTATATCATACAGGTCTCACCTAAAATATATAGATTAAAGAATGGGACAAAGGGAATATAATTCTGTGCTTGCATCCCTAGCAGTTTGATTGAATTTGAGAGGTTACATACGATACATGTTGACAGAATGGCTGCGAGACAAGGAAACTGTTGCTCCAAAGTGGTGCAGTGTTCTAAGACACTGCATCTCAGTGCTAGAGGTGTCACTACAGACAACCTGGTTTAAATCCAGACTGTATCACATCCGGACGCGATTGGGAGTCCCATAGGGCGGCGCACAGTTGGCCCATTGTCGTCTGAGTTAGGTTGTGTAGGCAGTCATTGTAAATAAGAATTTGTTCTTAACTGAACCACTGAAGACCCCAGTATTCATTCAGGAAGCTTGAAGATGTGTCACCTTCCAATTCCATGTCACATCATGCTGTGTCCTGATAGGGATATGACAATAAAGGCATTATGTACCTTTCACTGCACATGTTGCTACCCTGTTTTGTGCTGCTGCCATGCTGTGTTGCTACCATGTTGTTGTGTTGCTACCATGCTGTGTTGTCATGTGTTGCTGCCATTCTATGTTGTCTTAGGTCGCTCTTTATGTAGTGTTGGGTTGTCTCTCTTGTCGTGATATGTGTTTTGTCCTATAGTTTTATTTAATTTATTTATAGTTTTAATCGCAGCCCCCATCCCTGCAGGAGTCCTTTTGGCAGGCGGTCATTGTAAATAAGAATGTGTTCTTAACTATCTTGCCTAGTTAAACAAAGGTCGAATAAATAAAGTTGCTGAACAATCAGCACTCCCACTGTGAAATGCTTTGTGAATACAGGCCCTGGTCTGTCTGCATGCTGCTTTGTGTGATCCAATCCCTCAACACCAAAAACATGAATAAGAATTGGCCTTGTGAGTCAGTAACTTAGTTAACTAATAACACATGTAAATGTGTACAAGCCCATTAAGCCAAATTATACCAAAACAATGAAATCTAATTTCATGCCAGCTTTTTAAGTCACCAGTGCATCAATTAACAGGCAGGGGAACGAAGCAGTTTGAAAAAAAAAAAGTGTTCACAATACTAGTCAGTATTATAGCTAGCAAATATATAATATAGCTTAGAATAGCTTAGACTAGCTATTCATTTTCGCCTCGCATTTAAAGCTGCCTAATACAGCTTGCCAGTTACAAGTAAAGTAGAATGAAGAAGTCAGAAGCCAGCTAGCAATGCCAAGTTCATGCCTTTTAACAACAAAAGTCATGTATAGGTAAGTATAAAAGAGACAATTACCCTAAAGCAGATACATTTAGATTTATTCTAGGACTTTAGGCAGAGGAGCATTAGATACTAGTTTGAAGAACCGGCGTCTTAACCAGATGTTGTGCCCAGTCAGCTCCAGAGTCTTCACCTGAACGAACGTCACAGGCAAACTCACAGCCTATATCATGCAGCTCACGTGCTTCACATATTTGTTTCTTTAGCAGCCCAGCCTTTAAGGTGGTGGCAGCTCAGTTGCCACTACTTTTGGGTGTTACAAAGCACCTCATTTGAACAGTGTATGTTAAGTGTAACCTTGATGGGAAGCATTTATTCCAATAAGAGCCCTGTGGATAATTTTTTTATTTTCAAAACAACAAAAAAATGATGCTTGCAGAGACTGGAGACTGGTAACCTTAAGAGTGGCTGACTGTGACAGCTTTTTGATGCTCTATTTCTTGAATTCTTAATGAAAATGACATTCTCAGAAATCTTCAATGACAGTGATTTCATTACTTGGGGGAAAGGCAGGGAGGGTAAATGTTTTTTCTCTCTATTAATATTTCGTTTTCTGCCAGAGTTGTGATTCCTACTTTTAATGGGATGTTATTTCCATTCAGTCTGGACGCCTGGGAAATGCCACTTCAATCTCCTCAGAGGCGGAGAGAGAGGGAACGAGAGAGAATGTATGACACCCCGACAGTTCCTAGGAGAGGGAACATATCAGTCTGCCTCTCTCATTGTGATAACAATCGATAAAATGGAGGCACACATTTCTCCTCCACAGACTACAGAGTATGTATGTACTATGACAGTAGTCCAGGCACCCTCTGTGGCTCCCATTAATTGTAGAATGTATAAATGTTCTGAAAGTTTATGGAGGTAATAACTGTCTATTTCCAAACTGCCATTATTGGTATTTCATAGTAGTTCTCTCTTGAGTCCTTGGCCATCAAGGTTGTTAAGAGGGATGGCAAAGAAGGCCTTTTGAGATAGTATGAGGATAAAACATTTTAGACATTTTAGACTTTCTACTGCACATTCCTTTTCCACTTTCGCTGAAAGTAACTTGTAAATCAAAATATTTCAGGCCCTGTGTGTGTGTGTGTGTGTGTGTACGTGTGGATGTTTGTGCAAGGATGCTGGTGTGTATTTTGGTGTGTATCTGTCTGTGTGTATTTGTATCTCTTTTGTAATGTAACGATACATTAGATAGATACAGGGAATTCATGGTAGATGTACAGTAAGGCCGCAAGCCTAAGAATATACTGAGTTGATAAAGCTTGTAATATTTTGTGACCATAAAATTAGAAAATATTGCTTCTATAATGTTTCCACGTGTCAGTACAGTGAAATTGGCACAGTAGTTAAAATTGACCATGTTCAAATATGGAGTGGTGGTTGTGCATCAGTGTGTGTTGTGAACTATAAAAAGGCATTGTTCTGTGCTGTCTGTTAGAACCAGCTAAGAACCATCGTTGTTGCTTGTTCCTTAGTAGGGCCATCTGTCCCTTCGCTCTTCGTATGTTTTCTCTTGTTGTTGTCCACAACACTTACGGTATAAGATCAAAAGTATTTCAATTTTGTAAGCTACTTCAGAGGAAAGAGTTTCCAGAAAAATGCCAAGCCCTCAGATATTGCAGAATTTTTTATTTTCTTTATCGGCAGTATGTTTTTTTAATCCATGCAGTGCTCTGAACCTTGAGGCGAGTAATGTCATATTCAAAAAGACTGTTCAAGCTCTCATATAGAACTTCTGTTCAAGTTCTAGTCTCCTTCATGCTCTGGAACTGTGATTGCTTTTCTAACTCCATATCCAAACTGATCTGCTGGTGGGTTCCATGCATTATGTTTTATTGGTAAGCCAGTCCCTTCTGGCTATTGTCACAGACAACATTCTTTTCTAAGCCATGCAAGGGCAAACAATGTTTCTGAAATGTCTGAAAGAGTTAAGAGAAAACAATGACACAATGGGCTACTGTTCCCAAAAGTACAGTATAGATCTGCACAAAGCAGACACATTGATCTGAACATTATTTGCTCTGTGGATAGAACTATTTGATTTATACTATATTACTAATTTCTCTTGGGGACACTGGGGTCTCTTATTAGACATTGCTTGTTGCTTTTCAAACTTTAAATAGTATTAATAATAATAATAATAATAATAAAGCCCCCCCCCCCCTTTAAATCCCACTTGGCATCAGATCCCCAGGCATTCAATCACACTTTGGCAATATGGCCTGCAAATATGGATGTAAATAGCCATGCAATCTGTCATGCTTGGCCATAGCACATTGGGGAGTAATTAACTTTAGTCTGGGTCAATAACTCCGAAAGCAATCACAATGCACCAGGCATTTCTGACGTTAAAGATAGACTTTACACTCAGCTTGTTTTCACCGGCTGACAACTTCATATTTGTTTTGGAGGCCATTACTGTCATTGGTCAAAATAATGGGGCCATACTTGCCAACATTAGAAAAAGTTCGAGTTTAAGCTGGACCTCAAAATGCACATCAGTAAATTACAATAGTCGACGTAGTTGCACGTGATCAAACGCTTTGTTAGCTGTTCCCATCAGTTAACCTGGGAGGCTTGGGGCTTTATTCAATCTGTATTGCTGAAGCGTTAGGGTAATTTACGATTGAGACAATATATGCAGCGTTTAGCCTGAATGCAGTCTCCGCTAATGCGGGTAAATTGCCTTTAAATATAAATCACGCTGTAATGCTGAACTTCTGCAATACCATCCCGATTAAAATCATCAACGTAGTTGAACGTGATCCAACACTTGTTCATGAATGCATACTTAACAGAAGTCCAATGGCACGTTATGATAATCAAAGCAACTAGATCAGGTGTTTGACTGAATGGTCATATAGCTCTATAGTGTAGAGTTTTTTTGTTTCTCATAATTGTTGCTCATTGTGGCAAGGGTTCGAATACGACATTAGTGTGTTGTGAAGGGAAGTTCAGCCAACAGCTTGAAACTGAAGATTAAGAATTAATTCAATAAGGAGCTAGGTCTTTCTTCAGTCTTGCAGACAAACACACTGCTATGGCCTAATTAAGTGATAATGCCAGAGAAGCCAGTGTTTGGAGGATATATTGGCACGTATGTTTGTTAGGCCCAAAACTAAATGTCGAGGGTGGGCAACCCGTGCCAATACATAATCATTTTTATACAACGGGTTACCAACATTTTCAAATAATGATTGACATATTTTCATAAAACATGTAGTGCAGCCAGAATAACAATAACAATCAAACATCTTTGCATTTGCATTTGTTTAAGCTGTTTTCTAGCGATATTTACTTGGATGCATCCATATCAATGAGTTAATGAGGCGCAATTTCGCCTGGTATAGAAAATGTGCTCTCTGGTCAGGACACTGTTGTTCAGAGGAGCTAGCCAACAACACAGCTAACACAATCACTTCAAACGGAAACTGGAAAGATTGCAAACTAGGTGCACTTTGTTTCGTTGTATATATCCATAAAATGATGCCAGCTGATTCATGATTTCAACTGGCTGAGAAAAGCTGTCTGTTTCGTCCCGACTCCCGACATGTTCATTACTATGGGACAGCTGGAGATCGAATTTGAATTTTGAAACAATGTTGCAAATGTCGGAGATACAGACAGCAAGGTTTATACACCGCTGTTGAAAACTAAATGTGAGATTATGTCTAGATTCTTTAATATCAAGTTAAAAAACTGCCTGGCTGGGCTGATGAGACAGTGGATGGCGCAGTCAGACGGAACTGAGTAAATAGGCATTTTAACATCATAGATTTAGACGGTGGGAACTTGTGGAATAGACACTGGCTGGAATTCGGTTTTAACCAATTGGAATTCAGGATTATACTCACCCGTTGTATAATGGCTAATAGTCATATTCAATAGGCTATATTACATGGACGTGTACACCTAAATGTAGGCCTACAACGTTTTATATGCATTTTTATTATCATTTACTTTGTCATTTTATTCCCTCATATAAAAAACCTTGCCCCATTTAGGATTTGACTCGCAGCCGTCGTATCTCTCCATATAGGGGCTTACCGTCTTAAGGCGTTATAGCATGCTTCAGTTCGGCATACTCTCTTAAAAGACCTTGGCTTGAAAAACAATAAAAAAGCAGCAATAGTACTGTTTGTCCATTTTGAGACACCATTGCCAGTATAGATTTCCTCAAAATAGTCAGAATTAATCTAAGATAACTCAAGAAATGTCATTAATTTAGAAGTTTTGGGCTGAGGAGGTGCAGTATTTCTCAATGAATGAATTTGCATGAAAACAAGTAATCTCTCGTTGAATGACAACCAATACTTTACATAGATATTCCCCTAACTAACAGAAAACTGGACACTCAAACATCTGTAGAACGTTAAGGATAACATTATAACAACTTTCTCTCTCCCTAGAATTGCTTGCTGAGTATAGTCTGATATGGGCACAGCACAGGAACAACTCATCTCAACATACTGATCGAGTGAGCAGTCATTACAGAAGGGTGGAATATCTAGATTTGATTATTATTATTATTAATATTATTATTATTATTTTTACATTCGGTGCATTTTGGTTTAGATTTAGTATTGGTGGACCCAAGGGCTGTTATTGTTGTAGTGTAGTAGACCAATCACTGATGATGGGGCGTAGACTTATTGGGACACTACACTTTACAGACCTGGTGGAAGAAAACGAAACCTTGAATTTGAATGTTTAAAATATCCCTCTGGTGGGCAAATTTTAAGAAATGCCATTGGTTGGTGTAAATAAAGTCTAATAGTCTGATGCGGAATTTGTTACAGGAAATAATCACTGTCAGTTGGTTAGCATAGGGTTAACGTGTGTCAGGTTATGTGATGGGACAAGCTACAATGTAGTGTTCTATCACGTGCAACTACATCAGCAATTTTAGTTGGATGATGCACGTTTTGAGAAAGAGGTCCAGGCTAAACTTTTTTGAATGTTCACAAATATGGCCCCAAAGTAATTTCAGGGCTGGATTCAATCTGATCTGCCTTTACCTGTGCAGAGCCTGTGGTATAGTAGTAACACTCCCACTTGTCTGTCTACTGAATAAAATCTAATAAAAACATATACAGTGCATTCGGAAAGTATTCAGACCCCTTGACTTTTTCCACATTTTGTTACGTTACAGCCTTATTCTAAAATGTATTAAATAATAGTTTTTTTTCATCAATCTACGCACAATATCCCATAATGACAAAGTGATTTACATAGTATTCAGACACTTTGCTATGAGTCTTGAAATTGAGATCAGGTGCATCCTGTTTCGACTGATCATCCTTGAGATGCTTCTACAACTTGATTGGAGTCCACCTGTGGTAAATTCAATTGATTGGACATTATTTGGAAAGGCACACACTTGTCTATATAAGGTCGCACAGTTTACAGTGCATGTCAGAGCAAAAACCAAGCCATGAGGTCGAAGGAATTGTCTGTAGAGCTCTGAGACACAATTGTTTTGAGGCACATGGGAAAGGGTACCAAAAAATGTCTGCAGCATTGAAGGTCTCCAAGAACACAGTGATGTTCATCATTCATGAATGGAAGAAGTTTGGACTCACCTAGTCTCTTCCTAGAGCTGGCCGCCTGACCAAACTGAGCTATCGGGGAAGAAGGGCCTTGGTCAGGTAGGTGATGGTCACGCTGACAGAACTCCAGAGTTCCTCTGTAGAGATGGAAGAACCTTCCAGAAGGACAACCATCTCTACAGCACTTCACCAATCAGGCCTTTATGGTAGAGTGGCCAGACGGAAGCCACTGCTCAGTAAAAGGCACATGACGGCCCGCTTGGAGTTTGCCAAAAGGCACCTAAAAACTCACAGACCATGAACAGCAAGATTTTTTGGTTTGATGAAACCAAGATTGAACTCTTTGGCCTGAATGCCAAGCGTCATGTCTGGAAGAAACCTGGTAGCATCCCTACGGTGAAGCATGGTGGTGGCAGCATCATCTATGGGGATGTTTTTCAGCGTTAGGGACTGAGACACTAGTCAGGACCGAGGGAAAGAGGAACAGAGTTAAGTACAGAGCGCTCAGGACCTCAGACTGGGGCGAAGGTTCACCTTCCAACAGGACAACGACCCTAAGCACACAGCCAAGACAACACAGGAGTGGCTTCGGGACAAGTCTCTTAATGTCCTCGAATGGCCCAGCCAGAGCCCAGACTTAAATCCGATCAAACATCTCTGGAGAGACCTGAAAATAGCTGTGCAGCGACACTCCCCATCCAATCTGACAGAGCTTGAGAGGATATGTAGAGAATAATGAGAGAAACTCCCCAAATACCGGTGTGTCAAGCTTGTAGCTGCCAAAGGTGCTTCAGCAAAGTACTGAGTAAAGGGACTGAATACTTATGTAAATGTAATATTTCTGTTTTTTATTTTAAATAAAAAATCTGCAAAAAAATCTAAAATCCTGTTTTTGCTTTGTCATTATGGGGTATTGTGTGTAGATTGATGAGAAACAAAAAACGATTTAATCAATTTTAGAATTAACTTAACTTAACAAAATGTGAAAAAATTCAAGGGGTCTGAATACTTGCAGTAAATCCTTTTCACTAAATCCTTTTCACTTACCTGTTCATTTACCCAGTCTGTCTATTAAGTAAACTATTATTACCCTCGCTCATATCATACGCATTTTTAGCTACTGAAGTATTTCTCTGCCATCGACCTGTATAGTATAGTTAACCATCCAACATCCACCAACGTATAGTGTACATATTCAGCCAACCACCCATACTATGCAATGTCCTTTTATAGCTTTTTTTTGCACTCCAGATATCTTGTATTTCTATACTTTTTCATACTGCCGCTCTATGTATCATGTACCGTGTATCTGATTAAAGGACGTGTGTGTTTTCGTGACAATGAAGACAAGAGCAGCCACTCACCGATTGGACAGCTCCAACGCAGTTACACCTCTCACATCGTCTAAATATAAACAATAATACTGCCATGCAGTTGTCAGTTATGACTGGTTAATGGTAGAACTGATTGAATCTAAGCCTTAATCTCTCTCTTACCTGCTTTTGTGAAAACACGATAACTGAAAACATAAGTCATAATTAGACAAGGTTTCTAGTGTAGTGCCCTGATTCAATCCATTGCACATGAAGGATAACTGGATTGCGGGTTCACTCAGAACCATTATTTTGTATTGTTAAAATCAACACATCCAATATGCTGTTCCTCTCCAGGGCATTTTTGTTGGATATTGAAGCAAATCCAAACCAGAGCAAACTTTCTGAAAGAACCCACAGTATGGTTTTGCTTAATCTAAAGTTGTTTGAATTGTTAACAAACTATGAACATTTGTTGCTTTTGTGTGTTGAGTGTAGCTAAGAGATGGGTTCATTTCAATCCCTGGTTTATCCGATAGGCAGCTTAGAAGGATTTCCATGGCTTTGTCCACACTGGGCATCTGAACACACAAAATAAAGGTTAATGATTTTCATTAAATGTGGGTGTTTTATTTACAGTTGAATTCCGAAGTTTACATACACCTTAGCCAAATACATTTAAACTCAGTTTTTCACAATTCCTGACATTTAATCATAGTAAAAAAAAAAAAATCCCTATTTTAGGTCAGTTAGGATCACCACTTTATTTTAAGAATGTGAAATGTCAGAATAATAGTAGAGAGAATTATTTATTTCAGCTTTTATTTATTTCATCACATTCCCAGTGGGTCAGAAGTTTACATACACTCAATTAGTATTTGGTAGCATTGCCTTTAAATTGTTTAACTTGGGTCAAACGTTTCGGGTAGCCTTCCACAAGCTTCCCACAATAAGTTGGGTGAATTTTGGCCCATTCCTCCTGACAGAACTGGTGTAACTTAGTCAGGTTTGTAGGCCTCCTTGCTCACACACGCTTTTTCAGTTCTTCCCACAAATTTTTTTAAAGGATTGATGTCAGGGCATTGTGATGGCCACTCCAATACCTTGACTTTGTTATCCTTGTGACTTTGTTACTACAACTTTGGAAGTATGCTTGGGGTCATTGTCCATTTGGAAGACCCATTTGCGAGCAAGCTTTAACTTGAGATGTTGTTTCAATATATCCACATAATCCTTCCTCATGATGCCATTTTCCAAGCTGTTTAAAGGCACAGTCAACTTGGTGTATGTTAACTTCTGACCCACTGGAATTGTGATATAGTGAATTATAAGTTAAATAATCTGTCTGTAACCAATTGTTGGAAGAATTACTTGTGTCATGCACAAAGTAGATGTCCTAACCGACTTGCCAAAACTATAGTTTGTTAACATGAAATTTGTGGAGTGGTTGAAAAATGTGCTTTAATGACTTCAACCTAAGTGTATGTAAACTGTAACTTTTGTACACCTGTGGTGTTCCCGGTCAAAAATGACCAGTGATTAGAAATGAATGGGTGAGACTACAATTAGTGTATAAAATTGAGTTCAGGCACATAACCATTCATCAGATGGACACAATTCCTCTCCCAGACCACCACATACATGTGTGTTTGAGCACACACACTCTCACACACACACACCTCACTCCCCTTCTTGGCTTCCAAGGCAACCCCCACGGGAATCTTCACCCAATAGAATCTTTCCCCCACGGGAACCACACCTGTTGGCATTCTCACAAACAATCAATAATATATAGAACTTTTCTTGCAGTTCTGGTATATAAAGCTTTTTTCAGGCCTTGCTCACAATTCATTCTGTGGCAGCACAATGACCAATCGATATACTCTGTGTGAGGCTCTTGATCATATCTTTGATCATGACACTGGTGAGGAGGAGAGAGGCCAGGAAACTGACAGTGAAGATGCATTAGAGGAGGAAGTGTCAGAAGTTGAAGACAACACTGCGTAGAGAGACAACCAATGAGACAAAGAGACAATCGATGTGGAACAATCCAGTGATGAGGAAGAGGGCCTTGCTGAGGTTGTTGTTACATTCCGGTCAAAGAATGGGAATTTGTCCTGGTCTTCATCCCCACCTGAGAGGAGAGGTCGGCTGTCGGCTGAAAAGGTTATCAGGATGACCCCAGGGCCAACGAGATACGCCATATCACGGGTTGATGACACAGTCAATCGAAACTATAGTGATAAACATGACCAACTTGGAGGGGAGACAAATTTACAAAGACAACTGGAAGGAGGTAGACCGGACAGACGTCCAAGCATACGTGGGTGTCTTGATTTTGGCTGGTTTGTACAGATCCAGAAACAAATCTACCACCAGTTTATGGGATGCAGAGTCTGGTCGGGCAATTTTTCCTGCCACTATGTCACTCCAGACATTTCACGTGTTGTCACAGGTGATTCGCTTTGACAACCGTGACACAAGACCAGGCCACCTTCAACAAGACAAGCTGGCAGCGATCAGCGAGGTTTGGCACAAGTGGGTGGAGCGCCTGCCACTCATCTATAACCCAAGTCCAAATGGTTTCAAAATGTCCTTGTTAAACTTTGACACAAAGTAGTCTGTGATAAATAGCACAATATGTTTCATCTGAGTATTTGTTATAGTCAAAATAGTCCATACATTATGCTTTTTTTTACTCGAAAATGAGTTGTATGAGCTCAGGTCAATGAGGCCTAAAAAAAATAGCAAATAGAAGTTCAAAACTTGTAATGTTCACAAGAACTTAAGTTGTTAAAAAAAGATCTTACACAACATTAGGTAATAATATATATATATATATATATATATATATATATATATATATATATATATATATATATATATATATATATTATTATGGATTTATAATCAGCTATAATGGGGCGGTCATTTTGGACCGGGAACACATATTTAATTAACATGAAATTAACAAAACAGGGAGGGTTAATCTTGTTGCACTACTTTTCTTCTCCCTTTCTTAGCTTTCTTTTCTGGCTGGGGAGGGATCCGAAGAGCTGGTGTTACCTTTAAAAAATGTGTTACAATCCACTGTGGATCACTGTCTAGTATTTGACCCAGCTGACATATTTATGACTCTGACCTTTCTACAGCCGGTACTCAAAGGTGATGTACCTATATTGACTCTAAATTAACTTGTTCTTCAACAGGACAGTGGCATTAAGACCTTGATGGCTTCTGTAAAAGTCCTCATGGTCCTCCATTCAAGATTATCCTACCAGACAGAGAGACTCATATATTGAATAGACCAGCCATCACCTTGAGAGAAAATCATTAGGTCAAAAGAAAAAACCTGAACAAGTTCACAATGTGCAGCCAACATCTTATCTTTCACATTCAAAATAACCTTGCTATTGCTCAGGGCAGACTCTATTATACAGAGAGGCATTGTTTGAGGGGAGCCAGAAATGTGCCCTATTGAAATATAAAATAATTGGTCTACGAATGGCTACCTGTAGTCAGGGGTTCACTTCTCAATGTAACTTTCATTGACCCATGCCCAAATGTGAGAGTTATGCCCACACAGATATCCGAAAATCTATGCACTCAGTGTACAGTGAGGATAGCATAATCCCTTTTCAGCCTTGGTGAGAATGTCAAGTATTTCACTTCAATATCATTAAATATTTCATCCACACTTTAATCTTTTCATACCATGCATCACCATGGATGAGACACGATCCATAAAACGCACCCCATTTGTGCTTTATAATATTAATGATATCCTTAAGGCATAATACAAAAAGCAAACACATTTGATTCTGTCACTATTCATGATTTTACAAGCCTGCAGACAACTCTGTTGTCTGGCTGTTTGTGTAAGACTGACATTGTGTACGGAACATGGCACCCCACTGGCAGAGCCCATTGCTTTGAGCAGTGAGTTGATATCCTAGCATTACATAGGACACTGAGCCCTGATCAGAATTCAGCCATAAACTGCCACAAACAGATGTCTATTCAAGCTCTCTTTACAAAGGAAACGCCAGCTTACACCCTCGCATACAGAGCACTACCGAGGATAAAATAATGGGATGTCATTGGCTAGACTACATTTCTGATGAATCTGTTTTTTTAAAGGATTTATAATTAAAGCTTGTAAGTTTTCCTTTCTGATGGCATTGGGCCCTTTACGAAAGATAATGCTCTTTTGGGAATCAGTGGAGGTGAATGTGATGATGACGACAACGATGATAATGATGGTGACTGTGATGATAACAGCTCTACTCAGATTTCAGCTCTGCTCTGCTGTCTGACATTCATACATCCATCCTCTGTACGGTTCTCATATTCTCCCCATTGGGCTGAGAGCATCATTTGTCTTAAGTGTCAAGAGCACTTGACACTGAAGACCATCCGGCTGGCAACTCCGAGAGCTGAGAGAGGGTTCTGACTGGGCTCCCTCTGCTGCTATCCGAGCCGCTTGCATGATGCTGATCTGTCTGGAGCCTAGCTTGCTGTATTTAAAGTTACAGTCTAGATGACTTTGAGAAACTTGACTCGACCCGAAAGAGCATCTGCTGAAATAATATCTGCATCAATACATTCACCATGGATGGAAGAGAAAATTGGGAAACTCAAGCATTGGAAGATCTTCACCATGGATAGGTAACAATATGGTGGAGAGTTCAATCAGAGTCATCAGAAACAGGGAGGTGGTGGAAAGATTTTAACCACCACAGGTCCAGGAGAATCCAGCAATGAAAAGTACTTTTTTAAAAACATTACCAGTATAAAACCATCATCGAAACATCTTAAGAATGGTGTATAGAATCAAATTATAATTTGATCACCCTGTTACAGGATGAGTTTCTTGCAGAGCAGGAAATGTAAAAACATTAAAAAGCTTTAAAAAGTCTTCTGAAGTTTGTAATTTCCACTTTGAAATTTCAGACTTGATTTTCCTTGAACCCCTAAAAAAATGTCCATTAACCTCTAAAGGATCGTGTCCCGCCCTCAGGACGGTTGAGCTAATGTGCGCTAATGTGATTAGCATGACATTGTAAGTAACAAGAAAGTTTCCCAGGACATAGACATATCTTATACGGGCAGAAAGCTTAAATTATTGGTAAACTAACTGCACTGTCCAATTTACAGTACATATTATAGTGAAATAATTTCATGCTATTGTTTGAGGAGAGTGCACAGCTTTGTACTTGAAAATGTATCAATAAACCAATTGGCACATTTGGGCAAGCAGTTTGAACAGTAATGCAATTGTTCATTGGATCAGTCTAAAACCTTGCACATACACTGCTGCCATCTGGTGGCCGTGAGCAAAGTCTAAATTGCGCCTGGACTCCTAAGTAATATGATGGCCTTTCTCTTGCATTTCAAAGATGGGACGAAAAAAAAGAAGAAGAACGCATGTTTTATCTTTTACCAGATCTAATGTGTTATATTTTCCTACATTACAGTTTTTCTCAGTTGCTTTGGTGCATTTTTCATATCATCCCTAACATTTGCCAAATAATAAGTGCATTTCTCAGAACAATTTGTACAAACTGCAATATACAATCGATATGTTTCTAAAGCTAGTCAGTCACTAAAAATCCTTAGTACATCTCTCAAAAGTAAATATTCATGCCAATGATCATGTCAGTGTCATCAGAATGATAAGTCATTGAGTCATTGTTCACAAACAAGGTCGTCAAAATGACAGTATTACCAGATGTAAACTTAGGCTACAGTTTGGATGACAGTTACTGTATTGAAAATGCACAAGGCTGCACTTCTATGGCATATATCAATTTCAACAGTACTATTTACATATTACTGTATGTGGGTTATTGATTGAAAGAGACTGGACAGGATTTTGTTTTTCACAGCTTTTACTAGTGCTACTTTATGAAAGAAAAAAACAAAATCATTTACAGTAAGAAAAAGACAAGGGGCACAAAGGAAAAAAAACTAAATTAGAAAGAAACACAGGAAACACCCCTAAGGCACAACTTTGCCCGCAGCACTGTTCTAGTGCTGTCTCTACACATCCAGACGTTCCTGTCTGTCGGCCCACATATTCTCATCCACATCACACCGGATATTTTCCCTTCCAATGCAACGTGGAAAGAATATTTTGGAATGCCTTATCCATCCTCTGCAGGCGTCTACTGTGATGTCCTCACATGCTGCATCCATTGCAGCCAGCAGGGTCATCTGTGTGTGTGTGGCTGACGATCGTACACCTTCCACCTCCATGCTGAAAAGAACTCCTCAATTGGGTTAAGGAATGGTGAATAAGGAGGGAGGAATTCTATAAGCATCCTCGGGTGGGTCACAAACCATTGCCTTATGATGTTTGATCGATGGAAACTCACATTATCACAAATGACCACATACTTTGGCAAATCCTCCCTAAACAGACCCCTCTCATCATCAGGGATGAGAGCCCTGTAGAGAGTCTCTAAAAAGTTGAGTAGATGCTGGGTGTTGTATGGCCCTATAAGGGGGATATGGGTTAGGACACCATGCTCTGAAATAGCACCTCCCCGTTGGCCTGGCAAATCCACAGTAGCTCTGTGACCGATGATATTCCGACCCCGCCTTCTGCATTTGGTCAGGTTGAAGCCAGCCTCATCCACGTATACAATGTTGTGAGAGGGTTCACTTGATTCCAACTCCCTTATACGCTATATCCCAGAACACACAGTTGAATTTGTTTTGGTAAGGAAAAGTGACATAAAATGTACATATATTGCATGTTCCTTCTACAGCAATGGAAATGTGTGCAGTTTATGCTTACTGTACTATGTATCGCTATAAAATATTGCTGTAAAGTAGTTACATAGATATATGTTTTACCTGCACATACTGGTACCGTAGCTCCTTAACTCTGTCCTCATTCCTTTGGAATGGTACACGGTACAGCTGTTTCATACTCATCTGGTTTTTATGCAGCACCCTGTCGATGGTTGAGATGCTAACCGTATGGATGTTTTCAAAGACATCGTTGTCTTCTATAATGGTCCTTTGTATTTCCCTGAGTCTCATGGCATTGTTTGCTCGGACCATGGTGCAAATAGCCTCCTCCTGTTGAGGTGTGAAAAGGCGTCCTCTGCCACCGGTTTGAGGTAATCTTGCAGTCCTATGTGGGGAAAAATGCAGTGATCCATCGCGCACTTTCACATAGACAAAACTATGCGAACACACATTTTACTGTAAAACATACAGGTGGGTGCATGTAAGGTGCAGTATGTATCTGTATAGAGTATATTTCTGTATGCTGTGAAATACAAGTGGACTACTGTAATATGAAGCATTGTAGGAAGTATACAGTATACTGCTTATATACAGTAACAGTGCACTATACATTGGTGGACAGACCTGTTCTCTCTTCAAAACGTTTGAACTATTGAGGACACGGTTGATCTCCCAATATTCGGCTGCACCCTTCGACCCGCCTCAGCCATTGTAAGGCCATGATTGACAACATGGTCTACAATAGTGGCCCTTATGTCATCAGATATGCGCCTATGTCCTCTTCTGCCTCTTCCTCTGTTTTGCCTTCCACCACGCATCCTTGCTCCTCTTCTTCCTCCTTATTGGAAAATTGCAACTCTGTGTTGTGGTCTGTCTATATATGCTTGCCAATTGATTGTTCATGAGATGCACCTTTGAGCAATTTAGGCAACTGGTTGATTGTTGGTTGAACTAACCCTTTACATTCCTTCATGAGTGAGGGTCAATTTCACCTGCACGATTCATCAATTCACGTTTTTGTACAAAAGGTCTAATAGAAATGTGTAAAACTATGCTTGACAGTTTATGACAAATAGTTCAACAATTTTGCATGTAATGGCTTATGCAAGGAACGAATGCCTAGATGTTTTGAGGGGTTTGACTATTCAACAGAGAACCATTTACTATATTTTGATCAACATGACATGAGCAATTGAAAATGTGGAAAAAAGCTGACACTTGTACATTATCAATTGCAATATGTACAAAAGCAATTGCAATTTGTTCAAAGGAATAAGAAATTGCTTTAATGATGTGCACAAGTGACTAGATGATTTGGAATTCGTACAAGTAGTATCAAGAATTGCTCTTTTGATCTAAGAAATGCGCCAAAGCGACTGAGAAAAACTGTAATTTCACATTTCCACAAACTTCAAATGTTTCCTTTCAAATAATATTTACACAGGTGTACCTTGTGCTGGGGACAAAAAAAAGGTCACACAACACAATGCCACAGATGTCTCAAGATTTGAGAGAGAGAACAAATTACATGCTGACTGCAGGCATGTCCACCAGAGCTGTTTCCAGATAATGTAATGTTCATTTCTCTACCATAAGCCGCCTCCAACCGGCCTCACAACCGCAGACCACATGTATGGCGTTGTGTAGGCAAGCGGTTTGCTGATGTCAACGTTGTGAACAGTGCCCCATGATGGCGGTGGGGTTATAGTATGGACAGGCATTAGCCGGGGACAACGAACACAAATGCATTTTATCAATGACAATTTGAATGCACAGAGATACCGTGATGAGATCCTGAGGCCCATTGTCATTTCATTCATCCGCCACCATCACCATGTTTCAGCTCTATGTGAAGGAGATGTGTCGCGCTGCATGAGGCATTTGGTGGTCACACCAGATACTGACTTGTTTTCTGATTGACACCCATGCTTTTCTTTAATGTATCTGTGACTGACAGATGCATATCTGTATTCCCAGTCATATGAAATCCGTAGATTAGAGCCTACTGAATTTATTTCAATTGACTGATTTCTTTACAGTATATGAACTACACTGGGGGCCAAAAGTTTTGAATATTACTCATTCAAGGGTTTTTCTTTATTTGCCATATTTTTTACATTGTAGAATAAAAGTGAAGACATCAAAACAATGACAAATAAAGAAAAACCCTTGAATGAGTAATATTCAAAACTTTTGGCCCTGTCACGAAATGAGGTTTGGAGAGACCAAGACGCAGCGCAGGGATAGTGGTTCGACATGATTTATTTTAGAATTGTACTCTGTAAATAAATTCACACCACTAACAAACTACTACACTTAAACAAACACGAAAGACAATAACGTCACGTTCACGAAAACAAACACGACTGAACGGACGTAACCAAAAAAAACACTTACTTCACCCGTGACTGCGACATACCTCGATAACAACCCACACCCGCGTGAGGGACAGACTCAACATATATTGGATCCCTAATTAGAGACAACGGGTAGCAGCTGCCTCTAATTAGAGATCCACCCAAAACCCACAAAGAAACAGAAAATAACGACACTGTCAGACTCTGACCATAGCTACATAGAGAAGCCTCTTGCTTCTCTATGGCCAGAGCCTGACAGTACCCCCCCCCCAAGGCGCGGACTCCCGGACGTCTAAACAAAAAAAAAACACACACAAAACACGGGGGGGTAAATGGGAGGGACAACTAGTCCATCGGGGGCGGCTCCGGCTCCGGCGATGTGGACAGTTTTGTCCCGTGCCCCTTCCTTATCACCGGTCCCGGGCTGTGGACCGGTGGGGCAAAAGGCTCCGGCCATGGAGCGGGGAAAACAACCGGGCCCGGACTGGGCTACGGTGGGGTAAACGGCTCCGGCCATGGAGCGGGGAAAACAACCGGGCCCGGACTGGGCCCCGGTGGGACAAACTGCTCCGGCCATGGAGCTGGGAAAACCGCCGGACCCGGACTGGGCACCGGTGGGACGAACTGCTCCGGCCATGGAGCTGGGAAAACCGCCGGACCCGGACTGGGCACCGGTGGGGCGGACTGCTCAGGCTCTGAAGCGGAGCAGACGGCTGGACCCTGATTGGGTACCGGTGGAGCGGACTGCTCTGGCACTGAGGCGGAGCAGGCGGCTGGACCCGGACTGGGTACCGGCGGAGCGGACTGCTCGGGCACTGAGGCGGAGCAGGCGGCTGGACCCGGACTGGGTACCGGCGGAGCGGACTGCTCTGGCACTGAGGCGGAGCAGGCGGCTGGACCCGGACTGGGTACCGGCGGAGCGGACTGCTCTGGTACTGAGGCGGAGCAGACGGCTGCACCCGGATTGCGTACCGGCGGAGCGGACTGCTCTGGCACTGAGGCGGAGCAGACGGCTGGACCCGGACTGGGTACCGGTGGAGCGGACTGCTCTGGCGCTGAGGCGGAGCAGACGGCTGGACCCGGATTGAGCACCGGTGGAGCGGACTGCTCAGGCGCTGAGGCGGAGCAGACGGCTGGACCCGGAATGGGCACCGGTGGAGCGGACTGCTCTGGCGCTGAGGCGGAGCAGACGGCTGAACCCGGAATGGGCACCGGTGGAGCGGACTGCTCTGGCTCAAGAGCGGAGCAGACGGCTGGAGGTTCGGGGACGCTGACCTTCGCTGGAGGTTTAGAGGCGCTGACCTTCGCAGGAGGTTTAGAGGCGCTGACCTTCGCAGGAGGTTTAGAGGCGCTGACCTTCGCAGGAGGTTTAGAGGCGCTGACCTTCGCTGGAGGCTCAGGGTGGCTGACCCTCGCTGGAGGCTCAGGGTGGCTGACCCTCGCTGGAGGCTCAGGGTGGCTGACCCTCGCTGGAGGCTCAGGGTGGCTGACCCTCGCTGGAGGCTCAGGGTGGCTGACCCTCGCTGGAGGCTCAGGGTTGCTGACCCTCGCTGGAGGCTCAGGGTTGCTGACCCTCGCTGGAGGCTCAGGGGCGCTGACCCTCGCTGGAGGCTCAGGGGCGCTGGCTTTCGCTGGAGGCTCAGGGGCGCTGGCCTTCGCAGGAGGCTCAGGGGCGCTGGCCTTCGCTGGAGGCTCAGGGTTGCTGGCCTTCGCAGGAGGCTCAGGGGCGCTGGCCTTCGCTGGAGGCTCAGGGTTGCTGGCCTTCGCTGGAGGCTCAGGGGCGCTGGCCTTCGCAGGAGGCTCAGGGTCGCTGACCTTCGCAGGAGGCTCAGGGGCGCTGACCTTCGCAGGAGGCTCAGGGGCGCTGACCTTCGCAGGAGGTTTAGGGGCGCTGACCTTCGCAGGAGGTTTAGGGGCGCTGACCTTCGTAGGAGGTTTAGGGGCGCTGACCTTCGCAGGAGGTTTAGGGGCGCTGACCTTCGCAGGAGGTTTAGGGGCGCTGACCTTCGCAGGAGGTTCCGGGCCAACCATCTGCCTCGCCACGAGAGTCATCTGGCGCTTGAAGGCCACCAACGCCTGAATAACCAGCGGATCCCTCAGCTTCTCCAGAGGAAGAGCATTCCAGGCTCTCCACCACCTCGTCCGCTCCTCCTCCGGGTATTCCTCGAACCCCTCTGGCCGCTCCCGATCCAGATCTGTGGGCATCCGAAGTGGTGTGCGATCCCCCTTCTTCCTTCTCTCTCTCTCCATCACTCTCCATTGCGCCATGAACCTTCCACGGTCCTCTGGCTCCACCCTAGGCCACGTGGGAAACGGCACTGGCACTTCCTCCTCCGTCTCTCGCCAGCTGCGCTGCTTGGTCTCCAGGTGGTGGGTTGTTCTGTCACAAAATGGGGTTTGGAGAGACCAAGACGCAGCGCAGGGATAGTGGTTCGACATGATTTATTTTAGAATTGTACTCTGTAAATAAATTCACACCACTAACGAACTACTACACTTAAACAAACACGAAAGACAATAACGTCACGTTCACGAAAACAAACACGACTGAACGGACGTAACCAAAAAAAACACTTACTTCACCCGTGACTGCGACATACCTCGATAACAACCCACACCCGCGTGAGGGACAGACTCAACATATATTGGATCCCTAATTAGAGACAACGGGTAGCAGCTGCCTCTAATTAGAGATCCACCCAAAACCCACAAAGAAACAGAAAATAACGACACTGTCAGACTCTGACCATAGCTACATAGAGAAGCCTCTTGCTTCTCTATGGCCAGAGCCTGACAGTACCCCCCCCCCAAGGCGCGGACTCCCGGACGTCTAAACAAAAAAAAAACACACACAAAACACGGGGGGGTAAATGGGAGGGACAACTAGTCCATCGGGGGCGGCTCCGGCTCCGGCGATGTGGACAGTTTTGTCCCGTGCCCCTTCCTTATCACCGGTCCCGGGCTGTGGACCGGTGGGGCAAAAGGCTCCGGCCATGGAGCGGGGAAAACAACCGGGCCCGGACTGGGCTACGGTGGGGTAAACGGCTCCGGCCATGGAGCGGGGAAAACAACCGGGCCCGGACTGGGCCCCGGTGGGACAAACTGCTCCGGCCATGGAGCTGGGAAAACCGCCGGACCCGGACTGGGCACCGGTGGGACGAACTGCTCCGGCCATGGAGCTGGGAAAACCGCCGGACCCGGACTGGGCACCGGTGGGGCGGACTGCTCAGGCTCTGAAGCGGAGCAGACGGCTGGACCCTGATTGGGTACCGGTGGAGCGGACTGCTCTGGCACTGAGGCGGAGCAGGCGGCTGGACCCGGACTGGGTACCGGCGGAGCGGACTGCTCGGGCACTGAGGCGGAGCAGGCGGCTGGACCCGGACTGGGTACCGGCGGAGCGGACTGCTCTGGCACTGAGGCGGAGCAGGCGGCTGGACCCGGACTGGGTACCGGCGGAGCGGACTGCTCTGGCACTGAGGCGGAGCAGACGGCTGCACCCGGATTGCGTACCGGCGGAGCGGACTGCTCTGGCACTGAGGCGGAGCAGACGGCTGGACCCGGACTGGGTACCGGTGGAGCGGACTGCTCTGGCGCTGAGGCGGAGCAGACGGCTGGACCCGGATTGAGCACCGGTGGAGCGGACTGCTCAGGCGCTGAGGCGGAGCAGACGGCTGGACCCGGAATGGGCACCGGTGGAGCGGACTGCTCTGGCGCTGAGGCGGAGCAGACGGCTGAACCCGGAATGGGCACCGGTGGAGCGGACTGCTCTGGCTCAAGAGCGGAGCAGACGGCTGGAGGTTCGGGGACGCTGACCTTCGCTGGAGGTTTAGAGGCGCTGACCTTCGCAGGAGGTTTAGAGGCGCTGACCTTCGCAGGAGGTTTAGAGGCGCTGACCTTCGCAGGAGGTTTAGAGGCGCTGACCTTCGCTGGAGGCTCAGGGTGGCTGACCCTCGCTGGAGGCTCAGGGTGGCTGACCCTCGCTGGAGGCTCAGGGTGGCTGACCCTCGCTGGAGGCTCAGGGTGGCTGACCCTCGCTGGAGGCTCAGGGTGGCTGACCCTCGCTGGAGGCTCAGGGTTGCTGACCCTCGCTGGAGGCTCAGGGTTGCTGACCCTCGCTGGAGGCTCAGGGGCGCTGACCCTCGCTGGAGGCTCAGGGGCGCTGGCTTTCGCTGGAGGCTCAGGGGCGCTGGCCTTCGCAGGAGGCTCAGGGGCGCTGGCCTTCGCTGGAGGCTCAGGGTTGCTGGCCTTCGCAGGAGGCTCAGGGGCGCTGGCCTTCGCTGGAGGCTCAGGGTTGCTGGCCTTCGCTGGAGGCTCAGGGGCGCTGGCCTTCGCAGGAGGCTCAGGGTCGCTGACCTTCGCAGGAGGCTCAGGGGCGCTGACCTTCGCAGGAGGCTCAGGGGCGCTGACCTTCGCAGGAGGTTTAGGGGCGCTGACCTTCGCAGGAGGTTTAGGGGCGCTGACCTTCGTAGGAGGTTTAGGGGCGCTGACCTTCGCAGGAGGTTTAGGGGCGCTGACCTTCGCAGGAGGTTTAGGGGCGCTGACCTTCGCAGGAGGTTCCGGGCCAACCATCTGCCTCGCCACGAGAGTCATCTGGCGCTTGAAGGCCACCAACGCCTGAATAACCAGCGGATCCCTCAGCTTCTCCAGAGGAAGAGCATTCCAGGCTCTCCACCACCTCGTCCGCTCCTCCTCCGGGTATTCCTCGAACCCCTCTGGCCGCTCCCGATCCAGATCTGTGGGCATCCGAAGTGGTGTGCGATCCCCCTTCTTCCTTCTCTCTCTCTCCATCACTCTCCATTGCGCCATGAACCTTCCACGGTCCTCTGGCTCCACCCTAGGCCACGTGGGAAACGGCACTGGCACTTCCTCCTCCGTCTCTCGCCAGCTGCGCTGCTTGGTCTCCAGGTGGTGGGTTGTTCTGTCACAAAATGGGGTTTGGAGAGACCAAGACGCAGCGCAGGGATAGTGGTTCGACATGATTTATTTTAGAATTGTACTCTGTAAATAAATTCACACCACTAACGAACTACTACACTTAAACAAACACGAAAGACAATAACGTCACGTTCACGAAAACAAACACGACTGAACGGACGTAACCAAAAAAAACACTTACTTCACCCGTGACTGCGACATACCTCGATAACAACCCACACCCGCGTGAGGGACAGACTCAACATATATTGGATCCCTAATTAGAGACAACGGGTAGCAGCTGCCTCTAATTAGAGATCCACCCAAAACCCACAAAGAAACAGAAAATAACGACACTGTCAGACTCTGACCATAGCTACATAGAGAAGCCTCTTGCTTCTCTAAGGCCAGAGCCTGACAGGCCCCCAGTGTAAGTCACTCAGTGAAATATTTAAAATTGTTGCATGTTGTGTTTATATTTTTGTTCAGTTTACAGTATTGTAGATTTGGCTTAAAAATTCTTTGAGTTGAGCAAGAAGTGAAATAACATTTTAAATTGAGCAGCTTTGTTTCATTTCTCAAAAAGATCATACGTTTTCTAACAGCCAAAATTGATAATCATGTAACGGCATATGTCTGTCAATTACTCCCTTATGCTAGTTCGAGTGAAACCAAATGGGAAGAGAAAGTTGCTGTGGTGCTATGTCTTATATACTGTATATCTTGACGATGATGTATGTCGACAGGATAACAGTTTCTGTCACAATTCTGTCACATTCAGTCAGACTGATCAAGGAACAATTTCATCAAATCTACCGAAAAGTTTATTTTCATCTACTTTTGACATTTTTCTCAATATATTCTTGACAAGCAATATATGCAAATTGAACTTCTCTAATAAGCATCCTCTTTTTGATACGATTCGGTTCAAACATTTTGTTCTGATTGGTGAGCTATGCAGGTCCAATTTGGGTGGTGGAAATAGCCTTATTATTTCCTGAATACGGCAAGTCTATTGAGATGTCACAATGCTGCTCTCGCTGGGCAACCACCTCATCCATTAAATTTGGTTTTAACATATCAATTTCAGAGCTCTCAAGAGAGATGGATACCTGCTAAATGTACCATGTGCACGCAGACACTCACACCCCACACACACAATGGTGCACACACACACATACAAACACACACACATACATATACATATACATACCTACCTCAATCACTCAAGTACCCCTGCATATTCTAATAATAAACTAAGGAGGATGTCTGAGGATGTCTGAAGAGGTTTTGTCTTTGTTTCCTGAAGCAAGAGGCGAGAGGTGGGTGGAAGAAGGAACACAGCGTTTGAGTCCTCCAGTTTCATATATCATCAAATGATCTACATAAAGTACGTAACAAAATGCCACTCTTGCTTTCCGTAGACAAAAATATTGAGAAAAAAACCTAACTTTAGAAATGTGACAGAAGGCGATACTTTCCCTTCGATGTAAAACCACCCCACACTGAGAGGATAATAATGATTTTGCTGTGGAAGTGGCAAACCATCATTAAACAATGAACACCATCGTTGTTCTCATTATTATTCATAAACAAGAGTTACTAAAAGCAGTGTTGGTGAAAAGGATATAGTATTTATTAGATAGATAGATAGATAGATAGATAGATAGATAGATAGATAGATAGATAGATAGATAGATAGATAGATAGATAGATAGATAGATAGATAGATAGATAGATAGATAGATAGATAGATAGATAGATAGATAGATAGATAGATAGAGTGGGGAGAACAAGTATTTGATACACTGCCGATTTTGCAGGTTTTCCTACTTACAAAGCATGTAGAGGTCTGTAATTTTTATCATAGGTACACTTCAACTGTGAGAGACGGAATCTAAAACAAAATTGTATGATTTTTAAATAATTAATTTGTATTTTATTGCATGACATAAGTATTTGATCACCTACCAACCAGTAAGAATTCCGGCTCTCACAGACCTGTTAGTTTTTCTTTAAGAAGCCCTCCTGTTCTCCACTCATTACCTTATTAACTGCACCTGTTTGAACTCGTTACCTGTATAAAAGACACCTGTCCACACACTCAATCAAACAGAATCCAACCTCTCCACAATGGCCAAGGCCAGAGAGCTGTGTAAGGACATCAGGGATAAAATTGTAGACCTGCACAAGGCTGGGATGGGCTACAGGACAATAGGCGAGCAGCTTGGTGAGAAGGCAACAACTGTTGGCGCATTTTATTAGAAAATGGAAGAAGTTCAAGATGACGGTCAATCTCCCTCGGTCTGGGGCACCATGCAAGATCTCACCTTGTGGGGCATCAATGATCATGAGGAAGGTGAGGGATCAGCCCAGAACTACATGGCAGGACCTGGTCAATGACCTGAAGATAGCTGGGACCACAGTCTCAAATAAAACCATTAGTAACACACTATGCCGTCATGGACTAAAATCCTGCAGCGCACGCAAGGTCGCCCTGCTCAAGCCAGCGCATGTCCAGGCCCGTCTGAAGTTTGCCAATGACCATCTGGATGATCCAGAGGAGGAATGGGAGAAGGTCATGTGGTCTGATGAGACAAAAATAGAGCTTTTTGGTCTAAACTCCACTCGCCGTGTTTGGAGGAAGAAGAAGGATGAGTACAACCCCAAGAACACCATCCCAACCGTGAAGCATGGAGGTGGAAACATCATTCTTTGGGGATGCTTTTCTGCAAAGGGGACAGGACGACTGCACCGTATTGAGGGGAGGAAGGATGGGGCCATGTATCGCGAGATCTTGGTCAACAACCTCCTTCCCTCAGTAAGAGCATTGAAGATGGGTCGTGGCTGGGTCTTCCAGCATGACAACGACCCGAAACACACAGCCAGGGCAACTAAGGAGTGGCTCCGTAAGAAGCATCTCAAGGTCCTGGAGTGGCCTAGCCAGTCTCCAGACCTGAACCCAATAGAAAATCTTTGGAGGGAGCTGAAAGTCCATATTGCCCAGCGACAGACCCAAAACCTGAAGGATCTGTATGGAGGAGTGGGCCAAAATCCCTGCTGCAGTGTGTGCAAACCTGGTCAAGAACTACAGGAAACGTATGATCTCTGAAACAAAGGTTTCTGTACCAAATTTTAAGTTCTGCTTTTCTGATGTATCAAATACTTATGTCAAGCAATAAAATGCAAATTAATTACTTAAAAATCATACAATGTGATTTTCTGGATTTTTGTTTTAGATTCCGTCACTCATAGTTGAAGAGTACCTATGATAGAAATTACAGACTTCTACATGCTTTGTAAGTGGGAAAACCTACAAAATCGGCAGTGTATCAAATACTTGTTCTCCCCACTGTAGATAGATAGATAGATAGATAGATAGATAGATAGATAGATAGATAGATAGATAGATAGATAGATAGATAGATAGATAGATAGATAGATAGATAGATAGATAGATAGATAGATAGATAGATAGATAGATAGAGCTTACGTCTTTGTGCTCTGGAGATATCGCAGGTCGTTGGTCCGAAGGCTTTAGAGATCCTTGGACCAGTCTGTCTCTGTAGCACCTGGAGAGAGACGGACAGAGGTAGTGAATGTGCTTAAAAGAGAGAGTCTCTGACAGGGAGTTACTCCAGGAGTAGACCGTTGGTGAATAGGACTTCTCCACTTATATGAGCCTAGTAGATAGATAGATAGATAGATAGATAGATAGATAGATAGATAGATAGATAGATAGATAGATAGATAGATAGATAGATAGATAGATAGATAGATAGATAGATACTTTATTGATCCCCGAGGGGAGATTTCTTCGTCAAGCAGCTACTAAAAAACACAGGGCAGGTGCAAAATGCCAGAACGAGAACATACATGAAACTACAAGACGTCTGGAGTGCAAAAAGCTATAAAAAGACATTGTGTAGTATGGGTGAATGGCTGGATATGTACACTATACATTGTTACAGAGTGATACAAATATATACAAATATTGCAAGCTGATATAGATAAATAAGGAATATTTGCATGGTTATCTATACTATACAGGTAAATGACAGGAAGAGATATAATTTAGGGTAATAATAATAATTCCCTTAAAATACAGTCCTTAGTGCAGGGTTTAATTACAGATAAATGCACATATTGCACATTCGATATACTAAATGCAATGAAAAAAGATACAACTGACAGGACACTAATATGCATTCCTGAGTGAATGACTACGTAAGTTCAGTCCAATAATTACTTACAATATTGTATGTGATATGATATAACAACTGTACATGAATATGTATATACAGTCCTGAATAAATAAGTGAATGAGTGATTACAGATGAGAGTTACTCACGGATGGATGCATAATTGTTAAACTAGGTCCTAACAGTTCCAGGTCTATGTTACCGACGGCACGGCACCCCGGTGAGGCATTAATAGTCTAGTAGCCGCCGGCAGGAAGGACCCCAAAAAGATGGCACTGGCCACCACAGACTGGTAGAAGGTATGCAGTAGTTTACTGCACACGTTGAAGGACCTGAGCCTCCTCAGAAAGTAGAGTCGAGTCTGGCCCTTTTTGTACAGAGCCCCGGTGTTACCAGCCCATTCCAGCCTGTTGTCCATATGGACTCCAAGGAACTTGTATGACCCAACCATTTCCACACCATCCCCTGTATAGGGACTACAGTCGGTTGGGCCTTGGTTTTGCTGATGTTGAGCTGAAGGTGGTTCTACTCACACCACAACAAAGTCATTGATTATGCTGCTGTACTCCTCCTCCTGTCCACCCCTGATGCTCCCTACAATTGCGGAGTCATCCGAGAACTTCTGTAGGTGGCATGTTTCAGAGTTATATCTGAAGTCCGAGGTGTAGAGGATGAACAGGAAGGGGGACAGTACCGTTCCCTGGGGGGGCCCTGTGTTGCTCACTGCCCTTTCTGACACACAGCTCTGTAGCCACACAAATTGTGGCCTACCGTTCAGGTACTCTGTAACCCAGGAGACTAAGGGTGCTTCCACTTTCATCCTCTTCATCTTCTCACCCAGTAGCAGGGGATGAATGGTGTTGAAGGCACTGGAGAAGTAAAAAAACATAACCCTCACAGTGCAACCTGCATTGTTCAGGTGAAAGTAGGCTCTCTGCAGAAGGTAGATGATTCATCCACCATGATGTTGAGCTGGTATGCGAACTGCAGGGGGTCCAGTGATGTACACACCAGGGGTCTGAGGTGAGCGAGGACTAACCTTTCCAGGGTCTTCATGATGTGGGATGTTAGCGCTACAGGTCTGAAGTCATTCAGGACAGTGGGGTGCGTCTTCTTGGGCACAGGGACCAGGCAGGATGTTTTCCACAGGACAGGGACCCTTTCCAGGCTCAGGCTAAGGTTGAAGTGTCGCTGGAGTATTCCACACAATTGGTCAGCACAGACCCTATGCACCCTTGGGCTGATGCCATCAGGGCCCGCCACTTTCCACTGATGTAGTCTCTCCAGCTCTGTCTTCACTTGGTTGGTGGTGAAAGCCAGCCCAGGTGGGGAGGTGGGGGGAAGAGGGGTGTTGTGGATCAGTCCAGAGGTGGGGGGAAGGGAGGTGTTGCAGATCAGTCCAGAGGGAGCGGGGGCGGAGGTGGGGAGGGGTTCGCTGATTGTCTCAACAGAGGTGTTGTGAGAAAAGTGGGGGTGGGACAGCCGTGAGAGTGTGTGGCCTGGGGAGCTGGAGGGGAGGTGGACAGGGCCAGTATCGAACCTGTTAAAAAATTTGTTCAGCTCATTGGCTCTGTCCTGGGTCCCCTCCGTCTGCCCACTGTTTGACTTTTTGAAGCCAGTGATATTTCTCATACCCTTCCATTCCTCTCTCAACTGGCTCTGCCTCAGCTTGTCCTCCATCTTCTTCTTATACCCTCTCTTCCCCTCAGCAATCCGCAACTTCAGCTCCCTCTGGACGCATTTCAATTTGTCCCTGTCCCCCTCCTTGAAGGCCCTCTTCTTCTCATTCAGCAGAGCCTTCAGGTTGCTGGTGACCCAGGGTTTATTATTTGGAAAACAGTGTAACTTCCTGGTGGGTACAGTGTTGTATACACAAAAATTGATATAGTCCATTATGCAGTCAGTAAGTCCATCAATGTCCTCCCCATGAGCCTCACAGAGCACATCCCAGTCTGTTGTTTCAAAGCAGTCCTGTAGGGCCTCATTCGCCTCCGGGGACCATCTCCTATTAGTCCCAGTGTTCACTGGCTGCTGATGGACCATATGCCTGTAGAGTGGGGTGAGGTGGACAAGGTTGTGATCCGATCTACCGAGGGGAGGGAGTGCGGTGGAGTTGTATGCATCCTTTACATTAGCATATAACAAGTCCAGAGTTTTATTATTCCTGGTTGGGCACTTCACAAACTGTTTGAATGTGGGCAGCGTTGAAGAGAGAGATGCATGGTTAAAATCCCCCGAAATGACAAAGAAGGCACTGGGATGCGCTGTCTGTAACCTCGCAATAGCAGAGTAGATGACATCACGCGCTGTGTTTGCGTCAGCGGAGGGCGGGATGTTAACAATAACAGCAATGGCTGTTATTGTCCACTCTGAGGGTCTGGAAACCGCCGTTCTCTATGTAGATGTTATCATTAAGAGAAGAGATTAGAAATGAATGATCCATGTGTCCCAGATTGTGCAATCAATTTAAATTAATATAAATTTCACACTGCAGCTGCTCTGAAAAAGTTCCCTGCTCTGTAAATTCCAAAATGTTCCATACTCACAAAAGCTTATTTCTCTCAAATTGTGTGCACAAATTTGTTTACATCGATGAGTAGTGAGTAGGCCTATTCCCTTCCAGGCCCACCTATGGTTGCGGCCCTGTCCAGTCATGTGAAATCAATAGATTGATTGATTTCCTTACATGAACTGTAACTCAGTAAAATCTTTGAAATTGTTACATGTTATGTTTATATTTTTGTTCAGTGTATGTCAAGCCTATTGGGCCAAAATCAATTATAGTCTATTGTATAGATAATATAACGTTTAATCCTTAAGAGTCCATTGACGCACCGGTGCAATCTGCAATTTTAAGATCGAGATATCAGGTCTTTTGCATGGCATGTGAGTTAATTCACCACATCCGACTATGGTGGCCTTCCACATCTGCGGTGGAAGTTAGCCGAGCTACAGCAGTGTTGGTCAGACCATGAGACATCCCGAAAATCTGTCTTCTCATGACAACGTCAGTAGCGTCCGAAATGTTTGGCTACAAACTATTACGACCACTCTATGGAAAGGAGAGACTCTCACAAACGCAATGGTGTTCTCCTTTTTGCTCCACTACCTAAACAATCTTCCTTTAGATTTTTTGGGAGTTGTTCCATGTAGTGAATCTGTTGTTCAGTGCGTTTGTATTGGCTAATAGCAGCTAAGGCCAAATACTTCAAGGAGTCTTACAATTCAAAATCAAGTGGCTAAATGACCTTCTTAAAAAAATTCCATATAGCTTGGTAAAACCCTCCCCCGGGGTTATAAATACTTTGCTACAATGACAGATTTAGCTAACTACCCACCTCATTCCTTTCTGTCAGTATGTGCACATAGTAAGTACACCCTCAATGTTTCGGGATACGTGTCTTTTCAGATCCCACAATGATTCTTTAGTTGTGGACATTACATCACTGCACTTCCTCTCTTGCTCTTGGTCCTCATCTTTCTAAGTCACCTTGATTTTGCACCTGTGTGTTTTATCAGTTTCTTTTTGAAGATATTTTGCGAACTCCATGACAGTAGCTAAAGCAATTGGGGCTATAGTAGCACACAAGTAGCCTACAAAAGCATTCTGGGCTGGACATGCCCTGTGCTCGTGAAGTGAGCAGTACTGGAGTGAAATTGGAGGGGTGAGAAGGCCAACACTCCAAACTTTGGGAATCTTGCTCCGCGCTCCAGTCAAATTGGGCACGCTCCGCTCCAGCTCCACTCCTCTCCTCTCACATACTCTGCATTGATCATCATTTCACCAGAATAAGACCCTCGATATTTATTGGAAAGGACCATCAAGTGCATCACCTTGCACATTCCCCACCCTGTGAAGTTCATCATCATTTATTAAATCTGTAGCCTAATAAACTGCATGCTTAGCCAAGTCATAGTGGGAGGACCACACACACACTCCAATATTACTTCGATATAATGGTTATTATATCAATTTTTGCACATGAATGCGTTTTCACCACCATTTCTCACATTATTAATTTTACAGACACAAAAAGATCCCACCATGTCGAACGAACAGATTGTCTGTCTGCATTTATACAATTGTACCGCCATTTCATGTTTCCATCATGACTTTTTTCATGCATCAGGTAATTCATCCCCATGAAATGCATGGATGGAAACGTGGTTATTGACTAGCAATGTTTCTATGAGGAACTCCAGGGGTTCCTTGAGGAGCTCCAGTGTTCCTCGAGTCACCACTAATTCTATTGTACAGTGTATAGTACATCTTTTCACAGCCTTCCTCGTTTTTTTAACCAGCTCTTGTTTAATTTAAAACAAATCAAAACACCACTAGAAATACATCTCACAACTGTAACTGGGCCTCTGTTACCTCCCTGTTGTCCAGTCTGTCTCTGTATCTTCTCTGCTGTCACTATGTCTGTCTGTACTTCTCCTTGTTCTCTTCTATTGTCACTTTGTATGTCTGTTTGTCTGTCTGTGCTTCTTCTTGTTCTCATCTGCTTTCACTCTGTCTGTCTGTTTCCACTCTGTCATTCACAGCATCCTATTTGTGAATGAGTAAAAACACATCTCAGAAGAAATCACTGCATAAATGCCTTATAGATGGCCATTGGCTCATAATACCTTATAACAGCATAACTACTTATAAAGCAAATTAGTGCCTGTCTTATGTGTTCCCAAACATACCCTAAGGGTTAATTACATATATAATATAGAGCCAACATATTAAGAAACTGGCAGTGGGCTTACATCTGTGTCAGTGTGTGTCTCTCTTTCTCTGTGTTTTCTTCCTACCTCCACTGCACTTGACCCTGCTGTGCTGTGCTGTGCTTCACTGGGTCCAGAAGACGTACTAGCTGTGAATGAATAAAACACATATGTAAGATAAAGAAGAAAATCACTGAATAAATGCCATATTGATGGCCATTGGCTTACTAACTACTAACTTCTTACGGTATATTGCAAATTAGTGCCTGTCATGTGACCAGCCCCTGCCCACTTAGCTAAATGTTTATTAATAGTATGCTACATATACAGCCAAAGCATTAAGAAACTGGCAGTCTGTGAGTGTCTTTCTCTTTTCAGCATTTTGCTTCAGTTGACAGTGCTGGGTATGTATTCTTATCCTTCCGCCATGAAGTGACGGGCACTCTGATGAGCAAAGAAAATTTTAGGCGGAACATTCCAGGCTCCAATAGCAGTCGATTGGTAATGTAATCCAACACCAGAGTCACTCATCACTTCATTTCATGAACCCATAAACTAAGACCCTTGCCTCGATGGCTGAAGAGACTGAGATTCAGAAGCAAATTAACATTGATAAAACAATTAAAATACACAGACAGTCCAGAACTCACACCTTTAACAGATTAATAAGGATTACTTAGCAATTATTATGCAGTGTTTCATTGTGATAATGATGACTTGTATTTAATAAAAAGCACTGTATAAAATCTAACAACTTTTTAGGTTATCGTATGTAAGTGCCTGTCATATGTGTTCCTCCGAATCCCAACTTCCCTAATTAAAACCATCTCCTGCAGTCAAATGACCTAGTTTTTCATATTATTTATAATTTCATAATTACATTTCAAAATGTAAAAAACCCAGCAGAATATCCAGTGTTTCTATGTCAAACAGTTTTGTTATATTTCAGTCTTGTGTAATAATGCAAACTCAAAATTGTATATATTTTAACTGTACATCTGACATGGCACAGGTGCCTTCTTTTTTTAAGCACATGTCTTCACATGTATTAAATGTAGAATTCACATGTTATCACCACCTTTTCACGTGAGGAGAATAGCATGTTTTCACCTCACATGTGAATTGCAGTTTAACATGTGAAATGTTCAGTTTCACATGTGAAAAACGTTCACAGGTTGCATAATGGGAGGGCCGGCCCTGCATCCACCTAGTACTGGGTAGGATCCCCCTTTGCCTCCAGAAGAGCCTGAATTCTTCGGGGCATGGAAACATTGCTCAATTGGTATCAAGGGATCTAACTTGTACCAGAAAAAACATTCACCACAACATTACACACATGTTTTTTGTTTGTCGCACCATTCTCAGTAAACTCTAGACACTGTCGTGCATGAAAGGCCCAGGAGGCCGACAATTTCTGAGATCTTGGAACTGGCGTGCCTGGCACCGATGATCATACCACGCTCAAAGTCTTGATGCCTGTCTGCCTGCTTTATATAATAGGGGCAAACACTTTTGATGAACTGGGTGGTGTATCTAATAAACTGGAGTGTAGAGTGAGCAATATTTTTGGAACATCAAATCGCAATAAAATAGCAGTATTGAATCGCAATACAATTAGAATCGTGATAATCGCATTACATATCATATCGGCACCTACTGTAAGTATCGTGATAATATTGTATCTTGAGGTCCTTGGCTAATCCCAGCCCTAGTGTCATGACTTCTTCACGATTGTGCTGGTATGAGAGGATGATGTTAAGTCCTCAGTGATGTGAACACCGAGAAACTTGCAGCTCTTGACCCTCTCCAATGCGGCCCCATTGATGTGGATGGAGGTTTGCACCCTTCCTGTAGTCCACGATCTGTCTTGCTGATGTTGAGGGAGAGATTGTTCTCCTGGCACCACACTGCCAGGTCTCTGGCCTCCTCACTGTATCCAGTCTTATCGCCATCTGTGATCAGGCCTACCACCGTCGAGTCATCAGCAAACTTGATGATGGAGTTGGACTTGTGCGTGGCCACACAGTCATGGGTAAACAGGGAGTACAGGAGGGGGCTAAGCACACACCCCTGGGGGGCCCACTGTTAAGGGTGAGTGTGGCAGAGGTGTTGTTGCCTACCCTCACCACCTCTAGTGGGCCCGTCAGGAAGTCCAGTATCCAGTTACAGAGGGAGATGGTCAGTTACAGGGTCCCAAGCTTTGAGGGCAATATGGCATTGAACACTAAGCTGTAGTCGATTAATAGCGTTCTTACATCGGAATTCCTCTTGTCTAGCTGGTAGGCTACAATGTGGAGTGCAACTGACATTGCATCGTCTGTGGATCTGTTGGGGTGTTATGCAAATTGGAGTGGGTCTAGGGTGTCTGGAATGATGGAGTTGATGTGTGCCATGACCAGCCTTTCAAAGCACTTCATGATTACGTGCTACATGGTGGTAGTCATTGTGGCAGGTTGCCTTAGAGTTCTTGGGAACAGGAATGATGGTGGTCAACTTGAGACATGAGGGGTACAGACTGGGACAAGGAGAGGTTGAAAATGTCTGTAAAGACGCCTGCCAGCTGGTCTGCGCATGCCCTGAAGACATGGGCTGGAATTCCATCCACCCCACGGCCTTACCACTGTTGACTAGTTTAAAAGTCTTACTTGCGTCAGCCTCGGAGAACGAGATTACGCAGTCATCTGGAACAGCTGGGGCATAAAAAGCATTAAGTTGGTCTGGTATGGAGTCATCTTCGGGCAGTTCACGGCTGGGTCTTCCTTTGTAATCCATAATAGACTTTAATTCTTACCACACGCATCGAGCAGGGCTGTTGCGGTGACCGTATTACCGCCACACCGGCAATCATGAGTAAAATTCTACTTGACTGTTGAGTCATGGTAATCCCCTTTTATGCACTCTGGACATCAGCTAGTGATCATCAGGTTGCTAATGGCCGGGTACTCAGGGCTCTATTGTCCCTCTAACCACTCGATCGAAAATCACATCAAACACATCATCAAAACAGTATGTGCTTTTAAAACTCACCTGAGGTTGTGATATATTGGTTGACGCTATCACTTGCTTATTCATGTTGACTGCATGGTTCTGTATACAGTGCCTTCAGAAAGTATTCACACCCCTTGACTTTCACCACATTTTGTTGTGTTACTGCCTGAATTTAAAATGTATTAAATTGAGATGTTGTGTCACTGGTCTACACACAATTGCCCATAATGTCAAAGTGGAATTATGTTTTGAGACATTTGTACAAATTAACAAAATATGAAAAGCTGAAATGTCTTGAGTCAATAAGAATTCAACCCCTTTAATATGGCAAGCCTAAATAAGTTCAGGAGTAAAGATTTGCTTAACAAGTCACATCATTTGCATGGACTCTGTATGCTATAATAGTGTTTAACTAACATGATCTCTGTACCCCCACACATACAATTATGTGTAAGGTCTGTCGAGCAATACATTTCAAACACAGATTCAACCACAAAGACCAAGGATGTTTTCCAATGCCCATTTTTTGCAGAAATGTAATATCCCTTTGAGCATGCTGGTTATTAATTACACTTTGGATGGTGCATCAATACATCTAGTCACTACAAAGATACAGACTCCTTACTTCAAATAATTTAGAAAATAGTGGCGATACCAGATAAATTATAAATCGGACTGAATAACAAAGCATAACGAAAAACATATACGCCGACAGTTGAGAGGCCTGTTTGCACCGACCAGCCTCGACTCATCAGCTGAGGCAGCCTCTGTTGACTGAGAATATTTGTAAAATGTGCTGGGAATCCAAACAGTTCATAAATGACTTAGTCCAGACCTGTTGCAAGACACAATCCCCTGATGAGTACATGCCGCAGCAAAGGATTGTCTAATTAGAGATGCATTGAAAATCTGGCCTGAAGATCCCCAAAGCAATTCTTTTGTAATTTGTATTGAATAAAATGGCTTGCACTCTCTCTTTCTCTCTTTCTTCCTTTTCTCTCTCTTCCCTAACTTTGTTAATTTATAAAGCGGTTTGCTGGGTATGCTCTAGGAATAGAATGCTAATGCGGTTCCAGTTACTCTTGGTTACAGCCAGGCTCATCTAACAGCCTACCTCAGTGGGAATGCCTCCGCTTGTTAGCATCATGAAAACATATTTGCATATTATTTTGCTTCTTTAGAGTCTAAGACATTGGGGGAGGGGGGATTTTTTTTTAAGAAGGTCATAATATGGATAATTTAGCTATTTGATTTTGAATTTTAGGACCCCTTTAGGTATAACAAAAAATATATATAATATAAACAGTATATATACAGTATATAGAGAGAGAGATTTTGGCCTTTACTACTAAAGCCCATAGAAACACACATTGAATAACACATTCATAATTGGCAAAAAGTACAGTAAAAAAAATAATTATAAGAAATAAGTTTTTGATGTGTCTGTCCTAAATCTAAAATACATGAAAAACTCAGGAAATATACACTACCGTTCAAAAATTTGGGCTCACTTAAACATTTCCTTATTTTTGAAAGAAAGCACATTTTTTGTCCATTAAAATAACATCAAATTGATCAGAAATACAGTGTAGACATTGTTAATGTTGTAAATGACTACTGTAGCTGGAAACGGCTGATATTTTATGAAATATCTACATAGTCGTGCAGTGGCCCATTATCAGCAACCATCATTCCTGTGTTCCAATGGCACATTGTGTTAGCTAATCAAAGTTTATCATTTTAAAAGGCTAATTGATCATTAGAAAACCCTTTTGCAATTATGTTAGCACAGCTGAAAAATGTTGTGCTGTTTAAAGAAGCAATAAAACTGGCCTTCTTTAGATTAGTTGAGTATCTGGAGCATCAGCATTTGTGGGTTTGATTACAGGCTCAAAATGGCCAGAAACAAAGAACCTTCTTCTAAAACTTGTTCTGAGAAATGAAGGCAATTCCATGCGAGAAATTGCCAAGAAACTGAAGATCTCGTACAACGCTGTGTACTATCTTCACAGAACAGAGAAAACTGTCTCTAACCAGAATAGGAAGAATACACTGTATTTCTGATAAATTTTATGTTATTTAATGGACCTTTTGAAATGAGCTTTTCTTTAAAAAACAAGGACATTTCTGGGGGCCAAAAGTTTGGAATATTTCTCATTCAAGGGTTTTTCTTTATTTGCACTATTTTTTACATTGTAGAATAAAAGTGAAGACATCAAAACTAAGACATAACACATATGGAATCGGGTAGTAACCAAAAAAAGTGTTAAACAAATCAAAATAAATGTTATATTTGAGATTCTTCAAATAGCCACCCTTTGCCTTGATGACAGCTTTGCACACTCTTGGCATTCTCCTGGAATGCTTTTCCATAAGAAAAGGAGTTCCAACATATGCTGAGCACTTGCTGGCTGCCTTTCCTTCACTGCGGTCCGACTCATCCCAAACCAGGTTGAGGTTGGAACCAAAAATCTCAAATTTGGACTCCAGACAAAAGCAAGTCTCATAGATAGATAGATAGATACTTTATTGATCCCAGAGGGGAAATTTCTTCGTCAAGCAGCTACGAAAAAAACACAGTGCAAAATGCCAGAACAAAAATACACAAAAGACGGATACACGATACATGATACATAGAGCGGCAGTATGAAAAAGTATAAAAATATAGTCTGGAGTGCAAAAAGCTATAAAAAGAAATTGTATAGTATGGGTGAATGGCTGAAAATGTACACTACTGTTACAGAGTGTTAGGTGAAAAGGAAAAAGATACAAATATTGCATGTTGATGTAGATAAATAAGCAGTATTTGCATGGTTAACTATACTACACAGGTCGATGGCAGATAAATACTTAAATAGCTAATTGTGCATATGATATAAGTGAGGGTAATAATAGTTTACTTAATATACAGTCCGGTACGTTTGTTTATTCCCATGTGTAACTCTGTGTTGTTGTTTTTGTCGCACTGCTTTCCTTTGTCTTGGCCAGGTGGCAGTTGTAAATGAGAACTTGTTCTCAACTGGCCTACCTGGTTAAATAAAGGTGAAAAAAATAAAAAATATAAATATTTTGAGCAGGTTAGTGAATATTTGCATGGTTACATTAACTGTACAGGTAAATGACAGGAAGAGATAATTAAATAGCTAAATGTGTGTATGATATAATTTAGGCTAATATTAGCAATTCCCTTAAAATACAGTCCTTAGTGCAGGGTTTAATTACAGCATCACCGTCCTTTATGTTGGCGCCCCAGCACACCACAGACTGGTAGAAGGTATGCAGTAGTTTACTGCACACGTTGAAGGACCTGAGCCTCCTCAGAAAGTAGAGTCGGCTCTGGCCCTTTTTGTACAGAGCCCCGGTTTTACCATCCCATTCCAGCCTGTTATCCATATGGACTCCCAGGAACTTGTATGACCCAACCATTTCCACATCCATCTCCTGTATAGGGACTGAAGTCAGTTGGGCCACTCACACCACACCACAAATTGATTGTGATCCTGTACTCCTCTTCCTGCCCACCCCTGATGCACCCTACAATTGCGGAGTCATCCGAGAACTTCTGTAGGTGGCATGTTTCAGAGTTATATCTGAAGTCCGAGGTGTAGAGGGTGAACAGGAAGGGGGCAGGACCATTCCCTGGGGGGCCCCTGTGTTGCTTACTGCCCATTCTGACACATAGCTCTGTAGTCACACAAATTGTGGCCTACCGGTCAGGTAGTCTGTAACCCAGGAGACTAAGGGTGCTTCCACTTTCATCCTCTTCATCTTCTCACCCAGTAGCAGGGGCTGAATGGTGTTGAAGTAAAAAAACATAACCCTCACAGTGCAACCTGCGTTGTCCAGGTGAAAGTAGGCCCTCTGCAGAAGGTAGATGATTGCATCATCCACCCCGATGTTGCGCTGTTGTGCAAACTGCAGGGGTTCCAGTAATGTACACACCAGGGGTCTGAGGTGTGCGAGGACTAACCTTTCCAGGGTCTCCATGATGTGGGATGTTAGCGCTACAGGTCTGAAGTCATTCAGGACAGTGGGGTGCGCCGTATTGGGCACTGGGACGAGAAAGGATGTTTTCCACAGCACAGGGACCCTTTCCAGGCTCAGGCTGAGGTTGAAGTGTCGCTGGAGTATTCCACACAGTTGGTCAGCAGAGACCCTAAGCACCCTTGGGCTGATGCCATCAGGGGCCGCCGCTTTCAACTGATGTAGTCTCTAGCTCTCTCTTCACTGGTGGTGAAAGCCAGTCCAGGTGGGGAGGTGGGGGGAAGGGAGGTGTTGCAGATCAGTCCAGAGGGAGCGGGGATGGAGGTGGGGAGGGGGTCGCTGATTGTCTCAACAGAGGTGTTGTGAGCAAAGTAGGTGTGGGACAGCCATGAGTGTGTGTGGCCTGGGGAGCTGGAGGGGAGGTATCGAACCTGTTAAAAAGCTCATTGGCTCTGTCCTGGGACCCCTCCGTCTGGCCACTGTTTGACTTTTTGAAGCCAGTGATATTTCTCATACCCTTCCACACCTCTCTCACCTGGCTCTGCCTCAGCTTGTCCTCCATCTTCTCCTTATGCCCTTTATTCCTCTCAGCAATACGCAACTTTAGCTCCCTCTGGACGCATTTCAATTTGTCCCTGTCCCCCTCCTTGAAGGCCCTCTTCTTCTCTTATTCAGCAGGTCCTTCAGGTCGCTGGTGACCCAGGGTTTATTATGTAAACAATAACAGAAATGGCCGCCGTGAATTCCCTCTGCAAATAGTAGGCTCTCAAGCTAACGGCTAACAGCGCAATATCAGGGCTACAAAAATTTTCCACATCAGTAATATGTCTCTGATTACACCATCTGTTGTTAACTAATAAAGCCAGCCCCCCTCCCTTTCTCTTACCAGAAGAAATGCTATCCCTGTCTGCTCTGATGGTCTGGAAAACACAGATAGTTACATTCTCTATGGGGATGTTATCATTCAGCCATGTTTCAGTAAAACACAATAGGCTAGCTTCCTGGTAGTCTCTTTGTCCATGGACCAGCCCATCAAGCTCGTCCACCTTGTTATTTAGTGATCTTATGTTGCCCATAATGATAGGTATAGCTGGCTTGTATTTCCTAAGCTTTGCTTTACACTTCAATCCCGCCCTGGTTCCACGCCGTCGCCTTTTCAACTCGTCCGGAATATCAAACTTTTCCCTGGGGTGCATAAGCGCTGCGTGTGTTAAATCCAGGAGCTGGGCTCAGTTGAAAATAATTGAGGACTCACGTGTACGTTCGGCACTGAGAGAAATAAAAAGTGCCTTGGTGATAAAAAGAACCGCTAAAACCTTCTTAAAACAGTAGTACTCCATAATCCTGAACTATTATAGTTCAACTGTTGCAAAAACGCACAAACAATGGGAGCTGCTTAACAGGTGACCACACAGGGCGGCGCCAAATGCTTCTTCTTATTGGTATCCTTTAGTAGTCGTTTCTTTGCAGCAATTCGGCATGATTCACACAGTCTACTCTGAACAGTTGATGTTGATATGTGTCTGTTACTTGAACTCTGTGAAGCATTTATTTCGGCTGCAATCTGAGGCTGAAATGAACTTTAATGAATTTATCCTCTGCAGCAGAAGTATATCTGGGTCTTCCATTCCTGTGGTGGTCCTCATGAAGCTGGTTGAGAGAATGTCATGAGTGTGCAAAGCTATCATCAAGGCAAAGGGGGGTTACTTTGAAGAATCTCAAATATAAAATATATTTTGATTTGTTTAACACTTTTTTGGTTACTACATGCTTCCATATGTGTTATGTCATAGTGTTGATGTCTTCACTTTTATTCTACAATGTAAAAAATAGTGCAAATAAAGAAAAACCCTTGTATGAGTAATATTCCAAACTTTTGGTCCCCAGTGTTTATATTTTTACACATATTTAACTCCTTTTTTGGGTAGGCACCAAACTCCCTTCATACTTCCATTCATTTTTTATCCAGTACTGTTTACCTTCAGTCTGTGACACTTGTGAGGGTTGTAGAGCATTTATAGGTCAAATAATTTGGATGCTAGAGACTTAAACTGACAGATTTTGATGGGGATTTGTTTGTTATGTAACTTACACTACATGACCAAAAGCATGTGGACACCTGCTCGTCGAACCTCATTCCAAAATCATGGGCATTAATATGAAAATTGGTCCCCTCTTTGCTACTATAACAGCCTCCGCTCTTCTGTGAAAGCTTTCCACTAGATGTTGAAACATTTCTGCGGGGACTTTCTTCCATTCAGCCATAAGAGCATTAGTGAGGTTGTGCACTGATGTTGAGCAATTAGGCCTGGCTCGCAGTTGGCGTTCCAATTCATCCCAAAGGTGTTCGATGGGGTTGAGGTCTGGGCTCTGTGCAGCCAAGTCAAGTTCTTCCACACCGATCATGACAAACCATTTCTGTATGGACCTTGCTTTGTGCACAGGGGTATTGTCATGCTGAAACAGCAAAGGGCCTTCCCCAAGCTTTTGCTACAAATTTGATAAGATTTCCCTTCACTGGAACTAAGGGGCTTAGCTCAAACCATGACCACCAAACTTTACAGTTGGCATTATGCATTGGGGCAGGTAGCGTTCTCCTGGCAACCACTGAACCCAGATTTGTCCGTCGGACTGCCAGATGGTGAAGCGGGATTCATAATTCCAGCGAACATGTTTCCACTGCTCCAGTCCAATGGTATGGAGCTGTACGCTCCAGCCGACGCTTGGCATTGTGCATGGTGATCTTAGACTTGTGTGCGGCTGCTCTGCCATGGAAATCCATTTCATGAAGCTCCCGACGAACACTTATTGTGCTGACCAAGTTATTGTACTGATGTTGTTTCCAGAAGCAGTTTGGAACTCAGTAGTGAGTGTTGCAAACGAGGAAATACGATTTTTATGCACTACGCGTTTCAGCACTTGGTGGCCCTGTTCTGTGAGCTTATGTCGTCTACGACTTTGCGGTTGAGCCGTTGTTGCTCCTAGATGTTTTCACTTCACAAGAACAGCACTTACAGTTGACCAGGGCAGCTCTAGCAGGGCAGAAATTTGACGAACTGACTTGTTGGAAATGTGGCATCCTATGACGGTGCCACGTTGAAAGTCACCGAGCTCCTCAGTAACAAGTGTTTGTTTTTGGAGATTGCATGGCTTTGTGCTCGATTTTATACACCTGGCAGCAACGGATGTGGCTGAAATAGCAGAATCCACAAATATTTGTTGGGTGTCCACACACTTTTGTATATATGGTGTAGAGCGTCAATCGACTCTAGGGGCTTAACTTAGTTTTCTTTGCATTTTCGTCTTTTTATGCAAATGTAGAGATCAACAAGAAGAGTGTGGGTGCTATTTGGTGGTGAAGGGTTATAGGCTATGTAGTTGTTACTGTGGAACTCTTTACTAAGAGGTCTGGGTGAGTGGTGTAATTATTTTCTGATGATGAAAGCGATAGAGGTGTAAAAGTCATCCTTTTATCCGCATTACTGACCACATGCTGCTCTCCCCCTCACTGAGGTTTGATTTTGAAGGGCACTTTGCGCTGGGTCCCAAGACACTTTCCCCCCACAGGCAGAAACTACTTAGGGAAACATTTTGAATTTCTCACTTAGAAGTTACTATGATTACCATAATCTCTATCTCTAATCAGAAATACTCAATACTTCTCTTGTCCAAAACTATAGTTTCTAGTTGGAGTTTTCTTTTTCTCACAGCATCATCAAGCTATGTACAGGTAACTGCCAAAATAAAGGAAACACCAACATAACGATTCTTAATAGGCCCGTTGGGTCACCACAAGCCAGAACAGCTTCAATGCACCCTGGCATAGATTCTACAAGTGTCTGGATCTCTATTGGAGGAATGCCCGAGAAATTACATAATTTGGTTTTTTTTTTGCTGGTGGTGTAAAACCTTTTTATGCGCCGCTCCAGAATCTCTCATAAATGTTCAAATGGGTTGAGATCTGGTCACTGAGACGGTCGTGGCATATGCTTTACATACTCATCAAATCATGCTCATCAAACCATTCAGTGACCACTCGTGCCCTGTGGAGAGGGCATTGTCATCCTATGGGGGCATTGACTTGGTAGACAACATAATGGCAAATTATGGCCTGACAAGCATTTTTATACATGACCCTAATCATGATGGGATTTTATTTGCTTAATTAACTCAGGAACCACCTGCGTGGAAGCGCCTGCTTTCAATATACTTTGTATTCCTCATTTACTCAAGTGTTTCCTTTATTTTGGAAGTTACATGTAGCTCAGGGAGAAATATTTTTATGAATATTAACAATATTTGAAATATATATTTTGATAGACCATGTATCAGCCATCACACCATGCAATAGAACAACCTAATTCTTAAATGTCATAAAATGCATCAAACTGGATTTGTCAACTCTGTCATCAGGGCCACTGGAAAACGTGTTGTAAGGTGGCATTTGACACAACACTTTTCAATCAGATGTGGCAGCGCAACACCACTTTTCAAATATATTTAAGTAAATTGTTAAAACAAGGGGCAAAGCACTGTTTATTTTTTTTCAATTTGCCTCATGATTTGCGCGCAATTTCTCTGTCCTTCACATCAGAGTGCTACTGCAGGCTCTTTGCGTGTCTTGACCAATCAGACTCACGGAAATCGCAGGTCATGCAGGTCGGGCACAACGCAAAAAGCTCAAGGTGCACTATCCACTTTCCCCTTGTATTTATTTAGCAAGCCTGATAACACATCACTCCAGACAGACACAAGCAAAAACTCTTACATAAATATAGCAGCCTAAACACCTAAACATTAATGCCTCAGTGTCTGTGTATAGGAAACCCCCAGTCCTTCATTAAAATATAATTCATATGAACAAGTACAAGGTTGCCATTTGACAAGGTTTTCATCCTCCCCAGGAGTTTTTCCATTCGTTTTTGAAACCATGTGACCTGATTAGAACATTTTCTTTGCCCCATCATAGCCCAAATTAAACCTTTTTACAACTATTCACGTCACACCATATAAGGACACTATAAAAGGGATTTCATTTGTACACTTATTGTCCAACAAGTGTTTAAAGGCCTTGATTGATTATTTCTAACTTATATAATGCTAATATTATGCTCCAGGGCTAATTTCTTTTTTTCAAATTTAAATTTGTCACATGCTTCGTAAACAACGGGTGTAGACTGACAGTAAAAGGCACCATTCCCAACAATGAAGAGAGAAATAAAGATAAATAGAAAGATAATAACATGAGGAATAAATACAAAATAAGTAACGATAATTAGGCTATATACATGGGGTACCAGTATCAAGTCGATGTGCATGGGTACGACGTAATTGAGGCAGATATGTACATATACAGTGCCTTCAGAAAGTATTCACACCAGTTTACATTTTCCATATTTGGTTGTGTTACAGCCTGAATTTAAAATTGATTCAATTGAGACTTTATGTCACTGGCCTACACACAATACACCATAATGTCAAAATGGAATTATGTTTTTTGACATTTTTACAAATGTATTAAAAATGAAAATCTCAAATGTCTTGAGCCAATAAGTATTCAACCCCATTTGTTATGGCAAGCCAAAATAAGTTCAGTGGTTTGAATACTTATGTAAATGAGATTTCTGTATTTAAAATGTCAATCAATTAGCAAAATTGTAATTATGGGGTATTGTGTGTAGATGGGTGAGAGACAAAAGACTAACACAACAAAATGACTAACACAACAAAATGTGGAACAGGTCATGGGGTATTAATTCTTTCTGAAGGCACTGTAAGTAGGAATAAAATGACTAGGCATCAGGACAGATAAACAGTACAGCAGCGTATGTAATGAGTCAAAAGAGTTGTGCAAAAAGGTTCAATGCAGATAGTTAAATAGTTAACCAATGGCTACCCGGACTAACTATTTAGCAATCTTATAGCTTGGGGGTAGAAGCTGAAGATGCTCTCAATGGTGCAGCTGTATAACCTTTTAAGGATCTGAGGGCCCATGGCAAATCTGTTTAGCCTCCTGAGGGGGAGAGGCATTGTCGTGCCTTATTCACGTGTGGACCATGATAATTCCTTGGTGATCTGGACACCGAGGAACTTGAAGCTCTCAAACCGCTCCACTACAGTTGACAAGCCATTGACGGAGTTGACAACAAATACTAGAAAATTATTTATTTGAAAATGCCCAATAAAAACATTTACAATCCTATCAGATCTTACAGCACTCTGACGGAGTTGGGGTTGGACAAAAATCTGTCAGATTTGATGTTTTACAGCGTTGAATTTTTTCTTAATTCAAGTGGTATAAAAAGTAGCCATTTTGTTTTTCCTAATTTGCTTCATGACTAAAACCTAATCAAAATTCTAATTCTATCTTAATCTGTCAGAGAGATGGAGTTGACAGTTTATGGATGTGACAATGGTGATTTCAACATTGTTTGTAGAGAACTTTACAGACCATGAGTTGTCTTGTTGCACTACATGTAATGAGGACCACAAACCACATTTTCTTTAGGAATCACAGTTTTGAGAGAAATATTCCTTTAAGTCAGAAAAGGCTACTGCAAGATGCTACATAATATACTTGTTTTAGTTAATATTCATTATTATTGCCAGTTTTTCTAATTTTGAACACTTTTTTGGAGAGTTTGAAATTGGGATCCTTTGCTCCAGACATTTCCGGGCATTGAGCCGACATGGAAATCAATATTATTCAACATATTTAGAAAATTCCGAAAACAAATCTTTCCACTTTCCAAAATTCCCCTAATTAATTTGTTTGCTCAAATAATGCAACAAAATCAAAAAATATTTAACTATAAAAAGGATTGTCCCAACTTTCAAGAATCCCTGAGCTATGTAATATCTTGTTCTCCTCACGGCTGAGGGTTCTGTGTTCACAGACTGAGTGGATAAGCGATGGCGTTCGCTAGCCAGACACCTGAACTAATGACATTTTACAATGCATCATCGTTGGAACTAAAAGTCAAGATTGATTTGTGATTATACAAACCTTGCCGGGCGGAAACTGCCATCTCAGTAATGGGTGCTGATCTAGTCTCGTCTAGTCCGGGGGACAGGTAGCGGGAAGGGGGATCGGAGGAGGGACAAAATGCCAGAGGAGCATCCTCTGAGGAATTATCGATCTCTCTGCAGAGCCTTTTGTTCTCCCAAGTAATGAAGCAGACTATTGATTTATCGTCCGACAACGGTTACCTTTAGCCTCTTCTTGTGTTTGCTGTTCCCAGTTAACTGCAAAGAGAATCCTGGGATCTTACTGTACTTGCTGTGTCACAGTATAATGGTTGCCCCGCAGCCTATGCATTAAAGGGAATATCCACTTAAAAACGATATTTTAGTATGTCTTTGCATCATCATGATGATGATGTGGCCGGAGACACTTTCCTTCTTGAAAGTCCAATATCTTGAAAACTTGACTGCTGACATGCGAAACATTCTGGGACATACTAAAATATAGTTAAGTGGATTTTCCCTTTAATGCATAGGCTGCGGGGAAATCAATGCATTTTGCATCATCATGGTGATGCGGATGATATGGCATCATCATAATTATGTGGACTAATTAAAAAAACACCAAAAGATGTTCAATTTAACAGACCAAGCAGCACCGTTCACTTCATTATTACTCTTTGATCTTCCATAAGAACTCCCAACTATGCTAAAATTACTTGAATGTATAATTTAATGTGTGAATGTGTTTCCAACATGGTATAATGTGGAGTGCAAGAAAATTGGTAAGTGTAGCAAATGTTCTGATTGTGTCGGTGACACGGTAACACGTCTTTCTTCTACATTCATCATAACATCATAAAGACCTATTTCAGAATAATTAAATGTCTCTCTTCTATGGGCAGCCATGTCTTAGTTAGGCATGTTCACTTTAGAAAAAGAACTGCGTTATGAACAGTAAAAGCATAAAAGTACACAATCCAGTTGCAATAGGACAGCCATACAGTACGTGAGCTAATTTATTATATCTGACACTTTTGATTGACATCTCAGTAAAGGTCTCCCAAGTGGCGCAGCGGTCTAAGGCACTGCATCTCAGTGCAAAAGGCGTCACTACAGTCCCTGGTTTGAATCCAGGCTGTATCACATCTGGCTGTGATTGGGAGTCCCATAGGGCGGTGCACAATTGGCCCAGCGTTATCTGCGTTTGGCCGGGGTAGGCCGTCATTGTAAATACGAATTTGTTCTGACTTGCCTACTTAAATAAAGGTAAAAAAAAAAAAAAAAAAGGTCAAACCTTCCTTCACAGCCTTGCCTCTCCTCTGCCCACTCAGTGTCTCATAAGGGACATGGTGGGCCTCCACAGTATGAATAAAAACTATTTACAAGCTCACAATAATGAATTAAGGCCAGCAGCAACAGGATGGGCTATAGAACTGAGCCTGGTATTTGCAGAATGAGCAGAGAGGGGATAAACATCATAATCAGAGTCACCTACCAGGGGACCTTTTCATTTTTACCTCAGGAAGAATAAACGGGCAGACAGAATGTATTTTCCGCCCTGTTTTTCCTTTTCACTCCAGCGTCCCTAGCTCAAGCATTAGCGAGGGGAAAGTTTTAATTTGTCGGAGGGTTGATGTGAGATGATTGGATGTAAAGTTTTTCATCCGTTCTCGGTCTCACCTCTAATGGGACGTGTTAGCCATGTGTAGATGGGCAGAGTGTACTGATGATTTTTGGGGTAATAATTATATTACATTGGCCAAAGAGACAACCAGGACCTTACTCTTTCATCTCTTCACTGTGACCATTTTCTACCTCTTGAAAAGGTTGTTACTCTCCAATAGGAGCAGACAAATGGAGGTTACAGCCTTTGACCTTCATTAGGTCTGTGACCTCTCCCTCATCTGCTCCGCTGGACAGCCATGCCATGAGAAACTGGCCATGTTAGTAAATGAGATCTAACACCTTATAGTCCTGCCATTAATACTGCAGGTATGGATCTGTGGCCCAGTGAAGTAGAGGGGCATCACTCCTGGTTCTAGAGGGCAGTTGGAGTGTCTACTGATCTCCCCCAATTCAATCTGCTTTCAGATAAATAAATAAACACCCTGTGGGTTTCTATCCACAACCCAAAAGGAACCAGTCTTACGATAAACTCTTTGTTCACTTCTTTTTGCATCTGTAGTAAGTGTGTTAGTGTGTGTACACGTGCGTGCACACATTCACAGTACAAAACAATTCTGTTGTTTGTCAAAGAAACAATTGACTCCCTAAATATTTTACACAGTGTACTAATCAATTAGGATGGAGAAGCTTGGTCACAAGCCATAAACTAGCCACATAAATGAAAGTAATAGAGGATCCTGATGATTTGATCAAACTCCTCCATCATGTTTAATTTCATTCACTCAGTTACTAAGTGGTTTCAATTCCTGCGATTAACGTGTTGAATGTCTTACAATGAGATGTGATAACAGCTGTTCCTCTGCTCAAAGTAAGTTTTACAAATAATATCCCCAGTTGTTAATCCATTATGTTTTAATAACAAGTTATCTACAAAACGGACTGACACCACTGTGTTCTGGTTGTTATGGAAAGTGCACGGTCACTGAAGCACAATAACATATAAAAGAGTTACAAACAAACAGACTGTACCATGTTTCTTAAAAGGTCCCTCCAGTTGGATTCAGTATACACTGTATAAACGAGAAGGGTTGAATTTAAACAAGATTGTCAAATGGATGTGAAGAGAGAGTGTTAAATATTTCAATTTCTAGATATGCTTTTGTTTACGGACGTCAGAGTTTGCGTGTGACTTCTTTGGACCAAAAAGCACTGGCTAATCAGCACCTCCCAAGTCATTGAGTTGCCACACAACTGAAAGCCAAATGATATAATTCAGCTCTCCTTCTCATCCAACTGCTCCGTTTAGTACATAGTTTTACGGTCTTGTAATCCAGAGAATCAACCTTACCACTGAAAGCCAAAATACAGTACCATTACACCATTCAGCTGTCCAATAGTTCCCCTTGTAGCCATTTATCTTTAACATCCCCCAGCTGTCCCCTAGTAACTGTTAACTACACAGCTTGGTGGTCTCGTAATCCAGAGAGTTGGGCAGGCGGTTGCTGAAGGCCTGCAGCGAGGCGTGTATGCGGACCACCTCACTGGCGGTCAGTTTGAGCCGGTGTCTGAGCAGACAGGAGAACAGGTCCAGTCTCTGCTGACCTGGAGGGGACAGTCGGTTGACCCGGTCCCTGATGTCCAGCAGCTGCAGCAGGGCCGTGTCCTGGGAACCCTGGGTGTACGGGTAGTCCAGCTGCAGGATCAGGTCGCGGATCGCTTCTGGGTCAAAGTGCATACTGTAGCCAAACACCTGGATGCTGTTGATCTTCATATAGCCCAGGTTCCGAGAAGAATCCAGCATTTCTAATGGCTCATAGTAGAGGCTGTCGTTCACTGCCCCTGCCGGGCCTTCACCGCCCTGCATCTTTATCCGGCTCCGCAGGTAGATGTGGATAGTCTCGAAGAAGGTCTTCCACTTGTTGCCCAGCGTTAGCGTCCAGTTGAAGCACTCCAGGGGCAGGTCCAGTTTGGTGGCTGCCCAGTCTGGGAAGCTGTTCTCACTGACGGGGATGTACCAGCTCTCAGAGTGGCTGCCTCCGAAAGGGTTGATGTAGAGGGTGAGGACGGGTTCCAGGGTGCTGTTCTTGGTCAGGCAGATCTGGAGAGACATGCCCAGCAGCATGTGGACCAGGTTGGACTTGTACTTGTTGCTCTTCAGCGTCAGCAGCATCCTCTTCCTCCAGGACGGGTCGAACCAGCTGTTCAGACGCATGTCGTTACTGATGAAGATGGCGTGGACCTGGAAGGACAATCATGGTTGTTTAAGTTGCTAGGACAATATGTCCATCTACTTTCTCAAGATCGTACAGAATATTCCAAAACATGCATCCTGTATGTAATAAGGCACTATAGTAATACTGCAAAAAAATGTGACAAAGCAATTTACTTTATGTCCTGAATACAAAGTGTTAAGTTTGGGGCAAATCCAATAAAACACATTACTGAGTACCACTCTCCATATTTTCAAGCATAGTGGTGGCTGCATCATGTTATGGGTATGCTTGTAATCTTTAAGGACTGAGGAGTTTTTCAGGATAAAAAAAGAAACAGAATGGAGCTAAGCACAATTAAAATCCTAGAGGAAAAGCTGATTCATTCTGCTTCCACCAGACACTGGAAGATGAATTCACCTTTCAGCAAGACAATAACCTAAAACACTGGAGTTGCTTACCGAGAAGTCAGTGAATGTTCCTGAGTGGCTGAGTTACAGTTTTGACTTAACTCTACTTGAACATCTATGACAAGACCTGAGAATGGTTGTCTAGCAATGATTAACAACCAATTTGAAAGAGCTTGAAGAATTTTGAAAACAATAATGGGCAAATGTTGCACAATCCAGGTGTGAAAAGCTCTTCGAGTCTTACCCAGAAACACTCACATCTGTAATCGCTCCCAAAGGTGCCTCTACAAAGTATTGACTCAGGGGTGTGAATACGTATGTAAATGAGATATATCTGTATTTCATTTTCAATACATTTGGACAAAAAAATGTAAACATGTTTTCACTTTGTCATTTATGGGGTATTGTGTGTACAGTCGTGGCCAAAAGTTTTGAGAATGACAAGTATTGGTCTCCACAAAGTTCGCTGCTTCAGTGTTCTTAGATCTTTATGTCAGTAGTTACTATGGTACACTGAAGTATAATTACAAGTATTCCATAAGTGTCAAAGGCTTTCATTGACAATGACATTCCGTTTATTCAAAGAGTCAATATTTGCAGTGTTGACCCTTCTTTTTCAAGACCTCCGCCCTGGCATGCTGTCAATTAACTTCTGGGCCACATCCTGACTGATGGCAGGCCATTCTTGCATAATCAATGCTTGGAGTTTGTCAGAAGTTGTGGGTTTTTGTTTGTCCACCCGCCTCTTGAAGATCGACCACAAGTTCTCAATGGGATTAAGGTCTGGGGAGTTTCCTTGCCATGGACCCAAAATGTCTATGTTTTGTTCCCCGAGCCACTTAGTTATCACTTTTGCCTTATGGCAAGGTGCTCCATCATGCTGGAAAAGGCATTGGTCGTCACCAAACTGTTCTTGGATGGTTGGGAGAAGTTGCTCTCGGAGGATGTGTCGGTACCATTCTTTATTCATGGCAGTGTTCTTAGGCAAAAATGTGAGTGAGCCAACTCCCTTGGCTGAGAAGCAACCCCACACATGAATGGTCTGAGGATGCTTTACTGTTGGCATGACACAGGACTGATGGTAGCACTAACCTTCTTCTCCGGACAAGGTGTTTTCCGGATGGCCCAAACAATCGGAAAGGGGATTCATCAGAGAAAATGACTCTACCCCAGTCCTCAGCAGTCCAATCCCTGTACCTTTTGCAGAATATCAGTCTTTCACTGATGTTTTTCCTGGAGAGAAGTGGCTTCTTTGCTGCCCTTCTTGACACCAGGCCATCCTCCAAAAGTCTGCACTCACACCTGCCTGCTGCCATTCCTGAGCAAGCTCTGCACGGGTGGTGCCCCGATCCCGCAGCTGAATCAACTTTAGGAGAAGGTCCTGGCGCTTGCTGGACTTTCTTGGGCACCCTGACGCCTTCTTCACAACAACTGAACCTCTCTCCTTGAAGTTCTTGATGATCCAATAAATGATTGATTTAGGTGCAATCTTACCAGAACCTATATCCTTGCCTGTGAAGCCCTTTTTGTGCAAAGCAATGATTTCAAGCACCACCCTCCTTTTAAAGCTTCCAGTCTGTTATTCTGACTCAATCAGCATGACAGAGTGATTTCCAGCCTTGTCCTCATCAACACTCTCACCTGTGTTAACGAGACAATCACTGACATGATGACAGCTGGTCCTTTTGTGGCAGGGCTGAAATGCAGTGGAAATGTTAAAATTAAGTTCATTTTCATGGCAAAGAGGGACTTTGCAATTAATTGCAATTCATCTGATCACTCTTCATGACATTCTGGAGTATATGCAAATTGCCATCATCAACACTGAGGTAGAAAACTTTGTGGAGACCAATACTTGTGTCATTCTCAAAACTTTTAGCCAAGACTGTAGATGGGTGAGAAACATATTATTTGAATCAATTTTGAATTTAGGCTGTAACACAACAAAATGTGGAATAAGTCAAGGGGTATGAATACTTTCTTAAGACACTGTATTTACCTCCAGCCTACGGTCAGCCCTCTGTAGCAGGTATCTCAGCTCCAGGTCCTGTAGGTCTGTCTCAAAGCCCAGGTAGTTCTCTGTAGAGTCAGCCACCATGGGTCTGCAGGCCCCCTGGATCAGGCCGTATCCAGGGTTGCAGCTCCCACAGCGGGTGTGGTTGTCTAGGGCGCAGGCTGCACAGGCGGAACCCTCTCCGATGGCACATGGTGGGGACAGCTGGCAGGGGCTGTGCTCGTAGCTGCAGGTACAGCTGTGGAGTTCTTCAGAGAAGGAACCCAGCTGGTTGTTCTCAGAACAGTAGAGGAGAGACTGGACGTGGCTCAGCCAGTAGGACTGGGGCCTGCGACGGAGACAGAGAGACACAATGGGATATAAAATTGGATGGTAATACATTTTGTGAATGAAGACGGATTTGAATTTAATTGGTTTATTGTAAAAAAATTATAATAATCAGCACGATTTTACTTAGTAACAGTTACTCTTACTAGGAAATAATATGCATGTGTGAGTTAATTTAAACAAACATATACATTATTAATGCATTCTGCAAATACTTTTTGAAAAATACTGTAAAAAATCTTTACAAAGAGAGATAAACACATTGCTTCTATTGTGCAGAAAGCAAAACCGCCTAATTTGGACTAATGGTCCAGTTTGAGTACAAAGGCTGCGTTTACACAAGTAGCCCAATTCTGATATTTTTCTTCCAATAATTGTTCTTTTGATCAATCACATCAGATCTTTTCATATCTGATCTTATTCAGAGCTGATCTGATTGGTGAAAATACCAATTAGTGAAAAAAAGATGCCTGTCTAAACATAGCCAAAGTGTAGCTTAAACCAATTCTGAAGTCGTATTATTATTTGCTGTATAAAACTGAGCCGCCATCTCCCGGCAGATTATTCCTTCATAATCGTCAGCAGTGGAACTGGCCCCTGGAAGTGATATCAATCACGTATCTCTCATCTGTGTGAAGCACTGCGAACTAAAGGGATGTAGGGGCCTCCCAGGCAAACATTCCACTCCCTCTCTCTGTATTTTCACAGTCTATAGTCACAAATAAAGTATAGTGCTTTACATTTTCCTCAAAGCGGCAGTAATAACGTAGATAAACAGTGCTTGGCTTGCTTCCTGTTTCTCCCACTCACACAGGGGGAGATGGAGAGGATCACTATCAGCTTCCTGGATAGGTGATTAAAGTGTAATTGGGGCTCAGTGGTAAGAGGAGTAATGTGGGAGCAGTGCGGGACTCTCTCACCGTTCTCTAGGTAGATGGATGTGAGGCTGCCTCTGACACCTCTTGCTGAGGCTGAAGAGCTTGAACACCACTTTCTGGGCTCGTCTGAAGAGCCCTCTCATGCTGTTCTCCAGCTGCTCGTAGCGCCACTGGAACACGCCATCCAATGACCACAGGTGCTGGATCGTTGTCACGTTCAGGAAGAAGTTCTGCGGGAGTCTCGTCAGGAAGGTCTTGAACTCATCTGTCAGAAAGAGAGCGAAAATTAAAAAGGTGATCGTTTTAAAATTAACATGCCAGGGGAACAGGGATGTAGGTCTGCCGTAGTGTGGGGAATACATGGAGTTGGTAAAAAAGGTTTCTGAAAAATGTATTCTGATCAATTCTAAATAAATAATATGTAAATTCCATGAAAACAAAAGAATGAAAAACAAAATGGATATGTAAGTAATAGGTAGGAAATGTTTGTTATGGACTTGGGGCTCATGTACAACTCGCCCTTCTGTCAGAGTTCTTAGCTTACAGAAACACACCACCTCTATTACGTATGCAGACAAAACTCATCCCCTGCATGAACCTTATCATCACACACACAAGATCTAGGATCCAAATTCCCAACGTGTCTGCCTTGATGTTCAAAAAACTCCACGGACCCCCTCCTGTGCAATGGAACCCAGAACGATATGTGACCATTTGGTTAGGGTGCTGTCCTTCGAAGGCACTCAAATCGCTTAAAATAACCCTCATCAAGATCTGTTGACTACGCCTAATAGTCATACTCATCACTTATTATGATTATTATTACAAATAGAAGATTATCACTTCTCATAATGGTGTTTGTTCAGTAGGGCTAAAGTTTTATCAAAGCTGAATCAATGTCTCGCAAGATCACACAATGATTAATTTGTATTTTACATCATACTGTAGCATAAACACCTACAGTATAATATGTTACACCAAAAACACCTCAATAATCTGAAGCTGAATAGTCAAAATAAATCCTTGTGGCTAAAACTCTACAACGTGTGCCATTAGCCAGTATATATGCATTGATTGAAACAAAATAGGCCTACAAGAAAGGCTACCTACTAGGCACAGACGTCAAGTCAATGTCTATTCCACCTTGGCTCAACCTAATTTAATTGAAATGACATGGAAACAACGTTGATTCAACCAATGTGTGCCCAGAGGGTAATAGTTTATTTTGATGCGTTCTCTTATATCCCCCATAAGAGAACGCATTGAAAACCCCTTTTTGGTTCCAGGTAGAAACCTTTTGGTTCCAAGTAGAAGTGTTTTGGGTTTCAAAAAAAAAAAGTTCTACCTGGAACCAAAAAGGGTTTTACCTGGATCCAAAATTGGTTATTCTATGGGGATAGCCGAAGAACCCTTTTGGAACACTTTTTTTCTGTAAAGTTTGAAAATAAAGAGCATAAGATCACTTCATGCATGTTGCCACATTCCTCAAGTGTAAAGGAGAACAATGTAATTGGTTCCAGTACTGCCATGTTCCATGTTTCCAGGTTTACGTTCTTCCTGCTGGCAGCCCATTCCACTGATGCAGCAGAATGTTGAAATGTCTTTGATATTCTTTACCGAAGGACACGTTTACGACCACACCTGAGAAACTCTTTATGTCTGGCACTCGCCTGCACTCTCCTCTCCTCCCCTGCTCTTAAAACATCAAATTTTGAAAGTAATTGCACTTACAGATATTTCACACACCAAAAACATTTGAAGAGAAAAAAGGCCCATCCATTCTGAATTCACCTCAGCAATTATGGCCACTACAGGGTGACCTAGAGAGGCAATAATACCCCCAACATTATGCTAAGTGCTCTCATTCATACGCTGTTACTACGCTGAGGTGGAAACGCTGGACTGGTAATAAATATGTTTCATGGATGATTAATCTGCTCAAGACACCTATGAAAGAAGATGTTTTTGTTTTGTTTTTACCCAATCCTAAATCCCCCAGGTTTCACTGTGACTCATTATGGTTTACACCGTAAATCATAACGTCTGGGGTACACACCGAGGAACGGTCCTCCACCTTTAATTGCGTGACATATGATAAAACACTTTTAGTCAGCTCATATAGTCCCCTACAAAAACTATCCAAAGACTGTCCACATATGAATTGATAAACTATCAACTGCATGCACAACGACTAAGTTTAGAGCTAGCTGAAGACATTTCGTAAATGCTGCAAGTCAACTGAGTTGCACTGGACACTTCATATATCAAAGTAAAAGTTGAATGTGTTCAGCATCTAAAGATCAAAGAGGATCCAAAATGTTTGTCCCCACCTGAGTCCTCAAACTCCTTGTAAAGTGTCCCCCATGTCTCAGTGATCCTCTGCAGGCTTTCCTCCATGGCTTGGATGTCCATGTAGGGACAGTTGCATTCTGGGAACTTGGAGTCACACCTGCACCAGCAGTCATTTTCCTTACAGATGAAGCCCCCCTCCCCGTTACAGGCGATGTAGCTGAGAGCAGCCTGGACAAAACTGTCCCTCAGGTAGTCTGGCAGGATAACCTGCAGGCCTGTAAAACAACACAACATAGTTGGGATTTATAACCCACCATTAAGGTGTACTGTTATGGTACTGTATAACAGGACAGCAATTTGTGATTTGTAGTTAGTGAATCACAAGTTCAAGTGTAGTTGTTAGCCTTTGTACACTAACAATGTAAGAGCAGACCAATAACTGTATTTTACTTTATACAATCGTTGTCATGGGATGTATGGATCTCTTTGAAGATGCTATTGTATGGGAATTGACGATAGGAAGTGCTATAAACCATATTTCACATTTTCATATTTTTTTGTGGTTGATTCCAAAGCACTGGTGTGGAGTGTGACAATGGTGTACAGGATTTGCATTATAGGAATACGTAATCAAATGAAAAATAAACAGACCTTGCAGGTGGACTTTGTTTTCCGGACTCTGAACCAGAACAGAGCTGACAGAATCAAGGTTGTCATAGTTACTGCATCCAAGAGGGCCTGTCCGGGTTTCCGTTACCTGGGCAACAACAAACACACAATGCTTTTAATGCACATTCCTTATAATAGCCACATTTGTTTGCTTTGCCTTACTGTGACATCAGAATGCCTAAATATCAAACAAAAAATATGGAGAAAAAAACACCACTACTTATATAGTACTTTTGTATGAGACACATAATGCCAAAGGAAACACTTCTCTGCTAGGAAATTGCAGTGAAGTTATGAGAGTGTGTTTCCTGTGCCCCTGCTTCCTGTGCCCCTGCTTCCTGTGACCCTATAGCCGAGCCCTTATTACACACATTACACAGGCCCCTTAATAAGCATCTCCCACAGCTTTGAGTAGATACTTAATCACGGCTAGCAGAGAGACGCAGAACATTGCACAGTGGTAGAGTACATTTACAGTACGCCCTCTCCTCTGCTCTCTCTCTCTCCTTTTTTCCACCCACAGACGACACTGAATTGATTACATGCATTCCTTCATTACAAGCATTCCTATGCAACCGCAGAGAAAATGGCAGCGTTGCTGTTCTTATTCTCTCCCCCTCAAAGAAAAGATAAACAACGAGTGGTGTTGAAGGAGGGCCTCTAACCACTCAGCCATGGCAGGCCTTTTCTGTCGTATTGAGACATCCCGCCTGACCTTTTCCTGGCAAACCATCTATGCCAGACCTGATCATCTTTTCCTTTCTCCCTCATTTGCAACACAAGACCTTTTCTCTTTCTGTTTCTCTTTGAGGTTACACAGTGGAGAGCCCTAATTGATTGTCATTTTTCTCCCTTTGTAGGAGTGGGACAGCGTTGTCAGCCCAGAGACGTGCCCAGGTCTGGCCTGTCACAGGACAGTTGGTGGGGGAGAGATAGATGGATGTGGCGAGAAAACAAGGGTCAGTCCATCAGTTACACAATCAAACACAATTGCTGACAGAGGGAAAGAGAGAGACCCGAGGCTAATACTGTATAGAAGGGCATTTCTAGAGCTATTCAATCAAACCTTGAACCCAGCAATACCTGGTTGTCTAGGAAAATGAATAGAATATCCAAATCAGAGAAAGGGGAGACAATCTGTGTGCAATGATTTTGCCGTTTTTGTATACAGCACATTGTAAATCACTAATTTCCTTCATATGGGGTTTTACTGCTGAAATGAGGAACAATGTTTTGGGACACTTGAATATTTAATCTGTAAAGAGCATTGCTTGATATGTCATATATGATAGCCCATATGGCAAAATGTTGACTGATGAGCACGGCAAACAATTTGTTCTATGGATAGCAGCTGCTTTTCATTGCAGATACATTCTGGTATATTACTGAATGCTTAATGCACATTAATGGCCAGCTGTATCTCTGTGCTGCTGCTGGAGGGGTTTCACATGGAGCACAGAGAGAGGCTGTGTTCCAGTACAGGCTCAGTTGAGCTACTTTATCTCCTCTGCTTCTGCTTTTCTTCATGACCACTAAAGTGTAAGGACATCGATAGGTCTATGACAGAGTAGCTTGATGAAACAAAGATGAGGAAGAGATGAGGAAAGGTGGTTATTTAAATTACGTGGTAACTTTAGACTAGAAATGAAAGCTACAGATTGTAGCTGTTAGACTACTGGGATACAGTGCATATGTGACAAAAAAGACAGCAATCGATTGAGTAGCAGGGCGGAAATATAACAAATTCAATGCTGCCATAATGGGAACATAATGCAATACCATTCTGAGTGGAAATAAATATGAATCCTCACGGTGTTGTGAGAGCTTCGCTGCCGAGAAACGTTTTCTCATTGTTCATCATTCTGCAGACACACTGCCAACCATGGCCTGGGTCAGGTGGGGATATCACCATTGATTTAGTCAGGGAAATTGTCAATCATTCCCTCTGCTCAACCTCTCTGCCTCTCTCCTCTCACCTGGCACTCTGAACTAATCTCTGCCTTTGAAAAATGAAAGCCGGTGCTCACACATACACACACCCACACCCACACAACTAAAGTTACTCCCAACAAAACAGACAAAGCAGCGCGTCTTGCTATATGAGGAGTGACTACCTCTGCCATGATAGAAATGTCTGACCTCCCAACAAGCCCTGTGGTTGAGGTAGTAGAGAGCTTTGATAGTTGGTATTCATAGTTTGCTCCGTCAGACACAGCTGTGACTGTCACTATATAGCAACATGAAGGATATGGAAGGTTTTTCTGTAATAAATGCCCTGCGGGGAGCTGCGCCCTCTCGCTCTCCGGTGCTCCACTCTCCGGGTTGCAACGCAGCCCATGGACACACCTGATTCCCATCACTCATTATGCTGACTATGTTTGTTGTTGATTCTGTTGCACCTCACAGATTATTGTTCTTTCTGTTCGCCCGTGAGGTGCTGCTCCTTTCTTTTGGGATTAAATCCTGAAGCTTAACCTTTTGGTCGTCGCTTTTGTTTCTTTTTCATTGTTTTGCCTCACCAGTTACGCCCTCGTTACCCTCGCACTTCACATTTTCTTTCCTATTTTCAAAATGCACATTTTCAGGTGTAGGGTAAGAAACATCAAAATAAATTAATATAAATACTACGCACCATCGTTAAGCCTGACAAAATCCTTCCTAACAGTTTAAAGGTATTTATATAACTTCCTTAATTCACATCCAACAGGTTTTGGCATGTACAGTACATTCAGAAAGCACTCAGACCCATCGTTGTTCTGTTGAAGGTGAACCTTCGCCCCAGTCTGAGATCCTGAGCGCTCCGGAACAGATTTTCATCAAGAATCTCTTTGTTCCATTCATCTTTCCCTCGATCCTGACTAGTCTCCCAGTCCCCTCCGCTGTAAAACATCCCCACCACCATAACTCACTGTACGGATGGTGCCAGGTTTCTTCCAGTTAAATCTTGGTTTCATCAGACCAGAGAATCTTGTTTTTCATGGTCTGAGAGTCCATTAGGGGCCTTTTGGCAAACTCAAAGCAGGCAGTCATGTGCCACTCTACCATAAAGGCCTGATTAATGGAGTGCTGTGGAGATGGTTGTCCTTCTGGAAGGTTCTCCCATCGCCACAGAGGAACTCTGGAGCTCTGTCAGAGTGACCATAGGGCTCTTGGTCACCTCCCTGACCAAGGACCTTTTCCCCGGATTGCTCAGTTTGGCTGGGGGGGCCAGCTCTAGGATTGGTGGTTCCAAACTTCTTCCATTTAAGAATGATGGAGGCCACTGTGTTCTTGGGGACCTTCAATGCTGCAGAAATATTTTGGTACCCTTCTCCAGATCTGTGCCTCAACATAATCCTGTCTCAGAACTCTCCGGACAATTCCTTAAACCTCATAGCTTGGTTTTTGCTCTGACATGCACTGTCAACTGTGGGACCTGATATAGACATGTGTGTGTGCCTTTCCAAAACATTGCCAATCAATTGAATTTACTCCAATCAAGTTGTAGAAACATCGCAAGGATAATCAACGGAAACAGGATGCAACTCAGCTCAATTTCGAGTCTTCTAGCAAAGGGTCTGAATACTTATGTAAATAAGGTATCAATTAAAAGAAAAATACATTTTCAAACATTTCTAAAAACAAGTTTATGCTTTGTCATTATGGGGTATTGTGTGTAGATTGAGTAAAAATAATAATTTAATACATTTTAGAATAAGGCTGTAACTTAACAAAATGTGGAAAAAGTCAAGGGGTCTGAATACTCAAATAAGCAAAGAGAAACGACTTTAAGACATAAACGTCAGTCAAGCCGGACAATTTCAAGAACTTTGGAAGTTTCCTCTAGTGCAATCGCAAAAACAATCAAGCGTTCTGATGAAACTGGCTCTCATGAGGACCTCCACAGGAAAGGAAGACCCAGAGTTACCTCTGCTGCAGAGGATAGGTTTATTAGATTTACCAGCCTCAGAAATTGCAGCCCAAATAAATGCTTCACAGAGTTCAAGTAACAGACACATCTCAACATCAACTGTTCAGAGGAGACTGCGTGAATCAGGCCTTGATGGTCCAATTGCTGCAAAGAAACCACTACTAAAGGACACCAATAATAAGAAGATACTTGCTTGGGCCAAGAAACACGAGCGATTGACATTAACAGTGGCGGCCCGTCATTCAGGGCAGGTGGGGCAGAGCAGGTGGGGGGGGGGCTTGTCTGTTTTGCATGTTATTTTAGCATTAATACGTGTCACGTATCAGTTTGCAAACAATGTAAAATCTATATACAGTGGGGAGAACAAGTATTTGATACACTGCCGATTTTGCAGGTTTTCCCACTTACAAAGCATGTAGAAGTCTGTAATTTTTATCATAGGTACTCTTCAACTGTGAGTGACGGAATCTAAAACAAAAATCCAGAAAATCACATTGTATGATTTTTAAGTAATTAATTTGCATTTTATTGCATGACATAAGTATTTGATACATCAGAAAAGCAGAACTTAATATTTGGTACAGAAACCTTTGTTTGCAATTACAGAGATCATACGTTTCCTGTAGTTCTTGACCAGGTTTGCACACACTGCAGCAGGGATTTTGGCCCACTCCTCCATCCAGATCCTTCAGGTTTCGGGGCTGTCGCTGGGCAATACGGACTTTCAGCTCCCTCCAAAGATTTTCTATTGGGTTCAGGTCTGGAGACTGGCTAGGCCACTCCAGGACCTTGAGATGCTTCTTACGGAGCCACTCCTTAGTTGCCCTGGCTGTGTGTTTCGGGTCGTTGTCATGCTGGAAGACCCAGCCACGACCCATCTTCAATGCTCTTACTGAGGGAAGGAGGTTGTTGGCCAAGATCTCGTGATACATGGCCCCATCCATCCTCCCCTCAATACGGTGCAGTCATCCTGTCCCCTTTGCAGAAAAGCATGCAAAAATAATGATGTTTCCACCTCCATGCTTCACGGTTGGGATGGTGTTCTTGGGGTTGTACTCATCCTTCTTCTTCCTCCAAACACGGCGAGTGGAGTTTAGACCAAAAAGCTATATTTTTGTCTCATCAGACCACATGACCTTCTCCCATTCCTCCTCTGGATCATCCAGATGGTCATTGGCAAACTTCAGACGGACCTGGACATGCGCTGGCTTGAGCAGGGGGACCTTGCGTGCGCTGCAGGATTTTAATCCATGACGGCGTAGTGTGTTACTAATGGTTTTCTTTGAGACTGTGGTCCCAGCTCTCTTCAGGTCATTGACCAGGTCCTGCCGTGTAGTTCTGGGCTGATCCCTCACCTTCCTCATGATCATTGATGCCCCACGAGGTGAGATCTTGCATGGTGCCCCAGACCGAGGGAGATTGACCGTCATCTTGAACTTCTTCCATTTTCTAATAATTGCGCCAAAGGTTGTTGCCTTCTCACCAAGCTGCTTGCCTATTGTCCTGTAGCCCATCCCAGCCTTGTGCAGGTCTACAATTATCCCTGATGTCCTTACACAGCTCTCTGGTCTTGGCCATTGTGGAGAGGTTGGAGTCTGTTTGATTGAGTGTGTGAACAGGTGTCTTTTATACAGGTAACGAGTTCAAACAGGTGCAGTTAATACAGGTAATGAGTGGAGAACAGGAAGGCTTCTTAAAGAAAAACTAACAGGTCTGTGAGAGCCGGAATTCTTACTGGTTGGTAGGTGATCAAATACTTATGTCATGCAATAAAATGCAAATTAATTATTTAAAAATCATACAATGTGATTTTCTGTATTTTTGTTTTAGATTCTGTCTCTCACAGTTGAAGTGTACCTATGATAAAAATTACAGACCTCTACATGCTTTGTAAGTAGGAAAACCTGCAAAATCGGCAGTGTATCAAATACTTGTTCTCCCCACTGTATATCATTGAAGTAATAAAGCTGCATATCTCTTTTTTGTTTTCTTGAGTAAGGCAGCTCCACAGGTGTTTCAGCCTAGCTCAATGCTTTCTGTGGTGGTGGGGCAAGCCAGCAGAAAATACGGAGCTCAGTGTTCTGTCAATCATGGGGACACTACGTCACCAACAAGTCTAAGGGTAGACCTCGAAAAATCATGCCCTTTGGGTACTGCCATAGAGTTACATAGAAGTGCCAATCCAAGAAGGCTCAAGGTCATTTGCCACAGATAAAATCACGTTATATCTACAGTAGCTTTGATTGGACTGATCATGTCAACATCATACTTTCAAAATCTTAGCTAGCAGTCATCATCATGAATCAAGTCAACAATCTACTGGCAAATTCTTTTTAATCCTTGTCATATCAAGATAAATAATTTTCACGTTGTACGAAAGGAATTGCGAGACAGGCACAGGAATACGTAATAGTTTTTTTTTTAATATACCACCCATACAATACAACAAGTACACATGTAACGGCACGGGGACTAAGCCCAAAACAAACACAAATACAAAACACAAGGTTGAAACCCAAACAAAAGAGCGAGGAGTACCTCGAATAAATACACGGGACGAGACCTGAAATAACTACACAGGATGAGACCCAAAATTGCCAATGCACAATCATACACGGGACGAGACAGGTCTTTACAATTGCACAATACATGCAGCATGAAATCCGAAACAACACAGCACAGGTGCTCACAAGCCAAACAGACATTGGAACAATGAACGACAAGGACAAAGGGAATAGAGGGCACATACATACACATACTAATCAGGGGAAATAGGAAACAGGTGTGCGTAATGAGACAAGACAGTCCGGGGTTGGTGGTAATGATCCAGTTCAGTGACACCTAGAAGGCCAGTGACGTAGACCTCCAGAGCTGGTGCACGGATTGAGCAGCAGTACCGGGGGGGATCCGTTACAATAATGAAGGGAAATTATAGATAAAACATATCGGTGCTCATCGGCCATTGGACATAAATATTACATAAGTTGGAAATCGCAAATTCAACAATGAGTGGTTTGGAATGAAACAGTGACAGTGGCTGACTGCAAGGATTGCAAAGCAATCACTAGCCTGCTATTCGGTGGAGTGTGGTCTCTTTTCCAAGTTTAAAATGATAAACATTCAACATTGGCCATGCTGTCAATGAAGCATGATTTGTGACGTGCTCAAAACAACTGTTAACTCGGAACTACGAAAACTTGAGTTCAAGACAACTGGGAAGTCGGGAAAAAACGAGCTCCGACTGGGAAAATAAGTTTTGAGCGGTCATCCAACTTGGAATTGTAAATCCGTCCTCTTTCAAGAGCTACGTCATCATGATTCAACCTTGTTTTTTTTTCTTGAAAGCACCATGAATCCAGAGAATGCCAGACTATGGATGACAAAAATTGCCCACCAAGGACCGCCGCGCCACCTTCCTGTTCAAGTGAGCACAGCACAACAAGGTGAGTCCAAAAATGTATTGTATGCTGCTGCATAAATGATGTAATATGCCAGGGAGATAGTATTACTTTCTTAGCTACAGTATACATACGTGTATGGTGTGTAGTAAGCTTTTAGTATCAAATTTCCCTAATAATTTGATCTATTTACCACTCTTAATTTCGCCTACTGTTCTGACTTGGTGGTGCACATGTAGCCTATAACCTGTTTTAGAGAAATGTAATTATCGAATATTGTAAGAGCTTTCATTGTCTGCTTATATGCACTCTTTATTCATACTACGGTTCTGATTTGGTGTACAGGGAGAACACTGTAGGAACGGCCCATTCTGAATTCTGTCACTGTACATTTAAAAAGTGCTACACAAATAGATATATTGACTACGTCCATCCTAACTTGCTCATTAATGTCTTAATTGAAATGACGGATTGATTCTTATCAGCTTGTTGTCCCCTTATGCCATAGTTTGTACATCTCAATTGTCATTAGAAACAACATTTGTTTAAGCAAGTCAGCCATATCAGCTATGTTTTTTTTTAAAGGCAGTAAACAGCAAGGCTTCGATGATAGCCAGGTGTAGCAGTGATAAGGATGTTGGGACTGCTGTTGGGACAGCTTTATGTAGGCCCTAACAGTTTGTGGGAAACATTTGTCACCGTTATAGTGCAATTAATGTATTGTGTAGTGGCTTTGCTGGCATGCAACCCACTTATTATTTGTTTGCCCCACCAAGATTTACATGCTAATATCGCCACTGGACATTAGACCAGTGGAAATCTGTCCTTTGGTCTGATATGCCCAAATTTGAGATTTTTGGTTCCAACCGCCGTGTCTTTGTGAGACACAGAGTAGGTGTAAGAGTAAGTAGATCTCCTCATGTGTGGTTCCCACCGTGAAGCATGGAGGAGGAGGTGTGATGGTGTGGGGCTGCTTTGCTGGTGGCACCGTCAGTGATTTATTTAAAATTCAAGGCACACTTAACCAACATGGCTACCACAGCATTCTGCAGCGATAAGGATAAGCCTTGAGATAATTGAGACACGGATTGTGTATGTGTGCCTTTCAGAGGGTGAATGGGCAAGACAAAGAATGTAAGTGCCTTTGAACTGAGTATGGTAGTGGGTGCCAGGCACACCGGTTTGAGTCAAGAACTGCAACGTGGCTGGGTTTTTCACGCTCAACAGTTTCTCCTTTGTATCAAGAATGGTCCACCACCCAAAGGACATCCAGCCAACTTGACAACTGTGGGAAGCAATGGAGTCAACATGGGCCAGCATCCCTGTCGAACGCTTTCGACACCTTGTAGAGTCCATGCCCTGACAAATGTAGATTGTCTGATTGCAGTTATGAGTCTGTCCGAAGGTCAGTTTGTATACTGTATGTGTATGTGTATATGGCTAATGCTATCTGGATGTGATGCAACTTGTCAGTTTACCTTGATGGCTGTGGATGCTATCTGGATATGGTGCAGCTTGCGCAAAGTGCTCTCTCTGTCAATGAAGTAGGAGGCAGCCAGCTGGTGCAGAGCCTCCAGAGTCACACTGGACGAGTTGCCAGAGTAGTCGCTCACCTCGGCCTTCTTACTCAGCTTCCTCTTGTCCACAAATATCGTTAAGGCCTCTTCCCCTGCAAACAGAAAGACAGCGTTGGGACATGTTTGCTGACGTTGTTTAAACAGGCTTTGTTTCAACTGTTGGGAGAAAGTTCGCTGGCTCACATGGTTGAAACAGTCTATACAAATGTCAGCTGGTGTTATTTTGAGCTCCCAAGAGGTGCAGCGGTCTAAGGCACTGCATCTCAGTGCTAGAGGTGTCATTACAGACACCCTGGTTTGAATCTCCAGGCTCTCCAGGCTGTATCACGTCCGAGTTTGGCCGGTGTAGGCAGTCATTGTAAATAAGAATTTGTTGTTCTGAACTGACTTGTCTAGTTAAATAAAGGTTAAATAAAATTGTTTATATTTAGACAGTCTGAACTACATCATCAACAGCTACCCAGGTTATTTTTGGTAGTATATGAACAGTTATAAACCGGGAAGTTTAGGTCCTGGATGCTGATTGGCTGAAATAGCATTTCAGCAGTGTGTATATCAGAAAATATACCACAAGTATAATGCAAAAATACTATTTATTCTATTTATGTTGGTAACTAGTTTATAATAGCAATAAGGCACCTCTGGGGTTTGTGATATATGGCCAATATACCGTACCATGGCTAAGGACTGTATACAAGCCCTTAGGCGTGGTATATGTAAGGGATAAATGCTCACGATCTGTACATTACCTTGGAAACTCAGTGGGACGACCGACACGTTGTCATTAGAAACCACATTTGTTTAAGCAAGTCAGCAGAGTCCCTGCAGAGTTCATTCGTTTCAAGGTAATGTACAGAGTGGACATTTTTATCCCGTTTACACCAGAATAGAAATTACATGTTTATGTTGCTAAGTAATTTCATACTTTTTCATCCTCCCACCAAACCTGGTTTTCAGTCTGTTTCCCAGTTGTTCATAATTGTTTTTATGTTGCCATGCTGGTTGGCAACATTCTAATCCCTCGCTTGCTAGCTAGCAAACTATTGCTAACACAGTCACGTCAAACAATGCCCATGGCTAACAAACAATTCAGCCACAATAACAGCAAAGTAGCAGCATTTGCGTTAGTTTAAGCTGTTTTCTACATTTATTTGGATACATCCATAACAATGACTTGATGATGACTTCAACAATACCAGTTGCTAAAAACAGCTGGTCAAACTAGAAATGTGAGAGGATTTGACAGCACTTGCATCATTACTGCAACATTAAAAGTCCGGAGAAATTAATGTTCATCACTCGCCACGTTAGGTCATCAGATGCTGCGAAATAATAAGGGTGTGTTCGTAAATTCAGTCTGGCCATCTCTTCTGATTTCAGAGCACTCTCAACTGTGTGCCAGAGCACATAATAACTGATGAATTTACGAACGGGCAACACCAGTTGTCAATTAAAAAATATTTTATAAATTGTTGCCAGCAGCACAGTTACAGTCACTAACGCTGTAGATAAAATGAAAACAGCCAAATGTTCAGAGTGAGGTTCTCTCTCATTTGTGTCTGGAAGTAGCAGGCGAGCTAGCCAACTTTAGCCAGTTAGCTTGGGTGCTTGAAGCCGTTGCGAGGTCAGAATGCTCGGATCCACCCTTCACCTCGGCCAGAGGGTCCAGTGTGCGTTCTGAACGCTCCGAATTTACAGATAGACAATCTGACAACGCTCTGAATTTACAAACAACCCAGAGCGCACTCTGACACACTGGTGGTAATTTACGAACGCTACGTTTTTCCTCGTTGGACCTGCGTTTACAACGCATCCAGTTTCAGTTGGTTTGGTTGTTGGTTTAGCTTTCTGTAACTTTTTAGCAAGTACGGTCTGCATGGTGTAGTGCTTTGGAAAGGTAAAAAAGGCTCCTATTGTTGAAAATACTTCAGAGGTGTCCTATATATTTTCCAACTGTCCCGTACACAGTATCTGATTTTAATGCCAATCAGAAACTAGTATTCAATAACGCTGTGGAATAATTGCAAATTATTAATTGCCCTCAATGCCACGGGTATGACAAAACATTTAGTTTTACTGTTCTGATTAAGTTGGTAAGCAGTTTATAATAGCAATAAGGCACCTCGGAGATTTGTGGTATATGGCCATATATACCACAGCTAAGGGCTGTATGCAGGTACTCTGTGTTGCGTCGTGGTTAAGAACAGCCCTTAGCCGTGGTATATTGGCCATATACCAGAACCCCTCGTGCCTTATTGCTTGAATATACTGTACCACACTCCCTCTGGCCTTATTGCTTAAATATGCGTTCAGATTCAGAGATAAGAGAGGGTTGTCATCATATCATCAATAGTAATCCCTATTATGCGTTCTTCTTCCTCTGCTGCAGAAAGGTGCCCTTAATATCCCACGTTCCAGAACACGGACAGGCAATCAATTTATAACCCCAGTCAGCAGCCAGCAGCACATCTCTGGCTCATGGCCAAGCACCAGATCCTCATCTTCCTCTTCCTCTACTCTGAATTGGTTGTGTGCCAGAGCATGGAGGTTACATCGCATCAGCCAGCGCAGATGTGTGTGTTTTGTGTGGGTGTGTGTGGGCATTTTACAGAGCCACTCATAACTACGACCTTTCCAGGAGCCTGGCTGAGGTAATCGACAAGTGTTGCTTTCCAACAGGAAACCCATTCCCTTGGCTGCCCCGACATGCACAGAACTTTGTAGCTGTCTATCAAAAACACTCCGGTTTGACTGTGTAACTGAGGGTTGTATTTAGGTTTTTATATGGGCTTTATTTATGTAGGTAACACATATTCGTGTGTGTTACCTACATTCTTCTTCGGAATTTTGTATAGGTTGCTGTACCAATATTGTACAGTCGGTGGAATTGATCTAGATACAGATCTGTTAAACATCAGCATTTTTTTGGTACTGGGAATTTACTCACAGATAACACACAGATTATCAGATTACCGTACCATACCATTAGAGGGATGAAAAAATATAACCCTGTATCAGTGGATAGGGGTCAACTCCTCCTGCATTCCCACAGAATTCCCAGCATTCCCACAGTGGTATGTTTACCTCCCAGTGTGGCCGACAGCAGAAAGTGAGTCCCATACTTCCTGATCAGGTTGTCAGTGATGAGCTGGGTGGTGGGTCTCCGACCCAAAAGACGGATGTTACGGATGAACTCAGCCGTGAGGGGCAACGGCGACTCCAGGAAATCTCTCCTCTCCACAGCCAGGTTGTTCACCTTCCACCTCCCAAACTCCCTGGAAAGGAGACGACAAGGAGGATAAGACTCCATTTGGTAAATAAGACTCACTAATTATGGGATGGTATTAATGATTATATGTCGGTCTGTCATGTCTGGCTGGCAGAAGGCTAGGGGAGAGGTGAGTCTACGGGGGCAGCCATCTAACCGCACTGCATCATTAGCTTTAAGTTCTGACAGAGAGATGGGGGGGAGAGAGAGGGAGAGAGGGAGAGAGAGAGGGAGAGAGGGAGAGAGAGAGCGCAAGAGAGCGAGAGAGAAAGCGAGCAAAAGAGAACAAGAGAGATATTCCAAAGCAGGTACCATTTGGAAGATGAATGTAGCTGGGGAGGAGATTACTCTCAAAGTGAGCAGCTGACAGGTGCTCTCCTTAATAACCACATCATGGAAGAAATGTGTAGTGACAGAGAAACCCACAGACATCGGCCCATCTAACACTCAATACAACTCATAATGAGGGAAGAAAGAAAAGCGCCGCAAAGGAAATGCTGGAGGCGGCTGTAAAGTTCTGAAAGCCGGCTGAACAAAATATTTCTCATCAGCGTCTGTAGATGTGACATCCTCCTCTGTTTACATTGACAAACATTACTCAATTATTCTGTGTGCAACCTTAAAGACGGGAGCGTCGTATGCCGCTACGCCTTGACAGACTTTGTTTGCGCTAATCCGCTGTGTTTAAATAATCATAGTACCTAGTATTTTAATTAGCTCTGAAAGGTTTCGATAATGTTTCTGTGAGTCAGGTTAAAATGAACATGCTCTGTCTGTGTCAGTTAGCTGGAGGCTACAGTAGAAGCTATGTAATGTAGGAAAGCACAGGCCTTTCTTATAGCCATTTTACCCCTCCGTCCCTCTCTCTCTGTCTCGTATTGCTATACTTCTATGTATTTCTCCCTCCTCCTCCTCCTCCTTCTCCTCCTCCTCCTCCTCCTCCACACACTCCCTAACTACCCTCACAGGTAAGAGTTACCACTATAATCAAAATAGGTTGGCCATCCTGGGCTGTAGGTGATGGATGGAGGGAGGGTGGCCTTTTGATAGAAGATATATCACATTAAAGCAAGAGTAATGAGGAAAAGCATCACACTGAGATGTTTGATGGATTCATTCATGGTGAGAACCCTGAGCGGAACCTGCTTCTATAGGGTCATATGGGGCAATATGGAACTGTGTCAAATAATTTCAAGCCGCTCTTGTATAGTCATTAATGTAGCAATACATTTGATTTGATTTGTATAATGTAAGTTTGTATGTGTCCATTTATGGAAAAGCTTTCTGAAATACATACATGAAACATGAGTGTAATGAATGTACCGTATTCACACTCATATACTTCTACTTTTAGACATGGTCCCCAGTTACACCTAGCATAACATTTAACCTCTTTTCACTCAATAGATATACATTCCTCATTAACTGGTGTACTATAGTATTCTTAACCAGTTCTAACTTGCTTCGCTATGTAAGAGCTGAGCTCGCCAGTTCAAAGGTATCGCACATAAGAAGCGAGAGAGGGGAGAGAGAGGAGAGAGAAAGTAGAGCTAAGGAACAGGTAAGGAAAGTGTAGTCTCAAATCCCCTCTGTCGCTCCTTTTTACTGCAGTTATCGTTGACTGTGATAAGATGGGCTTGTCTTATCTTAAACCCCCCATAGGCCTAATGGTATGTCCACCGGGGAGTGGGATGAAATTAAATGGATTTCACCATGCTGCAGTTTTCGGCGTTCTGCCGTCTTTCCTTATACTAGACCATGTAGTTATTATTTTTATCTGCCTCATCACTGTACTGTACGTAGCTACCTTGGTTTAATTTGCGATACCGTTAATTCATTTTCACACATTTCATTGTTGGACTATTTCTGGGAGTGGAGATTCTGAGAGCTGAGATTTCTGAAAACTGGGATACTGTATCCTGGCCTGCTTAATGCATCTACCTTGGTTTTCTTTTCAAAGCAATATATATGCACTGAGCCAACTCACTAAAACTCTTAGAAAAAAAAGGTGCTATCTAGAACCTAAAATGGTTCTTCGGCTGTCCCCATAGGAGAAGCCTTTGAATAACCCTTTTTGGTTCCACGAAGAACCCTTTACACAGAGGGTTCTACATGGAACACAAAAGGGTTCTCCTGTGGGGACAGCCAAATAACCCTTTTGGAGTGTATGGGTATGAAATGAGAAGGCCACTGAAACACAGATCAAACACCAAGGTCTTTTTCAGGTTTCCAAAAGACAGTTTTAAAATGTGATGCATTGCAGCCTTAACGAAATATGTCATTCATAATGTGACCTTCTCTATGCAATTTGCCGCCAACACTTATGTTACTCAAATGCAATATGTAAAAAACACAAGAGATACACATGCGTAGCCTACAGTTGCCCACACCCTGGTGTAAGTGTAGCCTACGGTAGACAACTGTCACTTGGCAATGGATGCCTAGGACAGGTGGTGCAGCGGAACCCTGTCACTACTCATGTTGACTGAGGGAAACGCTGTTTCACTCACTAATTCCCCAAACAGGAAAAAAGCCTTCATTTACCTGTTATAGGACTCATTAAAATGCTTTCAAATTCAATCAGGGGGAGATGTGGAATATTGAAAAAGGGATGAGATGGAGCGATTTCATTACTGCAGTGTAGGTGGTACACGCCGCACACTGTAACGAGAAGTACCCAGTTGTGGTAATTCATCTTCTCTCTGTCAGTGAGGATTATGAGAATTTAGCAGAAAACCAAAACTCTGCAGGAGTAGAACCAGGAAGGAAAATAATATTGTCACTTTCCATCTCCTCAGGCCTCTTTTGCTGTGAAATGATGTGTTATGGGCCAGGGAATAGATTGTCAGATATGAGAGGTCATTTGAAAACCAACAAACAGTGTGGTGGACTCTTTGGCTATGCTGCTATCGCTGGGAATTAGTAACAGAGTGGACATATTGGATCCACAGAACGTATCATATTAACAGAGACAGAGGCACTTAGTACCACCTGCATGCACTTTAATACAAAATGGCTGCCACACAATTCCACAGCAATGTCTACACCTCAGGGGTAGCCTAATCAAGTACTATTTGAGAAGGTCCGGTCACATAAATCTCCTAGGTGGTAATGGTCCGAATGGATATTGTCACTTATCGGCGTAGTAACAAACCCCCACCTCGCATCCCATGCGATCCCAAACTGTTCAATTTGTTCACACTCCTCTTGTTGGCAGAGAGGAAATGTTGCAGTTTTAATGCTCATTTCCTGTAATTCTACAGATTTTGCCATGTGGCAGAGAGAAGTTTTAAAGGTAATTCCATGCAAAATTCTACACATTTTGCCATGTATTATGTGTGTTCAGATGTTACCATATGACCCCCCCCGGACAGAACCTTGCGGCTGACAGTAGCCTCTCGGGACTTTTTGATAATGCTGAGTAATAAGTATTAAGAGCCTACTAATTACTTGGCCACATGATAAGACTACCAATATCACTGTCCATTAAGCTCAGGCCACAGAGTTAGGAAGGTTAGCCAGGAGAAATATATTTTAAAAAACTAACGCGGGAAGCTAATCACCATAGCCCATAAAACACCCAACACTACAATAATCAACATATTTTACCTAATCAGATTTCATAAAATGCATATGGGCCCTTGCTTATAAGAACCTTGATCCACTATTTTATTTTTAGCCACAATAGCTATATTATGTAGGTTTCTAGGTGCATAGATATAAAACAGTTGTATTTACATAGATTAAAACTTTTCCACAATAGCTACACAAGTAGGTGCCATTTTGTCACGCCTACTCCCGCTCCCCGTATCCGGCGCTCGACTTCGCCTACTAACCACTGGTCCTGGCAACCCATTATTACGCACCCTGGCAACCCTCATTATGCACCAACACCACGACCAGCTGGCTGTAATTGGTATGACCATGAAGGAGGTCCTCCGCGTTCTCCACCGCCTCGCCACCGTCAGAGGTATGGAGAACCTCGCTGGTGGAGGGTCTCCTACCAGTCCCCCAGCCTACCCAGCCATCCGCCCAGGTCAACAATGCCCGACTTTCCTTTCTGGAGAAGTATGAGCATACTCCATCGAAATGCTGTGGCTTCTTACTCCATTGCTCCCTATATTTCGCCTATCAGACGGGAGCCCCCACCACCGGTAATTTCCCTGCTGACCGGACGGTTGTTGGAGTGGGCTACAGCCGTCTGGGAGAGAGGAGAGGATGAGCTGGATTCCTATGAGAGGTTCAGGGTGGTCTTCGACCATCCTCCAGAGGGCATAGAAAGAGGTGAGCGACTTTTTAAATTCCAGCAGTGTGCCCAGAACGCTGTAGAGTATGCCCTCATCTTTCGGACTGTGGCAGCCTCCCGCGGATGGAATGAGCCGTGTCGAGATGACAACCTATCCTTGGACGCTCTCATCTCGATGGCCATCCGTCGGTGTCCACCTCGCCACTCGCCTCCCTCCTTTGGCTGTCCTGAGGTAGAGCCTGAACCTATGAGATGGAGGCCACGCACCTCTCTGCGGCAGAGCGGCATCGCCAGAGCTGGGGCTCTGTTCCTATGGCGGCCAGGAGGGACACCAGCTTCAGCGATGCCCGGTGCTTCCTAACCCGGAGTCCACTTGAAAAGAGGACTCCGGGTTAGGGGGTAGGCGTGAGTATTCCATCATCACTTTTTGGCAAACCCTTTCTCATTTCAATTTCACTGGCTGGCTGTCCCTCGTCTGTTGTCTCTACAGCTCTAGTGGACTCCGGTGCCTCTGGGAACTTCATTGACCAGGCCCTCGCATCCTCCCTGAACATAACTTCATACCCACTCTTCTTTTCCTGTCCAAGCTCTGGATCCATTGGGATCCGGCACAATTACTCACGTCACAGAACCACTCACCCTCACAGTGGGACCCAAGCACCAAGAAAGCCTTGCCTTCTTAATCATCAACGCACCCATACACAAAGTCATCCTCGGCCTCCTGTGGCTCCAACTCCATTACCCCACCATCTACTGGTCAGAGAGGAGGATAACCGACTGGAGACCAGGATGTCGGAGGACATGCTTTCCCGCACCCTGTGGTTCCACATCGGTGTAGGGCCCTGTGTCTCCGCCAGCCCATCAACCGGTCCTCCTGTATCGTTGGCCCCGTGTGGACATCCACAAGGCTCTGGAAAGGCAACCAATCATTACGCACACCTGGCAACACTCATTACGCACACCGGCGCCCCATCATGAGGCACACCTGGACTCCATCACTACCCTGATTACTCCCTCTTTATCTAGCACTCCCTAGCATCACTCTTCATGAAGTATTGGTTCAGTGTTTATGTACAGACGCTGCTCTTGTTTTGTAAATCTCCATGTTCATTATTATTAAACCATCTGCACCTGCGTCTACGTTACAGTAGAGAAATTAAAGTTCTTCACTCCTCTCCAAGGGGCTTTATTCACGTCACCTTATTTGACTTCATTGCAGTTCCTTCAGTTCAATGAAGGCAATCAAACAGGCAAAACGTCAGTACAGAGACAAAGTGGAGTCGCTATTCAACGGCTCAGACACAAGATGTATGTGGCAGGGACTCCAGACAATCACGGATAAAAAAATGGAAAACCAGCCACGCCGTGGACACCAAAGTCTTGCTCCCGGACAAGCTAAAAAAACGCCTTTGCCCGCTTCGAAGAAAACATTGCTCCCATGGAATGTGACCTCACGCTCTCTGTAGCCGACGTGAGTAAGACATTTAAGTGGGTTAGCCCTCGCAACGCTCTCGGCCCAGACAGCATCCCTAGCCAAATCCTCAGAGCATGTGCAGACCAGCTCGCTGGAGTGTTTAAGGACATATTCAATCTCTCCGTATCCCAGTCTGTTGTCCCCACTTGCTTCAAGATGTCCACCATTGTGAAGAAAGCGAAGGTAACCTAACTAAATTACTATTGCCCTGTAGCACTCACTTCTGTCATCATGAAGTGCTTTGAGAGACTAATTATGGATCATATCACCTCCACTTTGCCCGACACACTATACCCACTGCATTTTGCATTAGGCCCCAATAGATCCATGGATGACGCAATTGCCACCACACTGCTGATTTTTAAAACAGGGGCCCCACAGACAGTGTGGTGAAGAAGGCGAAACAATGCCTTTTCAACCTCAGGAGGCTGAAGGAATTCGGCTTGGCCCCTAAGACCCTCACAAACCTTTCCAGATGCACCATTGAGAGCATCCTGTCGGGCTGTATCACCGCCTGCTAGGGCAACTGCACCGTCCGCAGGCTTCTATCTCAAGGCCATCAGACTGTTAAATAGTCACCAATAGCAGGCCCTCCGCCCAGTACCCTGCTCCAGTAGCCGGCTATTACCCGGTTACTCTACTACCATGCACCTTAGAGAGGCTACTGACCTATTTACATTGTCATGGAACACTGGTCACTTTAATGTTTACATACTGTTTTACCTACTTCATATGTACTTGTATATTCTGTATTCTAGTCAAGGCCTATCCTATTAAACTATTTCTGTACATATACTATTCTTCAGATATGCTACATATTCTATCCATATACTGTCCATATTGTCTATACATACTGAACCATCACACACATATACATTACCAGTCAAAAGTTTGGAAACACCCACTCATTGAAGGTTTTTTAAAATTTTTTTTACTATTTTCTACCTCCAACCATGAAAAAGCACATACTGTATGGAATCATGTAGAAACAAAAAAAGTGTTAAACAAAACATAATATATTTGAGAGATAAGATTATTCAAAGTAGCCACCCTTTGCATTGATGATAGCTTTGCACACTCTAAGCATTCTCTCAACCAGCTTCATGAGGTAGTCACTTGGAATGCACAGGTGAGCCTTGTTAAAAGTTAATTTGTGGAATTTCTTAATGCGTTTGAGCCAATCAGTTGTGTTGTGACAAGGTAGGGGTGGTATACAGAAGATGGCACTATTTGGTAAAAGACCAAGTCCATATTATGGCAAGAACAGCTCAAACAAGCAAAGAGAAACGACAGTCCATCATTCCTTTATGACATGGTCAGTCAATACAGAAAATGTCAAGAAATTTGAAAGTTTCTTCTAGTGCAGTTGCAAAAACCATCAAGCGCTATGATGAAACTGGCTCTCATGAGGACCTCCACAGGTAAGGAAGACCCAGAGTTACCTCTGCTACAGAGGAAAAGTTCTTAGAGTTAACTGCACCTCAGATTGCAGCCCAAATAACATCAACTGTTCAGAGGAGACTACGTGAATCAGGCCTTCATGGTTGAATTGCTGCAAAGAAACCACTACAAAAGAACATCAATAAGAAGAAGAGACTTGCTTGGGCCAAGAAACACGAGCAATGGACATTAGACCAGTGGAAATCTGTCCTTTGAGCTGATGAGTCGAAATTTGAGATTTTGGGTTCCAACCGCCGTGTGTTTGTGAGATGAAGAGTAGGTGAACGGATGATCTCTGCATGTGTGGTTTCCATCATGAAGCATAGAGGAAGAGGTGTTGGGGTGCTTTGCTGGTGACACTGTCGGCAGTGGTAGTAAAGTACTTTAAAGTACTACTTAAGTAGTTTTTTTTGGTATCTGTACTTTACTATTTATATTTTTAACAACTTTTACTTTTTCTTCACTACATTCCTTAAGAAAATAATGTACTTTTTACTCCATACAGTTTCCCTGACACCCAAAAGTACTCGTTACATTTTGAATGCTTAGCAGGACAGGAAAATGGTCCAATTCACACACTTATCAAGAGAACATCCCTGGTCATCCATACAGCCTCTAATCTGGCGGATTCACTAAACACAAATGCTTTGTTTGTAAATTATGTCTGAATGTTGGAGTGTGCCCCTGGCTATCCGTAAATTAAAAAAAAACAAGAAAATGGTGCCGTCTGCTTTGCTTAACATATGGAATTTTAAATTCTGTTATACTTATACTTTTGATACATAAGTACATTTTAGCAATTACATTTACGTTTGATACTTTGGTATATTTAAAACCAAATAACTTTTAGACTTTTACTCAAGTAGTATTTTACTGGGTGACTTTTACTTGAGTCATGTTCTATTAAGAGTTGTGGGTTCGATTCCCACGGGGGACCAGAATGAAAAGTAGTATGAACATGTATGCACTAACTAACTGTTAGTCGCTCTGGATAAGAGCATCTGCTAAATGACTCAAATTAATCTTTACTTTTACTCAAGTATAACAAGTGGATACTTTTTCCACCACTGACTGTCAGTGATTTATTTAGAATTCAAGGCACACTTAACCAGCATGGCTACCACAGCATTCTGCAGCGATACGCCATTCCATCTGGTTTGTGGTTAGTGGGACTATCATTTGTTTTTCAACAGGACAAATGACCCAAAACACCTCCAGGCTGTGTAAGGGCTATTTGACCAAGAAGTAGAGTGATGGAGTCCTGCGTCAGATGACCTTGCCACCACAATCACCCAACCTCAACCCAATTGAGATGGTTTGGGATGAGTTGGACCGCAGTGTGAAGGAAAAGCAGCCAACAAGTGCTCAGCATATGTGGGAACTCCTTTAAGACTGTTGTAAAAGCATTCCAGGTGAAACTGGTTGAGAGAATGCCAAGAGTGTGCAAAGCTGTCATCAAGGCAAAGGGTGGCTAATTTGAACAATCTAAAATCTAAACTATATTTTGATTTGTTTAACACTTTTTTTTGGTTACTACATGATTCAATATGTGTTATTTCACAGTTTCACTATTATTCTTCAAAGTAGAAAATAGTCAAAATAAAGAAAACACTTGAATTAGTAGGTGTGTCATAATGTTTGACTGGTACTGTATAATATATTACTCTGGACTCTGACATTGCTCGTCTTAACATTTCTATATTTATTAATTCCATTCTTTTACTTTTTAGATTTTTAGATGTATTGTTATATATTACTGCACAGTTGGAGCTAGGAACACAAGCATTTCACTACACCTTCAATTACATCTGCCAAATATATGTATCCAACCAATACGATTTGATCTAACTATTGATTCTCCCAACACCTCATCGAGACTACCTGTGGTCTGACTCTCCTGTATTTCTTTGAAGAGAACAATGCTATGAGACTCACCCCCTTACCTGTAAACCCCCTACGTTTAAACCCTGCTACACAACTCACCTGTATATCTTGTAGCGGGTTGAGAAGCCCTGCCGGTTCCTCTCGATGAAGTCTGTGTATTCCTGGGAGTGGTGGAAGGGGCCCTTGTCAGACAGCAGCCAGTCCAGGGGCCCACCGGGGCGATCGTGGGGCAGGCTGTCCGACACAGGGGCCCCGGTCAAGAGCCAGAACCAGACCCAGCAGTGCAGGATCAGAAAGCCCCATAGAGCCATCAGAGATTGAGGGAGGGAGGGGATCAACAGTGGAAGGGGTTCCCACACGTGAGCTGACACCTCCTCTGGGATGACAGGTGGATCTGCATTCCCTCACCTCCCCCGGATGACCTGGGAGAGAGAGACAAACATCCTTGACACTTGAGAAATGAATGCTCTTTTAATCATCAAGCACCTTCGTCATTTTAGAGATCCCATACGGACAAGTAAAAAATAAAATAAAATCAGATCTCCTTTGGAGTAAGTCACTAGACATCTGTTTTTAGACTAGCCTGCTGTTCCACCTCTAGTCCAAGCCTCCCATTACTCTCCATCTTCCTCCTAAGGGTTGTCAATCGCTCCCTGCAGCCGTGACCAAACCAGATGCTTGTTTTTTTTTTTTGTTCCATTACTGTATTCTGATGACGATCTGTCAAGTGAACTCAGCAATGCGACCATGTGTGTGGGAGTGTTTAAAAAAAAAAAGTATTCTCAAGCAATAGGGCAAGGCACCAGGGGGTGGGTGTAGACACAGGAGCAGGTGCTAGGAGAAAGAACGGTATGGAGAGAGTGAGAGAAAGAGAGACTGGGAGAAAGACTGAGAAAAATACAGAGAGCTAGAAAGATAGGTGAGGAGCGAGAGAGTGTGTGTGTGTGTGTGTGTGTGTGTGTGTGAGACTATAATGAATTGCAGACAGGGTGTTATTCACAGAAAAGTAGATATCCCTCACCGATGCAAAAACAGGCCTTATCTGGTTCACAATGTGATCACACCAGATTCAAAAGCTCCGGTTCTGCTGCATGACATTTAATTCCTCAGTGCAGACATCTGTGCATGGCCATGCATTTTGATGAGGTGTGTGTGTGCATGTCCGTATGTGCATGCGTGTGCGTGTGTGTGTGTGTTGGGGGGTGGGGGGGTTGGATCTTAGAAAGTAGCAGGGAGCCAACAATGGTATTCCACATTAGCACAGTGGTATTCCACATAGTGAGATAGAGGTGGTGAGGGAGGGAGGGAAGCTATGAAACACAGCAACCATTGCAATCCTCAGTAATTCCCTTTTAACTTTGTTTTTGTGGATGTTGTTCATGTTAAGCAGTGAGTTAGCTTTTCAGCTTTTACAATATTCATGCAACAGCAACACGATTTCTACCAAGTCAATTGGACCCTCTGCAGCACGCAGGGTTTACATGGCTTTTTGTAAACATTGTGTAAAAGTGATCTTCGCTTGCAGCGAGGTAACTGTGTACCCTGTTAATATCAGAATAGAGGACAGGGGTCATGTTTAAATCTGCTTTATTTTATCATCCAACAGGCATCGGGCCAAACAAATGCTGATGCAGGAAGGAAAACGATTTTAGTCTCTCCCTCTTTCTCTGTCTACACTCGGTTTCTTTCTAGCTCACTTTCTCTCACTCTCAATCTTGCTCGTCAACATCATTATCATCTATGTTCTCTCTACCTGCTTAATATGATAGTCCAGTATGTAAACATTTATCTGTCCACAGATTCAGACACCACCAGCTCTATAATCACATTAACACACAACTAACCAGATTACTAACCAGATTATTATCAGTCTGAACCATTGACACTTTACAAGGGCGTTACTGAATCACTTTGTGCTCGCATATGCAAACATAAACATTACATTTTCAAACATGTTTAAAACGCCATCCTTGAGCCGTAAGCAATATAATATTTGGGATACCATTACCTGTTTGCGAAAGCAGTAGCTACTCTTCCTGGGGTCCACACAAAAAATGAAATAATATGTTAGGGATAAACACTGACGCTTTGTACATTATCTTGGAAATAATGATGACGCAACCTTTTGTGGACTTCATTTTTGTCCACAATGTAAAGAACGGAGGCGTTTATCCCACTTATACTACCGTTGCCAAAGAAAGAATATGAAAGCACACATTTAGCGATAGAAATACTTTTTTAATTGATATTTTCATTTTTATTAGCAAATTCACTTTCATCTTTTAGAGACGCGACACATTCGTTTGTTTGATTAGTTTGGTTTTTATGGATGCGACCCAGTCGTTCACTATTTATGTTCAGTTTTTTTCCCTTCATCAATCTACAGTCGTGGCCAAAAGTTTTGAGAATGACACAAGTATTGGTCTCCACAAAGTTTGCTGCCTCAGTGTTGATGATGGCAATTTGCATATACTCCAGAATGTCATGAAGAGTGATCAGATGAATTGCAAAGTCCCTCTTTGCCATGAAAATGAATTTAATCCCCAAAATACATTTCCACTGCATTTCAGCCCTGCCACAAAAGGACCAGCTGCCATCATGTCAGTGATTGTCTCGTTAACACAGGTGAGAGTGTTGACGAAGACAAGGCTGGAGATCACTCTGTCATGCTGATTGAGTCAGTAGAACAGACTGGAAGCTTTAAAAGGAGGGTGGTGCTTGAAATCATTGTTCTTCCTCTGTCAACCATGGTTACCTGCAAGGAAACACGTGCCGTCATCATTGCTTTGCACAAAAAGGGCTTCACAGGCAAGGATATTGCTGCTGGTAAGATTGCACCTAAATCAACCATTTATCGGATCATCAAGAACTTCAAGGAGAGAGGTTCAATTGTTGTGAAGAAGGCGTCAGGGCACTCAAGAAAGTCCAGCAAGCACGAGGACCGTCTCCTAAAGTTGATTCAGCTACGGGATCGGGGCACCACCAGTGCAGAGCTTGCTCAGGAATGGCAGCAGCAGGTGTGAGTGCATCTGCATGCACAGTGAGGCGAAGACTTTTGGAGGATGGCCTGGTGTCAAGAAGGGCAGCAAAGAAGCCACTTCTCTCCAGGAAAAACATCAGTGACAGACTGATATTCTGCAAAAGTACAGGGATTGGACTGCTGAGGACTGGGGTAGAGTCATTTTCTCTGATGAATCCCCTTTCTGATTGTTTGGGTCATCCGGAAAACACCTTGTCCAGAGAATTCAAGGTGAGCGCTATCATCAGTCCTGTGTCATGCAAACAGTAAAGCATCCTCAGACCATTCATGTGTGTGGTTGCTTCTCAGCCAAGGGAGTGGGCTCACTCACAATTTTGCCTAAGAACACAGCCATGAATAAAGAATGGTACCAACACATCCTCCGAGAGCAACTTCTCCCAACCATCCAAGAACAGTTTGGTGACGACCAATGCCTTTTCCAGCATGATGGAGCACCTTGCCATAAGGCAAAGGTGATAACTAAGTGGCTCGGGGAACAAAACATCAACATTTTGGGTCCATGACCAGGAAACCCCCCAGACCTTAATCCCATTGAGATCTTATGGTCGATCCTCAAGAGGCGGGTGGACAAACAAAAACCAACAACTTCTGACAAACCAAGTTAATTGACAGCATGCCAGGGTGGATTGCAGAAGTCTTGAAAAAGATGGGTCAACTGACATGTTATTGTCAATGAAAGCCTTTGACACTTATGGAATACTTGTAATTATACTTCAGTGTACCATAGTAACTACTGACATAAAGACCTAAGAACACTGAAGCAGCAAACATTGTGGAGACCAATACTTGTGTCATTCTCAAAACCTTTGACCACGACTGTACACACACCCCATAATGACAATACCCCATAATGACAAAGCAAAAACAGATTTTAGATTTTTTTGCAAAAAACTATTAAAATATATTTATCACACTTACATAAGTATTCAGATCCTTTACTTAGTACTTTGCTAAATAACCTTTGGCAGCGATTACAGCCTTGAGTCTTTGTGAGTATGACACTACAAGCTTGGCACACCTGTATTTGGGGAGTTTATCCCATTCTTCTCTGCAGATCCTCTCAAGCTCTTTTAGGTTGAATGGGGAGTGTCACTGCACAGCCATTTTCAGGTCTCTCCAGAGATGTTAAATCGGGGTCAAGTCTGGGCTCTGGCTGGGCCACTTAAGGACATTCATAGACTTGTCCCAAAGCCACTCCTGCATTGTCTTGGCTGTGTGCTTGGGTTTGTCCTCCTGTTGGAAGGTGAACCTTTTGCCGCAGTCTGAGGTCTTGAGCACTCTAGAGCAGGTTTTCATCAAGGATCTCTCTGTACTTTGCTCTGTTCATCTTTCCTTTCATCCTGACTAGTCTCCCAATCCATGCCGCTGGAAAATGCTTTACCATAGGGATTGTATTGGCCAGGTGCTGAGCAGTGACTGGTTTCCTCCAGACGTGACGCTTGGCATTCAGGCCAAAGAGTTCAATCTTGATTTCATCAGACCAGAGACTCATGGTCTGCGAATCCTTTAGGTGTCTTTTGGCAAACTCCAAGCGGGCTGTCATGTGATTTTTGATTTTTACTGAGGAGTTGCTTCCATTTGGCCACTCTACCATACAGATCTGATTGGTGGAGTGCTGCAGAGATGGTTGTCCTTCTGGAAGTTTCTCCCATCTCCATAGAGGATCTGTCAGAGTGACCATTGGGTTCTTGGTCACCTTTCTGACCAAGTCCTTCTCCCCCGACAGCGCTAGGAAGAGTCTTGGTGGTTGCTAACTTCTTCCATTTAAGAATGACTGAGGCCACTGTGTTCTTGGCAACCTTCAATCCTGCAGAAATGTTTTGGTACCAATCCTGTCTCTGAGCTCTACGGACAATTCCTTCCTTGCTCTGACATGCACTGTCAACTGTGGGACCTTTATATACAAAAGTGTGTGCCTTTCCAAATCATGTCCAATCAATTGAATTTACCACAGGTGGACTCCAATCAAGTTGTAGAAACATCTCAAGGATGATCAATGGAAACAGGATGCACCTGAACTCAATTTTGAGTCTCATAGCAAAGGGTCTGAATGATTACCTAAATAAGGTATTTTGGGGTTTGCAAAAATGTCTAAAACCCTGTTTTTGCATAGGTATTATGGGGTATTGTGTGTAGATTGATGAGGATTTGAATTATTACACATTATTTAGAATAATGTGAAGGGGTTTGAATACTTTACGAATGCACTGTACAGTATATAAGCAAATTCACCTTTTGGTTGCTAGAGACCCGACCCAGTTGTTTGTTTGACTAGTTTGATATTTATAGATGCGACCCAGTCATTCGTTCTTTATGTTCCATGCTCACTGGCAACATTCTTATCCCTCGCTTGATAGCTATGCAAACTGATATCTTAGGGCGACAGGTAGCCTAGCGGTTAGAGTGTTGGCCCAGTATCCCGAAAGGTTGCTGGTTTTAAAACCCAAGACGACAAGGTGAAAAACCTGTCAATGTGCCCTTGAGCAAGGCACTTAACCCTAATTTGGCTGACCCTGTAGAACGATGTAGGCCGTCATTGTAAATAAGAAGGTGTTCTTAATTGACTTGCCTAGTTAAATAAAGGTTAAATAAAAAAAATAAAAAAAACCTAGTTGTAATTTTTTCAGTTTGTGTTGGAAAAAGAAGGGTTAATATCCAAGAGAAAAAAATATTCAATCAGAATTTTATTGGTAGAAATAATCTAGCTGGGCTCAACGCTCATTGGCTAGGCCCTCAGGCTTTGAATAGAAGGCACCAGCCAACGTCATTGACATTGATTTCAATTACAGCATAATTTTGGAATGACAGTAGAATCACCCAACCACAAACTGTCTTGTAATAGGTGGGACAATACTATGATGTCTCAAGGCCCTCTAGAGTATACGTCACTAATTCAGATCCAATAGCGAGCCTTATCTTGATTTCTCACGCTTGAGCCTAGCTAGCTGGCCAGCTTATTGCAGTGAGTGTACTGTATGTAACGATGGCAACTGCAGAGAGAGTAATCGAGGACGATGTGGTGGCTAAATTGTTAGCATCGCCCTTTTCAATTCTAATTTTTAATGAAAAGTTCCATCTTGTACAGACATTTTTGAAGTTAATAATTATGAGCACTATCCGTGGATAACCGGCTGTGAGCTGATAAAAAAACTTTACTGTTGGAATTGCCTACACTTCAGCACCGATAATAGCTCAACCTGGACAACTGGTTTCAAATTTAGCCTGTTTGACGAAGTCAGCACTTTAACACCAAAACTCAACTTCACATCTGCGAGCTAAAGTGAGTTTAAAAACATTTGGGGAAACAAGAGTAGACTTCTTAGCGAGCAGCGGCGCAATGAGACTTGGGGTTGATCCGAGCGTTCTGACTTGCTCACAATGATAAAGTCAGGCACAACAGGGAGATACTAAATCGCCTTTTTCATACTGTTGTGTTTTTAGGCAAGCAAGAATTAGCATTCAGAGGACATGATGAGGGTAAATAATCAGCTAATAAGGGAAACTACTTGGGAATACTGGATTTCTAGGCTGACAGCACGTTAAACTACCATTTCGCTACGGCTACCGTGTTCACAGGCACTTCCAGCAAAATCCAAAACTACCTGATAAACGCGGTCGCGAATGTAATGATAGATGTCATGAAGGAAGAATTGAAGAAAAAACCCTTTGTAAGGAAAGGTTTTTCAAATTTGAGGATGTAACTGAGGATAAATGGGCAGAAGCGGTTGCAGAAACTATCCTGCAAGCTCTGTTCATTCATTGCTATGCGCACACTTTTAATCTGGTGTCACAAGGTGCTGGTAAACTAAAAGAATGCATGTTTTTTTTTTTTCTCATCTTGGTGGCCTAGCAGCGTTTTTCTCAAGATCTGTCAAACGAACAAAACTACTGGATGAAATATGCCAGCGAAGACTACCCAGAGTGGCGCCAACACGATGGAACTTCTCCTCACGCTTAGTTTGCACTGTGTATGAAAAAAAGGCGGAACTCTTTGAACTCTTTGAATATATAAATGTAGTGGACCATCACAATGACTTTGATGAAGACACCGTTCACAGCACAGATGGATACATGATGCACCTGACAAGCTTTGAGTTCTGCTTCCTGCTATCCGCGTTCTACTCCATATTTGCATACACCAACATCCTGTTTGGAATATTGCAGAACAGGGAGTTTGACATGCAGTTCTGCTTGTCCAGGGTGGACGACTTCTGCAAAAAGGAACATTTGAAACCATCTACGAGGACACTGTGAGTGAGACCAGAGTTCCACATATGCAAGGAGATGTTTGCGGGCAGTACCAACAGCTACACAGTGTGATCATCGACAACATTGTCACTCAGCTAAGAAACAGGTTCAATGACCATAAAAGGCATTCATGTTACTTGCTTGAAAACTTTTTTTTTTGTGGGTCAAGCTATAAAAAGACATTGCATAGTATGAGTGGATGGCTGAATATGTACACTTTACATTGTTGTAGAGAAAAATATTAAAATATTGCAAGTTGATATAGATAAATAATGAGTATTTGCATGGTTAACTATACTATACAGGTCGATGGCAGAGAAATACTTAAATAGCTAAAAGTGCGTATGATATAAGTGAGGGTAATAATAGTTTACTTAATATACAGTCTGGTTAAATGAACAAGTAAGTGAATATTTTGCATGGTTAAATTAGCTGTACAGTTAAATATACAGTTCAATTTACAGGTGAATATTTGCATGGTCACATTAACTGTACAGGTAAATGACAGGAAGAGATACTTAAATAGCTAAATGTGTGTATGATATAATTTAGGGTAATAATAGTAATTCCCTTAAAATACAGTCCTTAGTGCAGGGTTTAATTACAGATAAATGCACATATTGCACATTCGATATACTAAAAGCAATGAAAAAAGATACAACTGACAGGATACTAATATGCATTCCTGAGTGAATGAGTACGTAAGGTCAGTCCAAGAATTACTTATAATATTGCACTTGATATGATATAACAACTGTACCTCACGAAAAACATACTAAAACAACACAGGGCGGCGCCAATCTTGTGTGAGTAGGGTTGATCCGAGCGTTCTGACCTAACAACAGCAGTCAATTACCCAAGCTAACTGGCTGACGTTGGCTAGCTACTTCCAGACACAAATTAGAAAAACAGCTCACTCTGACCCTTTTACTCTCCGTAGCAGAGCTGGTTAGGCTGTCTTTTTCCATGGCTAAACCACCTAGGCTTGTAATTTATCAATTTTATTTGTGTTTACAGATGGCATACACATTTTTTATTAAGGCACATGAAAGTTGTTTCAGAAGGCATTTCTGTCTCCCAAACTGTTAGATGAAATAAAGTTTATGTTCAAATTGCTCAACTGTGAAGTAGTGACACCACTGAAAAATTCTGAACATTAATAATCAAATTGTCTTGGTAAAATGTATTTTATAGGAAGTGAAATGTCATCACCAAAGCGCGTTTTCACCCACTCTGGGTGGACACACTAAAATGGGGGAAGAAAAAGAGTGGAATGGATTTTCTTCTGTGCCAAAGAAATTATATACAATAGATAATGAGCCATTTATGTCTTTCAGAGTATAGAAAGGGATGTACAAAACATTAGAAACACCTGACCTTTCCATGACATTGACTGACCAGGTCAATCCAGGTGAAAGGTATGATCCCTTCCTGATGTCAATTGTTAAATGCACTTAAAATCAGTGTACTGTAGATGTAGGTTAGGAAACAGGTTAAAGAATGATTTTTAACCCTTGAGACATGGGGTAGGTGTGCCATTTAGAGTGTGAATGGACAAAACAAAATATTTAAGTGCCTTTGAAGGTGGCAAAAAAAAGAAAAGCAACACTACTGGGTTTTTCACGATCAACAGTTTCCCGTGTGTATCAAGAATGGTCCACCACCAAAAGGACATCCAGCCAACTTGACACAATTGTGGGAAGCGTTGGTGTCAACATGGACCAGCATCCCTGTGGAATGCTTTCAACACATTGGATTCCATGCACCGACAAATTAAGGCATTTCTGAGGGCAATAGGGGGTGCAACTGAATATTAGGGAGGTGTTGCTAAAATAACATTTACTTTAGTATGCTTGATCCAAAAATGTGGTCGGAGGCGCCATGTGGATGGTGTAACACAATTGCGAATTCTCCTGAGGCACACAGAGGCCTCTCAAATTTTGTAACAATGCGGAAGGCTCCGTATTGACATGATTGGTTGGCGATAGGGGAGGGCGGGAGGCCTGTATAAACACAAATTCTCTTCCTTGACAACTTCCTTCACAACAGCTCTGCGCTGCTCGGCGAAGCGCAAGAAGAATGAATGCCCTGACTTCTGCAGAGGCCATATCAGCACCGCCAATGCAGACGTCGGATTGACCATGCAACGCCTTTAATGTTTTGTGTATAAGTATAATACTGCATCAAAAGTAGATGACATTGATAGGTGTCTGGAAAGAAAAGATACACAAAATGAGCATATTCATCTTACACTGTAGTATCGTTAGTCAGTAATTACTGAAAGAGATAGAAGAAAGGTAAATGTGAAGACAATTCTGACTGCTCATTACTTGTATTACCTGTCATTAACTGTCCAATAACTCACAGCAAAACTAAATTCCATAAGAAAAATGTTAGTAGGCCTAAGTGTTTTTTAATTGGGCATCAAATGTCTTGACCTATTCATACTTAAACCATGGTTAAAAATATCACTCATTGGGCCTCCCGAGTGGCTCAGCAGGCTAAAGCACTGCATTGCAGTGCAAGCTGCATCATTACATATCCTGGTTCTATACCGGGCTGTGTTGCAGGCGGCCGCAACCGGGAGCCATGAGGCGATGCACAATTTGCCCTGCGTCAACCAGGATAGGGGAGGGTTTGGCCGGCCGGGTTAAGAAGCAGTGCGGCTTGGCGGGGTTGTGTTTCGGAGGACGCATGGCTCTCAACCTTCACCTCTCCCGAGTCCGTACGGGAGTTGCAGTGATGTAACTACTAATTGTGGAGAAAAGGTGGTAAAAACTTACTCACTCTACGAAACTCATTCACTTACTCTAGGAAACTCACTGAGCTTTCAACAATAAACAAACAAACTTCCTTACACACAAATCCCTAACAGGGGAGAGTTGATGTTGTGCTCCACATTCTCTGGGGTAATCTACAGTCTTGCCCGATGCACATTGACCTCAGCCTTGTCACCTGACGCATTCCACATTCATAATTTCTATTCAATGACATTTGTGCTGGTACTCAACCTACAATGTTTTCATCAGTGAAGAAAACACACAGATTGTAATCTGCCATGTAAATAGGGTCTATATGACAAGGTTCTGTTTATTTCTCAAAGGGGCAATCTTCTTTTGAAACTGCCGATATTTAAAGTTGTTTATACTAAATGACCATCAGGCCATTGGCTTTAAACAGGCATAATGGCTGTCCATATTCATTAAGTGCCACGCATTATCAGCCATTCTAGATGAAGGAAATACTCAGAAAGTGATCAGTGACAGCTCCTTAGAAACAACACACCATATTAAGGTTGCCACAGTGGTCAGAGGTCATTGTGGGAGATTGTTGAAGGAATTCCACAATTTCAGAACACCTGACAAGACAGGAATCCTAGTCCTTGAATTACCAGTGCCTCATTCCTCACAGGCACTGTACTAGGTCTACAACGGGTCCCTCTATAGACTGTAGAGCGTGCATAAAGGAAAGACATAAAACATGACCTCTTTAAGGAATGTTCTGTGAAAACGGAGTAGAGATTACGTGAATGAATGGCATTATTATTAATCAATATGATTATTTAGGGCAATCCTCTGTGTGACATCTAAATAGGTCACAGAGCTGTAGAACCAACCATCCCTGGACCCTTTTCAAGGCTTACAGCACTAGCTACAAGTACACTACGCTGCATGAACGATGAGAATGAAGACAATAGTAGTGTATTATAGTTCAACTATATAATAATAATGTTGTCCTGATTTGTGTAAAACTGAACTGAATAAAACCTAAGCAAACTCAAACCATAACATTTTTTAATAGTATTTTATATTAAAATCTGTACTTCTGTACATGATTGTCAGTGTGACTAGGGCTGGGTGATATGCCCTAAAAATCATATCCACATTTTTTCTAACGAATGGGCGATTCGCGATATACTGTATATTGACATTTTAAATGTTTTCTCTTAAATCAGCTTTGTTGTTCTATAGCAAAACAACCAAAATGTACAAGAGTCTCACCTTTCATATTAGTGTGTAGCCCAAAGTTTTCGGATGCTACAGACAGAAGTTGGCAGATCGGCTGTAGCGACTTCCGACGAGTCCTGTGATGCTTGTGGGTGTTGTAGAGCAAAACCAATGAGAGTAATCTTTCCATAGAGTTAGTTGGCCATATTGTAGGTCAAACCGTTCGGATACTACAGATGTTTTTCGTGAGAAGACCGATTTTCAGTATTTCTCATGGTCTGACAAACACCGCTGTAGCTCGGCCACCTTCCACCGCAGATGCGGAAGGCCTCCATTGGCGGATGTGGTGGATCGAGAGGCAGCCCATGCAAAATAACGGATATCTCTAGATTAAACAGACTGATTTTGTTTAATCTAGAGATATCCGTTATTTAGCAGAAATTAATCCAAAATTAAATCTAGAATCGGCTTCCTATTTCGCAACAAAGCCTCCTTCACTCATGCTGCCAAACATGCCCTTGTAAAACTGACTATCCTACCGATCCTTGACTTCAGCTATGCCATTCACAAAATAGCCTCCAACACTCTATTCAGCAAATTGGATGTAATCTATCACAGTGACATCTGTTTTGTTACCAAAGCCCCATATACTACCCACCACTGCGACCTGTATGCTCTCGTTGGCTGGCCCTCATTACATATTTTTCGCCAAACCCACTGGCTCCAGGTCATCTAAGTCTTTACTAGGTGAATCCCTGCCTTATCTCAACTCACTGGTCACCATAGCAACACCCACCCATAGCATGCGCTCCAGCAGGTATATTTCACTGGTCACCCCCAAAGCCAACACCTCCTTTGGGTGCCATTCCTTCCAGTTCTCTGCTGCCAATGACTGGAAAGAATTGCAAAAATCCTTGAAGCTAGAGGTTCCTATCTCCCTCACTAACTTTAAGCATCGGCTGTCAGAGCTGCTTATCGATCACTGCACCTGTATATAGCCCTTCTGTAAATAGCCCATCCTACTACCTCATCCCCATATTTATTATTTTTGCTCATTTTGCACTCCAGTATCTCTATTTGCACATCATCATTTGCACATCTGTCACTCCAGTGTTAATTTCTAATTTGTAACTTATTTCGGCACTATGGCCTATTTATTGTCCTACCTTCCTAACCTTACTGCACTTTGCACTACATTTGCACACTGTATATAGATTCCCTATTGTGTTATTGACTGTATGTTTGTTTATTCTCATGTGTAACTCGGTTGTTTTTTGTCGCACTGCTTTGCTTTGTCTTGGCCAGGTCGCAGTTGTAAATGAGAACTTGTTCTCAATTGGCCTACCTGGTAAATAAAGGTGAAAAAAATAATAAGAAGAAGAAATAAAAAAAATTGGATGGCAATGTTTTTATTATGCCAATTAGATTTCCGCAGGGGCACAGACATCGATTTAAGGATTTTTAAAGGTAAAATACATTTTAAACAGTCATGAATAATCTAATGAATCCAGGGCTTGTGAAATTATCCATAGGCTAAATATAAGCCTTCCACAATAATGCAATTCTTTTATCAAAATAGTTTGACCTGTTTTTTTGCAATAATCACTGATCTGGCTTTCAAGTCTGTCTACACATTTTTATTCACATTCAGGCATTATAGAACATTAACATGGATAGCTTTCATAAACAATCTCTCAAGCACAAGCCCACGTGCCAGTGAGTAGCCAGCTAATCTTTATATTTAAAGTCTAGCCAACTTGGATCTATTTGCTAGCTAACAAGTTATAACAGTTGAATTGTTATGAACACACCCTTCTGTCCATCACCAACTGTTTGAACAGCATGCTAGCCTGTGCACTTTGTTCAGATGTTTAAGTCAAGTGGCCGATCTTATTTCTCAGAATGAGAACGAGTTGCCAAATCCTCATATAGTTGTGTTGTATGCTTATTGAACATTTATAAAACACCAGACTAGACAGCTAGTATAACAGTATGTGGCTAAAATGTTGCTAGCGATATGTGGTGCCCCGATGCCGCGCGCAACAGAAACTGATCATTCATTTTCCAGAATCAATGTTAATTGATACTCCCGTTTTAGTAGTGTCTGCTCTTCACACAATTGCAAGAGTTGAGACATAAAAACGAGATAGTTAGAAAGTTCTCCTCTATTACAGTAAAACAATGTCTCAATCTGTTTTGGTGTGTTGTCAGAGAGGAAGAAGTAAAGACTTTTAATTGTTGTTGTTCTGAGGGGCTGGAGGAAGAGCTTGGTGTGCGAATCTAAATGGGAAGGTGCACAGTCACAGTAGAAGGAGAAAAGGAGACGAGACCAAAAGACAACATGAGAACAAGTGTCGGCCTCTAATTCACCCATCTTGTTGACTGGCACTTACATCCAGTGACTGTGCCATGTTTAACCTACAGTGTCAGACCTACCGCACTGTTTAGTCTTTTCTCTCTCCCTCCCGGCTCAGAGGAGATACTGTACTGTTGTACGCTTGATGAGGTTTGGGAACTCCCCAACCTAATCTGTCTAAAGCATTCCACCAGCCCCATTCAGAGGAAACAGAGGGATCAGAGAGCAAGAGAGGGGATGGGAGAGGGAGCGAGAGTGAGTGAGAGAGTGATAGAGAGAGAGCAGTGTTTCTCAGAACATCTGTTCAGCCACTATACCCTTTAGGACACCGAAGCCTTCCCTTCGCTGGCACTGCAACTGTGCTAATGTAGGGATGGCTCTCACTTTGTGATATCTCCCAGCTTTGAATACATTTAAAAGGCAGAATGAGGGAGGGAAGGAGGGAGGAGGAGGGGAGGGGGAGAGCAGGGTGGTAGATGGGGAGGGGAGGGAAGATTTTGATTAAAAGAGTTTCATTAGTTTCTTCAACAGGATCCAATTTGTAACTGGTCCACTTTAAAACTTGACTACGAGACATCCCCAAAAGGATCTTCAAAGTGTGGAAGTACGAAGTGATAAAGTTTACAACCTCCCCTCAGTGCTGACTAAAAAAGGGTTTTGGCCCTAATCAACCCACATACAGTATCGCTGCTCCCACGGGTGTGACTGTCAACAATAGCTTTCATACAGGCGCCAGGGGGGACGCAAAGCCTTTGTGAAAATATAATATGTCAGCAGGTCCACAGCTCCTCGCCTAGTTGGATGTCTTACACATAAACACACAAAGAAAAGCTCCTATGTTATGCAAAGGAGTAGTAGGAGGTGTGGGCAGTGCCACCTCTTGGGGTCCCTAAGCAAGATTTGGTTGGGGGGCTACCCCACCTCGCGGGCAAAACGTTTCAGTGTCCCCCTTTTTGAAGTGGATACTTTTTTTTGCAGTGTTAAAGGGGCTGTGCAGTTAAAAATCAAATGTTTATTTAATGATATTTCCACATGGTTTGAAAATTATGATAATGACAGTTTTGTGTAAGAACAGTTTTTCAAAAATGCCTGGAATTGCAGCCTGTTCAGGTGGGATGGCCCACATCATGACGTCACAATATGATCTGATTATAATATTAGAAGGGGGTGGGCTCTAGACCATATTATCAGCCAATCAGGGCTGTGCACATAAATATCTTCGACCAGACATTTCAAAGGCCAAAAGAGGCTCAGATAAATACATAAACAAATATTTTCATTAAATGAACACACAGTGATTTATTATTCATGCACCATGGTCATACTTTGGATCATTTAGCTATTTGATTTAGAATTTTAGGACCCCTTTAGGTATAATATATATATATATGTTGTCAGGCTCTGGCCATAGAGAAGCCTATTTGCTTCTCTATGTAGCCATGGTCAGAGTCTGACAGTTTCTATTCCTTTCTGTTTCTGTGTGGGTTTTGGGCTGGATCCCTAATTAGAGGCAGCTGCACCGCATTGTCTCTAATTAGGGATCCTATATGTGTCTGTATGTCCTACACCTTTGTGTGGGTCGTTATTCCTCCAGTCACAAGTGAGTTGCCACATTACGTTTATAATATTGTGTTTCATTTGGAGGTTACGTTTATTAATTTATCGTGTTTCATTTGGACGTTACGTTTGTGGATTATGTTTGTTTGTGTTGTATAGTTCGTTCTCCTATAATTTAATACATAGTAAATCGAACTACTATCCCTGCGCTGCGTCTTGGTTTCTCCACACACACATTCGTGACATATGTATACTTTTTTTTTTTACGCATATTTTTTGGGTAGGCACAAAACTATCTTCTTACTTCAATTCATTTGTCTAAACCGGTACCGGTTATGTTCACCACTTTCCAGAGTGGTCATAATAGTTTTGTAGGTCCAACTGTTCAGATGCTACAGGCGTTTTTGTGAGAAGACCAGATTTTTTGGTTGTCTCCATGGTCTAACAAACACCGATCTAGCTCTGCCAATTTACACTGCAGAAGATATCTCTAGCTTAAACAGAGGAAATTTGATGGGGATTATTTATTATGTTACTTAGATTGGCATACCGGTAAGTCAATCGGCTCTAGGGAGTTAAAGTACATTTTCTGTAATCCTTCACATTTTGCCATGGGAGAAAATGTTGCTTGAAAGGCAATTCCCTGCACTTCTACACATTTTGTCATGACTTTTGCCATGTTCATATGATATCTATGTGAGAGTAATTAACACAATAAATGCCCTGCGTGTTCTGTTGGTAAAGTATGGAAATTTATATAAGTTGCTCTGTATAAGAGCATCTGCTAAATGACGTAAATGTTAATGTAATTTGCTGAAATTTAGGCCTACTACAAGATTTAGATTGCTGGCTAGACTGCCTTATCTAGCAATAGTAGATTACATGGGTTAATTGAGTGAATGACATAACAAGTGGAAAACTGCTGATGCAGTACCTAATTTTGAAAATGCACCTTGGTTATTCTACATTTAACTCTTAACAGTAAGTTATTTTTTATAATACTTTTTGATTGGGGCCCCCTTGCCGCTGCAGGGCCCTATGCGCTAGTGATGTGCGGGTGGACTCATAACCCACAGTCCTTGCAGTTATATCCGCGGGGTCATGAAATATTGTGTGGATGAAGGGCGGACAGGGGGCGCGCGGGCTGGTTGAGTAAATTGAAAACAATGCATAAAAATGTTTTTAATGTATTATAGTTGTGAATTTCATATCTATAGGCAGTAAATATTGTTGAGGCAAACTCAAAAAATATAAGCAGACAATGATCTCTAAAACAGGCTATTAGCTACATGTGCTCCACCAAGTCAGAACAGTAGGCCAAGTTATGAGGGGAAAAGGGAACAAATTATTAGGGTGAGACATGCTTACAGCTTACTACACAACATACACTTAGTATTACTTTCTTAACTACAGAATACATATCTCCCAGGCATATTACATTACTTATGCAGCAGCATACAATACATTTTTGGACTAACATTGTTCTGCTGTGCTCACTTTAACAGCAAGGTGGCACGGCGGTCCTCCAATGGCAAATGTTGTCAAAGTCTGGCATTCTCTAGATTTATGGTGCTTTTATGAAAAGAATCTGCCAGTAGATTGTCGACTTGATTCATGATGATGACTGCTAGCTTGCTAAGATTTTAAAAGTATGTTGACATGATCAGTCTAATCAAATCTACTGTAGATATAACGTGATTTGACGTCATTTTATCTGTGGCCAATAACCTTGAGCCTTCTTGGATGGGCACTTCTAATGTAACTCTATGCCAGCACCCAATGGGCTTGAATTTTTTAGCTCTACCTGTAGATCTTGCGGTGAAGTAGTGTCCCATGAGAGACAGAACACTGAGCCAATCACGGCGCAACTAGAGAACCTTACCAACCCCCACCGCCACAGAAAGCACTGAGCTAGGCTTAAATATCTGCATATTGGAGCTGCCTTACTCAAGTAATAAAATAAAGAGACCAAGTTTGCATGCGGCTTTATTAACTCAATGTTTTTTTAGTTTTTTTTTTACTTTGTTTGCAAACTGATATGTGACACATATTAATGCCAAAATAGCATACAAAACAGGTGGGGCTCAAAATGACAGGTTACCACTAGTCTATAAGCTACATTGAGATTTTTCTTTCATTATTCGTATCTGTCACTAATGTGTAATCCTAAACTTGAGGGCCTAACTGTACAAGCATCAAATACAGGCCAATAGCCAAATGCTTTCGGGAATTGGGCAAGATTTTAAGACAAGATTGTTTTTAAATGGAGAGTGTGAAAGGAAGGGAGTACGCCACCAGTATGAAGAGAAGCAGAAACTACTTCACCAAAATAAATCCCCAATCACGCTTCCAGGCGATGTCATGACGAAGTTGGCTAGCTAAGCTCATGTACAGAAACATGTCATAGGATCTAACGGTCGTTTCGCACTGAACTGTGCATGTGCAGGCCATCAAATCAAAGGCACTCATTCGATATAAAGTTGTTTTGACGAAAATGAAAGTGTCAGCTTGTCACTTTCACGAGATTGGAGTAAATGCTTGAATCTAGGTTGTGCCTTTATATTTCTAGAAAATTAGCAACTAAGTACGAATCTCTGATTTCTCTAATTTACTTCTCAAATCCCAAACTCCTGCATGATCTGCTTCGCAAGCATTCCTGGAAGACTCACGATGTTGCGCCTCTGGGTTTACAAACTCTATGACTTGGTGAAGTAGGAATAGAGGATGATAGCAGTGCCGGCTATGTATATGTGATGATTGTGAGGAGCTATATAAATTTGACAGTCACAAGACAGGACTTCAAATATGGCACGTCAAGGGAACTTTACTGTTCACATAGGTTAAATGGAATAGTAACTGAAATCTGGACACTGACTGTAGGTCTGTAACCTCTCACACATAATAAAATATGAACTCCTGCAGAATTAAGCATTTCTTGCAGTAAAATTAAACGCTAAATGTACATTTTTGACTTGGGAACAGGAGTGGAGAAACATGATTTCTTTCTTTTAGCATCTTAAGAGAATACGAATGCGCAGTTAGGGACCGTAAAAGGTACCAACTTAATCAGCATAATAAAAGCTGATAGTATTTTAACGACCACATAAAGTATGCATCCAAGCCGAACTGAAATCTCATCAGAAACATGTTGGGTAGTCTTAGCTTTTAATTTCTTTAAAACTGGTCAAAATCATAAAAAATGTCTCCAGGTCCCTAAACGTCTTTGCTCCACTAGAGAAACAGAGATGAGAGGAAACTTTACCAACTAGATTGAAGCATTCACTCTATCGATTTATGACATTATCCTGGTGAACAAGGGTTTATTTAGCCTTCTAGAGGCCTAGGGCTACAAGTAATGACAGAAGAGAAGCTGCATGTATCTAATTCTAGACTACGAAATAAGTTGCCTACCAAAACGTCAGAAATTATAAGCTGAAACTTATCTAAATTAAAATGTAAAAAAAACTGCACCCCGTGTCAAAAAAATCGTTAACCGTCTGACTGGATAGCGCATTTTCTATATTTTGCGGGTTAGGGTTGGGTGCAGGCCACAGATCTTCACTTTATCACATATAGTCTGTGTATAGGAGGAGGCAGTTCTGGGTGTGGAGAAGCATCAAAGAGAAGATGTCCCATTGAAAGCATTTCAAAACCAATATTAAAAAGCAGAGAGATTCGGTTGGGGTGTTAAACAGTGGCAGACAATGTCAGGTTGTGGAAGACAGAATGAAATATCCTTTCTAATATGGCTGTCACTTTGAGTAATGGACTGTTTGAGTACAGACTGACGCTTTAGGGGACGATAGATGACTACCTGGCCAGTGGTCTAATACAGTATGTAATCAGAGCACCCCTTAGGCTAGTGGATGCTTATCACATGTAAGCTAGCATGGGGACTACAACTAGCTATTGACTGCTTTGAAGGAATAATGAATGAACTTAACAAACATGTGAAGCTACATTATGTTGGTCAGTACTTTAGCTTGTATGTTATACATCACAGGACTGATTCGTCTTTCTGTTTGAAAAATATTTGGCACCATTCACTTGAAATGTAATTGCATTGAAACTGTGTTTTTTCCCAGGTTCTAGAAATCCCCTAATGCAGCCCCTAATCAATTTGAAATGAGCATCGATTTTTATTGGCTCAACTGCAGGTATAATGCAGAAAAGTGGATCTAATTAATTAGTGGAGACTGTGTGTTTGTGTGTGTGCATGTGCGCATGCGTGTTCTGCTGAAGGGTTCATTGAAGTAGAGCGGTTTTCCTTTCCAGGTTGAATAAAAAACAACACCAAATCGATTTAAAACCACATAAAAAGCCCACTTGAATAGTCAGTTCTGGGAAAGAAATGGTAATAATTATGTCTATCCAGCTCGTAAAGTTCTCACTTGTGAATTGTGATTTGGCTTGATATCACTGGGAGGCTGGGAGCAGAGTGGGCAAAGCTTCTATATATCTCAGTAAAGCACACATAAGCCTCTTCTGAAAACGAGAGACAGTGGCCGGGTACAAGCAGGCTCAAAAGGTTCCTCCTAAATAAAGAGCATAGCTGTACATGTAAAATTAGCTGCATAGCTGTACATGTAAAATATCAAGTTCCTTTACGGAACTTGATATGGTGGCGGGCTTAATACTTGAGCTAGTGTGTGTGTGTGTGTGTGTGTGTACAATGAGATACCAAACATTAGGAACACCTTCCTAATATTGAGTTGTCCCCCCCCCCCCCCCTTTTGCCCTCAGAACAGCCTCAATTTGTGAAGGCATGGACTCTACAAGGTGTCGAAAGCGTTCCACAGGGATGCTGGCCCATGTTGACTCCAATGCTTCCCACAGTTGTGTCAAATTGGCTGGATGTCCTTTGGGTGGTGGACCATTCTTGATATACATGGGAAACTGTTGAGCGTTTTTTTTTTTTTAAACAGCAGCATTGCAGTTCTTCACAAAAATGGTACGCCTGGCACCTACTGCCATACCTCATTCAAAAGGCACTTCAATATTTTGTCTTGCCCATTCACCCTCTGAATGGCACAGATACACAACACATGTCTCAATTATCTCAAGGCTTAAAAATCCTTCATTAACCTGTCTCCTCCAGTTCATTTACAAAGATTGAAGTAGATTTAACAAGTGACATCAATAAGGAACCATAGCTTTCACCTGGATTCACCTGGTCAGTCTGTCATGGAAAGAGTAATGTTTTGTATACTCAGTGTGTGTGTTTTTACTGAAGGGTTCATTGAGGTAGAGCACTTCTCCTTTCCAGGTTGAATAAAAAAACACAATCGATTTAAAACCACATAAAAAGCTTGTGGCTTCCTTCAATGTAAATGTCTGCATAATTTCCAAACCCCCATATATTTTTTGGGGAAATATACGTACAGTATATATTTAATATATTCTCCTTTATTATTTCCCCCTAACCCAACCACCTCTCACCTAATTGGAGTACACGAATGGACAACAACACTTAGGCTTCTACTTCCAGCATATACATACTATATACATTTTACGGACACAGTATATTTTACAATAGTTATCTTTAGTCGCATCTTTCAGCTCCACTCAACCCCTCCCATCTATATCTGAATACCATCCACCTTTCTATTCTCAGATTATTATATTATAGATTGATTAACTATGACTTTTTTTAAATCACCCAGCAGAGTAGGCTCCAGGTAAATGTTGCAATTCTTCAGCCATTCCTGATCATGCCACCAAAAACAAGCTTGTTTAGTTTAGCCAAATACATTTAAACTCAGTTTTTCACAATTCCTGACATTTAATCCTAGTAAACATTCCCTGTCTTAGGTCAGTTAGGAAATGTCAGAATAATAGTAGAAATAATTATTTATTTCAGCTTTTATTTCCTTCATCACATTCCCAGTGGGTCAGAAGTTTACATACACTCAATTAGTATTCGGTAGCATTGCCTTTAAATTGTTTAATTTGGGTCAAACGTTTCAGGTAGCCTTCCACAAGCTTCCCACAATAAGTTGGGTGAATTTTGGCCCATTCCTCCTGACAGAACTGGTGTAACTGAGTCAGGTTTGTAGGCCTCCTTGCTCGCACACACGTTCTGCCCACAGACTTTCTATAGGATTGAGATCAGGGCTTTGTGATGGCCACTCCAATACCATGACTTTCTTGTCCTTAAGCCATTTTGCCACAACTTTGGAAGTATGATTGGGGTCATTGTCCATTTGGAAGACCCATTTGCGACCAAGCTTTAACTTCCTGACTGATGTCTTTAGATGTTGCTTCAATATATCCACATAATTTCCCTTCCTCATGATGCCAACTATTTTGTGAAGTGCACCAGTCCCACCTGCAGCAAAGCACCACCACAACATGATGCCGCCACCCCCGTGCTTCACGGTTGAGATGGTGTTCTTCGATTTGCAAGCCTCAGCCTTTTTCCTCCAAACATAGCGATGGTCATTATGGCCAAACAGTTCTATTTTTGTTTCACCAGACCAGAGGACATTTCTCCAAAAAGTACGATCTTCGTCCCCATGTGCAGTTGCAAACCGTAGTCTGGCTATTTTATGGCGGTTTTGGAGCAGTGGCTTCTTCCTTGCTGAGCGGCCTTTCAGGTTGTCGATATAGGACTCGTTTTACTGTGGATATAGATACTTTTGTACATCCTCCAGGATCTTCACAAGGTCCTTTGCTGTTGTTCTGGGATTGATTTGCACTTTTCACACCAAAGTACGTTCATCTCTAGGAGACAGAACACGTCTCCTTCCTGAGCGGTATGACGGCTGCGTGGTCCCATGGTGTTTATACTTGCGTACTATTGTTTGTACAGATGAACGTGGTACCTTCAGCCGTTTGGAAATTGCTCCCAATAACTTCAACCTAAGTGTATGTAAACCTCCGACTTCAACTGTACATATGGACAGCACCAAAACAAATTATCTAATGATTGTCTCTTTGCAGCAAAATCTGCAGAACTGGGATTATTTTATCTCCCATATATACAACATTCTATTTGTTGTAAGAATGTTGTATAATAATTTACATTGAAAACTCTAAGATTTGAATGTAGCGTTGTTTTGTGTATTAGTTCATAAGCAATGTAAATCGGTACCTCGAAAATCTCTTCCCAACTATTTTGCAATTTATATGGCACAGCTGTACATTTTTTTGGTCCTTAAATGAAACTGGTATACTTTTTTTTATTCATCACAATGTTCTTTAATGCTGGGCCGACAGACAAGTTCCATACTTTCTCCCCCTTCCACTTGCCTCTTCCATTTTTGCAGTACTGCTGAAATCAGTTGGTTATAATGTTGAGTAGAGCAGATATTTCTAGAACCTTGATATTATTGTTGGATCTGATTTTAATGGCTAACATTTTGATGGCTAAAATTAATAGATATGCCGATAGTGGAAAACCTTGTTTTACTCCTCTTGACAGTTTAATACTTTCTGCAAAGAAGCCATTATTTACTATTTTACACCTAGAGTTACAATCTTAATTATGGCTATCCAGCTCGTAAGTGCTCAATTGGTTGCATATCACTGGGAGGCTGGGAGCTCAGTAAAGCACACAGGCTTCTTCTGAAAACGAGAGCCAGTGGCTGCGTACAAGCAGGCCCAAAAAGGTCCTCCTAAATAAAGAGCATTAGTTCTGCTGAGTGAATAGCTGTAAATATAACAGACAAAACTGTGCTAAAAGGTATTCTCTTTACAGTACTTGGTATGGTGGCGGGCGACAGACTTGAGCTACTGTATGTGTGTGTTTCAAATCCCCTGAATAAACACTTGGAAGTAAGGATGACAGCAGTGGTGTAGCCTACGAGTGATAGAGATATCACTTACTATTGATATCTACATAGCGCATTTATGTGAATCACACTGCTGCTCTCTCATTTAGCTATTTGCGCCTTATGGATTGTGGTTACTGTAGATGGCTGTTCACAAATCTAAATGTGTATGTTAACCCTAATATGGTTGAATTTAAGAAGTTTAAGCTGCCTATCAATCATTATTTTTGCACCCAGTGTACGGCCAGTGAAAAAATGCGCTCTTGCAACAGCTGCATAGCGCAGATTCCTGCCTATGGAATAAAGGTTTGAGGAAGTTCCTTCCATCTCCTCTGTGATATTGTGCTCCATACGGTCAAAAGAAAGTTTAATTTAAGAAGCACACTTTGATAGACTTCAACAGCTGCAAATTATTGAAATATCATCATGTCACACACAAAAACGTAAACAATACGCAGATTACGTTACTGAGTTTGGGTAATCCAAAAGTTACATTACTGATTACAATTAGTAAGTAACCTACCCAACCCTGACAAAGCCGCATGTTCCTGCCAAGACCGGCCTGCCTGCTGCCTGTTTGTCCGCCCTCTCTTCCTCTCCCTCTTATCTATCTATTTAAGTCTCTTCAATTCTCTTTCTTCTCTTTTTTTTTTCTCCACTGTGAATATTTGATGTGATAAAATTGCTGCAGTAGTGTTTGACGTGTGATTCATTCATTAATGTGTTGCTTGTTGACAGCAGGCCCTTCCTCTGTCTTAAAGACTATGTGGACTCTTTAAGGAACACGTCCCATTGAAGCGTCACACGGTTATTTGAACACGGGGCATCTCACTGACTCATGTCTCATCTGATCTATGACCACATCTCAAAGTAGGAGCAGATGAACAGGCCATTGATAAATTCCGCAGCAGTTATTGATTTCTTGTGTATGTGTGCGTTCATGCGCGTGCGTGTCCGTGCATGTGTGTGTCTGTGTGCGTGCGTGCTTGTAGGATTACGTGTGTGTAGTTTGTCACACATTTGTCTTTGTGTGAGACGGTGTGTGTTTGCCAGTGTTTGTGTTTGCTTTGGTATGTTCTCTACAATCTGCATTGTTTCTATTATAGGAATCTAAACAGCGAGGAGATGGTCAGACTGAACCAGTAGGCTATATAATGTTGATGGGGTACAGCTGGGCCAACAAACAATACACCACAGGACATGAATGCAGCATTCAGCTCTTCAGTCTGGCCGTGGCAATGGAGTTACTTTTTATACAGTTTCTGGAGATAAATTACCCAAAGGTCTCCACAAAGGAACAAGAGATTGAACACTTTGCTCATTCATTTTAGGGAGCTGGGCCTGCACCAATCTTATGGAGAAGTTATATCAACACATACTCACACACACACATATGCACACATGAATGTGGTATGTTCTAAATAGGTGGCATGGTTCATAGAGTCCAGTCCCTTAGAGGACACATACTGTACATACAGAGGCTTTAGCACTCAGTGCTAAAATCCTCCCAGGTTTTGGCTCTGGGGCTCTCTGCGCTAACGGCTAATGTGGAGACTCATAGACTATGACAGTAATGCCTCCCTTCTATTATAGTGATAAACCAAAGCTGACATAAGTTTACCCAATGGAGCCTTAACCAGAGACATCAATACATCTCCATCATATAGATATATCTCTACAATATCTCCAGATATGACTCATGCGTTAACCAAGTCCACTCATCATATTTTTCCATAGTCTCTCCACAGCCATAGATACAACATTTCATTTCTTTGAAACATGATTCCCAGACCATTGTCTGTTTGGCAACAACCATATGAGTGAATGTCTATTATTTTGGCATATTTACCGAACATTGATTTATGTTACATCAAGTCAGGATTAGCGCACGCTAGATATGCAATAGTTTAAAGTATATGGTTTGCAGTATTTAGTATAATTCTCTGAAAGGGATCCAGTAGACTCAATAAAGCTAAAGACTTTAAATAAACAGCGACCACATTATCCCCTATTCAAGAGCAGCATAAATGTATGACGTAATGTCATTGTGCTTTACTGGGCTCATTCAATTGATCAATGCCAAGTTATTCGATTTCGATTTAGGAGCAACTTTATACAGTGGTGTTTGTGGATGGAGGGTGCTCGGCTTTAAAACCTGCCTTGATTTCATGGCTTTGAGAGGCTTGTGGGTGAAGTATATAATGATGAAATCAGAGAAAAAGGTGTTTGTGGATAGCTGGAAGCTGCTGGTTCTGCCTGACTGACTGGCTAGACCTGGCAGACCTGCTCACAGCACATCAGTGTTAGAGATCTGATCCCCAACTCTGCTCTGCAGGCAAGCCAATACACCCTCAGGAATACAGACTCAGTGCCAGGGTGGCAATTGGAAAATGGGGAAGCAGGGAATGATTGAAGAAGAGAAGGGAGAGAGAGATAGAGATGAGAGAGAGAAAGAGAGGGAAAAAACGAATGTCTGCATATGTGCAAGGAGACAGAGATAGATAGATAGTGTGTAGAGCCATCTCTGGCCACCTCTTGTTATATCAGTGACTGACATATTGCACGTTATGTATTCTACTATGTTATCTCTCAACAGTAAGTTTATGTTTTAGTTGGTGGCCAACAAGCAGTAGCGGGGCCCTAAGTGCAGCACGTAGTGAGGGTATAGGCAGAGGTGGCACTGTGTGTGTGTGTGTGTGTGTGTGTGTGTGTGTGTGTGTGTGTGTGTGTGTGAGGACATAATGCTATTTCCAAGGTTTGGCTACCTCTGGCATTCAGTTATAGGTTTATCCAATCTGTCGTTACATTGCGTGACATTGTTCATGCAATTTTAGGAAAATGCCAACCATTACGCAATAAAAAACGAAGCTCTTTCCAGGCTTACTAACAATAGGTCTTATAGAATATGGATATCTCAACTCACCGCGATTCAGAACAGCAGACAAAGTTCAACTCAGCGTCTCCCATTCTCTTGCTGAATCAGCGGATATGTCCATAGAACTGCCAAAACGTTCATCGGGGTGAATTAGTTATGAATTGGACGAGACCAACAAAACTCCACAACATCCTATGAGTAATAGAAGGAAAACGATTCGACAAGTCGGGGCTGCGCTGCGCCTCAACAATCCTTCCTATCGCTCAAGCCCACTGTGAAAGTTCGGTAGAAAAAAGCTTTTCATTATGGAGCAAAGGGGTATGTTTATCCGGGTATATTTCAACCTTCCTGGAAGCAGAGTTTTTTTTTAACCTTTCGGGGGATAATTACTTAATTAAAGTATCCACCGAGAGAGAGGGCGCAATTTCCGCTTGATGGGGGAATGCGTGCGCGCCTCCTGTTAGAAACACCAGTGGGCGACTGACGGGAAGGCAACTGCGGAGGAATGCAGTTAGGTATTGCTTCACGGGATGTTTAAGTATCTCTGGCCAGTGGTTAAATAATATTTTATAAAGTCCACACCGGCACCGAGCTCTACTTGACCCGCCTACTCCGCAGCGCCGCCTGAGAGAGTGGGATTTCAATAGGTGAAACAGCAGACACAGGCTTTTATTTTTTGTTGCTCTCCTCTCTCCCTTTTACCCAATTTCTCACACAGTCACATGTTTAAAACACAAGTAGCCCTCTGTAATAGCTACGAAAGGAGGATATACTTGAGACCGTCACTGTTGACGTGGTGCGAATGGTAACAAGCGCTTTGGAGACAGCGGCTCCCTTATCACAGTGAAATTGCCTACAGCTAAGGATTTCTGGAGTTATTGTCTCAGGATATTTAAGTCTTTATTTTGTCATGACGTTTTAAGTCTATTATTCATTTTACTGATGCGATCTCTTTCTGGAGGGGCATATAAATAGACTACATTGGAGGAATAAGCTAATGCATCTCACCAAAATAAATACCTGTAGGCTGAAGCAGACTGTCTGCGAGACAACCATTAGTTTAGTCTTCATACCTCTCTTAGTGTCATGCTTAGCTCTGTCTGTCTGAGCAGGGGATGGGAGCTAAGGACGGTTCAGTGCCTGCTTCTGTTCTCCCTTGTCTTCAGCCCCCATAAATCTGTGCATAAAGCCATGCATCAGAGCACGGCAAAGGCAGCTAACAGCACCAGCTGAAACTCCAGACAATGAATGAATATGAAGGCATACATCGACACATGAATCAGCATTTCAGATAGCAGTGATCATATGCAACTGCATCCTCTCAGAGTCAAGGTTCCAACCTATCCTCTGTATCCTATCACTTGGTCCATATATGGTATTTCCTTTGTGTGCAATAGTGTGCCAACTACAATCAAACATGAACCTTGTTGCAATAAGTAACGAATGGATACCTCTTTCCTCCCTCCCTTGATGTGGTCCTGCATGGCTCAGTTGATAGAGCATGGCGCTTGCACCGTCAGGGTTGTGGGATCGATTCCCGGAGCCACCCAAATGTAGTATGTATGCACGCGTGACTGTAGGTCGCTTTGGATAAAAGCTTTTGCTAAATGGCTTATATTATAGTAAAGGTCTCCATCTCCACCCAATATGGTCAGCTCTGGAGTGTCTTCAATGGAAGAAAGAAAGAATGTGTGTTTGTGGTGTATTGGAACAAGTCAACGTTTCCTCAGTTATATGGTATGGGACCTGTCCATGGTGCTGAACTGCCTCTAAATAGTGAGTAACTAAACTTACTGCAGTGGCTTGTAGACTCCATCTGTGACTTCAATGAATAACCCTTTAACTTGCCATAATTTCCATAATGATCTATTTGTGTAGTTTCCCCAGTGTGGGAGCTGTTCCTCAGTACTATAACATGTGAGCTGTCAATGGTGAAGATAAAAACCATTCAACTTTTGATCATCTCCGTAGGGGTTGTGTAGTAGAGTCTTCATCAGGGGTTTAGTTGCATATCAAGAATACTCCAACATGAAGCACTCTTTACTCTGATAATTGGCACTCATCTGTTTGCTCCCTTAGCTGTTACTTTGGCAACAGCTTCTCTTTCTGGGGCCCCCAGAAAACACAATACAAAACAATGAAGCAAACATAGGTATATGCAGAAGTAACCACAGATGACCACTTCGCTGATCCTCAACAGCTTCTATCTCAAGGCCATCAGACTGTTAAACAGCCATCACTAGCACATTAGATGCTGCTGCCTATAGACATAGACTAGAAATCACTGGCCACTAAGAAATGGAACACTAGTCACTTTAATAATGTTTACATATCTTGCATTACTCATCTCATATGTATATACTGTATTCTATACAATTCTACTGTATCTTAGTCCATGCCGCTCTGACATCGCTCGTCCATATTTGTATATATTCTTAATTCATTTCTTACATAGATTTGTGTGTATTGGGTATATGTTGTGAAATTATTAGATATTACTTGTTAGATATTACTGCATAAGCATTTCGCTACACCCGTGTATGTGACCAATAACATTTGATTTGATTTGATGATGATTGTAATGTTTACACTATTAATATGATATACTATTGTGGTGGGGAAATGTCACCAGAATACTAGCCACCATGGATCCATTACACAGTTTCCGTATGTCCCGTTCCATTCACACCTGGTTCCCATTTCACTAATTGTATGTTCGTTACTTATTCCCTCTGCTCCCCCCTGTCTCTTGTCCGTGATTGTTTCGTGTTGGATGTTCATGTCAATTGTCGCTATTCTCATAAAGATTGATAGTACCATTCCCTGCGCTTGCTTCCACCACTCCACCCTTTCGCAATCATTCACAGAATCACGGACCATATAAATGGAAGCAGCAGGTGAGCCCAGCGCTCCTACCCAAGTTGAGGAGCGCGTTCAGCAGCACGAGGCGATGCTTCAGCATCTAGGGACGGTGATGGATCGTTCACCCGGCTCCATCGGGACGGGAGAGAGTGTCTACCCTCGTCTCCTGCCTGGCTGGAAAAGCCCTGCAGTGGGCCAACGCCATCTGGGTCGAGGAGGACGCGGTGTTGGACCACTACGGGGAGGTCTTCGACCATCCGCCTGAGGGTAGATCGGCGGGTGAATGCCTGTTCCATCTGCGGCAGGGGACGAGGAGCGCCCAGGATTTTTATTTGGATTTCCGGACCCTGGCGGCGAGCGCAGGTTGGAATGACAGGGCCCTGATTGATCATTACCGTTGTAGTCTCCGGGAGGACGTTCGTCGGGAGCTGGATTGCAGGGACACCACCCTAAACCTGGATCAGCTGGTGGACATGTCCATCAGGCTGGACAACCTGCTGGCCACCTGAGGACGTCCCGATCAGGGCCCGTCAAACCCATCTTCCAGCCTCCCTGCTCCGACAGGGAGGCTGGAGGAGGGGTCCTTTCCTGCAGCAGCTGTGGCCACCGAGGACACATGGCTGGTCGGTGTTGGACAGGTCTTTCAGGGAGTCGAGGCGGCAGGCAGAGCACTGTCGGGCCTTCCCACGTGAGTCAGCACCAGACTCACTCAGAGCTCTCTGTTGCACACGTTTTTGTTTGTATTGTTTCCAGAGTGTTTCCCGCATTTCAAGCATAGGGCACTAGTAGATTCAGGTGCAGCTGGTAATTTTATAGACTGGGCGTTTGCCCAGAAGTTAGGGATCCCTATTGTGTCTCTAAATGTCCCCTTCCCTGTGCATGCCCTAGATAGTCGTCCTTTGGGGTCAGGGCTGATTAGGGAAGTCACAGCACCACTAAGAATGGTGAAGCAGGGGGGTCATGATCTTTACCTTATTGATTTTCCTGCGTTTCCCGTAGTGTTGGGAATTCCCTGGTTGGCCTATCATGACCCCAAAATTTTGTGGCAACGGAGGGCTCTGGAGGGGTGGTCCCGAGGGTGCTCGTGGAGGTGTGTGGGTGTTTCCGTGGGTGCGACTACGGTGGAAGGTTCAGACCAGGCACCCACCGTGCACATTCCCTCAGAATATGCCGATTTGGCACTCGCCTTCTGTAAAAGGAATGCGACTCAATTACCACCTCATCGACGAGGGGTCACGTGTATCCTCTGTCACAGGCGGAGACGGAGGCTATGGAGACATATGTCTCCGAATCACTGAGGCAGGGATACATTCGGCCCTCCACTTCACCTGCCTCCTCGAGTTTCTTTTTTGTGAAGAAGGAGGGAGGACTGCGCCCGTGTATTGACTATAGAGGGATAAATCAGATCACTGTCGGGTACAGCTACCTGCTGCCCCTCATAGCCAGTGCGATTGAGTCAATACACGGGGCGCGCTTTTTCACAAAACTAGATCTCAGGAGCGCTTGCAATCTGGTGCGTATCCGAAGGGGGGACGAGTGGAAGACAGCATTTGGTACCACCTCAGGGCACTATGAATACCTCGTCATGCCATACGGGTTGAAAAATGCTCCAGCAGTCTTCCAATCCTTTGTAGTGGTGTATATCGATGACATACTGTTATACTCCGCTACACGTGCGGAGCATGTGTCCCTGCTACGCAGGGTGCTTGGTCGACTGTTGAAGCATGACCTGTATGTCAAGGCAGAGAAGTGTTTGTTCTTCCAACAATCCGTCTCCTTTTTGGGATATCGCATTTCCACATCCGGGGTGGAGATGGAGGTAGACCGCATTTCAGCCGTGCGTAATTGGCCGACTCCAACCACGGTAAAAGAGGTGCAGCGGTTTTTAGGGTTTGCCAACTACTACCGGAGGTTAATCCGGGGCTTCGGTCAGGTAGCAGCTCCCATTACCGCACGGCTGAGTGGGGGCGGTGCGGTTGCGCTGGTCAGCTGAGGCGGACAGGGCTTTTAGTCACCTGAAGGTTCTGTTTACCTCGGCCCCCATGTTGGCTCATCCGGATCCCTCTCGGTCATTCATAGTTGAGGTGGATGCGTCCGAGGCTGGGATAGGAGCTGTGCTGTCTCAGCGTTCGGGTACGCCACCAAAGTTCCGCCCGTGCCTTTTTTTCGAAAAAGCTCAGTTCGGCGGAGCGTAACTATGATGTGTGGGACAGGGAGTTGTTGGCTGTCGTGTGGAGGCATTGGCTTGAGGGGGCTAAACACCCTTTTCTCATCTGGACCGACCACCGCAATCTGGAGTACATCCGGGCGGCGAGGAGACAGAATCCTCGCCAGGCAAGGTGGGCAATGTTTTTCACCCGGTTTGACTTCACTCTATCCTACAGACCGGGTTCACAAAATGTGAAGGCAGACGCACTGTCCCGGGTGTATGACACAGAGGAGCGGCCCATCGATCCCACTCCCATCCACCCTGCCTACTGTCTAGTGGCACCGGTAAGATGGGAGTTGGACGCGGACATCGAGTGGGCGATGCGCACTGCTCTACAAACGGCAGAGGCCCTGTTCACCCACGTATTCCGGCACTACGGGGTGCCTGAGGACATAGTTTCTGACCGGGGTTCCCAATTCACGTCTAGGGTGTGGAAGGCGTCTACAACGAGCCGTGAGACGGCATAAGGCGAGCGCCGACCGCCACCGCAGTGAGGGGGACCGGGTCTGGCTCTCGACCCGAAACCTGCCCCTCCGCCTGCCTTGCCGGAAACTAGGCCCACGGTTTGTGGGGCCGTTCAAAGTCCTGAGGAGACTGAATGAGGTGTGTTACAGCCTACAGCTCCCGCCTGACTACCGTATTAACCCCTCGTTCCATGTGTCTCTCCTCAGGCCGGTGGTGGCTGGTCCGCTCCAAGGACATGAGGTTCTGGAGGTCCCTCCGCCCCCGCTGGACATCGAGGGGGCCCCGGCGTATGCTGTTCGAGCCATCCTGGACTCAAGACGTTGGGCTAGGGGCCTCCAGTACCTCGTGGAGTGGGAGGGGTACGGCCCGGAGGAGAGATGCTGGGTGCCAGTGGAGGACATTCTAGATCCCTCACTAGATCCATTCTAGATCCCCCGAGACCGACGTCGGCACGATGCAGGAGCCACATGACTTCGGTGACAGTGACCCCCCCCCCCCCTCCCCTCCCCTGGTTGCTCCCTCCCCTGGGACGGGCGGTCGACGTCACCAGAATACTAGCCACCATCGATCCATTACACAGTTTACATATGTCCCGTTCCATTCACACCTGGTTCCCATTTCACTAATTGTACATTCGTTACTTATTCTCTCTGCTCCCCCGTCTCTTGTCCGTGATTGTTTCGTGTTGGATGTTCATGTCAATTGTCGCTATTCTCATAAAGATTGATTGTATAGTACCAGTATCCTGTCTCCCTGTGCTTGCTTCCACCACTCCAACCTTTCGCAATCATTCACATACTGTGAGATTAGAATGTAAGAGCCTGCTCCTTTTCTATGCTTCTATGCTGGAAGTTGTCTCCCTGTTGCAATTTGTAATTAAACTGAAATGATTTTGATTGATTTGATCAACATCTTTTAACCTTTTGTTCACCTTGAAATGTCCATTACAACTATCATTTACATCAGGGGCAACTTTGACGGGGTTGGGGGCCACAAAAATCTGAACTCATTACGAGGGGACGCAGTGGCTCGTGGATCTGCGTACCCACATCCATATCCACACATGCCGTCAGAGCCAGCCCTAGCCAGTTGCCAGTTACTAACAGGGCACAGACCTTTCAAGGTTGCAGCCCCCCATTCCACCTGCTTAAAATAAATAAATAACTTTTCATAATTTCTGTAGTGAAAATGTTAACATTTGTGAGCATAGGCCTGTTTATTTCTGCAACAACACATTCATCACAAATTGTAAGTGTAACGAATGCCCCGCGCAGAGCACCGGTCCCTCCTCCTCTCCAGCGATCATCCTCGCCGGCGTTCTAACCGGCGGTCGGGGGAAGATGGTAGCAACACCCTGATGACCCACACCTGTTCCTCATCGGTCATCAGGGTCACTATTTAACTCCATGTTTTCTGTTCAACCCTTGCGGGTTATTAGTCTTTCTATGTATATTGCTGTCTTTTCTTTATATTAAAATCCTATATATGCTAATTTCCTCTCTCTCGCTCGTTCTTAGCCTCATCACTCACTTTCACCCCTCGCAATATCACAGAATAACCCGCCCAACCAGAGGCACCTTTTATTTTTTTCACTTACCTGTTTTTGTCATCTTCACCGTTAATTCTTTTCTCACTCATATCCCTAGGTCTCCATGGACGGGCACGTGGGGGGAGCTGGGACACCCGGTAGGTCTCCAGAGCTGGAGGAGAGGCTCCAGGCCATGGAGACACAGGTCGCCGGGTTGGTTAAGGCTCTCGGGGATATGATGTCTCTCATGGCGGCACGATCGAGCGGGGAACACCCGGTGGCTTCACAGGGAGCTACTGCGCCCCCAGCACCCGATCGTGTGGAGTCTCGGCACGTCCCGAGAGGAGAACTCCGGAGAGCCACCCCAGACAAATATGATGGCAATCCGGAGGGTTGTCGTGGGTTCCTTCTTCAGTGCGAGCTGTATTTGGGCGATCAGCCAGTGCCCGATTCGGAGAAGGTCCACACGATGATCACTCTCCTCACGGGGCGTGCACTCGAGTGGGCGGATCCGAAGAGTTACGGTCGGTTCCTAAATTCGTCGCTCAGTTCCGAGCCGTATTTGACCATCCAGCGGAGGGGAGAGATGCGGGCGAGCGGATTATGCGCCTTGCCCAGGGGAAGGGCACGGCCTCGGAGTATGCCCTGTCATTCCGGACGCTGGCGGCGTCCAGTGGGTGGAACGAGCCGGCTCTTAGGACCGCCTTCCGTAGGGGGCTGCGGGTGGAGGTCCAAATGGAGCTGGCCTGTGTGAGTCAATCTATGCCCCTGGACGCCTACATCGCCCGGGCCATTGCCATCGACGGTCAGCTCCGAGACCGTGACCAACTGGCGCGCCGCGCGCATTCTCCCCTTCCTCGATCCGAGCCGGAACATGAGCCGATGGAGGTGGGGATCACGAGACTCTCCGCGGAGGAGAGAGAGCGACGGAGTCGTCAGGGACTTTGTCTGTACTGCGGGGAGAGGGGTCATGTCAGGAGGGCATGCCCCTCTGTGCCAGCAGGACGCAGGAAAGGGGTAAGTGGCCGGATGGCTCAGGTGGGCACAGTAAGTGTTTTACGGGCTGAGAAAATCGCCAGACCTTTCTGCTGTTCAGTTGTGCTGTCTGGTAACTTCCCCGATTATGTATCCACAGCCCTGATTGACTCCGGAGCGGCGGGGAGTTTCATTGACCGGACTTTGGTTGACGCTCTCCGGCTGCCGTTGTGCCGTTTGAGGTCCTCCCTGCCAGTTCAGGCTCTGGATGGAAGGCCGGTGGGTTCCGGTTCCATTACCCACGTTACCCGTCCAGTCACCCTCACCATTCACGGCTGCCATCGAGAGAGGCTGGAATTGTTGGTGATCTCGTCGTCCATACATCCGGTCATCTTGGGACTTCCCTGGCTCCAGCAGCACAACCCTACCATCAGCTGGAGCGCACAGAGGATTCTGGGATGGTCGGATAAATGTAGGAAGACCTGTATTCCAACGACGGTAGGGGCAACATCGGTGGAGAGTCCGGAAAGTGCCCTCCCGGGGAACATTCCGCCCGAATATGAAGATCTACGCGGAGTGTTCTCCAAAGAAAAAGCCAAATGTCTCCCTCCACACCGTGATTGGGATTGTGCCATCGACCTGATGCCTGGTGGCATGCCTCCCCGGAAACGTATATATCCGCTCTCTATGGTCGAAACGGATAATATGGAGACGTATATCCGAGAGCCACTGGAGCAGGGGCATATTCGCCATTCTACATCCCCTGCTTCAGCTAGCTTTTTTTTTGTGAAAAAGAGGGACGGGGGATTAAGGCCGTGCATTGACTATCGTGGACTAAATGAGGTAACAACGAAGTTCCGATATCCAATGCCCCTCGTTCCTGCGGCCATAGAGCAGCTACGGGGAGCGCGTTTCTTCACCAAGCTAGACCTCCGGAGCGCATACAACCTTATACGAATCCGGGAGGGAGATGAGTGGAAGACCGCATTTAGCACGGCGTCAGGTCACTATGAATACCTAGTGATGCCATATGGACTCGCCAATGCCCCCGCGGTATTCCAGTCTTTTCTGAATGAGGTATTTCGGGATATGTCGGGGAGGTATGTAGTGGTATATATCGATGATATCCTAGTGTACTCCCCGACGTTCTCAGAACACGTGACGCACGTTCGTGCTGTCCTCCGCCGTTTATTACAGAACCAGCTGTATGTCAAGGAGGAAAAATGCGCCTTCCACCAAACGGCCGTCTCCTTCCTCGGGTATCGTATTTCTCCGGAGGGGGTGAAGATGGAAGAGTTGAAGGTAGAGGCAGTCAGGTCATGGCCAGTCCCTCGGGACATTAAAGGGCTCCAAAGCTTCCTCGGTTTCGCCAACTTTTACCGCCGGTTTATTAAGGGCTATAGCTCCATCGCAGCGCCACTCACGTCGTTGTTGAAAGGAAACCCTCAACGCCTCACCTGGACCCCGAGTGCCGAGAAGGCTTTTCTAGACCTGAAGGGCCGATTCACCACCGCTCCTCTGCTCCGCCACCCAGACCCGCTGAAGCCCTTCACGGTCGAGGTAGACGCATCGGAGGTCGGGGTAGGGGCGGTCCTCTCTCAGCAGCAGGGGAACCCTCCCCTGCTCTACCCCTGTGCGTACTTTTCCAAAAAGCTGACTGCTGCAGAGAGGAACTACGACGTGGGTGACCGAGAGCTACTGGCGGTAAAGTTGGCATTGGAGGAGTGGAGACATTGGCTAGAGGGCGCTCATGAGCCGTTCACTGTCCTGACGGATCATCGGAACCTGGAATACGTCAGGGCAGCCCGGCGCCTTAACCCCCGACAGGCCCGCTGGACTTTGTTTTTTGAGCGCTTCCAGTTCACCCTGACCTATCGCCCGGGAACAAAAAATGGCAGGGCGGACGCACTCTCCCGCATCCACGACCGGGGGGCAGAGACGAGGCAGGACGTCCCCATCCTGCCTCCATCATGTATTGTAGGACCCGTCTCCTGGGACATCGACACAGAGATTCAACGAGCAGGGAGACGGGATCCTACCCCAGCAACCTGCCCTCCGGGGAAGGTCTACGTTCCAAGGAGAGTGCGGGGAAGGCTGGTAACCTGGGCACACACAACACCTGCCACCGGGCACCCAGGTATCAGTCGGACCCTGGAGGCGCTCCGGGAGAAGTATTGGTGGCCGGGCATGGGGAGGACTGTGCGTCATTATGTACTGTCTTGTGTGGTGTGCGCACAGTCCAAGGCGCCGAGAACGGCTCCAACAGGAAAGCTCCATCCCCTACCAGTACCTCAGCGGCCTTGGACTCACATCGCGGTAGATTTCCTCACCGATCTACCGCCAGCAGAGGGGAAGACCACCATCGCCGTGGTAGTGGACCGGTTCTCTAAGATGGTGCGCTTCATACCACTACCCGGCCTCCCCTCTGCTCTACAGTTCGCTGAGGTGCTTTTTCAACAGGTCTTCCGACAGTATGGACTTCCGGAGGACATCGTGTCTGACCGGGGTCCCCAGTTTACCTCTCGTGTGTGGAGGGCGTTCATGTCCAAGCTGGGGGTCGCGGTCAGTCTCACATCCGGGTACCACCCTCAGGCGAATGGGCAAGCGGAGCGCACCAACCAAGAACTGGGGAGGTTCCTTCGGGCGTATTGCATGGAACAGCCAGGTGAGTGGACCCGTTTCCTTCCCTGGGCGGAATACGCTCAGAACTCCCTGCGCCACGCCTCCACTGGTCTGACCCCCTTCCAGGTGGTACTGGGTTTTCAGCCCCGTTTGTGCCCCTGGGGGAGGGGTTCTAGTGAAATTCAGGCGGTGGAGGAGTGGTTTGGGAAGGCTGAGGGAGTCTGGTCCGCCGCTAGGGTCCGTCTGCAGCAGGCAGTTCTGCAGCAAAAGACACAGGCGGACAGGCGGCGGAGTGAGGCTCAAGTGTTCCACCCAGGGGATAAAGCCTGGCTGTCCACGAGGAACCTCCAACTCCGTTTGCCCAGTCATAAGCTAGAACCCCGGTATGTGGGACCATTCACGGTCCTTCGGAGAGTGAACGAGGTCACCTATAGGTTGAGACTCACACCACCTTATAACAACCTGTCTCCCTCTTTCCATGTCTCTCTCCTCAGACCGGTGGTTCCTGGTCCACTAGGGGGGTCCGGACCTGCAGTGGCGCCTCCACCACCAACGGAGGTAGCTGGGGGTCTGGCATATCGAGTGGACAAGGTGCTGGACTCTCGGCTACGGCAGGGTCGGATCCAGTACCTGGTGGACTGGGCGGGATACGGCCCTGAGGAGCGTAGCTGGGTTCGGGCGGCGGACATCTGCGATCCGTCACTTACCACAGAGTTCCATGCTCGCCGTCCGGATCGACCAGCACCTCGCCCTCGGGGTCGTCCAGGGCGCCGGCGAGTGGCGACGTCGGGAGCCGCGCCTAGGGGGGGGGGTACTGTAACGAATGCCCCGCGCAGAGCACCGGTCCCTCCTCCTCTCCAGCGATCATCCTCGCCGGCGTTCTAACCGGCGGTCGGGGGAAGATGGTAGCAACACCCTGATGACCCACACCTGTTCCTCATCGGTCATCAGGGTCACTATTTAACTCCATGTTTTCTGTTCAACCCTTGCGGGTTATTAGTCTTTCTATGTATATTGCTGTCTTTTCTTTATATTAAAATCCTATATACGCTAATTTCCTCTCTCTCGCTCGTTCTTAGCCTCATCACTCACTTTCACCCCTCGCAATATCACAGTAAGCAAGCTAAGGTTCTATTTAATCAGATCCGCTTTCTCCGTCATCTGCATAGTCGTTGTTTTGACAGTGTCTGAGGTGGAACTGTATTAGAGCTCTCAAATCCCCAAGTGGCTCCAAGCATTAGACCTAAAGTGGAGTTGCATTAAAGTGAATTCCGCCACTTTTCAACTTCATATTTATCATATACAGCACCAAAACCAAAACATGTGAAAACAGCGTATTTGTATGATCTGTGGTTAAAAATATAAGGTCGTAAAAAATTATTCTCTGTGATATAACAGGGTAGGATAAAAAAACAAAAAGAAACTGATTTTCAAAACCTGCAAAGAGTTTCTAGCCAAGGGAGTGTATTGTCTTGCTTCCAATGTCATGTTGAATCTCATAGTGATGTCAGAGGGGAGATATTTTTTTTCTATAAAATGTATAAATGGGCACTGTTCACATGTTGACATTGTGCTGGAGATAATGAAAATTAGTTTGAAAAGTGGTGGAATGTGAGATGTAATCTACACCTCGATTAAGGATGATAGAAATCAAATTATTTAATTTAATGATTTTTCAACTTGACTGTAATTATTTCTATACAGCCTGCACGTTCTTGTTCTGAACTTCTGAAGTGAGTGGGGTGGGTGTGATTTCAAGACAATGATCGCAAGAGCAGCTGCTCACCAATTTGATGGCTCCAGCGCAGTTCCACCTCCGACACTGCATTTGCAATGCCATAATACTTCATAATATAATATTCATAATTTTCTAACTTATGCTATATGGCCGGAAGGCTAGTGGCTTGTATGGATTTTTTAGTATATGGTGGTTATCTACAGTCATGGTCAAAAGTTTTGAGAATGACAAGTATTGGTCTCCACAAAGTTTGCTGCTTCAGTGTTATATCTTTATGTCAGTAGTTACTATGGTACATTGAAGTATAATTACAAGTATTCCATAAGTGTCAAAGGCTTTCATTGACAATGACATTCAGTTTATGCAAAGAGTCAATATTTGCAGTGTTGACCCTTCTTTTTCAAGACCTCTGCAATCCGTCCTGGCATGCTGTCAATTAACTTCTGGGCCACATCCTGACTGATGGCAGGCCATTCTTGCATAATCAATACTTTGAGTTTGTCAGAAGTTGTGGGTTTTTGTTTGTCCACCCGCCTCTTGAGGATTGACCACAAGTTCAATGGGATTAAGGTCTGGGGAGTTTCCTGGCCATGGACCCAAAATGTCAACGTTTTGTTCCCCGAGCCACTTAGTTATCACTTTTGACTTATGGTAATGTACTCCATCATGCTGGAAAAGGCATTGGTTGTCACCAAACTGTTCATGAATGGTCTGAGGATGCTTTACTGTTGGCATGACACAGGACTGATGGTAGCGCTCACCTTGTCTTCTCCGGACAAGGAGTTTTCTGGATGGCCCAAACTATCGGAAAGGGGATTCATCAGAGAAAATGACTACCCCAGTCCTAAGCAGTCCAATCCCTGTACCTTTTGCAGAATATCAGTCTGACCACGACTGTAGAGTCTAGACTACCTGTGTTGCTGCTGCAGTGACACACGTGCAACTTCCGACTGAAGAAGGGAGGTGTAACGAATGTCCTCCTCCTCTCCGGCTCTCTTCCGCGCCAGCGTTCTAACCCGGCGGTCGTGGGAAGATGGCAGTAACACCCTGATGATCCACACCTGTTACGCATTTGGTCATCAGGGTTACCATATAGCTCTGTGTGTTTGGTTCACCCCTCGCGGGTTATTATTTCCTTATTGTGTATTGCTGTCCTTTCTATTAAATCTCATATTTCTTTTACATCATATCTGACTATTCACCTCCTCTTTCACTTTCACCACCGCAATATCACAGAATAACCCGCCCAGCCCGAGGCACCTTTTTTTATTTTTTCCACCAGCTTGTATTTGTCTGCACCTTGTGAATTTTTCTTTTCCCCAGGTCTCCATGGACGGGCGCGGAGAGGGAGCTGGGCTACCCGGTCGGGCACCTGAGCTGGAGGAGAGACTCCGAGCCATGGAGGAACAAGTCGCCGGGTTGGTGACCGCACTCGGGGACATGATGTCCCTCATGGCAGCACGATCGGGCGGGGAGCACCCGGTGGGTTCGGCTGGAGCCACAGCATCCCCAGCACCCGATCGTGTCGAGTCTCGACACGTCCAGAGGGGAGAACTCCGGGGAGCCGTTCCAGATAAATATGATGGCAATGTGGAGGGTTGTCGTGGGTTCCTTCTCCAGTGCGAACTGTATTTAGGCGATCAGCCGGTGTCGGACTCGGAGAAGGTGCACACGATGATTACTCTCCTCACGGGGCGTGCACTCGAATGGGCAATGGTACTGTGGGTCTCTACTGTGGAGAGAGAGGGCACGTCAGGAGAGTGTGTTCCTCGGCCCAGGCAGGACACAGGAAAGGGGTAAGTGGCCAGCAGGTGGGCACAGTAGGTGTCTTGCGTGCAGAGTGCATAGCCAGCCCTTTCTGTTGCTCAGTTGTGCTTTCTGGTAACTTCCCCAATCATGTGTCCACAGCCCTGATTGACTCCGGAGCTGCGGGGAGTTTCATTGACCGGTCCATGGTAGACGCCCTCCAACTGCCGCTGTGCCATTTGAGGTCCTCTATGCCCATCCACGCTCTGGATGGTCGACCGGTGGGGTCTGGCTCCATTACTCACGTGACTCGTCCTGTCACTCTCACTATTCATGGCTGCCATCGAGAGAGAATGGAACTGTTGGGGATCTCTTCTTCCATACATCCGGTCATCTTGGGACTTCCTTGGCTCCAGCAACACGATCCCAACATAGGCTGGAGTGCGTGAAGGATCCTAGGATGGTCGGATAAATGTTGGAGGACCTGCTTGACCACAACGATTGGGGCTACATCAGTAGCCCTGTCATAAGCTGGAGCCCTGGTATGTGGGGCCATTGAGGGTCCCGTCTCCTGGGACATCGACGCCGAAATCCATCGGTTACCAACCCTACCCCGGCTACATGCCCCTCGGGAAAGACCTATGTGTCCAGGAGAGTGTGGGGAAGGTTGGTAACCTGGGTGCACACTACACCCGCTATAGGACACCCGGGTATCAGCCGGACCCTGGAAGCGCTCCGGGAGATGTATTGGTGGCCAGGCACGGGGAGGACTGTGCGGCACTATGTACTGTCCTGTGTTGTGTGCGCACAGTCCAAGGCGCCGAGAATGGCTCCTACCGGCAACCTCCATCCTCTACCAGTACCTCAGCGGCCTTGGTCTCACATCGCGGTAGATGTCGTAGCGGATCTACCGCAAGCAGAGGGGAAGACGACCATCGCCGTTGTAGTGGACAGGTTATCGAAGATGGTGTGGTTCCTGCCAATACCAGGCCTCCCCTCTGCTCTGCTCTCCAGTTCGCTGAGGTGCTGTTTCAGCAGGTCTTCAGATTGTATGGACTTCCGGAGGACATCGTGTCTGACCGAGGTCCCCAGTTCATGTCACGTGTCTGGAAGGCATTTATGTCCAAGCTGGGGGTCGCGGTCAGCCTCACATCCGGGTACCACCCTCAGGCTAATGGGCAAGCGGAGCGCACGAACCAAGAGCTTGGGAGGTTCCTCCGGGCCTATTGTATGGAACAGCCAGGAGAGTGGATCCGTTTCCTCCCCTGAGCGGAGTACGCTCAGAACTCCCTGTGCCATTCCTCCACCGGGCTAACCCCTTTCCAGGTGGTACTGGGTTTCCAGCCGCCGCTGTGCCCCTGGAGGAGGGGTTCCAGTGAAGTACAAGCGGTGGAGGAGTGGTTTAGGAGGGCTGAGGGGGTCTGGTCCGCGGTTCACGTCCGCCTGCGGGAGGTAGTACAATGGCAGAAGACTCAGGCGGACAGGCGGAGCGAGGCTCCGGTATTCCACCCAGGGGACAAGGTCTGGCTGTCAACGAGGAACCTCCAGCTCCGCTTGCCCTGTCATAAGCTGGAGCCCTGGTATGTGGGGCTGTTCACGGTCCTCCAGAGAGTGAATGAGGTCACCTACAGGTTGAGATTAACACCACCATACACTAATCTCTCTCCCTCTTTCAATGTCTCTCTCCTCAGGCCGGTGGTTCCTGGTCCACTAGGGGGGGTCCGGTCCTGCAGTGGCGCCTCCACCCCCAACAAAGGTAGCTGGGGGTCTGGCGTATCGGGTGGAGAAGGTGCTGGACACCCGGCTACGGCTGGGTTGGATCCAGTACCTGGTGGACTGGGCGGGATATGGCCCTGAGGAGCGCAGCTGGGTTCGGGCGGTGGACATCTGCGACTCCTCCCTAACAACAGAGTTTAATGCACGGCGTCCGGATCGGCCAGCTCCTCGCCCTCGGGGTCGTCCGGGGCGCAGAGCTGCGGGACCTCCTCCTCTCCGGTGCTCCTCCTCACCGGCGTTCTCACCGGCGGTCGTGGGAAGATGGAAGTAACACCCTGATGATGCATACCTGTTACGCATTTGGTCATCAGGGTTACCAAATAGATCTGTGTGTTTGGTTCACCCCTCGCGGGTTATTATTTCCTTATTGTGTATTGCTGTCCTTTCTATTAAATCTCATTTCTTTTGCATCATATCTGACTATTCGCCTCCTCTTTCACTTTCACCCCTCGCAATATCACAGGATGGAGTTGAGTCGGAGGGTCAATGATGCAGCCGCTCCTCTCTATGCCTTTCGGTCTCTCTTTGCTGCCCATATCAGCCAACCAGACTGAATATTGAGGAAGTAAATCAAGTGTTATCAAGTATTAATCAAATGTTATGTGGCAGTACTGTTGATATTTAAACTAGGTAGCTAGCTACACATGCACACACACTCGACCGGTGACCGCATCTCAAACCATGTATGTTTGGATACCGGGCGTGAGCATTCTCCGTAGAGGGCAGACCAACTGTCGCAATGATCACTAATGATAGAGTATCCAAGTGCAATCTTGTTGCAGACTGTATTACCTGCCATATGCTAGAAATGAATACAATATACTCCAATGTACCGGAGAGAAAATAAGTTCCCAGAAGACCAAAATGCATTCAAAGAAAAATCTACCTTTGCACAGTGCTGTTACTGTAGAGATGAAAACCACATAATCATGCTTTTCCCCAGTAAAAATTACTTTGCACAATAACAAAAATATAAAGTGCTCTATTTGAAATGTGACACCCCATCCTCTCTCATCTCTGACCCACTAAGTAACTCTAAATCCATAAATTTCATCATCAAGCTGAAATGAGCCTCATTAGCATATTAATGAGTTGTGTTCCTGAAATGGATCTCCTCTGAGGGACCATGGTAGCGGGGGCAGGATCAGCCCAGTGGGTTTCGTGCTCTACAGTCTGGGTCTGGCACAGGCTGGGGGTGGGTGACTAATTCACACCTTAACCACAGTCTCAATCACAGAACAACATAGTCGGGACAGAAGATTGTCGGGAAGAGAGCCAAGTGTCGTGCTATCTGAACGTTGCAGCTGCAGGAATAGCTCTTCTTGTTCTGTCTTAATGTTTGCTGTAGAAAACTTTAAGGAGAGTGATATATTCTACTGACAGGGAAAAATATACAGCATTGTTATATTTAAGGAACATTTTTGACTGCAGCAAACTATGATGTACCCTATGATTTTCAATATGTTTTTCTCTCATCCTTCCAACTGCCTCAGCTGTCAGTCTCTTCAGCCTCTTTCTAAGCACTAAAGGCCCTAAAGATCATCTCTCCCAGAGTCTGAAAACTCTCTCTGAAGTCTAATGCCACCTGAATCCCCATGTAATTTGACCTCGGCCTCCTTCAATATCCCCCCACGAACAGTTGAGGACTGTTGATTCAGATAAATCCATTCCATGGGGCACGGTGGAAAATGAATCCAGGGGTGCTTCGACTATGAGCTCATTCTTTTGAGCTCCATTTCTCTGGTTATCACTTTGCAGAATACTATCAGGCCTGCGCTTATCTCTGCTACATTTAAAACAGGCTCTATGAGGAACACACTATACCTCAGAGTCTCATAGAGATTATGTTCTGTCTAGTAGTGGGGTATATATTATGTATTCAAATGTAAGCAGTTACATTAGATACTTATGACGCCTCTTTTGATTATGGTGTGGTATCGATATGAGCCAGAAACATTGATTCTAGTGTCAAAATTAACAACGAAGTGTAAATAGGATAATTATGGTCATAAAATCTGTCATGGTTCTTAGGCAGGACCCGAGGCGCTGAGCAGTAGTATATTGACATTCCTTTATTGTAGTACCGAAAACTGAATAGGATCCCCAATTAGAGACAACGCAGAGCAGCTGCCTCTAATTGGGGACCAACAAAAACCAAACAGACTTTTCTAGAAACCTCTCCTCTGTCAAGCCCTGACCTTAGCCACCAGACAAACATAGAGATGCATGGCGGCATCACCACAGTCAGGATCTGACAAAGTCAGTCTCGTCCAAAACTTGGTCTTTAAGTGAGTTCGTCATGACTTACTGAAGGGTGCTACTTTACATCCCTCCTTTTCTTTTCGAAAATAAACATGCTTTTATACAAACATTCTCTATTCATGTATTAATAAACGTTAATTCCACAATGCTTAACATGTGTTACATTATTTGTTATCTTCTATTACTTTGTAATGTATTTTATTTTTTAACTCTATTCAAATAAAATTGTATTTCTCAGTGGTTCAATAGTTTTTTCTTTTAAAAATCAGCTATCAGTCTGCGAGGAGCTCTTCTGTTTTGTCTTTGATATCTTCTTGCTGCTAGTGGGATGTATTCAGGACTAGCAGGAGGTGAGTGATGAACTTGAGGTAAACTTAAGATTCCTCCTCCTCATCATCATCCTCTTCATCATCCTCTTCATCTGCAGGTGACTTCTGGGCGGTGTTTCCTTGTGACGCTGGACAGTGATCATTGTGCCTTTCACTTTATATGGCTCAGGTTGAACGGAGTCACAAGTTTACCTGTCTTCTTTTGACGGATGAGGACGACGTCTGCAACAGAGAGTTCTGACTGTGATGCGTTGATCCTTTTGTCTTCATAGGTTTTCATCTTTTCCTTTTTGGAGCTGTCCGTGCGGAGGTGCTCAACATCTTTTGAAGGTAAGTCAAAAGGTAGGTAGCTTGATTGACAGAGGTCGTCAATAGAGCAGGTCAGTTGGGGGCTGTAGTTCCTTAGGAACTTGTGCAGCTCCTGCTTCCACAGCTCGCCTTCGAACATCACAGTTGTAACAGCTTTGCTCACAGTCCTCATAAACCTTTTAACTTCAGCGATGGCTTGGGGCCAGTAAGGTGTGATTTTCTGATGGTGGAGACCTAGGTAGTGTGTGAAGTCGGAGAAATCGACTTGAAAAAGGGAGGACCATTGTCGCTTTTGACTTCCTTTGGTATTCCCACAGAGAACACTTTGTCCATGATGGGGATATAGATCATAGATCTTGTTCCAGTTGCCAAATGTATTAAATATAAAAAACAAAAATACTTTATTTACATAAGGTTTCAGACCCTTTGCTATGAGACTCAAAATTGAGCTCAGGTGCATCCTGTTTCCATTGATCATCCTTGAGATGTTTCTACAACTTAAATTGATTAGACATGATTTGGAAAGGCATATACCTGTCTATATAAGGTCCCACAGTTGACAGTGCATGTCAGAGCCAAAAACAGCCAGAGCCCGGACTTGAACCCATTTTAACATCTCTGGAGAAACCTGATAATAGCTGGGCAGCAATGCTCCCTATCCAACCTGAAAGAGCTTGAGAGGATCTGCAGAGAAGAATGTAGACTCAATGCTGTAATCCCTACCAAAGGTGCATCAACAAAGTACTGAGTAAAGGGTCTAAATAATTATGTAAATGTGATGTCTGTTTTTTTTATATATAAATTAGCAAACATTTATAAAAATGTGTTTTTGCTTTGTCATTACTGGGTTTTATTTATATTTCGATAACATATATACAGTATTTCACTTTTTCATGTTTATAGTATTGCTTAAAAGGTGTTGTCCAAATAATTCTGTAACCACTCCCTCTTCAAACCAGGGTTGATTGGAAAAAGCGGTTGAAAAGAGGACATTGTATTATCATATCTTTGTACTCCCTGAAGAAGGCCATGCAGCCGAAACGAGTCAGCGTTTTTAAATCTTTGTTTCCATTGAACATGCCATGCAAATAAAGGCCTTTCCATGAATTATACGAAGAGTGCCTTGGTCCTCCTTTCTTTTTGATGAACCAATTTACCCCTTTTACCAAAGAATGTATACCAAAACCTACTATTGTGCACCTTAGCAGCACTTCCCTTCCTTCTTCTTTTTTTCTACAATTAAACATAGAACTTACAACTCATAATATGGATTTTACCCGAGAGGCTACAATATTTTCCTATTCCCATGAAGAAGGTCAAAGGACTATTACCACTACCTCATTGCTAGATGAGATGACAGCCACAGAGACTACTGGAACAGACTTGAACAAGGCTTACAGTGACTTGCAATACCTTATGGAGAAAGACACCAAACTTAACCTCAATTCTTTCACCTTGTCTGACTATTGGAGGAAAGGCCTTATCCCCAGAGGTCTCTGTGTTAGGAAGTTTCCAGCTAATGGAGAAATATAGGGGAGGCTATTCTCAACAAGGATTCTTTTGACCTAGTGCTACTTTTAATAGAGGATCAGAAATTGAAGAAGTGAAAAGGACACAGTGACAATTACAGAACACAGTGACAATTCTAACAAATGTAATGAGATTTTGAAAGAGAAAATAGACACATTCAATCTGACATTGAAGCAAGACAAGCTAAGGAAGTGATTATGTAGACATAGATTAAACCAACCCGCAAGAATTCAGAATCACACCCACAGAGGAGGAAGCCTAGATCTGTTTCTTTCAACTTTACGAACAGTGACGATGAGGATCACCCCAGACAATCAGAGGCCGGCTCCTCCCAAGATTCTTTAGATCAGGAAGATGAGCCTCACAGGTTCCCCAACAAGAGATGGAGAGGACGTGGAAGAGGCCAACATGGAGGGGGAGGAAGAAATCAAGACTATCCATCCACACGATACAGGACCATAACCTCTTTCAGATGATTGTGTAAGGTTCTTATACAAACCTTTGCCCCCACATACTCAACTAATGAATTCAATACAAAGATTGACTTATTTAGTTTCTACAGAAATCTACATCTGAAGGCCTGCTACAAGCAATACACCTTTCCAAGTACAGACACCAGTCTATCAGGACAGGCAGTTTCTGTGCCCTCAAAAACACCTTTTAAGCCCAAGTCCAACTTTTCTCCCTTTGTCCAGAATGCCACACTAAATACATTTGCCAAGAAGGTGAATTTTGATGTGGAGAATATGTTTAAGCAGTCAATGGGCCGAGTGGCGCAGCGGTCTAAGGCACTGCATACCAGTGATTGAGTTGTCACTACAGACCCAGGTTCGATCCCAGGCTGTAACCGGGAGTCCAATAGGGCGACACGCAATTGGCCCAGTGTTGTCCGGGTTAGGGAAGGTTTTGACTGGGGGTGCTTTACCTGGCAAATCACGCTCTAGCGACTCCTTGTGGCGGGCCGGGCGCCTGCAGGTTGACTTCAGTCGTCAGTTGAACGGCGTTTCCTCCAACATGTTCGTTAAGCGGGCGGGTGTTAAGAAGAGCGGTTAGGCGGAGTCATGTTTTAGAGGACGCATGACTCAACCTTCACCTCTCCCGAGCCCGTTGGGGATTTGCAGCGATGAGACAAGATCGCAATTGGGGAGAGGAAAAAAGGGGGTAAAGAAAGCAGACAAAGCTGGCGCAACAGTACAGTATATACAGGTGGTATACACAGGTGGTAGGTATAGTCATGCAGGTACAGTGGGGAGAACAAGTATTTGATACACTGCCGATTTTGCAGGTTTTCCCACTTACAAAGCATGTTTATTTTTTTTATTTTAACTTTATTTAACCAGGTAGGTCCGTTGAGAACAAGTTCTCATTTGCAACTGCGACCTGGCCAAGACAAAGCAAAGCAGTGCGACAAAAACAACACAGAGTTACACAGTAAACAAAACATAGTCAAAAACACAATAGAAAATCTATATACAGAGTGCAAAATGTAGTGCGAAATGCAGTAAGGTTAGGAGGTAGGACAATAAATAGACCAAAGTGGTGAAATAAATTACAGATTATCATCATTAACACAGGAATGAAGGATGTGCAAATTATGATGTGCAAATAGAGATACTGGAGTGCAAGATTTGTGAAAATAACAAAAATAAATAAAGGGATGAGGTAGTAGTGTGGGCTATTTACAGAAGGGCTATATACAGGTGCAGTGATCGATAAGCAGCTTTGACAGCTGATGCTTAAAGTTATTGAGGGAGATAGGAACCTCTAGCTTCAATGATTTTTGCAATTCGTTCCAGTCATTGGCAGCAGCGAACTGGAAGGAATGGCGGCCAAAGGAGGTGTTGGCTTTGGGGGTGACCAGTGAGATATACCTGCTGGAGCGCATGCTACGGGTGGGTGTTGCTATAGTGACCAGTGAGCTGAGATTTACCTAATAAAGACTTATAGATGACCTGGAGCCAGTGGGTTTGGCGACGAATATATAATGAAGGCCAGCCAACGAGAGCATACAGGTCGCAGTGATGGGTAGTGGATGGGGCTTTGGTGACAAAACGGATGGCACTGTGATAGACTACATCCAATTTGCTAAGTAGAGTGTTGGAGGCTAGTTTGTAAATGACATCGCCGAAATCAAGGATCGGTAGGTTAGTCAGTTTTACAAGGGCATGTTTGGCAGCATGAGTGAAGGAGGCTTTGTTGCGAAATAGGAAGCCAATTCTGGATTTAATTTTGGATTGGAGATGGTTGATGTGAGTCTGGAAGTTAAGTTTACAGTCTAACCAGATGCCTAGGTATTTGTAGGTGTCCACGTATTCTAATTCGGACCCGTCGAGAGTAGTGATGATAATCCGGTGGGCGGGTGCTGGCAGCGTTCGATAGAAAAGCATGCACTTAGTTTTACTAGCGTTTAAGAGCAGTTGGAGGCCATGGAAGGAGTGTTGTATGGCATTGAAGCTTTTTTGAAGGTTAGTAAGCACAGTGTCCAAAGAGGGGCCAGATGTATACAGAATGGTGTCATCTGCGTAGAGATGGATCAGAGAGTCACCAGCAGCGAGAGCGACATCGTTGATGTATATAGAGAAAAGGGTTGGCCCAAGAATTGAACCCTGTGGCACCCCCATAGAGACTGCCAGAGGATTGGACAATAGGCCCTCCGATTTGACACACTGAACTCTGTCTGCAAAGTAGTTAGAGAACCAGGCAAGGCAGTCACTCGAGAAACCAAGGCTGTTGAGTCTGCCAATAAGAATGCGGTGATTGACAGAGTCGAAAGCCTTGGCCAGGTCGATGAAGACGGCTGCACAGTACTGTCTTTTATCGATGGCGGTTATGATATCGTTCAGTACCTTGAGCGTAGCTGAGGTGCACCCATGACCAGCTCGGAAACCAGATTGCATAGCAGAGAAGGTACGGTGGGATTCGAAGTGGTCAGTTATCTGTTTGTTAACTTGGCTTTCGAAAACTTTAGAAAGGCAGGGCAGGATGGATATTGGTCTGTAAGAAGTCTGTAATTTTTATCATAGGTACACTTCAACTGTGAGAGACGGAATCTATAACAAAAATCCAGAAAATCACATTGTATGATCTTTAAATAATTAATTTGCATTTTATTGCATGACATAAGTATTTTATCACCCACCAACCAGTAAGAATTCCGGCTCTCACAGACCTGTTAGTTTTTCTTTAAGAAGCCCTCCTGTTCTCCACTCATTACCTGTATTAACTGCACCTGTTTGAACTCGTTACCTGTATAAAAGACACCTGTCCACACACTCAATGAAAGTGACTCCAACCTCTCCACAATGGCCAAGACCAGAGAGCTGTGTAAGGACATCAGAGATAAGTCCCAGCACAAGGCTGGGATGGGCTACAGGACAATAGGCAAGCAGCTTGGTGAGAAGGCAACAACTGTTGGCGTAATTATTAGAAAATGGAAGAAGTTCAAGATTACGGTCAATCTCCCTCGGTTTGGGGAACCATGCAAGATCTCACCTCGTGGGGCATCAATGATCTTGAGGAAGGTGAGGGATCAGCCCAGAACTACACGGCAGGCCCTGGTCAATGACCTGAAGAGAGCTGGGACCACAGTCTCAAAGAAAACCATTAGTAAAACACTACGCCGTCATGGATTAAAATCCTGCAGCGCACGCAAGGTCCCCAGGCTCAAGCCAGCGCATGTGCAGGCCCGTCTGAAGTTTGCCAATGACCATCTGGATGATCCAGAGGAGGAATGGGAGAAGGTCATGTGGTCTGATGAGACAAAAATAGAGCTTTTTGGTCTAAACTCCACTCGCCGTGTTTGGAGGAAGAAGAAGGATGAGTACAACCCCAAGAACACCATCCCAACCGTGAAGCATGGAGGTGGAAACATCATTCTTTGGGGATGCTTTTCTGCAAAGGGGACAGGACGACTGCACCGTATTGAGGGGAGGATGGATGGGGCCATGTATCGCGAGATCTTGGCCAACAACCTCCTTCCCTCAGTAAGAGCATTGAAGATGGGTCGTGGCTGGGTCTTCCAGCATGACAACGACCCGAAACACACAGCCAGGGCAACTAAGGAGTGGCTCCGTAAGAAGCATCTCAAGGTCCTGGAGTGGCCTAGCCAGTCTCCAGACCTGAACCCAATAGAAAATCTTTGGATGGAGCTGAAAGTCCGTATTGCCCAGCGACAGCCCCGAAACCTGAAGGATCTGGAGAAGGAGTGGGCCAAAATCCCTGCTGCAGTGTGTGCTTATGATCTCTGTAATTGCAAACAAAGGTTTCTGTACCAAATATTAAGTTCTGCTTTTCTGATGTATCAAATACTTATGTCATGCAATAAAATGCAAATTAATTACTTAAAAATCATACGTGATTTTCTGGATTTTTGTTTTAGATTCCGTCACTCACAGTTGAAGAGTACCTATGATAAAAATTACAGACTTCTACATGCTTTGTAAGTGGGAAAACCTGCAAAATTGGCAGTGTATCAAATACTTGTTCTCCCAACTGTACGTACAGTCACTGTGGGGACGACATCATCGATGCACTTATTGATGAAGCCAATGACTGATGTGGTCTACTCCTCAATGCCATCAGAAGAATCCTGGAACATAGTCCAGTCTGTGCTAGCAAAACAGTCCTGTAGCTTAGTATCTGCTTCATCTGACCACTTTTTAATGATCGAGTCACTGGTGCTTCCTGCTTACATTTTTGCTTATAAGTAGGAATTAGGAGTATAGATTTATGGTCATATTTGCCAAATGGAGGGGGAGGGAGAGCTTTGTACGCGTGCGTCTCTGTGTGTTGAGTAAAGGTGGTCTAGAGTTTTTTTCCCCGCTGCTTGCACATTTAACATGCTGGTAGAAGTGATGTAAAACAGATTTAAGCACTGCCTCTGGATGAGCGTTTTCCTGTTTGCTTATGGCGAGATGCAGCTCATTGAGTGCGGTCTTAGTGCCAGCATCGGTCTGTGATGGTATGTAGACAGCTACGAAAAATACAGATGAAAACTCTCTGGGTAGATAGTGTGGTCTACATCTTATCATGAGATACTCTACCTCAGGCGAGCAACACTTTGAGACTTCCTTAGATATCGTTCACCAGCTGTACAAAAATGCATAGCCCGCCACCCCTTGTCTTACCAGATGCCGCTGTTCTTCAATCATGCTGATACATTGTGTAGCCAACCAGCTGTATGTTGATTGTTTCGTCGTTTAGCCACGACTCCGTGAAACATAGAATGTTAGTTTTTAAAGTCCCGTTGGTAGTTTAATCTTCCTCGTAGGTCATCAATTTTATTTCCAATGATTTCACGTTAGCTAGCAGAACGGAGGGAAGTGGGGGTTTATTCGATCGCCTACGAATCCTCAGAAGGCAACCCGCCCTGCACCCCCTCTTTCGGTGTCTTCTCTTCACGCAAATGACAGGGATCTGGGCCTGTTCCTGGGAAAGCAATATGTCCTTCACGTAGGGGTCGTCGGATTCGTTGAATGAAAAACAAGCTTCCAGCTCGTGGTGGTGAGTAATCAATGTTCTGATGTCCAGAAGTTGTTTTTGGTCATAAGAGACGGTAGCAGCAACATTGTGTACAAAATAAGTTACAAACAACGCAAAAAAGCAAAATTGGTGAGGAGCACGTAAAACATCTTCTTAGGCTGCTTTGCTGCCTCGGGTCCCTGGCCAACTTGCCGTCATTGAGTCAACCATGAATTCTATATTGTACCAGAGAATTCTTGAGGAGAATGTGATGCCATCTGTCAAAAAGCTGAACCGAACATGGATCTTGCCACAGGACAATGATCCAAAACACAAAAGCAAAGCTACAACAGAATGGCTCAAAAAGAAGAAATGGAGGGTTATGGAATGGCAGAGTCAAAGCCCAGATCTCAATCCTATCAAAATGCTATGGGGGGACTTGAAGCGGGCCGTGCATGCAAGAAAGCCCTCGAACATGACACAGTTGAAGCAGTATTGTAAAGAAGAGTGGGCAAAAATGACTTCCAGTCGATGTAAGAGACTGATAGACAGTTACAAGAAACGTCTAAATGAACTTATTTCAGCCAAACGGGGCAACACAAGCTATTGAAGCTAGGGGTGTACTTATTTTTTCCGCACAATGGAATTTAATTTCTGTTGATTTTTTATGAATAAATGATTGCAAAGTACAATCTTTCAGTGTCATTTGTTAAATTAGGTTACCTATATCTGTCAATAGTGTTGAAGTAAAAATGACATATCCATCTGTTCAAATATGTACAAAAAAAAAAGATATGTCCTTACTTTTTCACATGACTATGTACCATTTCTTGAGTACCCGGCCTGAGACTGATGCCTCCCACAGAATGCATTGTCTCACTGACTGAATGGACTCTTAATAATAACATCTTTGTCTTTCAGGACCGTATCTTTAAACAAGTCAAAGGATGTGCCATGGGAGCTTGCTACAGCCCTTCCTACACTGTTTTAAATTACTTCATTTTGGATCCTTCTAAAAAAAACTGTTATTTGACCGGATTATATGGTGGGGATGCTATATTGATGATGTTTGCCTGTTCTGGTCTGGCTCAGAAGATGAACTTATTTCCTTCCACCATTACCTTAACAGCAATAACCCCAACATCAAACTAACTATGGAGTACAGCATGGAAAACATACATTTTATGGACCTTGACATCAATAAAAATGACAACGATTGTTTGCACACATCACTCTTTAGGAAGCCTACAGATGGGAATACCATTCTGAGGGCAGACAGTTTCCACCCCAAAAGGCTAAAAGAGAACCTTCCGTATGGCCAATTCCAAAGAGTCAGCAGAATTTGCGATCAGGAAACAGACTACAGAGTCAATTCTGCTGAACTGGCAAATTGCTTCTTGAACCGGGGTTACAGTGCTCAGGTCCTGAAAGATTCAGGTATAAGGGCCGGCCAACTTGACAGAGAGAACTTGTTCCGAAGGGGAGCGGCTCGTGATGCACCAGAGAGAGTGTACCTTTTTACAAAATACAGCACTGAATCAGAGAACATTAAAATAATCATAAAAAATAATTGGAGAATCCTCCAAAGTGATACGCCACTACGCAAAGTCATAAGCTTTAAGAGATGTCCTACCCTAAATGATTAATTAGTCCACAGCTATCTTCCTGGTGACTCTCAAAAAACTTGTCTTGACCACAAACCCAGGATCTCTTTTAACTAGTGCAACCATTGCAGAAATATTGCACAGAAAAAGTATTTTGTTGACACAGCTTCTAAAACAGAGTACCAAGTCAAGCATTTAATTAACTGCAAAACCACTCATGTCATCTACAGATTGGAATGTCCACAGTGCAAGGTGTTCTACATTGGACGGACAAAGAGACGCCATCAAGACCACTTAGGGGAACACAAGTACGCCATACAAGTAAGCAATGAAGACTACCCCAAGGCAAGGCACTACAAGGCACTACATGGCGACCCTGCCTCCCTACAACCTATGGGTATTGATCAAGTTCTGGAACAGTCTTAAACAGCTAAACCAAAGGTAAAGTTTTGGGATTTACAAACTACAATACAGATCACTAAGTATCCTGGCTTAAATTAAGATATGGATTGCTCACCTTTTCTGCAGGCTGGTGAGAGGTCCCTTAGCTGTCATATAATGGACATATTGCTCTATTGCCCTAAGCTATGTTTAGAATGCTGTGTTCCATGTTTGCTGTGATCTAGTGTACTATAAAATAGATGGCTCTCCTGTTCTTACCAATTTTCCCAGTCATATTCAAGGTTATAACTACCTTTCTAGCGGTTCTGATGCTTCTAGATTTGATTTACATTTTGATAACATTTCTACAGTATTTTACTTTTTAATGTGTATAGTATTGCTTAAAAGGTGTTGTCCAATTAATCTGTAACCACTCCCTCTTCAAAACAGGGTTGATTGGAAAAAGCTGTTCAAATGAAGACATTGTATTATCATATCATATCTTTGCACTCCCTGATAAAGGCCATGCAGCCGAAACGCATCAGAGTTTATAAAAAATCTTTGTTTCCATTGAACATGCCTTACAAATAAAGGCATTTTTATTAATTATATGGTCGTCCTTCCATTTTGATGTCCAACATACCCTTTTTACCAAAGAGCACCTTCTGTCTACCAAAACCTATTATTGTGTACCTTAGCAGCACTTCCTTTCTATCTTTTTTTCAACTGGTGGAAGTTTGGAGAACATTGTGTGCCGTTGTGATCATTTATGATGTTGTCAACTTTTGCAAGATGTGTTTTTCTCTGAGAACGTCAGTGTTCGGAAGACGCATGTTGATGCAGATGCGCACTTCCTCTGTATTCTTGGGCTTTGGCATTGCTAGAATGGGGGACACCCATAGTGATCTCAATGATCTATTTGTTTTCAAGATATTGCAATTCCTGTTCCACTTCATTGCGTATGCGAAGGGGAATGCGGCTGTGCAACTGCACTACTGGTTGAACCTTCGGGTCGATGTGGAGTGTGACTTGGAAGTCCTTTTGTCAGGTCATGATTTTGTCAGCTGTTGACAAGGCAGGCTGTATTGTTTTGTTCGATAACACTGTCTGTATCAGTATTATAGCTCAGATGCAGTTTTGTGACTGAGTAAGGATCCATGGTTGCCTTGTACTACAGTTGTGGTCAAAAGTTTTGGTCTCCACAAAGTTTGCTGCCTCAGTGTTGATGATGGCAATTTGCATATACTCCAGAATGTCATGAAGAGTGATCAGATGAATTGCAATTCATTGCAAAGTCCCTCTTTGCCATGAAAATGAACTTAATCCCCCAAAAACATTTCCACTGCATTTCAGCCCTGCCACAAAAGGACCAGCTGCCATCATGTCAGTGATTGTCTCGTTAACACAGGTGAGAGTGTTGACGAGGACAAGACTGGAGATCACTCTGTCATGCTGATTGAGTCAGAATAACAGACTGGAAGCTTTAAAAGGAGGGTGCTTCAAATCATTGTTCTTGACGGAAACACGTGCCGTCATCATTCCTTTGCAGAAAAAGGGCTTCACGGGCAAGGATATTGCTGCTAGTAAGATTGCACATAAATCAACCATTTATCGGATCATCAAGAACTTCAAGGAGAGAGGTTCAATTGTTGTGAAGAAGGCGTCAGGGCGCCCAAGAAAGTCCAGCAAGCGCCAGGACCGTCTCCTAAAGTTGATTCAGCTGCGGGATCGGGGCACCAACAGTGCAGAGCTTGCTCAGGAATGGCAGCAGGCAGGTGTGAGTGCATCTGCACGCACAGTGAGGCGAAGACTTTTGGAGGATGGTCTGGTGTCAAGAAGGGCAGCAAAGAAGCCACTTCTCTCCAGGAAAAACATCAGGGACAGACTGATATTCTGCAAAAGGTACAGGGATTGGACTGCTAAGGACTGGGGTAGAGTCATTGTCTCTGATGAATCCCCTTTCCGATTGTTTGGGCCATCCGGAAAACCCCTTGTCCGGAGAAGACAAGGTGAGCGCTACCATCAGTCCTGTGTCATGCCAACAGTAAAGCATCCTCAGACCATTCATGTGTGGGCTTGCTTCTCAGCCAAGGGAGTGGGCTCACTCACAATTTTGCCTAAGAACACAGCCATGAATAAAGAATGGTAACAACCCATCCTCCGAGAGCAACTTCTCCCAACCATCCAAGAACAGTTTGGTGACGACGAATGCCTTTTCCAGCATGATGGAGCACCTTGCCATAAGGCAAAAGTGATAACTAAGTGGCTCGGGGAACAAAACATCAACATTTTGGGTCCATGGCCAGGAAACTCCCCAGACCTTAATCCCATTGAGAACTTGTGGTTGATCCTCATGAGGCGGGTGGACAAACAAAAACCCACAACTTCTGACAAACTCCATGCATTGATTATGCAAGAATGGCCTGCCATCAGTCAGTATGTGGCCCAGAAGTTAATTGACAGCATGCCAGGGAGGATTACAGAGGTCTTGAAAAAGAAGGGTCAACACTGCAAATATTGACTCTTTGCATAAACTGAATGTCATTGTCTTTGAAAGACTTTGACACTTATGGAATACTTGTAATTATACTTCAGTGTACCATAGTAACTACTGACATAAAGATCTAAGAACGCTGAAGCAGCAAACTTTGTGGAGACCAATACTTGTGTCATTCTCAAAACGTTTGACCATGACTGTACATATAAAGTAGCATAAGTGGTTTTACCATCGGCTGAGACTTCTGTGTTTGCTTTACCTAGGAGGTGTAGCAGTGTAGGATCTTCTTTGTAGAGCCCACAAGTGTGATCGCTGTCTTGCTCTTTCATTTCGCGATGTGGCTCTTTTTGAGTTTTCTTGTTTAGAGAAGCAGCAACGAGCAAAGTGGTTTAGTTTGCCACATGCTTTACAAGATAACCCTCTCACATGGCATGCTGACTGTTCACCTTGATGAGGAAATGTCCATGTTGTCTTTTGTTTTCTCTCTTGATAATGTATTGGTTGTTGTTGACATTTTTCATTCTATTTCTTGTTCTTTGTTTTTGGTAGTGCTGCTACCTGTTCACTCTTATTTTTGTTTTGCATGCCTGAGGCTTGCATCTCTGGGCGGCAGGTAGCCTAGTGGTTAGAGTGTTGGGCCCGTAACTGAAAGGTTGCAGGATCGAATCCCCGAGCTGACAAGGTAAAAATCTGTCATTCTGCCCCTGAACAAGGCAGTTAACCCACTGTTCCTAGGCTGTCATTGTAAATAAGAATTTGTTGTTAACTGACTTGCCTAGTAAAATAAAGGTTAAATAAAAAAAATATAAAAAATCTCTGATGGTAGCAGTAGCTTCTTAGCTAGCATTACAGTTAGTTTTTTCACTTTACTTTCTCAATTTTTCTCAAATGTTTCTATGCATTAGAAATGTTCAGATTCATCTACAGAGGATTTTTACTCAAAGTCCAATGGTTTTCTAAAGATGGTGATGTTTTCCTTCAGCTCAGCAGTGTTGTTATCTTGCTCGGAGAAAAACAAAGTTCAGTTTTGTGCTGTGAATTAGTTCAAAACTTGTTTGCTTCACCACTCGTCACCATTGTAATGACTGAACACCTCAATTTTGATACCAAGGTAAGTATATTGCTTTATTGACCAACTGCAGTGATACATATCCAATCTAGAGCCTAATTTTCGAACTCTTGCTCTGGGACAGGGAATGTGACGTTCTTTAAGGGCCGTGCTACATAACGTCATCCAGAAACTCCAGACAGTTAGACAGACCTGCCCATCACATAGCGCCTCAGACTTGTTTACATAAGACAACACGTTGCCAATGTGATGTTGTAATAACCCTTGGCCGTAAGCCCTTTATGGAGTGGCTACTTGCTGATGAGTTTGATAGTGTCACTCACTCGAGTCTGGCACTTTTTGGGGGAAAATTAACTAAACGATTAGATCACACCTGTATCCCAAGTGCAACTTGTCAATATTCCAAAACCCATTCGCAAGCATCTTGTGTCCATCCGTGACCAGTTTTGTAACATGATTCCCTATGAAACACGTCCAGAAAAAAAATTACTAAAACTGCACCGAAGCATACACGTCGCCACTTGCCAGTGACTTGATAAGCTGATTATGGTCTGGCTGCTCAATGTGCCTAGCTACTACTTGCTAACTTAATTGACAAACACAGAGTTGGAACTTAGCTAGCCAGCAAGTGACTTTGGGCACTGATAAACAGCGTGTAGCCTGTGCTTTATTTAAGATAGTTTGACAGTTTGCAGATTATGAAGTTGTAGACATGTCATCGTTCTCAGAAATCAAATCAAAATTGTATTTGTCACATGTGCCAAATACAACCGGTGTAGACCTTATAGTGAAATGCTTACCTACAAGCCCTTAACCAACAATGCTTTAAGAAGTTAAGAAAAAAAGAATAGAAAATAAAATCAGTCCTGAGTGCACAACCAGACTTGCCCGACTTGATAGACTGTATGTAGTGCACTGACTAGTTTTTCATGCACAACTAAGACCTCTGCATAAACATCTAAATTAATAACAGATTTATTGATTTATCTTAGGTTAATTTGGACTATTCTAAGGAAGTGACTATTTTGAGGAAGTGGCTATGTTGTTGCTAGGAGGACTCAGGAGAGACAAAGAACAGTACCTACCACACCCACAAGACAACTCTCAGTCACGGCCACTAGCATTTCTTAATGAGCTATCTTCCAAGCGATATTTTCATTGATTTTGGAGCTGTTGCTATTGTGCTATTTAATGTTAAAATACTTTTCAGCCTCAAATAAACACAAACTTTCTTCAATATGATAGCAATTTCCCATTGTGAAATTGCAGTTGTGTTCCCCAATGTCCCCATCAAAACTGGCATTACATTAACTATTAGACCATAAACATCAAACTAGTTCCCTATTACGACATCTATCAAACCCGATCACGGCCACACCAGGGAAGAGAAATCGACTATATATCCAGAAACAGTTTCTCGCTGGTGTAATAACTGCCTGTTTGATTTGAAACAACAACGGTGGTGATAATAATCAAGGTCTTTGCTTGAGGGAATCTTCATGGTACAGGAGACTCGGTGCTTAGCAGTATGCCTGCTAATTCAGGGGGATTGTAGAATTGATAAGCCACTGCAGAGAGGATGAGAAAGGTAAGCTGCTTTGTCTACCCCTCGGTAGGCACAGATCACATTCAGAATCTCACAGCGACAATGTCCTTTCCTTTTCATGGCATTGTCCTCCCTTTTCATTTAGCATTTCATAAGCATGCCTCTGTGAGGCTTATCAAAGCTTATTGAAGTTTTTGTGTGTTGAGAATTTACTTACTTTCAGAAACTCAAACAAATAAGAACAATTCAAAGTGTTTTGGTTATCTTTTCAGGCACATTTGGAAGGTATGACAATGTATTTGCTCTTTCATATTTCACGTGTTAATGTGTTTTGTGGAGAAGATCTCTGCCTAAAGCCTAGAAGATGAATGGATGTATCTTCTAGATATTATCAGGCTCTGCCCGTTGTTCAACACTGTGGCACGCGTCTAAAGGACAGAGCCAGGTGGGAAAGGAACATAGTATGGTTTTGTACCTTTTTCTGCTCGGGAGGTGGGCCGTCATTGATACTAGCAGAGCAGATAGGCAGGAGATTTGTAAGCAGTAATATAGTGCTGTGAGCGAGAGAGGCCCGGCTCCTCCATTACAAATCCATCATCAGTGATATACAGGAGAGTAGTAAAAAGCTGCTACAGCACTAGGAGGCTGAAGCTGACCGACCACACTGATGAAAGGGAAGACTGCCTCCGGACCACTCATATAATATAGTACAGATAGAGCTTGTGTCTTAGCGGAATCCCACACAAAATCAATTGTTGGAACTGTGGGAGGTTCCACAACCTAACAAACATATGTTGTTGTGGTCTATTCCCACAAGCTAGACTAATGTTATTGTGAAGTGTAACAAAGGAAAACTCTTCACACTTCAATAAGCTAGCTTTGACGCTCTTTGGACACTTTAAAGGATGTTCAATACAAACAGAAAGCAGTTGTGACTGATCAGGGTTCAATTCTGGGTCATCTGCACACCTAAAGACTGTGTTAGCTTAAGGCTAGCTGGGAGGTAAAAGTTAAGCTGAGAGCTAGTCTTCAGGTCTCAGCAAGGTTACATCATGTGAGTATATTGGTTTGATGAAGCAGACAAGAAGGGGACAAGCTTTGAGTCATGGATGGACCATGTCTTTGAGGGACACATCATTTACCAACAGTAAGCGCTGGCTTGAAGAAGTAAGAGAAGGGGACATGTGAAGGCATGTGAAGTGACCCGGCCCACGTTATCCCTGTCACTTTGTTTTTTTCACGGCCAGGCCTGTGACAGTTCCATGTGCTGCCAGCTGACAGGGATAAGTCAGGTAAGAATGCTCCATGACAGGGTTGGGAGGAGCATACTGGAGATAAAACAGCATGACTCAGCAAAAGTTTACATAGCTGGCCATATATGGACATTAAATTTTACTTTATGGGTTGGTTATGTAGGCTTCTTCTAACCCATTGCTTTCTACTACATACAGTATAATAATACGATTCGATGATATATTTACATTAAAAACCAAAGTCTATTCGAATTCCAGTCATTCCAATAAATGTTATACCCCTAGATCTTCAAGAATAGCACTTGGAAATATGGATGTATAGATTAGCCAAATTGTTTTACCTGAGCATGACCCCAAAACTAAGGACTTATTAGCCAGCCCTACTCGGTTGTTGTCATGGAGGACTGATTGGGCTCATTGATTCAAGTTTAAAAATAAATGCTGCGCTCATGGAATGGCATGCTTTGCCAAGAGTGTGTAAAGCTGTCATCAAGGCAAAGGGTGGCTGCTTTGAAGAATCTAAAATATATTTTGCGATTACTATTTGTTTAACACTTTTTTGTTTACTACATGATTCCTTATGTGTTATTTCATAGTTTTGATGTCTTCACTATTATTCTATAATGTAGAAAATAGTAAAAATAAAGAAAAAGCCTTGAATGATTAGGTGTGCCCAAACTTTTGACTGGTACTGTATATATAATGTATAAGTAAAATGAGTTGCTAAATGATGTAGCAACTAGAGATTGCCTCTTTAAGTCTATCAAAAGTTTGCAAGTTTGATCATGTGTCCATTAGGCCTATGGATTTTTTTTTTCTCCAGCATGAATTAGATTGAGCAATAAAAGCCCCACTTTTATTCCATAGGCTTGGATCCGCACTATGCAGCTGTTGCAAGAATGCATTTTTCACTGGCAGTCCACTGGTTTCAAAAACAAAGATTGATAGGCAGTTTAAACATCTTGAATTCAACCATTATTGGGTTCAAATACACATTTCGATTTGTGAACAGCCATCCACAACAACCACAATCCGTAATGCACAAATAGCTACTGTAAATTAGAGAGCAGCAGTGTGATTCACATCAATGCGCCTTGTAGATATCAATAATAAGTGATATCCGTATCATCGTAGAGTACACCTCTGCTGTCATCCTCACCACCAAGCATTTCTTCAAGTTGGATAATCTTTGGATGCCGACAGCAGTCGCACCATTGGAAGACATAGCTTGGACTGTATAAAAAGCTTATTGCTGCTCTTTCCCGTGATCCAACAAACACATTTGGTGTGTCATCATCATGGTCTCTGACTTGTCGTCAGACTCGCTCAGGTGGAACAAACTTAAACTTGCACCTTTTTTCAATGCTGATTTCAATGTCATTGAGAAACAGAAAAGTGTCAGATTGTTTTTACGCAAATATCGATTCTGAATTTAAAAGTAATCCTCAAAGTAATCATCTAGTTTTTCAAAAGTATCTGTAATCTGATTACAATATTTTAGCTGGTAACGCAACTGATTACAGTTACCATTTTTTGTAATCCCTTACATGTAACGGATTACATGTAATCAGTTACTCCCAAACCCTGATAAGGACAAAGAAGTGAACTGGATGAAGCAGTGTGGGCTACTCTTCAGTCTGCCTTGGTTGAAAAAGTGACTATAGTCTTTCATTTAAAGACTAGCTGTCTTGGGGTTTTAACTTTCCCCATTGAGTACAATGCCTTCTACTGCCTTCCCTATCAACTATAGTAATGGAAAGATTTTGCATTGAAATGGAAATTATTAAACACAAGAAGGTTCTGATAAACTGTTAAAAGGCATGTGGCTGGGTTATGTGAAAAGTATGACCCTTGAAGGCCTTAGTAGTTATTGAGAACAGAAATGGGTACCATTATCCTATGTACACATGTCTGATTACTGGAATGTTTTTGTCCTCGGTTATACATTGGCCAACAATTTCTCCTTTGTTCTTTCACTACTGTGCTTTCAATCTGTGAATAACAGACATGCACCATTCAGATATTTAAATAAAAAAATGAAGTGAATACAGTGCGAATAGGACACAAATAATTAAACTCTAATTGCAATCACACTCTTTGGTATTTTCATCCTCCATTGTCGCTTGAGTTAAACCAACAACTTGCAATTTTGCTGTACAGGCTTATTCAAAGGAATGCTTATTTTGTGAAAATGAAAACAACTTGCTGGTAGCCTGAAATGCTAATCTTTGAATAACATTCTGTCCACCTCTCCCAGTTTTATCACTAAATCAACAGAACTTGGAGCTTGTATGAGTTGGACACCTGTTTTCTTAAAGCTTTAGAGAGTAGGCTAAAGCACTGCACCAGAGGTACTCTCAGCCCCCGACACTGTTGTTTTCTCCCTGTTAGAGGCTAGGTGAGGTATTCAGGAACCCTTTAGAACCGCTGATTGACAACCATATTAAATAACAGAGAAGTTTCAGGAGAGGCTGGTTCTCCTGAGGTTCCACAGGCTCTAATTCTTCTTGAATCCGAAATGAGCATTCCCATGTTCCTCAGCCCTGATTTAACCGTTCTAAAACACCCACGTGAGCTCAGCACTGAACAAAACCCAAATGCTGCTAATGCCAAGTTAATTAACACAGACCCAGATGCTCAGCCCTCAGAAAGCCATGGAGCGCCAGAGAGGGAATATTGCCCTCAAGTTCTGTTTATTTTCATGCTAATGCCTCGGTGTCAGTGGGATGGACATTTGCTAGGCGCTCTCAGCTCAGCTGCTTGGATAATTTTGTTTATGCAGCCTTCTCTTTCCAAAAATGGTGTGATTAATTTGGGCATCATGGCTTTTGACACTGACACCGTTTGCCGTTGGCTCTCTATGAAAGTCTGTGGCAGCTAGCAGGTGGGTGGTTTTCAGAAGCAAAATGAGCAAATAAGACCTTTGTCTGGCTAAATCTAATTAGTTAGCTTTAAGTATAAGAAAACCTGTAGTTTTCTCATACAATTTACAACCAAATGTTGACTTAGTTACTTTATAAATCATTTTATGAGGGCTCCTCCATTGTTGGTATGAAGAAAATCAAGTAATTTTTTCAAATCCTTTTGTGAGACATTGAATACCAGCTACATTTTACTTTGGAGACTCTCCAATTGATTACTTTGAAAACGTCAAATGTTATCCGTTCTTGGACAAAATTATTAATTGGACTGTGATATTGAAAGGTAAAAGGACTGCTATCATTTAAGTAACCTCAGACTAGCTCTCTCCGTATATAAATGTAAATGAATTACTTAAAAATCATACAATGTGATTTTCTGGATTTTTGTTTTAGATTCCGTCTCTCACAGTTGAAGAGTACCTATGATAAAAAATTACAGACCTCTACATGCTTTGTAAGTAGGAAAACCTGCAAAATTGGTAGTGTATCAAATACTTGTTCTCCCCACTGTACATCTAAGTAAGAAAGGAATGAGAATATATACATATGTCAGGGTGGCAGTGGACTAAGATCCAGTGGAATAGTAAGCTTTAAAGTAAACAATATACGCATAAGAGATTTGTGATGCAATATGTAAACTTAACCACTGTGATATACAGTCCCTGGGTTAGAAATTAATAAAATAAACACAATGGCAGGGTGCTGGAAGGGTAAGATCTGACAAATGATTTAATTCAGGAGGCATTAATCATCATCAGTTAGCATGATGAGAACCTGCATCATACAGCTTTTTGTCAACAGAATCCCTTTAATCGAATGCATATCCTTGAACCAAGCAGTGAGTTGCCAACCTATTCTTTCGCCATAGAAACAAAAGTCTTACCTTTCCTTCATCAAATGATGTGTATAATTGAAAGGAAAGATAGTGTGTTCTTATATCTCTGCAAGTTTTGAAGTAAAGATAATTAAAAGGTCAAATGAGTGACCAAGGTAGTGGGCCGGTTGTGGATTCACCGGCTATAACCCACCCTGTCACCCAATCATTTAATTGACTTTGCTTTGCATGCTGTATCACACCGATTACAGAGGAAAGAGAAATCTACCCAGGGTGGGCAGGCAAGGTCATCAATCATTCAACCAGACCTGTAAACACTAACAGTCTGTAAATGATTCAAACGATAGTGAAAATCTAACAGCCAGCCACGGACAACAAATCTCCTTCAACCTCTATTAAAACAGATTGACATGCAGTGGCTCCCTGATTCCATATCTCTCAGATGGATTCTGTGTAGCAGAATATTTGTACCACCTTTCCATAACTCTTCAATACTTTGTATTCGTCCAAGTACTGTATTTCGAGTCCTTTGACTACTTGATTTTTCATGACTCTCTTGATCTGAAGAGGCAGTGCAGATTTAGAAGCATCACTCCGTATGTCTTGTTGGATGTCAGAGACTGTGGGCAGTTCGCCAACACCCTTGATCCACTACAATTGGCATACCAACCCAACAAATCCACGGACAACTCAATCGCCGTTGCACTGCACACCACCCTATCCCACCTGGACAAGAGGAACACCTATGTGAGAATGCTGTTCATCGACTATAGCTTATTTTTGAATACCATAGTGCCAAGCTCATCACTAAGCTCAGCAAAATATTTAAAGCATGTGTCCACTTTTCAGTCTCCTCCATTTCCACTAACTGAAGTTAACTGTAAGAATTATAGATAGATAGATACTGTAGGTACTTTATTGATCCCTGGGGGGAAATTTCTTTGTCAAGCAGCTACGAAAAACACAGGGCAGGTGCAAAATGCCAGAACGAAATACACAAAAGACAGATACATGATACATTGTGCAGCAGTATGAAGAAGTCTGGAGAGCAAAAAGCTATAAAAAGGCATTGCATAGTATGAGTGAATGACTGAATAGGTACACCATACATTGTTTTATATAAATCATTTTTTTTAAATTGCAGATTTTGAAAAGGCTTTTGATAAAGTATGACTAGAATTTATATATAAATGCCTGGACTATTTTAATTAAGGATAACCTTTTATAAAATGGGTTATTTATAGTAATCCCAGGTGTAAAATAATAAATCATGTCTACTTAACAGAATGTATAAAACTGTCAAGAGGAGTTAAACAAGGTTGTCCACTGTCGGCGTATCTATTCATTATGGTCATTGAAATGTTAGCTATTAAAATGAGATCCAACAATAATATAGAAGGGCTAGAAATCCAGGGCTACGTATCACCGGGGCCACGCTGCCTGCCCTCCAGGACATCTACAACACCCGGTGTCAAAGGACGACCAGGAAAATCATCAAGGACCTCAGTCACTTAAGCCCGGACTGTTCACTCAGCTACTGTCCAACAGACAGAGACAGTACAGGTGCAATATAGACACACACACACAGCCAACACTGCTGTCCCATGTTATAGAGACATTGAACCACTGGTCACTGTGTATTTAAATACTGTATCCCAGACATAGCTTATTCTATATTAGATCTACTGCTGTAGTTTATCTTGTTTAAATTCCCCCGGTATGCATATGTATAGATTGCATTTTGATACTGCTACAGTGCTATTTGGGTTGCTAATTGGATTCCTCTCACCATTCTTGATTTCTTGTATTTTGTTTAGTATTTTTCTTCACATTTTAATTGCTTGAAATTTGACTGCATTGTTAGGAGCTAAAAACATAAGCATTTCGCATGCACCGCCATAACACCTGCTAAACTGTGTACGCGACCAATAAACTTTGATTTGATTTATTGGCACTGAGATATGAAGCATTCTCCTCTCTGAAGTATGCATGCTATTGATTCCTCAGGGGCACTATCAATCACTGTGATAACTCTAGCATCACATAACTTATTGAGAGCCATCATTCAGCCAATGGGCAGTGGGATGAGTGAGGAAGAGTAGACAATGAAGGGACAGAAATCTATGGTCTTTTCTATCTCCCTTTCTATCTTTCATATTCTCCCTCGCCCCCCCTACCCCAATTTCAATTCAGTTCAAAATGTTTTATTGATATGACACATTTGTCTGTCCCTCTCTCTCGGTTTCTATCTCTCTGTTTCTCAATCTCTCCTCTCTCCAGTCTCTGGTTAGTGTGAGTCTGCAGGCACCAGGCACGTCCAGGCTGGCAGCGGTCTGTAATGTTTTTAACCCCCTGGAGTCAATGTCTGCGCCCGTGGAAATCTAATTAGCATAATTAAAAAATCTGTCTGTTTAAGATAGATATATCTGTTTTTTTAATGGGCTGCGTCTCATTCCAAGCTAGGATTCTTAGTGTCCAACAAGCTTTCTCTGCCCTTAGCCTTGTTCTGAACACCTCCAAAACAAAGGTAATGTGGTTTGGTAAGAAAAAAGGCCCCTCTCCCCACAGGTGTGATTACTACCTATGAGGGTTTAGAGCTTGAGGTAGTCACATCATACAAGTACTTGGGAGTATGGCTGGACGGTACACTGTCCTTCTCTCAGCACATATCAAAGCTAAAGCTCGTAATCACTCCTCTTTCACTCCAGCTGACAAACTAACCCTGATTCAGATGACCATCCTACCCATGCTAGATTATGGAGACATAATTTATAGATCGGCAGGTCAGCGGCTAGATATCCTTTACCATTCGGCCATCAGCTTTGCCACCAATGTTCCTTATAGGACACATCACTGCACTCTATACTCATCCGTAAACTGTTCATCTCTGTATATCCCTGTCGCAAGACCCACTGGTTGATGCTTATTTATAAAACCCTGTTAGGCCTCACTCCCCCCTATCTGAGATATCTACTGCAACCCTCATCCTCCACATACAACACCCGTTCTGCCAGTCACATTCTGTTAAAGGTCCCCAAAGCACACAAATCCCTGGGTCGCTCGTCTTTTCAGTTCGCTGCAGCTAGCGACTGGAACAAGCTGCAACAAACACTCAAACTGGACAGTTTTATCTCAATCTCTTAATTCAAAGACTCAATCATGGACACTCTTACTGACAGTTGTGGCTGCTTTGCATGATGTATTGTTGTCTGTGCCCAATAATGTTTGTACCCTGTTTTGTGCTGCTACCATGTTGTGTTGCTTCCATGCTGTGTTGTCATGTGTTGCTGCCATGCTATGTTGTTGTGTCAGGTCTCTCTTTATGTAGTGTTGTCTTTTGTCTTATATTTTTAATCCCAGCCCCCATCCCTGCAGGAGGTCTTTTGCCTTTTGGTAGGCCGTCATTGTAAATAAGAATTTGTTCTTAACTGGCTTGCCTAGTTAAATAAAGGTTAAATAAAAAATTTAATAAAATAAACAGCACAGTGACTACTGTTCTCCATTTAAATAGGCTGAATGACTGATTACAAGATTGGAGACGTGTGATACTAATTAAAGAAACAAATTAGTTTGAAATATCACTATAATCCAATTATTTATTATCTTTTCTAAGGGGTACCAACAAATGTGTCCAGGCCATTTTAGAGAATCTTTGTAGAATAAGCAATACATCTCTTTTCACAGCTTCTTTGCTTTATTCTATGACATACCAAAGGCATGCAAGTATACATGATAAAATAGCTTTTAATTTAATCTCTTTTCAGGAGGAATTAAGAATTATAAGGGTACCAACAAATTTGAGTTCTTTTGGTGGCAAGAATTGTAATAATTTAAATAGAAAAACTTGGTGTTCAATCAAGTTTAGTTTTTTGTATCAGTTCATAAACCATGTTTATTTTATTTTTTTATTTCACCTTTATTTAACCAGTGTCAGGCTCTGGCCATAGAGAAGCCTATTGCTTCTCTATAATTCTATGGTCAGAGTCTGGCAGTTCTATATGTTCTATATCTGTGTGGTGTTGTGTGTTGGATCCCTAATTAGAGGCAGCTGCTATGCATTGTCTCTAATTAGGGATCCTACTTAAGTGTGTATGTTCCACTCCCTAGGCGTGGTTCATTGTCTTCATGTCTGTTCAAAGTAAGTGTGTTTCCTTTGTAAATGTATCATTGTTATTTTGTGTAGTTCACGTCAAGTATAGTTTAATACTTAAATAAATTATGTCGAACTATCGCTGCGCCTTGGTCCATTTATACACCCGAGCATGACAACCAGGCAGGGCAGCTGAGAACTAGGTCTCATTTACAACTGTGACCTGGCCAAGATAAAGCAAAGCAGTGCGACAATAAAAAAACATGGAACAAACCAACATACAGACAAAGACACTATAGAACTATATACAGTGTGTGCAAATGTAGTAAGATTAGGGAGGTAGGACAATAAATAGGCCATAGTGGCGAAATAGTTACAATTTAGCATTAACACTGGAGTGATAAATGTGCAAATATGCCTTAGGTGCGGGCAGAGACACTGGGGTGTAAATGAGCAAAAATACCAGTATGGGGATGAGGTAGTTGGGGTGAGCTATTTACTAATGGGCTATATACAGGTGCAGTGATCGGTAAGCAGCTCTGACAGCTGATTCTTAAAGTTGGTGAGGGAGATAGAAATCTCCAGCTTCAAGGATTTATGCAATTCGTTCCAGTCATTGGCAGCAGAGAACTGGAATGAATGGCGGCCAAAAGAGGTATTTGCTTTGGGGGGTGACCAGAGAAATATACCTGCTGGAGTGCAGGCTATGAGTGGGTGACCAGTGAGCTAAGATAAGGTGGGGCTTTACCTAGCAAGGACTTATAGATGACCTGGAACCAATGGGTTTGGCGACAAATATGTAGTGAGGGCCAGCCAACGAGAGCATACAGGTCGCAGTGGTGGATAGTATATGGGGCGTTGGTGACAAAACGGATGGCACTGTGATAGACTACATCCAATTTGCTGATAAGAGTGCCGAAATCAAGGATCGGTAGGATAGTCAGATTTACGAGGCCATGTTTGGCAGCAAGAAGAAAGCCTTCTTGCGGAATAGGAAGCCGATTCTAGATTTAATTTTGGATTGGATATGATTAATGTGAGTCTGGAAGGAGAGTGAACAGTCTAACCAGACATCTAGGTATTTGTAGGTGTCCACATATTCTAAGTCAGACCCGTCCAGAGTAGTGATGCTAGTCAGGCAGACAGGTGCGGGCAGCGATCGGTTGAAGAGCATGCATTTAGTTTTGCTAGCATTTAAGAGCAGTTGGAGGCCACGGAAGGAGTGATGTATGGCATTGAAGTGTCCAATGAAGGGCCAGATGTATACAAAATTGTGTCGTCTTCGTAGAGGTGGATCAGAGAGTCACCAGCAACAAGAGCGACATCATTGATATATACAGAATAGAGTCGGCCCGAGATTTGAACCCTTATGCACCCCCATAGAGACTGCCAGAGGTCCAGACAACAGGCCCTCCGGTTATGATATCGTTTAGGACCTTGAGCGTGGCTGAGGTGCACCCATGACCAGCTCGCAAACCAGATTGCATAGCGGAGAAGGTACGGTGGGATTCGAAATGGTCGGTGATCTGTTTGTTAACTTGGCTTTCGAAGACTTTAGAAAGGCAGGGCATGATGGATATAGGTCTGTAACAGTTTGGGTCTAGAGTGTCTCCCCTTTGAAAAGCGGGATAGCCACGGCAGCTTTCCAATCTCTAGGGATCTCAGACGATATGAAAGAGGTTGAAACGGTGGGGTTATGTCACATATACAGCTATCGAAAATATGGGAATGTCTGCTCAATCCAAACTTATAACCAACTGATTGCAGCATTAACACAAAAAATGGGGGAGACAAGTGGAAGAGCATACAGTATATTAAAGATACAAATTGGATGAAAATAATTGGCATAAATAGAAAAATATACCAGTATAATTTGAGGACAAAAATGTTGATAGCTGCGCCAAGCAGGTTGCAAAATAAAGGGGAAGAGATTTGATGTACTGATTCCATGTCAGTACTGTTAGTTGATCTAAATTGGGATATGCTTAAGACTCCTGCCGTCCTACAATCTAAGCTAGATGCCCTCAATCTCACACCAATTATCAAGGAACCTAGCAGGTACAACCCTAAATCCGTAAACAAGGGCACCCTCATAGATATCATTCTGACTAACATGCCCTCTAATTACACCTCCGCTGTCTTCAACCAGGACTCAGCGATCACTGCCCCATCGCCTGTGTCCGTAATTGGTCCATGGTCAAACGACCACCCCTCATCACTGTCAAACGCTCCCTAAAACCCTTTAGAGAGCAGGCCTTTCTAACGGACCTGGCCTGGGTATCCTGGAAGTAGAGGATGCCTGGTTGTTCTGTTAAAGTGCTTTCCTCACCATCTTAAATAATCATGCCCCATTTCAAAAGTTTAGAACTATGAACAGATATAGCCCTTGGTTCACTCCAGACTTGACTGCCCTCGACCAGCACAAACATTCTGTGGCGTACTGCAACTTTTCAGGGAAGTAAGGAACCAATTTACACAGTCAGTTAGGAAAGTAAAGGCTAGCTTTTTCAAACAGAAATGTGCATCCTGTCGCACTAATTCCAAAAGGTTTTGGGACACTAAAGTCCATGAAGAATAATAGCACCTCCTCCCAGCTGCTCACTGCACTGAGGCTAGGAAACACTATAAATATATGATAATTGAGAATTTCAATGCATTTTTCTACTGCTGGCAATGTAAAGAAATAAAAAACAATAAAGTGACAGAAAAAAAAATATATAGATGTACAGGTCGTAAATACAGGTGCTATTGGACCTGTGTCAAATCGGAGAGCCTGTTGTCCGGACATCTGGCAGTCTATGGGGGTGCCACAGGGTTAAATTATTGGGCTGACTCTTCTCTGTATATATCAATGATGTCGCTCTTGCTGCTGGTGACTCTCTGATCCACCTCTATGCAGACGACAACATTCTCTATACATCTGGCCATTCTTTGGACATTGTGTTAACAAACCTCCAAACGAGCTTCAATGCCATACAACACTCCTTCCGTGGCATCCAACTGCTCTTAAATTATAATAACTCGATCGCTGCCCGCACCCGACCGCTGGACTAGCATCACTACTCTCGACGGGTTTGACTTAGAATATGTGGACACCTACAAATACCTAGGTGTCTGGTTAGACTGTAGACTCTCCTTCCAGACTCACATTTAGCATCTCCAATCCAAAATTAAATCTAGAATCGGCTTCCTATTTCGCAGCAAAGCCTCCTTCACTCATGCTGCCAAACATGGCCTCGTAAATCTGACTATCCTACCGATCCTTGACTTCGGCGATCATTTACAAAATAGCCTCCAACACTCTACTCAGCAAATTGGATGTAGTCTATCACAGTGCCACACGTTTTATCACCAAAGCCCCATATACTACCCACCACTTCGAACTGTATGCTCTCGTTGGCTGGCCCTCACTACATATTCGTCGCCAAACCCACTGGCTCCAGGTCATCTAAGTCTTTGCTAGGTAAATCTCAGCTCGCTGGTCACCATAGCAACACCCACCCGTAGCATGCGCTCCAGCAGGAATATTTCACTGGTCATCCCCAAGGCCAACACCTCCTTTGGCCGCCATTCCTTCCAGTTCTCTGCTGCCAATGACTGAAACGAATTGCAAAAATCCTTGAAGCTGGAGACTACCATCTCCCTCAATAACTTTAAGCACCAGCTGTCAGAGCAGCTTTCCGATCACTGCACCTGTATACAGCCCATCTGTAAATAGCCTACCCTACTACCTCATCCCCATATTATAATTTTTGCTAATTTTCACCCCAGTATCTTCTATTTGCACATCTATCACTCCAGTGTTAATGCTAATTTGTAATTATTTCGCCACTATGGCCTATTTATTGCCCTACCTTCCTAATCTTACTACATTTGCAAACACTGTACATAGATTTTATTTTGTGTTATTGACTATTTTTGTTTATCCCATGTGTTTTTGTCACACCGCTTTGCTTTGACTTGGCTAGGTCACAGTTGTAAATGAGAACTTGTTCTCAACTGGCCTACCTGGTTAAATAAAGGTGAAATAAAAACTATATACAGTGGGGAGAACAAGTATTTGATACACTGCCGATTTTGCAGGTTTTCCCACTTACAAAGCATGTAGAAGTCTGTAATTTTTATCATAGGTACTCTTCAACTGTGAGTGACTGAATCTAAAATAAAAATCCAGATAATCACATTGTATTATTTTTAAATAATTAATTTGCATTTTATTGCATGACATAAGTATTTGATCACCTACCAACCAGTAAGAATTCCGGCTCTCACAGACCTGTTAGTTTTTCTTTAAGAAGCCCTCCTGTTCTCCACTCATTACCTGTATTAGCTGCACCTGTTTGAACTCGTTACCTGTATAAAAGACACCTGTCCACACACTCAATCAAACAGACTCCAACCTCGCCACAATGGCATAGACCAGAGAGCTGTGTAAGGACATCAGGGATAAAATTGTAGACCTGCACAAGGCTGGGATGGGCGACAGGACAATAGGCAAGCAGCTTGGTGAGAAGGCAACAACTGACGCAATAATTAGAAAATGGAAGAAGTTCAAGATGACGGTCAATCTCCCTCAGTCTGGGGGAAGGAGGTTGTTGGCCAAGATCTTGCGATACATGGCCCCATCATCCTCCCCTCAATACGCTGCAGTCGTCCTGTCCCCTTTGCAGAAAGGCATCCCCAAAGAATGATGTTTCCACCTCCATGCTTCACGGTTGGGATGGTGTTCTTGGGGTTGTACTCATCCTTCTTCTTCCTCCAAACACGGCGAGTTGAGTTTAGACCAAAAAGCTCTATTTGTCTCATCAGACCACACGACCTTCTCCCATTCCTCCTCTGGATCATCCAGATGGTCATTGGCAAACTTCAGACGGGCCTGGACATGCGCTGGCTTGAGCAGGGGGACCATGCGTGCGCTGCAGGATTTTAATCCATGACGGCGTAGTGTGTTACTAATGGTTTTCTTTGAGACTGGTCCCAGCTCTCTTCAGGTCATTGACCAGGTCCTGCCGTGTAGTTCTGGGCTGATCCCTCACCTTCCTCATGATCATTGGTGCCCCACGAGGTGAGATCTTGCATGGTGCCCCAGACCGAGGGAGACTGACGTCATCTTGAACTTCTTCCATTTTCTAATAATTGCGTCAACAGTTGTTGCCTTCTCACTAAGCTGCTTGCCTATTGTCCTGTAGCCCATCCCAGCCTTGTGTAGGTGGGCCAAAATCCCTGCTGCAGTGTGTGCAAACCTGGTCAAGAACTACAGGAAACGTATGATCTCTGTAATTGCAAACAAAGGTTTCTGTTCCAAATATTAAGTTCTGCTTTTCTGATGTATCAAATACTTATGTCATGCAATAAAATGCAAATTAATTATTTAAAAATCATACAATGTGATTTTCAGGACGGTGTTGGGCTGTAAGCACAACCCCCACTTGTGGACGTCGGACCCTCATACCACCCTCATGGAGTCTGTTTCTGACCGTTTGAGCAGACACATGCACATTTGTGGCCTGCTGGAGGTCATTTTGCAGGGCTCTGGCAGTGCTCCTCCTTGCACAAAGGCGGAGGTAGCGGTCCTGCTGCTGAGTTGTTGCCCTCCTACGGCCTCCTCCACGTCTCCTGATGTACTGGCCTGTCTCCTGGTAGCGCCTCCATGCTCTGGACACTACGCTGACAGACACAGCAAACCTTCTTGCCACAGCTCGCATTGATGTGCCATCCTGGATCCTGGATGAGCTGCACTACCTGAGCCACTTGTGTGGGTTGTAGACTCCCTCTCATGCTACCACTAGAGTGAAAGCACTGCCAGCATTCAAAAGTGAGCAAAACATCAGCCAGGAAGCATAGGAACTGAGAAGTGGTCTGTGGTCACCACCTGCAGAACCACTCCATTATTGGGGGTGTCTTGCTAATTGCCTATAATTTCCACCTGTTGTCTATTCCATTTGCACAACAGCATGTGAAATGTATTGTCAATCAGTGTTGCTTCCTAAGTGGACAGTTTGATTTCACAGAAGTGTGATTGACTTGGAGTTACATTGTGTTTAAGTGTTCCCTTTATTTTTTTTGAGCAGTGTATATTAGTGTTTAAGTATTCATAATTCCATCAATTTTACGCACAAGGAAACCATAAATAAAGGTCAAGTGGAAAAAGCATCTACTTAATTTTTTCCAATAGAATCTCCATGCACTGTAATTAATAAATTGATAAGAGCTATTGATAAGACCTAGGTAAATTACTAATCCGTTTGGAGAAGGGGATTGTAAATATACATAGCAATTGTAATAGACCATTTTTTATTATATTATGATCCCTGGAGACTGTGAAACCAGTGATGTGGAAGCAAACCGAAAATCATATCAACTTGACAAGTATAGCAGCACCTTTATAAATAGCTTTGCCATTATTCAGAATTGTAATTGTATGCACTTATAATTTGCAGGGATGAAATTTGGAGACCCAGGCTTTTCTCAGCTTTATATATATTTTTTTATCATGTTAAATATTAACCACCTAAAGTAATACCCACATACCTTTAGAATTGTCACTTTGTTGTTAGTTTAATTACATTTCTAGCCTACATTTTGCATAATTTCATTTCATTCAATTATGTTTAACTTTCTTTCCTCTGACACATCCGTGAAGTTGTTCCTGAGGGATGTTAGCAATAGTGGGTCATATTAGGCTAATGTTGTGCAATAATTTGGGGCATGTAGCCTATTTGAATCATTTTGGAACTCAGATCACACGTGGCGGTTCACATTGTCATACAGTTGCATAACTAGTGAGGATTAGGACAGATCCATAGGACTATTGTTCAACCCCTGTTGTACACTTTTTTTTCCACATTCCAATATTTCATGCATTGAACTTCCAGGATGAATCAAACCACTATTTTTGATTCATCAATATACAGTATCTCATACGAAAAGCTTCCCAAACACTGTTTTATGATTCATACATATTTTCCTTACCCTAAAATGTGCCTACGTGATCAGAGTATTTTTAAATTGTCACGTTTGTGGATAAAGTGAGACCAAGGCGTAGTGCAGCTATATTTTATTAAGCAAACTTTGAAAGCGAAAGCAAAAACAACTCAGAGCACGGCCGTAACAGCATTTTAGCACACAGGAACCAAACAAAACAATGAACCACAACACAGGTCGGAACGATTACAAATTAAATAGGGTCCCCAATTAGAGACAACGCATAGCAGCTGCCTCTAATTGGGGACCAAACACAAATCCCAACATTCACCCAGAGGCTTCCCTATGGTCAGGACCTGACAAATGTACCAGTTGGTGCAAAAACGGATGCGAATATGCATATATTTAGATGGCTTTCTTTAATTGATCCCTATATTTTGAACCTGTTCTCTCTATGTATTCTAGTGAGTTTGTGAGTCTTTTATTAAAGTTACACCATATTTAAAGGGATGGCTTAAGATAAATGTCCTGAAAATCAATGAGAAAATATTTTGCCAGGAAATGTGGTTTTCAGAGGTTGAATTGAAATTAGTGCACACAAGGGAACCACACCTACAAAGCTTGTTACTCACCTGCATAAATTAAGTCTGAATATAAACTACTGAGAAATGCGTAGGTAAGGCGTGAGTAGGAAATGTATGCCTTTCCTAAATCTGAATCAGGCCCGTAAAGCATGCATGTTCAAGATAGCATACATGTCTTCACAGGTCTGTGGAGATATTCACAATTGCTGCAATAATCTCAAACAGCATTGATCACTTGTACTTTTAATGTAATCATAACTGATATACAGGTAATTTGGTTCTACTATTAGATGAAGCGCAGTGATAACACAATCAAAAATTTCTTTGCTGGGCTTTTAAATGGTTGAAAAAATATAACCATGTTTCTCTTTGCTTATTTAAGTTGTCCTTGACATAATATGGACTTGGTCTTTACTAAATAAGGCTATCTTCTGTAAACCACCCCTACCTTGTCACAACACAACTGATTGGCTCAAACCCACTAAGGGAAGAAATTCCACTTTTAACAAGGCACACCTGTTAATTGAAATGCATTCCAGGTGACTAACTCATGAAGCTGGTTGAGAGAATGCAAAGCGTGTGCAAAACTGTCATCAAGGCAAAGGGGGGCTACTTTGAAGAATCTCAAATATTACATATATTTTGATTTGTTTAACACTTGTTTGGTTACTACATTACTCCATATGTGTTATTTCAGTGTTGATGTCTTCACTATTATTCTACAATGTAGAAAATAGTAAAAATAAAGAAACCCTTGAGTGAGCAGGTGTGTCCAAACTTTTGTAGTGTAAGACCCGACTCTGGAGAGATGAGGAGCAGGTACAGGGAGTTAAACATTTAATGTACACAGGCACAGAACAAGACAGGAACAGCGTTAGCACCTGGTAAATGATATACTACAATTAATGTGGACGCGGGAAATGGAGCTGGGGAACAGACAGATACAGGGGAGGTAATAAACAGGATGATTGAGTCCAGGTGAGTCTAATAATTTCTGATGTGTGTGTGATGAGGGAAGCAGGTGTGCGTAATGATGGTGGCAGGAGTGGGTAGTGCTGGGCAGCCTGGCGCCAGGGAAGGAGAGCGGGATCAGGCATGATACTGAAGGTTGTAATCTCTTATCAAAATCTCAACCAACTATTACGCAATTATCCACATTGAAATTACTTGGTGTGTCCATTTTGTAGATACCAAGACACACATCTAAAATAATTTTGATGGTAACTCAAAGGGGTTGCTATTCTTACGGACAGCCTTAAGTAAACAAGCATCCATTATCTGAGAACCCCACTGCCTGTAATCATGTCAATGCTGCATCCCCCTTCAGGAGCTAGATATGAAATATTCATAAGGGATGTTTTGAACTGCATCTGAAGTCAAATAATGGTAAGTGAGTCAGAGAGGAGAGGGTCTGTACAGCGTCAGTGTTTGCTGTGCCTTGTAATCGAGTTTAATAAATAACAGCAACAGTAGGGTCCCGACCCACTTTCGCCATGAAATTAAAGGGAAACTTTTTGTACGTCGGCCATTAAACACAGGGCCGTTGGCATCATCTACCCAGACACTTCTCAGGTCAGTTTGTCACCCCGTAGAGCCTTCACAGGCTTTTAAAAAGTTAATTGTTTGGTCCTATCTCCCTGTGTCAGAAACAAGACGTAACCTTTCAGCACCAAGCATTAATTATTTTTTGGTTAGTTTCTTGGTCTAGTTGTTTCTCTAATGGGTGTCATTACTTTGGTCTAACTGTAAGAGTGTTTAGTGACATGTAAATATTACATTTTTATGACTCAGTGAATATTGTCATTTCATTCAACTAAATAGTTTAATTGAAAATGTAAAATGTTTCCTTTTCACTCGAGTTTTAAAACACCAAGGAAATTGTCAATTATTTAAATTAAGGGAATTGTGCTATTTGCTGATATTTTTCATCTGGTTGGTTGATTAACCTTTCAACTTTGCTATTTTATATTGGTAGATTCACTTTTCAACTTTTATATTTAGTAGGGCCTTTTTTTCAACCAAAACAGCATTTGTTATTCTGGACATAAAGAGTGACTGCCTGCCCCACAAGAAAGGGAGATGCGGGCTCATGACAGTACCGAATCCCTTTGAAAATGGCCTATGTGGCATCAATGGCATCAAAGTCAAACAGTTATTCTACAGTAGTGTCAAAATTGACATTAAGTCCGTTATGTCTAAAACGTAGTTTGGAACATCCATAAGTCACAATGGGTAAATTCAATTTGGGTTTTGATTTGACGGTGTCCATTTGTGACTAACGTGGGGTGAACAGCTGTGGTGATTTCTCTATATCCAAGAGCATTGATAGTGCGACGGACCTGTTCAGCAGCTCCGTTGTGAATTTGTTTGCTTGAGAAATACTGCACCAAGCACCTTAGTTAACTAAAACATCCTCGTCAAAATTCATTACAGATTCATTTAGTTATCTTATATTCATTCTTGGGGTTTTGAGGAAGTGAAATAGGCTTCCGCGTCTCATGGGGGACAAACAGGGAATCGGTTGGGAAACACCTCAGACTGAAATCCTGTTTTGGCTTATTGTTGTATTTTATTTTCCCCCGAAAAATAAGAAAATATTTGACTCAAAAGGTATAGCATATTTTGTGCTACCTCTAATGGCTCTCACTAAATGACCAGTTAGAATTCTGTACTTTTAAAACATTGACAAGATTGTCTCACTCTGACCTCAAATTCCTTACTTCCTATTTTTGCCTCTACAGGGGGAGACACTCCATCCATCCATTTGTATGACAGGTGACTCTCCCTTAGTGCAGATGAAAGCCTGTCTTACAACAGCCTGGCAGGGGGTGGTGTGAAGTCACAACCTGATGGAGTGCGCCACAGAATCACAATCACTTCAGTAGTTCCTCAGTCAAAGCACCACATATTATGGCCGAAGCAATGGAAATCACCATTGTTGATGTACAGAACACAAAAAAAGATGTTGTAAAACTGAGTTTGGTAAGAGCCAATTAAGAACATTCAATGTTCCAAATGGTACACCAGATATGGCTGAATACGGAATACTGCTTTCAAAAGGAATGTATTTTGAAGTTCTACCACTTCTAATTCTAAGTGGTACAATACAAGAGGGGTGTTGGATTTTCTGGGGGTTTTCTTAGTATCCATGGGGAGTATCATAACCATCGTACCCTGCACCGCGCCTGCAGCCTTTACTGTCCTCAACCTGCCAATGAAGTCAGAGGAAATAAGCCAACATCAGTCAGTGTCTTCCATCGTTGACAACAGGAGGTAGAGAGGAGGGTTTTTTCCACCTTCGATGTCAGATTCAGAATTTAAATTTGTCCTTTCACTTTCATCCTCCGCAGAGGGTTGAATCTTAGCCCAGGGCACCTCTCCTCTCCCACCAGGGATCCTTCTATCTCTCCCTCTAACCACTTCCTTTCCAAAAAATAGGCAGTTATTCTAAATCCTCAGATTGCGTCAATTAGTTGGCAACATGGTAGGACAATCAGTGGTGCTTTGGCCAGCAATATTTAAACAAATCAAACGACCCTTCAATCCCCTCTCGCTTAACATTTTTAACACAGACAGGAAAGAGGTCAGCATGATCTGAAAAACACCCTTGCAGTATGCTTGAGAATAATAAACAAGTTTAGGAATGGCCCTATTGGGAAACAATACATCTGCACCTGTAATTGTTTTAAAAAGGCCTCCAGCAATCCATTTGATAGTTGAATACCGGCCAAAACAATTGGTGAGAGGTGGCTTCACCAGGCTAATTGTCTAATCTTAAGCAATGACAGTCAGGGTTGGATTAAGCTTCTGCCTATGAGAGCCTGTGATTTGATAGCACGGAAGTGCAGGAATAATTTACATTTATTATGTCACAGTCCTGTTACACAGACCAAATCCCAGGGAATTAACTTCAGTTCCGGAACCCTAATCTTTTTTAACCATCCTGCAGAAATTAAGGCGAGAGTGGTCGATATGCCTTCGACTTATTTTACGTTGGGGCCACTGCACTCCTTATCGCACTCCCCAAAGGCATTGACAGAGGAATTTATCTGCCCAGCCACTATCTGCCCAGCCAAGAATAGGACCATTTGAGTTTCCCTTGGCTCTGGCAGTATTGATGAATTTATCATACTGTGTTCAGTCAAAAGAACCAATCCCTCCTTTACAGATTGGATCGTGCATCAATCAAACTCCTTTTCTGCACATACAGCCCTGATGTGGTGAATGAAGGAATGTCTATTCATAAACTGATCTTTTTTTCTCTCCCTTTAAATAAATTAAAAGTGAATAGTTCCTGTCCAATCCAATGAGATCGTATGTGAGCTGCAGCTTAAAGGGGTCGATACACTCTACCTTTTCTGAGTCAAGATCACTTTCGCAATCAAAATGCACCTTTTTTTCGCCAGTAGGCCTACTGTCTGGGGTAGAAAGGTAGGCCTAACTTTTGAAAGTAGCCTACCATGCTTAGATTCATAACGATGTTTCAGATTGAATTTCGTTACACTGATTTGGCATTGGAGAAATATGATAAGATGAACACATGGCCCTATCTCTCTGTCCATTCTTAGCCTGTAATTTCGATAATTTGTGTGGTACTAAAAAATATTCTTGCGATCGACTGGTTGGCGGCCACTGCTCTACGGAGACAGTAGATATGGAGCGTAGCACAAACCACCACCAGAAACAGAAAGAATAGACCTGTCAGACTCAGCAAATAGGCTTCTCTATGGCCAGAGCCTGACAGTAGCGCAGTGTTGCAATGTTTTTCTTCACTAAAGGAGCGGCTCCTTGTAATACACACCGGCATTCTACATACTTCTGTGCTACCTGAACATTTTGATGAACTGTATCATTCCTTGAGGAGCCATAGGGGCAGTGTTGTTGCTTGGTTCCTTGATCTGAACGATAGCCTATGCATCAAAGTAGCATGTTCTGCATTGACAAACACATATAATCTCAGCGACTGTTCAAACAATAAACCAAACAACACTGTAGCCTTATTAGAATCCCACCCAAAAGGTATTTTGTTGAGTAGTAATAACTACTGCTACCTGGTATTCATGTGCCTCTTCTGCGTGATATGATGACATTCCATTTTTGGCTGATATGGGAGTGAATGCATTGAAGCAGCATATCACATTGGGATAATGTGGTAGGTTACACTGGTGACTAATCTATAAGAATATTTGCCATGGCTAATTATTTATAAATCAAATTATTTCACGAGGGACAGGCTAGCTTGCTAATGAGGTACTGTAAATCAAACCTAAACTTTCATGACATGTAGGCCTAGCTATTATTTATATATGCAGTTGATTATCTTTCAAATTAGCTTAAAGTGGTAAAGCTGTTTTCAATGTGATTCATCTTTGCCTAACTCAAATTGTCAGGCTCCCATATATGTTGAGTCTGTCCTTCACGTTGGTGTGGGTTGTTATCGTTATATGTCGCAGTCACGGTGAAGTAAGTGTGCTTTTGGTTACGTTTAAAATATCGTGTTTTTTTTTTTAACGTAACGTGTGGATTTCGTGTTTTGGTTTCGTTTTGTAGTTCGTCATTTTTTTGTGATTGTTATACATCGCATTACTTTCTGGGCTATACATAGTATAACAAATTAAAAAATGTCAAACAACTATAATCCCTGCGCTGCGTCTTGGTCTCTCCATACACCCAATCGTGACACAAATATATATATATATTTCTCGGTATATCTCACTGGTCACCCCCAAATCTAACACCTCCTTTGGCCGCCATTCCTTCCAGTTCGCTGCTGCCAATGACTGGAACGAATTGCAAAAATCATTGAAGCTAGAGGTTCCTATCTCCCTCAATAACTTTAAGCATCAGCTGTCATAGCTGCTTATCGATCACTGCACCTGTATATAGCCCTTCTGTAAATAGCCCAGACTACTACCTCATCCCCATATTTATTTTTGTTATTTTTCACAAATCTTGCACTCCAGTATATCTATTTGCACATTCATAATTTGCACATCCTTCATTCCTGTGTTAATGATGATAATCTGTAACCTATTTCACCACTATGGTCTATTTATTGTCCTACCTCCTAACCTTATTGCATTTTGCACTACATTTTGCACTCTGTATATAGATTTCCTATTGTGTTTTCGACACATGTTTGTTTACTGTGTAACTCTGTTGTTTTTGTCGCACTGCTTTTGCTTTGTCTTGGTCAGGTCGCAGTTGCAAATGAGAACTTGTTCTCAACTGACCTACCTGGTTAAATAAAGGTGAAATAAAAAAATGGGAAAGTCTCTTATCGCCTTGTGTAACGTTGCTATTTCGGAGTCTAGAAATGCATGGACCAGTATCATGGTAGGAAAAGGTGTCTGCTGCTCAAAAAATCTGACTCCACGCAAGTGCACCCACACACGTAGATCTATGCACGTGAAGCATCAAATCAAAGTTTATTGGTCCCATACACAGATTTGCAGATGTTATAGCAGGTGCAGTGAAATGCATGTGTTTCTAGCTCCAACAGTGCTCTAATACATACCAATAAATAAAAACAATACACATGTAATCCAGATTTTAAAAAAAAAGGAGTTATAAAGGATGCTATGACTAGAATAGAGTGCATACAGTCATGTGAAAAAGTAAGTACATCCCCTGGAAAGTTTTACATATTTGGAAAGATGGATTTTTTATTTCCACTTCAACACTATTGACAAAGGTTACCCAATTTAACAAATCACAAAAAAAACAGAAAATGTTCTGCAAATAAAATAAACAAAAATGCCTTTTCCTTATGGGGAAACAGTTAGCACACCCCTACCATCACATACAATTGCTAAAATTAGAATTAGTGTACCAAAACAAGCGCAAATTATTAGAAAGCATTAGAGAAACTTAGGAGGGTCCAGCCTTCCATAAAGATAAGAAAATTGGTCTGGTTTGGTCTTAACCATATGGGTGTGTGGTAACACATCATTCAAAGATCAAAAGACTTACCCGAGGCTCTCAGAAGAGAGATTATTCATGCCCAATTTCCAAGCAATTCAAAGTACATCATTCCATTTCTAAGCAATTCGAAGTACATCATTCCACTGTCCAACGAAAATTCCAGACCACTGGCAAACTACCTAGGACAGGTCGTCTCACCAAATTCAGCCCAAGAGCTGTTTCTTTCTAATGTTTTCTAATCATTTGCACTTGTTTTGGTACACCTAATTTTAGCCATTTTATGTGATGGTAAAGGTAGGAGTGTACTAAAAGGCATTTTTGTTTATTTTAATTGCATAACATTTTCAATAGTTTTTTTGTGATTTGTTAAATTGAACAAAAATATAAATGCAACATGTAAAATGTTGGTTCCCATGTTTCATGACCTGAAATAAAAGATCACAGAAATGTTCCATACGTACAAAAAGCTTATTTGTCTCAACATTTTGTGCACACATTTGATTACATCCCTGTTAGTGAGCATTTCTCCTTTGCCAAGATAATCCATCCCCCGGACAGGTGTGGCATATCATGAAGTTGATTAAACAGCATGATCATTACACAGGCCACACATCACACCACACAATGCCACAGATGTCTCAAGATTTGAGGAAGAGTGCAATTGGCATGCTGACTGCAGGGATGTCCACCAGAGCTGTTGCCAGAGAATTACATTTTTAAGACCCTCACCTTTCCACAGAGGGGTCCACCGTATCCACCTATGTAACACTTTCGCATCTGCAGTAGAAGGTGACATAGCTACAGCTGTGTTTGTCAGACCATCAGACATCCCGAAAATCGGTCTTCACACAATCGCCTGTAGCGTCAAAACGATACAAATATGACCCCTCTATGTAAAGGTGAGACTCTCATGAAGACGTACATGTGTTGATTGAAGACGATGATTGAATTTAGAACAATAGTGTAATGATGATGAAGAATTGTTGGTATTGTGGGTAGTCTAATTATTTTTTTGATGAAAGGCTGGAAATGGTATATAATTTCCAATCGCAGAGTTAAATCAGACACTGAGTACATCATACAATGTGTGTAGTTCACAATGGAAAGCCGAACCGAAGAAATGGACGCCCCCACAGAATTGCAAATGCTGCAGAATTTAGATAATGGAGTTGGATGGAGGATCGGATATTGAGCTTGAAATCGACTTTGCTAATAAAGTATTTGTCTGATTCTGATGTCCGCCTCCAATGCCTGAGCCTCGCCCCCAGCAAAAACCAGAACAGAGCCAACTGAGACGGTAATCCCAACTGCCACAGTGAGACAGGAGTCTGGCAGGGATGGCAAGGTTTGGGTAGGAAGAAGTGAGGAATTTGTGTGACATGAAGATGTTGCAGCACATCAGAGATTGGACTGTCGCTCATGTGCACAGAAAAGGAAAAAGTATGTGGGACATGTCTATGCACCATTGTATGTCCATGTGGCATATGACGGCATGGATGTGGTGATTTTGGTCTGATAGGTTTTTGATGCAACTGCTACAAGACTCATGAAAACTGTGTCCAGTGCAACCAATTTTTGTGAGAGGCTTGCTCACAAAAATCAAATCTACAAATAAAGTTGATCAAATGTATTACACTGTAATGTTTTTGTGTAAGGGAAATGAAAAATAGGCTATAGGCCTACGTTTTTTCTAGGACTTTGTACATAGTCCAATGTAGTCCCTTGAGTGCCGTCACGATGTCTGCTTGGGGGAAATAAACACAGCAGTGACGATGACTGAAGCAACATTTCTTGATGTTAAGGTATTCCAGATCAGGAGAAAAAAATTACTTGATTTCCTGTACGTTACCACACACCCCTCCACCTTTGTTTTTCCCAGAGTTATTTTTTCCAGAGAGAATATGAAATCAATATCCAGAGAGAGACATGATTATTTTTAACAACACTATCAACAAGGCAGGTCCTACAGGCTCTAGTTTTGTCACACCTGGACTACTGTACAGTCATGTGATTAGGTGCCACAAAGACGAAACTCTAAAAATGACATGTGGCTCAGAACAAGGCAGCACGGCTGGCCCTTAAATGTACACGGAGAGCTAACATTAATAATATGCATAAAATCTCTCATGGCTCAAAGTGGAGGAGAGACTGACTTTATTACTACTTGTTTTTGTAAGAAATGTTGACATGCTGAATGCACCGAGGTGTTTGTTTTAAACTACTAGCACACAGCTCAGACACCCATGCATACCCCACAAGACATGCCACCAAAAGTCACTTCACAATCCCCAAGTCAAGAACAGACTATAGGAGGTGCACAGTACTAATTAGAGCCATGGTTATATGGAACTATATTCCACATCAGGTAACTATTGCAATCAGTAGAATCAGATACAAAAAATTTATAAATTATGGAACAGCGGGCACGGTGAAGATATATACACACACAGGCACGGACACAGATACACACATTGGCAACCCGTCATTCTTTTGAGACCCATCTGTTTAGCTAAAAAATATAAATCATATTTTCTGTTATTTTGACATTAATACATGTCACATATAGTCCCATGTAACTCCGATGGTAGAGCATGGCGCTTGCAATGCCAGGGTTGTGGGTTTGATTCCTACAGGGGACCAGTATGATAAAGGTTTGAACATGTGCAGACTAACTAACTGTAAGTTGCTCTGGATAAGAGCGTCTGCTAAATGACTAAAATGTAATGTAGATACTTTATTGATCCCAGAGGGGAAATTTCTTTGTCAAGAAGCTATGAATAAAAACCACAGAGCAGGTGCAAAATGACAGAACAAAAATACACAAAAGACAGATACACGATACATAGAGCGGCAGTATGAAAAAGTATAAAAATACAAGAAGTCTGGAGTGCAAAAAAGCTATAAAAAGACATTGCATAGTATGGGTGGATGGCTGAATAAGTACACTATACATTGGTGGATGGTGCATGGTTAACTATACTATGCAGGTCGATGGTAGAGAAATACTTAAATACAGCGGGTGAAATAAGTATTGAACACGTCACCATTTTTCTCAGTAAATATATTTCCAAAGGTGCTATTGACATGATGTTGGTAACAACCCAAGTAATCCATACATACAAAAAACCCCAAAACAAATAAGTTCAGAAATTAAGTTGTGTAATAATGTGAAATGACACAGGGAAAAAGTATTGAACACATGAAGAAAGGGAGGTGCAAAAAGGCATGGAAAGCCAAGACAACAGCTGAAAACTGTCAGTAATTAAAAAGCAGTCGAGCCCCCTGTCAGTGCAAATGAATATCAGCTGGTTCAGTCCCAACTGATGGCCTATAAAAAGGTCTCATTGCCAAGGTGTCACACAAGACACATCCAGGTATTGCGGCCCCTCAGTGGGCGAGCGAAGTATTGACCACTCCCAGGGCATCGGACATTGGAGGGAAGGAGGTCGTGTTGCCACCACAGCCAGTTCGGTCAGTTCCACCTCCGGCCACCATCCCCCGGCCGGCCGAGCCTCCGTCCGCGGACACTATGCTAATCATAACCGCTGTACATGAGCTGAGCTGCGGGTTATGTGGCGAATTACTCAAAAGGGTGGGCAGTGTCGTCAGGCACTTTAAGATCAAGCACAGCCGGGTGAAAGTACTATACCAATGTGGATCCTGCGGACGATCCAACCCCAACAGTCATGCAATCTCCTGCCACATCCCGAAGTGCAAAGGCACGGCAGAGACCCGGATTGCGGCTACAGCAGCTTTCGGGTGTGACTACTGCTCAAAAAGCTTCGGTACTGGGGTTGGGCTCTCTCTGCATAAGCGCCATGTCCACTTAGCCCTCTATTGCCAGCAAAAGTCAGAGGAGGCGAGAGCGATTAAAGGGAAACGGAACGGAGTGCGAGACAACAAAAAGGGATGGACGGAGTGGGAAGAACAGGAGATGGTCCGCCTATACGATCTATTCAAGGGCCACAAGCACATCCACAGCAGAGTGGTGACGGGACTACCTGGGAAGACCAGAGAGCAGGTGAGGGACAGACGAAGACGCCTGAGGAAGGCGGCGACCAAAAATGATGGCCCCGAGGAAGCCCCCACGGCGGAAATTCAATTCAGGTGGCTGTCCAACCCAGGCGATCCAACATCCCCAATACAGGGCGTCCGTGACAAACTCCGAGCTGCGGTCAAGGGCTGTGGGGCAATGAATAAGGATCTCGAAATCGGGGCCATCACATTATCCTTGGGGAGTGTGGATCAGAACTGTGCACTGATCGAGTCTTCGGCACTGGAACTACAGAAGATGCTGGGAAGGGTGGCAGGAATGGAAGAAGGATGTGGGGGGAAGGAATTCAGGCCTTTGAGCGGGAATAAGAAAGGACAAGCCAAGAGGGCGATCTACCGTCAACAACAGATGTTGTTCGACAGAGACCAGTCCAAACTAGCGGGTCTAATCTTAGACGGAGAGGTTAAAGGTGCGTGCGCCATCCCCATGCAGGACATCACGAAGGCTTTCGCCGACCGATGGCAGGCTACCGAGCCCTTCAACGGACTAGGCCAGTTCCGGGCCGAAGTAGGGGCTGACAACGGTGAATTCCAGCACCTGATCTCAGCATCGGAAGTATATGAAAACCTCAGGGAAATGAAAAAGGGCACAGCGGCGGGACCGGATGGAGTGACTAGGGAAACCCTTCTAAGCTGGGATCCCAAAGGAGACAAGTTGGCCAGCTTATTCTCGATGTGGCTGGTGTCAGGGGCACTACCGTCGGCCTTCAAAGAGTGCCGCGCTACCCTAATACCCAAAACGTCCGACCCAGTGGAGCGGATGCGGATTGGAGGATGGAGACCCATCACTATTGGATCCGTGGTGGCTAGGCTCTTCTCTAGGGTAATTACTAATAGACTGGCGCGTGCCTGCCCGATAAATCCGTGGCAGAGGGGCTTCATTTCTGCCCCGGGGTGTTCAGAAAACTTGATGCTGCTACAGGGGCTCATCAAGCAGAGTAAAAAACAACGGACACCCCTAGCAGTGGTATTTGTGGACTTTGCGAAGGCCTTCGACTCGGTATCGCATGAGCACCTCCAGGTGGCTCTAGGACAAAGGGGCCTCGACCAGCACATCATGGAGCTAATCCGCAGCACCTATGAGAATAGCGCAACGAGGATCATCATAGACGGTGTAAAATCCCCTATGATCAACATGTCGGTCGGTGTTAAGCAAGGTGACCCAATGTCACCGCTGCTGTTCAATCTGGCGCTGGATCCGTTGATCCAGACACTCAAACGCTACGGCTCTGGGGTTGGGTCGGCGGGCAGCCAGACTACCACCCTAGCGTTTGCCGATGACTTGGTGCTGTTGAGCGGCTCGGTGAAAGGTATGGGACAAAACATTGAAATTCTGGAACGGTTTTGCCAGCAAACGGGACTGAGGGTGCAACCCAGCAAGTGCCACAGCTTTTTCATTGAGAAAGGCAGGAAAGACAGGGGCGGGTCCTCATTCAAGGTAAATGACTGTTCAGCCTGGAAACTGAATGGAGAGGACGTGCATATGATCGGACCAGAGGAATCGGAAAAATACCTGGGAATGCAAGTCAACCCGTGGGCTGGCATTGTCAAACCGGAACTGATTGGACTACTCCGTGACTGGATTGGCAAGATCGGGCGGGCGGCGCTAAAACCTTCACAAAAGGTCAAGATGTTAAACTCCTTCGCTGTCCCGAGGCTAATCTACAAAGCTGACCACGGCAACCTAAAAACGGCCGACCTAACCATTCTCGATGGAATGATAAGAACCACGGTGAAGGAGTGGCTCCACCTCCCGCCAAGCACCTGTGACGGGTTGCTCTACGTAAAACACCGAGACGGGGGCCTAGGCATCGTAAAATTGGCCCGCCAGATTCCATCGATCCAGGCCAAAAGGATCCACCGACTGTGGCACTCGGCAGATGAGTGCACCCGGCGGATAACTCTCAATACAGCTGAGGAAGCGGAGTTCGAGGGAATATGGCTGAGAGCCGGTGGGGTGAACGAAACGATACCCTCCATGAGGGACAGCCCGACCGGCTTAGTGACGCCGCGGTGCCCAATCCCGTGCGATTGGAGGCAGGAGGAAATGCGGAAATGGATCAGCCTGGCATCTCAAGGTGTGGGGACGCAGGCCTTTGGCAATGACAAGACCAGCAATGCTTGGCTGGCAAATCCCTCCTCAGTGGGATTCAAGCAGGGCCAGTACATCGATGGGCTTAAGCTACGGGCCAATGTCTATCCTACCCGGGAGATGCTCGCAAGAGGAAGGCCGGAGATGGATTCCTCGTGCAGGCGCTGTCCAGCCCCGTACGAATCCAGCTCACACATCCTGGGTCAATGCCCGTCGATCCAAGGAGCCCGCATTAATAGGCACAACAAGGTGTGTGACCTATTGGTAACGGAATTCGAAAGCAACGGATGGAACGTTTTCAAGGAGATGCGTATCTTTTCCCTGCAAGGGAAACTGAGGAAACCAGACTTGATTTTCGTGAGAGACGGTTCAGCTTTGGTGGTTGATGTTACTGTACGATACGAAACCGCCTTCGACACCCTCGAGGTGGCTAGATCTCAAAAGATTGCGCACTATCTCCCTTGCGCTCCCGCAATCCTAAGTAAACTGCCGGGAGTAAATGAGGTAACATTCTTTGGCTTCCCGGTAGGGGCCAGGGGCAAGTGGCCTACTCGCAACGACCAGCTACTGCGAGCCATGGGAGTATCACGATCACGAAGGGCGGCCTTCGCAAAGCTGGTAAGCCGGAGAGTCCTGCTCTACTCCATAGATCTGCTGAGAGAATTCTTCCGCGCAGACCAAGTGGGCCTGGGATTCCTCGATACCCCTAACAATGAAAACCCCAACAAACAGTTGGGAGACCACTTTGTCAGTCGGACGAGAAAGGGGCGCTCGGACGACTGGGCAGGCCGGAGGGAGTACACGAAGAGAGCAGCTTCCCGGGCAGGTGAAGGGTCAGGCAGGGGGAAGGAGGTCACCCTCCCAAACACGGCCTGGCCTCTAGCCTCTAGGCGAAACCATTCTGCCTCCGACGGGGCCCAGGTCCCGTGACCCACATGGCCGAGGGGAGTCGGATCGAAAGAGCAGGGCACGGTAATGAAAGTGTCCTCCAATCACAAGCAGGTTAAACCCATCTGACACACAGGCACTTGGTAAGAGTATCACACCTGTAAAGCCGAGAGATAGTCATTTTCATACGGCGGTCTAGGGCGCTACCACCGTTTCCCAGTCGAATCATCTCTCTCTCTCTCTTGTTCTATCGCCCTTAGTCGTTACTCTATCTCAATCCACGTAAGTAGTGCGTAGCACCAGAAGGCTCGTAGGCGACTGACGGCCAGTCTATAAGCCGGAAAAGAGTCGGCCCGGTCACGCGGATCAACCGGACACCAATGTGGTGTCCAAAAGAGACGAGCCCCGCTTCGCCGGTGCTCCTCATGTCAAAGTGAAGAAATTCAATAAAGCGCGGGTAAATGGCCCGGGAGCCACTATGACTCTCTTTATGACTCTCTCACACAAGACACATCTCATGATGGGTAAAAGCAAAGAGCTGTCTCAAGACCTTCGCAAACTAATTGTTGCAAAACATAATGATGCATTGGTTATAGGCACATTTCTAAGCTTCTGAATGTTCCAGTGAGCACTGTTGGGGCCATAATACGGAAGTGGAAAGACAATCATTTCACCATAAATTTGCCTCGACCAGGTGCTCCTCGCAAGATTTCTGACAGAGGAGTGAAAAGAATAATCAGAAGAGTTGTCCAAGAGCCAAGGACCACTTGTGGAGAGCTTCAAAAAGACCTGCAATTAGCAGGTACTGTTGTCTCAAAGAAAACAGTAAGTAATGCACTCCACCGCCATGGCCTGTATGCACGCTCACCACACAAGACTCCATTGCTGAAAAAAAAGCATGTTGAAGCTCGTTTAAAGTTTGCAGCACAACATTTGGAAAAGCCAGTGAAATACTGGGAGAATATAGTGTGGTCAGATGAGAGCAAAATTGAACTGTTTGGATGTCATAATACACACCATGTTTGGAGGAGAAATGGCACTGCACATCACCCTAAAAACACCATACCAACAGTGAAGTTTGGAGGTGGGAACATCATGGTGGGGCTGCTTTTCAGCAAATGGTACTGGCAAACCTCACATAATTGAAGGAAGGATGAATGGGCAAATTTACAGAGACATTATTGACAAAGATCTGCTGCCATCTACCAGGATGATGAAGATGAAACGAGGGTGGACATTTCAGCAAGACAATGATCCCAAACACACAGCCATGGAAAGAACTGAAGATCAAGATTCATAGAAGAGGCCCATGGAACCTTCAAGATTTGAAGACTGTTTGTGTGGAAGAATGGGCCAAAATCACACCAGGGCAATGCATGCGACTAGTTTCTCCATACAAGAGGCGTCTTGAAGATGTCATTACCAACAAAGGCTTTTGTACAAAGTATTAAATAAATATCAGTAAGTGTGTTCAATACTTTTTCCCTGTGTCATTTCACATTATTACACAACTTAATTTCTGAACTTATTTGTTTTGGTTTGTTTGTATGTATGGATTACTTGGGTTGTTACCAACATCTGGTGAACTTTTCATGTCAATAGCACCTTTGGAAATATATTTACTGAGGAAAATGGTGACGTGTTCAATACTTATTTCACCCGCTGTAGCTAAAAGTGCGAATGATATAAGTGAGGGTAATAATAGTTTACTTAATATACAGACTGGTTAAATGAACAGATAGATAGATAGATAGATAGATAGATAGATAGATAGATAGATAGATAGATAGATAGATAGATAGATAGATAGATAGATAGATACTTTATTGATCCCCCGGGGGGGAAATTTCATTGTCAAGCAGCTACAACAAAAACACAGGGCAGGTGCAAAATGCCACAACGAAAGTACACAAAAGACAGATACACGGTACATGATACATTGAGCGGCAGTATGAAAAAGTATAGAAATACAAGATATCTGGAGTGCAAAAAAAGCTATAAAAGGACATTGCATAGTATGAGTGGTTGGCTGAATATGTACACTATACATTGGTGGATGTTGGATGGTTAACTATACTATACAGGTCGATGGCAGAGAAATACTTCAGTAGCTAAAAATGCGTATGATATGAGCGAGGGTAATAATAGTTTACTTAATAGACAGACTGGGTAAATGAACAGGTAAGTGAAAATGCATGGTTAAATTAGGTATACAGTTATATTGACATATAAGTGAATACTTGCATGTTTACACAAACTGTACAGGTAAATGACAGGAAGAGATACTTTAATAGCTAAATGTGTGTATGATATCATTTGGGGTAATAATAGTAATTCCCTTAAAATACAGTCCTTAGTGCGCAGGGTTTAATTACAGACAACTGCACTTATTGCACATTCGATATACTAAAAGCAATGAGAAAAGGTGCAACTGGCAGGATACTAATATGCATTCCTGAGTGAATGCCTACGTCCAATAATTACTTACAATATTGCATGTGATATAATATAACAACTGTACATGAGTATGAATATACAGACCTGTATGAATAAATAGGTCCTGAGTGGATGAGTGCTGACGGACCAGAGTTACTCACGGATGGATGCATAATTGTTAAACTAGGTCCTAGCACCCCAACAGTTCCAGATCTATGTTGCCGACGGCACGGCACCCCGGTGAGGGATTATATAGTCTCATAGCCGCCGGCAGGAAGGACCTCCTGTAGCGCTCTCTGGCACACCGTGGTGGGATCAGTCTGTGACTGAAAGTGCTCCTCTGCGTCATAACCATAGCGTGCAGAGGGTGGGTGACATTGTCCATGATGGCCAGCAGTTTGGCAAGGATCCGTCTCTCCGCCACCTCCTCTAGAGTGTCAAGGCTCATCCCCAGGACAGAGCTAGCCTTCCTGATCAACTTATTTACCCGAGAAGCATCACCGGCTTTGATGTTTGCTCCCCAGCACACCACCACAGACTGGTAGAAGGTATGCAGTAGTTTACTGCACACGTTGAAGGACCTGAGCCTCCTCAGAAAGTAGAGTCGGCTCTGGCCCTTTTTGTACAGGGCCCCGGTGTTACCAGCCCATTCCAGCCTGTTGTCCATATGGACACCCAGGAACTTGTATGACTCAACCATTTCCACATCCATCCCCTTTATAGGGACTGCAGTCAGTTGTGCCTTGGTTCTCCTGAAGTCCACCACCATCTCCTCAGTTTTGCTGATGTTGAGCTGAAGGTGGTTATGCTCACACCACAACACAAAGTCACTGATTGTGCTCCTGTACTCCTCCTCCTGCCCACCCCTGATGCACCCTACAATAGCAGAGTCATCCAAGAACTTCTGTAGGTGGCATGTTTCAGAGTTATATCTGAAGTCTGAGGTGTAGAGGGTGAACAGGAAGGGGGACAGGACTGTACCCTGGGGGGCCCCTGTGTTGCTCACTGCCCATTCTGACACACAGCTCTGTAGTCGCACAAATTGTGGCCTACCGGTCAGGTAGTCTGTGACCCAGGAGACTAAGGGTGCTTCCACTTTCATCCTCCTCATCTTCTCACCAATTAGTAAGGGCTGAATGGTGTTGAAGGCACTGGAGAAGTCAAAAACCTGCGTTGTCCAGGTGAGAGTAGGCCCTCTGCAGAAGGTAGATGATTGCATCATCCACACCGATGTTGCGCTGAGGGGGCCAGTGATGCAAGGGGGCCAGTGATGTACACACCAGGGGTCTGAAGTGAGCGAGCACTAACCTTTTCAGGGTCTTCATGATGTGGGATGTTAGCGCTACAGGTCTTAAGTCATTCAGGACATTAAGTCATTCGTCCCAGTGCCTTCTTGGCTGATGCCATCAGGGCCCGCCGCTTTACAAAGATGTAGTCTCTCCAGCTCTCTCTTCACTTGGTTGGTGGTGAAAGCCAGCCCAGGTGGGGGGAAGGGGGGTGTTGAGGATCAGTCCAGAGGGAGCAGGGGCGGAGGTGGGGTCACTGATTGTCTCAACCAGAGGTGTTGTGAGCAAAGTGGGGGTATGACAGCAGTGAGGGTGTGTGGCCTGGGGAGCTGGAGGGGAGGTGGACAGGGCCAGTATCGAACCTGTTAAAAAATTGATTCAGCTCATTGGCTCTGTCCTGGGTCCCCTCCGTCTGCCCACTGTTTGACTTTTTGAAGCCAGAGATATTTCTCATACCCTTCCACACCTCTCTCACCTGGCTCTGCCTCAGCTTGTCCTCCATCTTCTCCTTATACCCTCTCTTCCCCTCAGCAATCTGCAACTTCAGCTCCTTCTGGATGCATTTCAATTTGTCCCTGTCCCCCTCCTTGAAGGCCCTCCTCTTCTCATTCAGCAGGGCCTTCAGGTCGCTGTTGACCCAGGGTTTATTATTTGGAAAACAGCGTACCTTCCTGGTCGGTACAGTGTTGTCTACACAGAAATTGACATAGTCTGTTATGCAGGCAGGTGGACCCAAATGCGGACACAGAGGCAGGATAGATTCCAATAAACAATATGTTTAATGAGTAGACAGTCTTGTATTCGGAGGACAGGCAAAAGTTGGCAACAGGATAACACGGCAGAGGTACACTGGGGTAGGCAGGCTCGTTGGTCGGTGGACAGGCAGAAGGTGATAGTCGAGGCAGAAGGGCTGAGTTACACAGGAGTAGGCAGGCTCGCAGTCGGGTAGAACAGGCAGATATCGACACCGGGGAAAACACAGAACTGAACACGGGTAACGGGGAAAAACACTGGAAACATGGAACGCTGGAAATGACTGTACAGGACAAGACGATCTGGCAACTGACAAAACAGAGAACAGGGATTAAATACACAGAGGACTAATGGTGAATAGGGAACACCTGGTGTGGGGTGGAGACAAGACAATAGGTGAAACCACTCAGGGTGTGACACAGTAAGTCCATCAATGTCCTCCCCATGAGCCTCACAGAGCACATCCCAGTCTGTTGTTTCAAAGCAGTCCTGTAGGGCTTCATTCGGCTCCAGGGACCATCTCCTAATGGTCCTAGTGGTCGCTGGCTGTTGTTGGACCATAGGCCTGTAAAGTGGGGCGAGGTGGACAAGGTTGTGATCCGATCTACCGAGGGGAGGGAGTGCAGTGGAGTTGTATGCATCCTTCACATTAGCATATAACCATATGTCCAGAGTTTTATTATTCCTGGTTGGGCACTTCACAAACTGTTTGAACGTAGACAGCGTTAAAGAGAGAGATGCATGGTTAAAATCCCCCAAAATGGCAAAGAGTCTGCAACCTCGCGATAACAGAGTGGATGACGTCCCACGCTGTATTTGCGTCCGCGGAGGGCGGGATGTAAACAATAAGCTCAATGCCCGTACTACAAAACTGTTCCTTAAGAGTAATATGGCTTGGATTACACCATCTGTTGTTAACTAATAAAGCCAGCTCCCCTCCCTTACTCTTACCGGAGGAAACGCTACGTTACGTTCTCTATTGGGATGTTATCATTCAGCCATACCTCAGAGAAACTCAATAGGCTCTCTTTGTCCATGAACCAGACCCTCAAGCTCGTCCATCTTGTTAAGCAGCGATCTCGCGTTTCCCATAATGATAGACGGTATAGCCAGCTTGTACTTCCCTGGGGTGCAATAGCGCTGAGTGTGCTAAATCCAGGAGCTGGCCTCTGTTGTAAATAATTGATGGCTTGTGTGTACGTTTGGCTCTGAGAAAATGTATAGTGCCTCAGTGATAAAAAAGGACAGCTAAAACCTTCGTAAAACAGTAGCGCTCCATAATCCTGAACTATTATAGTTCAACTGTTGCAAAAAAACTGACGAAAAACATACAAAAACAACAATTTACGCACAAACAATGGGAGCTGCTTAACAGGTGACCACGCAGGGCGGCGCCAATCCAGGACTCACCTTCTGGATTTGAAATGCTGTTTTTTACATTGGATAAACGTAGAGACTCAGAGCTACAAAATGGTATATCATACACTGCATTTTTGAGGAACAATGGGAATGTAATTCTGCTTTGAACGTTGATAAACTTGTAAACTCACTTTTGAGAAAATGGCATTAGAATGTTTTGGAATCTAGTGAAGAGCTCTTCTTTGTCCACACCCATTCAGCATTGTTCACACCCTCTTAAGCTTTAGCCACACCCATCTCGTTTCAGTGTTCAGAGCGCACACTCTGGCCAATGATTTGTTTGAAACATGAAAACAGGCTAACCAGCTTGGCTGGCAACAATTTAATTACGTTTTTTTGCCGATGTTTACTGACACCGGCCATATTCAACGGGTTTGTACACTTTAGCTTAAGACATGTAGCTAGCTAGCTAGGTAAACAATGAACCTAGCTAGGTAAACAATGTGTAAGATCACATACGTTGTGTAAGATCACTCACCTAACGTTAGCAACTTATACTACAATGAACATAGTAACAGTACACTTTAGCTCTGGACTTGTAGCTAACCCTAACCCTAGATAGGTAAACAACGTGTAAGATCACATGTCACGTAACGTTAGCTAACGAACCAGACAGTTAACTTTAGCTAGTTAAACAACAATGAATAATAACGTCATACAGGTGACGTTAGCTAGCTAGCTAGTACACTTTAGCTTGAAATTAAACCACTTTCTGTCAAAATTAGAAATGTGTAATATCTGAAAATGTACCTAGCTAGACTATCTTACCTGTCTCCCTGTCGCGGATGCCATGCCACGATTGCCCATAGTTTGAAGATGTAATCCGCAGACAGTTGTTTTCTCCACCTCTTTAGCTATCATACTCTAATTCCACTGATTTCAAAACTCGATCCTCCAGAAAGTGGAGAACAACACTTATGCAGCTCCACTACACGATACATTTTTATAAAGCCGTGTTTGACAGTATTACCAACACAGACTGACAGAAGCATTCTATATGGCAGACCAATCCGAACTCTGCATGTTCAGCCAATCATGGTTAGTGGGAAGGTTGCTGTCTTTTTCTGTGGCTTGACCAACAAGGCTCGTAATTTAACAATTGTATTAGTATTTACAGATGGCATACAATATTGTTATTATATTGTTTTTACGTTTAAATGGCTCTCCTGTGAAGTCGTGACTTGTGACATACTCCAAGTTTTCTTAAACGGTTCACATATCAGTTTGCAAACAATGTCATAAAAAATCATTGAGTTAATAAAGCCGAATACAAACAGCCTCTTTTTTGCTTTTTTGAGTAAGCTAGCTCCAAAATGCAGGTGTCTCACCCTAGCTCAGTGTCATGAATCACTTTGACAATCTACTGGCAAATCCTTTTCAATCGTATGATCATATGAATAGAAATTATAAATAAATACGCATCTGTGATCATTGGACATAAACATTAGAGAACAAGTTGGAAATCGCAAATTCAACTGATTGGTTTGGAAATAACCATTGGCTAACTGTAAGTGTTGCTTATTGCTTGTTGTTTTATATTATTTAACCTTTATTTAACTAGGCAAGTCAGTTAACATTGAATTCTTATTTACAATGGCAGCCTACCTACATGGTCAGCCCCTGGAGCAAATTAGGGTTAAGATAGGGTTAAGTGCCTTGCACAAGGAGAGAATGCCATGAGTGTGCAAAGCTGTCATCAAGGCAAAGGGTGGCTACTTTGAAGAATCTCAAATATAAAATATATTTTGTTTTGTTTAACACTTTTTTGTGCTATGCCATAGTTTTGATGTCTTCACTTTTATTCTACAATAGTGCAAATAAAGAAAAAAAACCGTTGGCCCCCAGTGCATATGTGTTGTATTAAGCTGTTAGTAGCTCATGTGCCTCATCCTAATAATTTGGTCCCTTTGCACTCATAACTTAGACTACTGCACATGTAGCCTATAGCCTGTTTTAGAGAAATGTAATCATCACATTTTGTAAGAGCTTTCATTGTCTGCTTATATGCCCCCTTTGTTTATATCTAACAATTTCACAACATATACATATACAGTGGGGAGAACAAGTATTTGATACACTGCCGATTTTGCAGGTTTTCCCACTTACAAAGCATGTAGAGGTCTGTCATTTTTATCATAGGTACTCTTCAACTGTGAGTGACGGAATCTAAAACAAAAATCCAGAAAATCACATTGTATGATTTTTAAGTAATTAATTTGCATTTTATTGCATGACATAAGTATTTGATACATCAGAAAAGCAGAACTTAATATTTGGTAGAGAAACCTTTGTTTGCAATTACAGAGATCATACGTTTCCTGTACTTCTTGACCAGGTTTGCACACACTGCAGCAGGGATTTTGGTCCACTCCTCCATCCAGATCCTTCAGGTTTCGGGGCTGTCGCTGGGCAATACAGACTTTCAGCTCCCTCCAAAGATTTTCTATTGGGTTCAGGTTTGGGGACTGGCTAGGCCACTCCAGGACCTTGAGATGCTTCTTACGGAGCCACTCCTTAGTTGCCCTGGCTGTGTGTTTCTGGTCGTTGTCATGCTGGAAGACCCAGCCACGACCCATCTTCAATGCTCTTACTGAGGGAAGGAGGTTGTTGGCCAAGATCTCGCGATACATGGCCCCATCATCCTCCCCTCAATACGGTGCAGTCGTCCTGTCCCCTTTGCAGAAAAGCATCCCCAAAGAATGATGTTTCCACCTCCATGCTTCACGGTTGGGATGGTGTTCTTGGGGTTGTACTCATCCTTCTTCTTCCTCCAAACACGGCGAGTGGAGTTTAGACCAAAAAGCTATATTTTTGTCTCATCAGACCACATGACCTTCTTCCCTTCCTCCTCTGGATCATCCAGATGGTCATTGGCAAACTTCAGACGGGCCTGGACATGCGCTGGCTTGAGCAGGGGTACCTTGCGTGCGCTGCAGGATTTGAATCCATGACGGCGCAGTGTGTTACTAATGGTTTTCTTTGAGACTGTGGTCCCAGCTCTCTTCAGGTCATTGACCAGGTCCTGCCGTGTAGTTTTGGGCTGATCCCTCACCTTCCTCATGATCATTGATGCCCCACGAGGTGAGATCTTGCATGGTGCCCCAGACCAAGGGAGATTGACCGTCATCTTGAACTTCTTCCATTTTCTAATAATTGCGCCAACAGTTGTTGCCTTCTCACCAAGCTGCTTGCCTATTGTCCTGTAGCCCATCCCAGCCTTGTGCAGGTCTACAATTTTATCCCTGATGTCCTTACACAGCTGTTTGATTGAGTGTGTGGAGTCCGTTTGATTGAGTGTGTGGACAGGTGTCTTTTATACAGGTAACGAGTTCAAACAGGTGCAGTTAATACAGGTAATGAGTGGAGAACAGGAGGGCTTCTTAAAGAAAAACTAACAGGTCTGTGAGAGTCGGAATTCTTACTGGTTGGTAGGTGATCAAATACTTATGTCATGCAATAAAATGCAAATTAATTATTTAAAAATCATACAATGTGATTTTCTGGATTTTTGTTTTAGATTCCGTTTCTCACAGTTGAAGTGTACCTATGATAAAAATTACAGACCTCTACATGCTTTGTAAGTAGGAAAACCTGCAAAATCGGCAGTGTATCAAATACTTGTTCTCCCCACTGTATATGGACTAGTGATGTCAGAGCGGCATGGACTAAGATACACTAGAATAGTATAGAATACAGTATATACATATGAGATAGATAATGCAAGATATGTAAACATTATTAAAGTGGCTAGTGTTACATGTCTACGTCTATATTCTACGTCCATCCTAGCTCGCTCATTAATGTCTTAATCGAAATTACGGATTGCCTCGTCCCCTTATTCCATAATTTGTACATCTCAATTGTCAGTTGAAACCATATTCGTTTAAGCTAATAGCCTTATCAGCTATGTTTTTTTAAAAGGCAGTAAATTAGGTTGAATGAACTGTTTCATTGCCAGACAAGGCTCCGCAGACAGGTGTAGCAGTGGTAAGGATTCACTCCATGGTGCTTAAAAGAAAGCTCTGCAGTTGTGACAGCTTTATGTAGGCCCTAACAGTTTGTGGGCACCTTTTTGTCACCATTATAGTGCAATTAATGCATTGTTTAGTGTTGTGTAGTGGCTTTGCTGGCATGCATACATGCTAAAATCGCCACTGCATACACCTGATAAGATACAAACTCTACACACACGTACAGTACACATGGATTTTGTATTGTAGAGTATTGGTCTGAGGGAGCACACTTAATGTGTTGTGAAAAGTGTTCTGAAATGTAATTTCATCTAATAGTTAAAATTGTATATTACTGCCTTAATGTTTATGGGGATACTTAATAAATGCAAATACAATTATGCAGTCCCTGATGTCTTTCTAGAAGGAGATCCTCGCCTTGAGCTCGCCCACCTTATTGTCCAGGGACTGAACGTTAGCGAGTAATATACTTGGAAGTGGTGGATGGTATGCACGCCGCCTTAGGGCCTCACTCCTGTACCTCTTCACCAGTCATCTGCATTTTGGTGCAGCCCCCGGTATAAAAAGAGTTGCCTTGGGAAGTTCAAACGAAGGATCTAGGTCAGAGAAGTCAAATTTCTACTTGAATTTCAGGTGAGTGACCGCCGATCTAATATCCAAAAGTTATTTCCGGCAGTAGGTAATAATACAAGATACATTCTGAGCAAATAATGTAAGAAATAACCCAAATTAAGGAGCTAGAAACAGGGCCATCTTGTTCTGACAAAGGCTTCATGTGTGTTATTTCCCAGAGCGGATGTCATCTCACACTGAAGAGTAAAAGTGACAGGGTAAAAAGTTAATTCAACAGAAATAGGCAAGGAGTGTGATTGATGGTTTAGCTTCTGTTTGCTCTTGATAGGAGACGTACGTCCAAGTCAAAATAGATCTTGTTAGTAGGCCTAGCTACACAGGCCTGTCTCTGCTGCACAATTTATTCATGGCTTTCATGACGATAAAAAGGGTTTCCTTTGAATTCATTACCCTAAAGCACATCTTCAAACAGCTGAGTCTAACACAGACTCCTTTTAAGGGACCTGTTGGCAGACGAAACACTGTTGCTTTCTGATCTGGCCTTCAAATCAGTCGTAAGACTTTCCAAACGGGTTAATCTGTATTCATCTCATAGCCCCTACCTCCTCACGCTCTTTTTTTAGCATGTATGCTGGTGGATTTTCTGTTTCGTGTGCGTAAAATGTTTTATGCATCTCGACCTGTGTGATGGCACTTTCCGGGGTGGTGACACTATTCTCCTGACATCATTTGTTTTGGTGCAGGATTGATTATGGGGGGTGCTTGTGTTAACTAGATTCCGCTGAGGGAATAATGAAGGATAAATATTAATATCTCAGCGTGTGCAGGCCCAGGGAAAAAGGGTCCTCTTTGTTTTTCACAAGTGGGCTGCCATCCAGAGAGGCAGCTCAGAGAGGGGAGCAGAGCTCCCACTTTGAAGCTGCATTCACCATTTCTCCTCCCGCTGGCAAGGCTGCATGGCGTTTCGTTAATAATTTAAACCCCTTTCCCTCTGTCTCCAGAGCTCCAGAGCCAGTGATACAGCACTATTAGACTAGCCAAGCCCCTTGACAGGAAACACTGTGTTTGTGATTGAATCGTGTGGCTCAGAACAGAGGAGGTGACATTAACATAGTGAGTGGTATTGCAGCTTGGGCGTTTATTATGGATTTTGGTCAGTATATTTGTTATTCTGCTGGTGTGTGGGTGGTGGTGGAGCTGTTGTGGTGTCAGATGGATTCTAGTGAATAAAATCACTATTCTCTGTGATCTGAGAGACGACAGACAGGCTTGATTTATTTCAGGAAAAGAGGACCATCACTCCTAAATCATCAAATGAAAACCAAAATCCTCCATTCTCAATTCACTACTGTATGGGAAGTATGCAGCAGCCATATTCCAACACCTCTGTGTTGGTTCAGCAATAGTAATAATTAGGCTAAATGCTATTTCTATCTTCAGGCAGTGTCTCAATTTCCCTGAGACTACTTTCCCAGTGTTACTCACACTTCTAACAATTCATTTTTGACAATTTAAATAATGACTCTGTCATAGGTTTCTCCACTGTAGATCAGGTTGCAAATTTGTTAATTGGCCATCTAAATGACATTTTACGTAATGATATTCTATATCCTGGGAGATGTAATTAAAATAATGAGGAATGCGGCCAGAACGGACTGAACAACCAAGTAGGAATGGAATACAATACAATGCTCAACTCTTGATACTGATGGCTGAATTATAATTCTTGAACTGGCAAGCGAGTAAGAGACTAAGAGAATTAAGGAGCAAAAGACAGAGAGAGAGGGATGAATTGGAAGAGAGAGGGAGAGCGAGGAAGTGAGAGAGGGGAAGAGGAGCGAGTGACAGAAATAATCATTGGGAGAGAAATGTGTTAGTTATCCATGGGGGCTACTGCTAATTGCCTTGCTTATGAGTTTGTTAGACGTGAGCTTGCTTCTGGATCTGTTTCCAGCTCTGCTGTCGCTGCAACTGCCTCCAGGGTGTTAGCTTGGCATCTCGGCTCTGTACACGACAGCTAGCTCTGTCCCACCGACCGTCGTGGACGTTTTTCCTTTTCCCAGCCAGCCACTGCAGCCCCAGCCTGTACCGTATGCCTCCCCAGAGATTTCCCGCATAGCGAGTGGCCCGGTGGTGATGGATTGGCATCCTGTGTGTGTCAAACTGCTTTATGGCTCTTTAATGAGCAGAGAGAGGGAGAGAGAGAAGGAGAAGGGAGAGACAGATTAGAGAGGGGGAGAGTTTGAGTGAGAGCTTCTACCGCCACGGCCGCTGCCACTGCCGTTGTTTTTTTTTACAGAAAATCTGATCCGGTGAAGTTTTCATTACAGTGCCAGCTCACTAATGCTGTGATTTTTGTCTTCACTTGCCACACGTCAGTTTAATGGCTTTGTAGTGGACTAGAGGATTCTGGAGACAGTGACATTAAGCACATTGAGTAATGGTTACTGTAGCCTAGACTACTGATTTGGGTAAAGAATTCACAAGAACATGTAACTGTTCCATTTTATGGAGAGATTTCCTGTTCTGATAACGTTGTATGATTTGAATAGAAGAACACACATCAAGCTTTAGTGTCAGAATCCATATTCATTTCATTTCTCTCAGTGGACTCTTCAAAGGCCTGAAGTCAAGTGTGTCTTTAGCCCATACAGTTTGTATCAGCATTTAAGGGGACAAGTTTACTCAGCATGCATTATCTCCAGTAATAGTGACAGTCACTGGATCCTCTGGGTCACTCTGTCACGGTGCGAAGGCAGGACACGAGGAGCAAAGGAGTCGGTTCAGGAGGAGGCTCATAGCAGGACGTGATGCCGGGTCCGGTGGAGGCTCTGACCCCGGGGCATGATGCGATGCCGGTTCAGTTGGAGGCTCCACCCCCGGAGCAGGACAGGGCACCGGGTCAGTTGATTCCGCCCCCGGATCAGGACAGGGCGCCGGAGCAGGAAGAAGCTCCGCCCCCGGAGCAGGGACTGGGGGAACCGGGCTTGGGGACCGGCACTGCAGGGGCTCATCCACGACAGGAGCACCTCGTCGTATTCCTGCTTCCATGACTGTAGGGGCTCATCCATGAACCCCCACGAGTGTCGCGGCAGGGGCTCTTCTCCTCGCCCCCCCCCCCTAAAAAAAAAATGTTTGGGGGTTCTTCCAGGCTGTTGGCTGGGCCCATCCCAGATCCAGAGCAAGATAGTGGAAGTACTCCTCCTGGGAGATAAGCTCCTTACCACCGAGGAGTTCCTCCACTGTCCAGCTCTGCCCGTAATAAAGACATTCCTTTTATTGTAATTCAAAAACAACAAAGGCGAGAACGCAACCACGAACTGGTGTGCACAAACAAAGATCCACAACGCAGGTGGGAAAATTCTGAACTTAATTAGGATCCCCAATTAGAGACAACGTAATGCAACTGCCTCTAATTGGGAACCAAACCAAAAACCAAACAGAGTTCCCTAGAACTCTGCAAGCCCTGACCGTGACAACAATAGAGAAGCACAGCGGCCTCCCTACAGGGGAGAACAAGTATTTGATACACTGCCGATTTTGTAGGTTTTCCCACTTACAAAGCATGTAGAAGTCTGTAATTTTTATCATAGGTACTCTTCAACTGTGAGTGACGGAATCTAAAACAAAAATCCAGAAAATCACATTGTATGATTTTTAAGTAATTAATTTGCATTTTATTGCATGACATAAGTATTTGATACATCAGAAAAGCAGAACTTAATATTTGTTACAGAAACCTTTGTTTGCAATTACAGAGATCATATGTTTCCTGTAGTTCTTGACCAGGTTTGCACACACTGCAGCAGGGATTTTGGCCCACTCCTCCATACAGATCCTTCAGGTTTCGGGGCTGTCGCTGGGCAATACAGACTTTCAGCTCCCTCCAAAGATTTTCTATTGGGTTCAGGTCTGGAGACTGGCTAGGCCACTCCAGGACCTTGAGATGCTTCTTACGGAGCCACTCCTTAGTTGCCCTGGCTGTGTGTTTCGGGTCGTTGTCATGCTGGCAGACCCAGCCACGACCCATCTTCAATGCTCTTACTGAGGGAAGGAGGTTGTTGGCCAAGATCTCGCAATACATTGCCCCATCCATCCTCCCCTCAATACGGTGCAGTCGTCCTGTCCCCTTTGCAGAAAAGCATCCCCAAAGAATGATGTTTCCACCTCCATGCTTCACGGTTGGGATGGTGTTCTTAGGGTTGTACTCATCCTTCTTCTTCCTCCAAACACGGCGAGTGGAGTTTAGACCAAAAAGCTCTATTTTTGTCTCATCAGACCACATGACCTTCTCCCATTCCTCCTCTGGATCATCCAGATGGTCGTTGGCAAACTTCAGACGGGCCTGGACATGCGCTGGCTTGAGCAGGGGGACCTTGCCTGCGCTGCAGGATTTTAATCAATGACGGCGTAGTGTGTTACTAATGGTTTTCTTTGAGACTGTGGTCCCAGCTCTCTTCAGGTCATTGACCAGGTCCTGCCGTGTAGTTCTGGGCTGATCCTTCACCTTCCTCATGATCATTGATGCCCCACGAGGTGAGATCTTGCATGGTGCCCCAGACCGAGGGAGATGACCGTCATCTTGATCTTCTTCCATTTTCTAATAATTGCGCCAACAGTTGTTGCCTTCTCATCAAGCTGCTTGCCTATTGTCCTGTAGCCCATCCCAGCCTTGTGCAGGTCTACAATTTTATCCCTGATGTCCTTACACAGCTCTCTGGTCTTGGCCATTGTGGAGAGGTTGGAGTCTGTTTGATTGAGTGTGTGGACAGGTGTCTTTTATACAGGTAACGAGTTCAAACAGGTGCAGTTAATACAGGTAATGAGTGGAGAACAGGAGGGCTTCTTAAAGAAAAACTAACAGGTCTGTGAGAGCCGGAATTCTTACTGGTTGGTAGGTGATCAAATACTTATGTCATGCAATAAAATGCAAATTAATTATTTAAAAATCATACTATGTGATTTTCTGGATTTAGATTCCGTCTCTCACAGTTGAAGTGTACCTATGATAAAAATTACAGACCTCTACATGCTTTGTAAGTAGGAAAACCTGCAAAATCGGCAGTGTATCAAATACTTGTTCTCCCCACTGTATACCCATAGAAAGTAGCAAGAAATTACTCCATCCCTGCCATCTGTCATATCAGTAATCAGCCTGTGCATACTGTATGTGTTGCTATTTAATAAGTCATGGAGGTAATACCACACTGCTGAAAGGTAGAGAGTGGTGAAAACAAACACTAATCCGCTATATACGGTACATCGAACTGTTGCTATAAGCAATCATTTGTTTTTTTATGGGTTCTTCCAACAATAACAGTAAATAGTTCATATATCAGTGCTTTTGTTTAGATAAAGCTGATATTAAATTACTTTATGTACATATAATGGACACGCAGGTCATACCCATTACTAGGCTGGACACATTACATTTTTAACAATGTTTTTATATAAAAACTAATTTCATCCGCCGTGGAGCCCAATTTCATAATATTACCATATGTCCCAGCTAGCAAGTAATCGCAAAACAACAGGCCTTATTTTAGGGCATTTTTTACCCTGCCAGTTCCTATTAGTTATATTGAGCCCGTGGCACCAACTCGCCTTCCGAACGTTCTATTCCTTGGCCATTATTCTACGTCACAATGCCTGCTTCACTATTGTTGGCACTGAGACCTGCCCATGTTGAATTTAAAGGCTTACCTCAGATAATTGATGTGCAAAGTCACTGTTTGCCGGGATACACGTTGTTGAGACCCACAGTGTTAACGATGGCTGGCGCATAGCCATCAAACGTTAAACATTTTCTGGTCATGCTTAACGATATTTTTTCAGAAAAAGGTGTAAACCTGAACAAAACACATGTCCCTGTCCTCTTTTTCAAGATGTGGACAATTTAAACAGCCAGAATATTTTTTTTTATTAAGAAATAACCTGTTTTTTTTTTACGATTTGTTGTTTCTAAATGGCTGCTGGGTATTTGATATGCATCAATCTGTTTGTTCGTAGGCATCGAATTGAGTGAATGCTGCGCAGCTTCACTGAGTTGCAAACCAAACGGATAGGTCTAGCTCATAATCTGTAAATCTGACGCAGTTGCTACCTCAAATTATGAGCCTAACATGTGTCCCGAAATAGTTATGTAGTTACAGAAGGCCACAGGGAAAAGCGAGAGAGCTATAAACCCATACTGTTTTTTGCGTTAACCCTAACCCTAGGTATAACCTATTTTAGCCCTAACCCTAACCCTGACTTGTAACACAATGCACCTTTTAATCAAACCCTAAACCTAACCCTGATTGATATAAAATAGCTTGCAAACAAAGACTATATGTCCTATGATTTTCTAAAATGGTTACTCTTAACACACACACATACAGTTGAAGTCGGAAGTTTACATACACCTTAGCTAAATACATTTAAACTCAGTTTTTCATAATTCCTGACATTTAATCCTAGTAAAAATTCCCTGTCTTAGGTCAGTTAGGATCACCACTTTATTTTAAGAATGTGACATGTCAGAATAATAGTAGAGAGAATGATTTATTTCAGATTTTATTTCTTTCATCACATTCCCATTGGGTCAGAAGTTTACATACACTCAATTAGTATTATTGCCTTTAAATTGTTTAACTTGGGTCAAACGTTTCGGGTAGTCTTCCACAAGCTTCCCACAATAAATTGGGTGAATTTTGACCCATTCCTCCTGACAGAACTGGTGTAACTGAGTCAGGTTTGTAGGCCTCCTTGCTCGCACACGCTTTTTTAGTTCTGCCCACAAATTTTCTATAGGATTGAGGTAAAGGCTTTGTGATGGCCACTCCAATACCTTGACTTTGATGTCCTTAAGCCATTTTGCCACAATTTTGGAAGTATCCTTGGGGTCATTGTCAATTTAGAAGACCCATTTGCGACCAAGCTTTAACTTCCTGACTGATGTCTTGAGATGTTGCTTCAATATAACCACAGAATTTTCCTTCCTCATGATGCCATCTATTTTGTGAAGCGCACCAGTCCCACCTGCAGCAAAGCACCCCCACAACATGATGCTGCCACCCCCGTGCTTCACGGTTGGGATGGTGTTCTTCGGCTTGCAATCCTCCCCATTTTTCCTCCAAACATAACAATGGTTATTATGGCCAAACAGTTCTATTTTTGTTTCATCAGACCAGAGGACATATCTCCAAAAAGTACGATCTTTGGCAACATGTGCAGTTGCTAACCGTGGTCTGGCTTTTTTCTGGCGGTTTTGGAGCAGTGGCTTCTTCCTTGCTGAGCGGCCTTTCAGGTTCGATATAGGACTCGTTATACTGTGGATATAGATACTTTTGTACCTGTTTCCTCCAGCATCTTCACAAGGTCCTTTGCTGTAGTTCTGGGATTGATTTGCACCAAAGAACGTTAAACGTTGTCTGTAAAGAATTGTTGGAAGAATTACTTGTGTCATGCACAAAGTAGATGTCCTAACCGACTTTACAAAACTACAGTTAACATGAAATCTGTGGAGTGGTTGAAAATTGTGTTTTAATGACTTCAGCCTAAGTGTATGTAAACATCCGACTTCAACTGTATATACATACAATTCATGCAATAGGAAAATACGTTTCTCGACCAGGATTATTGATAATAGTTGTTGAAATAGATAATGAACATGAATCATCATAGTAATTCAGAGTAATCTGTTAAAATGCTGTTTCAGTCCTTCCTCTTGCAGTGTGGAAAGTGACAGAAAAATGTGCACGCGGGAGTTTATTTCACCTTTATTTAACCAGGTAGGCCAGTTGAGAAGAAGTTCTCATTTACAACTGCGACCTGGCCAAGACAAAGCAAAGCAGTGTGACAACAAAAACAACAGAGTTACACATGAGAATAAACAAACGTACAGTCAATAACACAATAGAGAATCTATATACAGAGTGTGCAAATGTAGTGCAAAATGCAGTAAGGTTAGGAAGGTAGGACAATAAATAGGCCATAGTGGCGAAATAGTTTACAAATTAGAATTAACACTGGAGTGATAGATGTGCAAATGATGATGTGCAAATAGAGATACTGGAGTGCATAATGAGCGAAAATAATAAATATGGGGATGAGGTAGTAGGGTGGGCTATTTACAGAAGGGCTATATACAGGTGCAGTGATCGATAAGCAGCTCTGACAGCTGATGCTTAAAGTTAGTGAGGGAGATAGGAACCTCTAGCTTCAATGATTTTTACAGTTTGTTCCAGTCATTGGCAGCAGAGAACTGGAAGGAATGGCGGCCAAAGGAGGTGCTGGCTTTGGGGGTGACCAGTGAAATATACCTGCTGGAGCGCATGCTACGGGTGGGTGTTATGGTGACCAGCGAGCTGAGATAAGGCTGGGATTTACCTAGTAAAGACTTATAGATGACCTGGAGCCAGTGGGTTTGGCGACAAATATGTAGTGAGGGTCAGCCAACGAGAGAATACAGGTCGCAGTGGTGGGTAGTATATGGGGCTTTCGTAACAAAACGGATGGCACTGTGATAGATTACATCCAATTTGCTGAGTAGTGTGTTGGAGACAATTTTGTAAATGACATCGCCGAAGTCAAGGATTGGTAGGATAGTCAGTTTTACAAGGGCATGTTTGGCAGCATGAGTGAAGGAGGCTTTGTTGCGAAATAGGAAGCCGATTCTAGATTTAATTTTGGATTGGAGATGGTTAATGTGAGTCTGGAAGTTGAGTTTACAGTGTAACCAGAGAGTAGTGATGTTAGTCCGGTGGGCGGGTGTGGGCAGCGTTCGATTGAAAAGCATGCATTTAGTTTTACTAGCATTTAAGAGCAGTTGGAGGCCACGGAAGGAGTGTTGTATGGCATTGAAGCTTGTTTGAAGGTTAGTTAACACAGTGTCCAAAGAGGGACCAGATGTATACAGAATGGTGTCGCCTGTGGCACCCCCATAGAGACTGCCAGAGGTCCGGACAACAGGTCCTCCGATTTAACACACTGAACTCTATCTGAGAAGTAGTTGGAGAACCAGGCAAGGCAGTCATTTGAGAAACCAAGGCTGAGTCTGCCAATAAGAATTCGGTGATTGACAGAGTCGAAAGCCTTGGCCAGGTCGATGAAGACGGCTGCACAGTACTGTCTTCTATCGATGGCGGTTATGATATCATGATGACCAGCTCGGAAACCAGATTGCATAGCAGAGAAGGTACGGTGGGATTCGAAGTGGTCAGTGATCTGTTTATTAACTTGGCTTTCGAAGAAAGGCAGGGCAAGATGGATATAGGTCTATAACAGTTTGGGTCTAGAGTGTCTCCCCCTTTGAAGAGGGGTATGACCGTGGTAGCTTTCCAATCTCTAGGGATCTCAGACGATACGAAAGAGAGGTTGAACAGGCTAGTAATAGGGGTTGCAACAATTTTGGCAGATAATTTTAGAAAGAAAGGTCCTGATTGTCTAGCCAAGCAGATTTGTAGGGGTCCAGGCATCCTCTACTGACGGGATGAGGTCAATTTTCTTTCCAGGATACCCGGGCCAGATCGATTAGAAAAGCCTCCTTGCAGAAGTGTTTTAGGGAGCGTTTGACAGTGATAAGGGGTGGTCGTTTGACTACGGACCCATTACGAACGCAGGCAATGAGGCAGTGATCGCTGAGATCCTGGTTGAAAACAGAGGAAGTGTATTTGGAGGGCAAGTTAGTTAGGATGATATCTATGATGGTACCCATGTTTACGGATTTAGGGTTGTACCTGGTAGGTTCCTTGATAATTTGTGTAATATTTAGGGCATCTATCTTAGATTGAAGGACAGCCGGGGTGTTAAGCATATCTCAGTTTAAGTCACCTAACAGTACAAACTCTGAAGATGCATGGGGGGCAATCAATTCACATATGGAGTCCAGGGCACAGCTGGGGGCTGAGGGGGGTCTGTAACAGGTGACAACAATGAGAGACTTATTTCTGGAAAGGTGGATTTTTAAGAGTAGAAGCTCAAACTGTTTGGGCACAGACCTGGACAGTATGACAGAACTCTGCAGGTTATCTCTGCAGTAGACTGCAACTCCGCCTCCTTTTGCAGTTCTATCTTGACAGGAAATATTGTAGTTGGGGATGGAAATGTCAGAATTTTTGGTGGCCTTCCTGAGCCAGGATTCAGACACAGCTAGGACATCAGGGTTGGCGGAGTGTGCTAAAGCAGTGAATAAATGAAACTTAGGGAGGAGGCTTCTGATGTTAACATGCAAGAAACCAAGGCTTTTACGGTTACAGAAGTCAACAAATGAGAGCGCCTGGGGAATAGGTGTAGTGCTGGGGGCTACAGGACCTGGGTTTACCTCTACATCACCAGAGGAACAGAGGAGGAGTAGGATAAGGGTATGTCTAAAGGCTTTAAGAACTGGACGTCTAGTGCGTTGGGTACAGAGCAGATTTCTGGGCGTGGTGGAATATATTGAGGGCATAATGTACAGACAAGGGTATGGTAGGATGTGAGTTCAGTAGAGGTAAACCTAGGCGTTGGGTAATGATGAGTGAGGTTGCATCTCTGGAGACACCAGTTAAGGTGAGGTCTCCGCATGTGTGGGGGGTGAGACAAAGGAGCTATCTGAGGCATGTTGAGCGGGACTTGGGGCTCTACAGTGAAGTAAAACAATAATAACTAACCTAATCAGCAGCAGACAAGGCATATTGAAATGAGAAAGAGGCATAAAACAAACACAGTTAATCAAGACAACAAGAGACCTAAGACAACAACGACGGGTAATGGTGATGAATGGACAAAGAGGGTCAGAGAGAAAAATTGTTGTGCTACACACAGGACCTGAGGCCTAGTAGATAAACAGAATAAAGTACCATATAGCGAAACAGTCTAACAGGCATCAGCTGTGTAGCCGAGTAATCATTAGATCTGATGAGCAGCAAAGAGGTGAGCCAGGGAGCAGTTCAGTGGGTGCTGCACTAGGCGAGCGGGAGGCACAGCGTTCAGAGTGCTAGCAGGCTGGGGCTAGCAGATATATCTTCTGCGACGTCGCAGAGGATAAGCCTGTTGAGACCACGTCGGACAATTACGTCAGCAGACCAGTCGTGGTGGCTCGGCTGGGCTCCGTGTCGACAGTAGAAGGTCCAGGCAGGTTGACAAAGGTACTGTTGCCCGGGAGATTAGCTTGTACACGTCGGCTGGCCGGGAGATGGGCCTAGCTCGAGGCTAGCATATGGACAATGGTGTTAGCCAAAAGACAACAGCAGTCACTCGATTGCAGCTAGCTAGCTAGCTGTGATGATCCGGTGTGAAGGCCCTGTGATTTTGGTAGAAATCCAGTGAAGTGTAAGGGAACGCATTCCGATATGCGCTGGGTTGGTAGCGCGCTGTGCAGACTGTCCGATATTGTCCGAACTAAAAGCTGGCTGATGCAGGCAGAGCAGTGGTGAGGACCACTAGCAGTGGTTAGCAATGGCTAGCTGGCAGGCTAGCTTCTGATGGCGGTTCAGTTAAATTATGAAAAGGTAAAGAAATAAAGATATTAGATCCGTATCACGTTTGGTGATGCGGGTTGCAGGAGAAGTATATTTACACGGCACATGAGACGGGACAAAGAAATAAACACGTCCACACTGTTACACCATCTTTGAATCAAAATATGGCGGGGGAAGGGTGGGGGAGCTGTCAACTATAGTGTGTAGTCAATAGCCGATTGGCCCGGGGCATTTGTTTTGCATACTGTAGGGTATATCGGGTAGCTGTACCAGTCGCCATATTAACCTTCAACTCGACAATCGGGATGCGGTTGACTGTCAATTTTACTCCGTGGGAAAGTTTTGTTATATTGCTATTCAAGTTGGTTATATTGCATGCTACTGGCATGGCTAATGAAATGCATGCACTTGCGTGCGGTCTGTTTCGACTCGAGCAAACCAAATGCATGTATCTGATTGGCTGCCGTTCCCGGGCAGGAAACTTCACTTTGACGTTCCCTCTGGTACTTGCTATCCGGGATCCTTGTTGAATGTGAGGGTTAATGTTAGCAAATGTGGAAAGGGACTGACAAAACTTTTTCCTGGGGGGCTTCTTTCTTAGAAAACTAATCTTCTGAAATTTAATTCGTAGTCTTATGCTTTCACCTATTGGAATGATTTAGCAACTGCAGTACTGAATAATGTGTATATCCTTAAAGTAGTAATTTCTCAGACTCCCCTTATTGTAGTAGTGAATGCTACACACATACACACGTTCAAACTATAGAAAACACATATACATAGGGAAACGAAACCATTTGTACCTTTTATCGTTTCAAAAGAACAAAAGAAACCACCAGACAAAAGAATGATTGCATAGGGTAATTTGATTGCATATGGTATTGTTCAGATTTACACACATGTCCCTTTTTACACAATAAAAATACAGATCCCTAAACAAAAAAAAAACAACAGTCCAACACAAAATGAATCCGTTACTGCACGTTTTGTGCGGTTTCAATTCCTCCTCGGTCTTCAAAAACAAACAATCAGGCCTGGTCAAGAACAAAAGCAATCCTTATAGGAATACAAAAAATAGCGATCTCACCGGGATGAACTTCTTTAAATATCCGATAATAGGTCTCTCCGCTGGGAAACTCGAGACGTCTTCTATGTTCTCGCCGGTGATTAACATGAGCATCTTCCAATCACATAACTTTACAATCTACTTATGCATATCTTCAAACTCCCTTGCAAACCCAGGTCACAAATTGAACATTGCAGGGATATTCCTTCACCCCTCATAATCTTTATTTTCTTTTAGATTACTTAGACCCTGTACATTTTCCTATTGCCTTTGAAAGGTTGATGGGTTCTGAACCAGACTAAATCTGCTGGTTGAAAGTGTGCATCCTTCCTCCGGGAATTGTAATATTTAGCTTGTCTGGCTCGATGAACCCCCACTCTCCTTTTCACTTCTTCTGCCATCTTATTTTGTCGTTCAATCAGAGAATATGCAGCCTGTTACGGTGACGGTGCCTGGTGCCTTATAGATCAGCCTCTCCAGAGGACCTTTAAGGTTACGTCCCAGAGCTAACTCAGCTGGAGCCTTTCCAGTGGTTTCTTGCTGAGCTGTGTTTATCGCAAAACGGAACTCTGGTAGCCACTGATCCCATGTTCTATGATGTTCACCTACAAAAAAGGCAATCATTGTCTTGACCGTGTGATTTACCTGTTCCGTAAGGTTCGTCTGCGGGTGATAGCTGGTAGTAAGCTTCTGGGTGACTCCCCAAGATTCACAAAGATCAACTATCAACTGGCTGGTAAACTGGGGTCCCCGATCGGAAACAAGGAACACCCCACCGGGTAAAGATTTCCTCTTTCAGGATCTTAATGACTCGTTGGGTTTTGCTGTCCCGAAGTGGAAACATCTCGACCCACTTTGTGTAATAATCAACTACGACCAACAGGTACACGTTTCTGTTCTTCTTACTAGGGGGACATGGCCCCATGAAGTCGATTCCCAGAGTTGTGCCAGGTTCATTAACCATGGTTGACTGAAGATGGCCTTTGATTTTCTGCTTTATATCGCTGGCAAGTGGTGCAGCTCTTCACGTGCTCCCATACATCCTTACGCACACTTGACCACTAGGCAACCTCCAAGATCCTGAGTAAGGTTTTCAGTTTGCCCGATGACCCCCTAAAGGGTTATCATGGAAGTAATGCAAAAAACTGGGAATCAGGTCCTGGGGTACCACTAACTGGTACTTTAGCTCCCTGATCTTTCAAGGGAACCCGACGATATTGCATGCCTTGGTGTTCTTCGAAACCTATGCGTTCCTGCGAATGTCACCCACTTCTGGATCGTTGTTTTGAGCTCGAGGAATTTCCATAAGTGTAGTAGGCAGATCAGAACGACATTTGGTGGACACCACAGCCATACATTTTTTCCTGTTTCTAAGGACCTAGACAGTGCATCGAGGTTAAGGCAACCTTTCCTGTAGTTCACCTTAAATTGAAACTGTTGAAGCCGTAGGATCCAGCGAGTTAGACGGGAAGTAGTCTTCGGACAGTTGAACGCCCAGGAGAGAGCGGCATGGTCTGTATAGACTTCAAACTCCACCCCTTCAAGGTAATGTCTCCAATTCTCATCTGCCCAAACCACTGCCAAAAACTCTTTCTCCGATGTTGAATAAGTACATTCCGCTCCACGGACACTTCTAGAGGCGTAAGCGATTACTTTCTCTCCTTCTGGGGACGATTGGGTCAGAATCGCCCCAGAGGCGTATGAACTTGTGATACCAGCCCACAAGCCCTAGGAACCTTTGAAGAGATTTCAAATCTTTGGGGACTGGATAGTCAGTTATAGCTTGTGTTTTTGTCATGGTCGATCTCAACTCCACGCTTGGACACTACATGTCCCAGGAACTTTAGTTGGGGCTTGAAGAAGTGACATTTCTTCATATTGAGGCTTAAATTGGCTTTGTGCAGTTTAGCAAATACCTCATTCAAATCCTTTCCATGCTGGTTCAGGCTGTCGGAATAGACAATTATGTAATCTATGTAGAAAAAGCACATTTTGCCACGTAGATCCCCTAGGACTCTTTCCATTAGCCTCTGGAAGGTAGCCCCAACATTCTTTAAGCCCAACGGCATTGACTTGAACTGAAAGAGTCCCTCGGATGTAATAAAGGCAGGTTTATCCTTGCTCTCTTCTGCCATAGCCACCTGCCAGTAACCAGATTTTAAATCCACAGTGCTGAACCAGGCAGCCCCATGTAATGTTTCTAGTATATCGTGGATCATGGGCACAGGGTACGCATCAGGTAGAGTTTTCCCATTCACTCGACAGTAATCTACGCAAAATCAATGTGAGCCATCAGGTTTTGGTACCAAAACAACTGGTGAAGCCCATGCAGAGCTGGACGGCTCGATTATGTCATCCTGCAGCATCTGTTGAACGTGTTCCTGGAAAACCCTCTTTTTGATTGGAGACCCGGTAGGCTTTACATTTCATAGGGACTTCGTCATTGCAGAATATCTTGTGTCCATTGAGGTCTTCCCCAGTAACCCTGAAGTGATCTTGGAATTCATCTGGCTGATCCGTATCACAGAGCAAAATCCCTGAGACATTGTGTGGGCTCTTGAACTGTGTTCCTCAATTTCTCCTCGACTTCCATCATGTAGTCTGTGGGCAAAAAGGCAGACTGGAAAGCCTCTTTGAATGTAGCCCAATTGTGAATGTTTGTATTTTCCTCCATCCACCAGCTACGTGCAGGTCCTTTCAGGACAGCAGATAGGGTTCCCATTAGTTCTGCATCTGCCAGTGGTCGTACATGGAGAAAATGATCACACTGCTCTAAAAAATTTTGCACATCCCCCGCCTCACTAGATTCTCCAAAGGTTGGGGATTCCAGACGAATAGGTGGGTTGGAATACAGAGGTTGGCTACCAGCCAGGTGACTAGAGGTAGGGACTAGGACACGACTCATATCCGGAGTATATAGTAATGATTGGGGAATTCAAGGGGTGCTAGAGTGTCTAAGATTCCCTACCTGGGCTTTACACTTTGCATCTCTGCGTAAAAAAGCATTTACGATTGAGCGCTCTAGAGCTATAACCTTTTGATCTACATACTCCCTGTAACTCTCTTCCCTGTTCACGTTGCTTTCCAGGGCGTCCTTGTAATCCTGTTCTAGAGTGGTCACTTTGGCCGTAAGAGAGGCTACCTGGGTTTGCAAAAGAATATATCAACTGCTGCCATACTGGCCTGATCCTCCTTTTCTTCATCAGATTGGTATAGACTACCCAATAAAGAGGTTATTTCACCAGGAGGATCTCTCCTAGTGACATAAGGCCCGGCCGTAAAGTGTAGGACCACTGGGTTAGTCCCCAACTCTGGATCTGACCCTATTGAACTCGGATGACTGCTAACTTCCATATTGTCCCAATAAAACATGAAAGGTACAGTGGGGAGAACAAGTATTTGATACACTGCCGATTTTGCAGGTTTTCCCACTTACAAAGGATGTAGAAGTCTGTAATTTTTATCATAGGTACTCTTCAACTGTGAGTGATGGAATCTAAAACAAAAATCCAGAATATCACTGTATGATTTTTAAGTAATTAATTTGCATTTTATTGCATGACATAAGTATTTGATACATCAGAAAAGCAGAACTTAATATTTGGTACAGAAACCTTTGTTTGCAATTACAGAGATCATATGTTTCCTGTAGTTCTTGACCAGGTTTGCACACACTGCAGCAGGTATTTTGACCCACTCCTCCATACAGACCTTCTCTAGATCCTTCAGGTTTCGGGGATGTCGCTGGGCAATACAGACTTTCAGCTTCCTCCGAAGATTTTCTATTGGGTTCAGGTCTGGAGACTGGCTAGGCCACTCCAGGACCTTGAGATGCTTCTTACGGAGCCACTCCTTAGATGCCCTGGCTGAGTGTTTCGGGTCGTTGTCATGCTGGAAGACCCAGCCACAACCCATCTTCAATGCTCTTACTGAGGGAAGGAGGTTGTTGGCCAAGATCTCACAATACATGGCCCCATCCATCCTCCCCTCAATACGGTGCAGTCGTCCTGTCCCCTTTGCAGAAAAGCATCCCCAAAGAATGATGTTTCCACCTCCATGCTTCACGGTTGGGATGGTGTTCTTGGGGTTGTACTCATCCTTCTTCTTCCTCCAAACACGGCGAGTGGAGTTTAGACCACATGACCTTCTCCCATTCCTCCTCTGGATCATCCAGATGGTCATTGGCAAACTTCAGACGGGCCTGGACATGCGCTGGCTTGAGCAGGGGGACCATGCGTGCGCTGCAGGATTTTAATCCATGACGGCGTAGTGTGTTACTAATGGTTTTCTTTGAGACTGTGGTCCCAGCTCTCTTCAGGTCATTGACCAGGTCCTGCCGTGTAGTTCTGGGCTGATCCCTCACCTTCCTCATGATCATTGATGCCCCACGAGGTGAGATCTTGCATGGTGCCCCAGACCGAGGGAGATTGACCGTCATCTTGAACTTCTTCCATTGTCTAATAATTGCGCCAACAGTTGTTGCCTTCTCACCAAGCTGCTTGCCTATTGTCCTGTAGCCCATCCCATCCTTGTGCAGGTCTACAATTTTATCCCTGATGTCCTTACACAGCTCTCTGGTCTTGGCCAATGTGGAGAGGTTGGAGTCTGCTTGATTGAGTGTGTGGACAGGTGTCTTTTATACAGGTAACGAGTTCAAACAGGTGCAGTTAATACAGGTAATGAGTGGAGAACAGGAGGGCTTCTTAAAGAAAAACTAACAGGTCTGTGAGAGCCGGAATTCTTACTGGTTGGTAAGTGATCAAATACTTATGTCATGCAATAAAATGCAAATTCATTATTTAAAATGAATGTGATTTTCTGGATTTTTGTTTTAGATTCCATCTCTCACAGTTGAAGTGTACCTATGATAAAAATTACAGACCTCTACATGCTTTGTAAGTAGGAAAACCTGCTAAATCGGCAGTGTATCAAATACTTGTTCTCCCCACTGTATATAACAAAAGGCAACATGTACCCCGTACTGGCCACCGCTATGTAATATTTTCCCCCTTATTGTAGTAGTGAATGCTACACACATACACAGGTTCAAACTATAGAAAACACATATCTATAGGGAGATGAAACCATTTGTACCTTTTATCGTTTCAAAAGAACATGTAAACCATCAGACAAAAGAATGATTCGGCCATTCATTTGATGGCATATGGTATTGTTCAGATTTACACACATAATCCAACACAAATGTCCCTTTTTACACAATAAAAATACAGATCCCCAAACCAAATAATCCAACTCTTAAAAGTTATTGCGCCCCAAAAAACCACAACAGTCCAACACAAAATGAATCCGTTACTGCGTATCCCAAAGTTTGTGCGGTTTCAATTCCTTCCCGGTCTTCAAAAACAAACAATCAGGCCTGGTCAAGAACAAAAACAATCCTTATAGGAATACAAAAAATAGCGATCTCATCGGGGAAACTCGAGATGTCTTCTATGTTGAGTAACGCGCTTGATCGCCGGTGATTAACCTGAGCGGCTTCACTATCTCTTTTCTTTTCCTTCAGCGTTTACAAACCTCCATTTATATCACCAATCCCCTTTTCCCATAAGCCTATATTCATTAAAAAATACTCTGTGGCTACCCCACTAAAACAAAATATACTACAAATAACATTCTATGCTAGACAGACCTACATTAGTGGTTGGGAATTGAACATGGCATACATTTGGTCTAGGGATATTCCTTCACCCCTCAATCTTTATTTTCTTTTAGATTACTTAGACCCTGTACATTATCCTTGTGTAACGTATGTTACATAGAGACATGATTTATTAAATCAACAGGCACAAAATAACAAACAAGAAAACCATGAACATAACAAAGGTAGGCTAAACAGCACTAAACCAAAAACAATTATCCACAAAAGACAGGTGGAAACACTAACTAAATATGGCCCCCAATTAGAGACAATGCAAAGCAGCTGCCTCTAATTGGGGACCAACACAAAACCAACATAGAAACATAAAACCTAGATCTGTCAGGCTCTGACCATAGACAACTAGAGGAGCAAAGGCCCTATGATCAGAGCCTGACAGCTATGCTGAGCAGTTCGTTTTCAGGAGTCTGTCTGCCTGCCATGGCATCAGAGGGGTAGATCTGTGAATAATGAAAAGTTAATAAATTATTATCACGCTTTAGATAGATAGGTACTTTATTGATCCCTGAGGGGAAATTTCTTTGTCAAGCAGCTACGAAAAAACACAGGGCAGGTGCAAAATGCCAGAATGAAAATAAACAAAAGACAGATACATGATACATAGTGCGGCAGTATGAAAAAGTATAAAAGTGCAAAAAGCTATAAAAAGACATTGCATAGTATGGGTGAATGGCTGAATATGTACACTATACATTGTTAGTGTTAGGTAGACAAAAATGATATTGCAAGTTGATATAGATAAATAAGTAATGGTTATCTATACTATACAGGTCGATGGCAGAGAAATACTTAAATAGCTAAATGTGCATATGATATAATTAGGGTAATAATAATTCCCTTAAAATACAGTCCTTAGTGCAGGGCTTAATTACGGATAAATGCCTTGCACATTCGATATACTAAAAGCAATGAAAAAAGATACAACTGACAAGATACTAATATACATTCCTGAGTGAATGACTATGTAAGTTCAGTCCAAGAATTACGATATGATATAACAACTGTACATGAATATGTATATACAGTCCTAAATGAATAGGTCCTGAGTGAATGAGTGATTACAGACCAGAGTTACTCACGGACGTATGCATAATTGTTAAACTAGGTCCTAACACCCCAACAGTTCCAGATCTATGATGCTGACGGCACGGCAATCCGGTGAGGAATTATATTATCTAATAGCCGCCGGCAGGAAGGACCTCCTGTAGTGCTCTCAGGCACACCGTGGTGGGATCAGTCTGTGACTGAAAGTGCTCCTCTGCATCATAATCATGGAATGCAGAGGGTGGGTGACGTTGTCCATGATGGCCAGCAGTTTGGCCAGGATCCGTCTCTCCGCCACCTCCTCTACTGTAGAGTGTCAAGGCTAATCCCCAGAACAGAGCTAGCCTTCCTGATCAGCTTATTTACCTGAGAAACATCACCAGCCTTTATGTTGGCGCCCCAGCCCAGCACACCACTGCAAAAAAGATGGCAATGGCCACCATAGACTGGTAGAAAGTATGCAGTAGTTTACTGCACACGTTGATGGACCTGAGAAAGTAGAGTCGGCTCCGGCCCTTTTTGAACAGAGCCCCAGTGTTACCAACCAATTCCAGCCAGTTGTGCATATGGACTCCCAGGAACTTGTATGACCCAACCATTTCCACATCCATCCCCTGTACAGGGACTGCAGTCGGTTGGGCCTTGGTTCTCCTGAAGTCCACCACCATCTCCTTTGTTTTGCTGATGTTGAGCTGAAGGTAGTTCTGCTCACATCACAAAGTCACTGATTGTGATCCTGTTCTCCACCTCCTGCCCACCCCTGATGCATCCTACAATTGCGGAGTGATCTGAGAACTTCTGTAGGTGGCATGTTTCAGAGTTATATCTAAAGTCCGAGGTGTAAAGGGGGACAGGACCGTTCCCTGGGGGGCCCCTGTGTTGCTCACTGCCCGTTCTGATACACAGCTCTGTAGCCGCACAAATTGTGGCCTACCAGTCAGGTAGTCCGTAACCCAGGAGACTAAGTGTGCTTCCACTTTCATCCTCTTCATCTTCTCACCCAGTAGCAGGGGCTGAATGGTGTTGGCACTGGAGAAGTCAAAAAACATAACCCTTACAGTGCAACCTGCGTTGTCAAGGTGAGAGTAGGCCCTCTGCAGAAGGTAGATGAATGCATCATCCACCCCGATGTTGCGCTGGTATGTGAACTGCAGGGGGTCCAGTGATGTACACACCAGAGGTCTGAGGTGAGCGAGGACTAACCTTTCCAGGGTCTTCATGATGTGGGATGTTAGCGCTACAGGTCTGAATTCATTCAGGACAGTGGGGTGCGGCTTCTTGGGCACTGGGACCAGGCAGGATGTTTTCCACAGCACAGGGACCCTTTCCATGCTCAGGCTAAAGTTGAAGTGTCGCTGGAGTATTGCACAGACCCTAAGCACCCTTGGGCTGATGCCATCAGGGCCCGCCGCTTTACAAAGATGTAGTCTCTCCAGCTCTCTCTTCACTTGGTTGGTGGTGAAAGCCAGCCCAGGTGGGGAGGTGGTGGGGAGGAGGTCGCTGATTGTCACAACAGAGGTGTTGTGAACAAAGTCAGGGTGGTACAGCCATGAGGGTGTGTGGCCTGGGGAACTGGAGGGGAGATGGACAGGGCCAGTATCGAACCTGTTAAAAAAATTGGTTGAGCTCATTGGCTCTGTCCTGGGTCCCCTCCATCTCCCACTGTTTGACTTTTTGAAGCCAGTGATATTTCTCATACCCTTCCACACCTCTCTCACCTGGCTCTAACTCAGCTTGTACTCCATTTTCTCCTTATACCCTCTCTTCCCCTCAGCAATCTGCAACTTCAGCTCCCTCTGGACGCATTTCAATTTGTCCCTGTCCCCTTCCTTGAAGGCCCTCTTCTCATTCAGCAGGGCCTTCAGATCACTTGTGACAAAAATGTATATAGTCCATTATGCAGTCTGTAAGTCCATCAATGTCCTCCCCATGAGCCTCACAGAGCACATCCCAGTCTGTTGTTTCAAAGCAGTCCTAAAGGGCCTCATTCGCCTCCGGGGACCATCTCCTAATGGTCCTAGTGGTCGCTGGCTACTGTTGGACCATAGGCCTGTAGAGTGGGGTGAGGTGGATAAGGTTGTGATCCGATCTACTGAGGGGAGGGAGTGCAGTGGACTTGTATGCATCCTTTACATTAGCATATAACATTTCCAGAGTTGTATTATTCCTGGTCGGGCACTTCAAACTGTTTGAATGTGGGCAGCAATGAAGAGAGATGCATCGTTAAAATCCCCCAAAATGACAAATAAAGCACTGGGATGCGCTGTCTAACCTTGCGATAGCAGAGTGGATGATGTCACACGCTGTGTTTGCGTCAGCGGAGGGCGGGATGTAAACAAAAACAGCAGAATTCCCTCGGCAAATAGTAGGGTCTCAGGCTAATGGCTAACAGCTCAATGTCCAGGCTACAAAACTGTTCCTTAACAGTAATATGGCTCGGATTACACCATCTGATGTTAACTAACAAAGCCAGCCCCCCTCCCTTACCCCTTACCGGAAGAAGCGATATCCCTGTCTGCTCTGGTCTTGAAACCGCTGATAGTTACATTCTCTATGGGGATGTTATGTTTACCCATTTTGATTGTTTTCAAGTCAGACACCATTTTTAAATCAGGAGAATCTCCTCTTTGTAATTATGTATGTCTGGGCAGCGAGCTCGGTTGTCAAACGCTAGCCTTTCAAATGTCAGAAACTACACATTACTGTTGGAACTCTGAGAATGCCCCATTGTTTCCCTATGGGGAAATTCTACACGGACATGTCTGTCTATTTCGACAAATATCTCGCAATGTGTATATATATATTTTTTCAAGTCGGACACCCTTTTAATCAGGAGAATATTATCTTTGTAATTATGTAAGTCTGGGTAGCGAGCTCGGTTGTTATCGATCACTAGAGCAGAAATGGTCAGAAGTTCTCATTTTTTCCCTACTTCCTCAGACATAAGCACAGTTGACACCATCGAGGTGCAGATGTTTACTTTCTACACAAGTTGGGTTTTTTCAGATTCGTCCTAAAATCAGATTGTATTGGTAAAATAAAAAGGGATACGTGTTTGTGCCATTTTGGGGAAATTGAATTCTAAGCATTACTCCAGTCAGAAGATGCTCTGTGAAGGTTTGTTTCAATTCATTTGCTATGGCCTCGCGCTAGTGTTCCAGCCTGGCCAACGTTCTTTGGCCGTTTTTCAGCCTTGGGTGATTGACAAGTTCTGTTGTCATCTCTGTATTTCTGCATTATACATAGCCCAGTTGAAATGTCTTCTTCATATGGATGATTCTTCTGCTGCAAAACCAATTTCACTCTATGGGGACAGTAAAAAAAAAATATAACATAAAGGCTCCCTCTTTATATTATCATATTTCTAAAGAAGCTGTGGTTAAGAGGTGATTTCACATTGTTGTAGCGGTGAATTGAACTCTATACATCCCCCCTGTGTTATAGTGACATGCGTCTCCAGAACCTTCTGGATTATCTAATTGAAAAGACTATGTTTGCCCAAATGATTCCACAGAATGGGTAATGACATGGGAATTCACTGTAGAAATCCTGTGTCCAGGGATCGTTCCCAAACAGATGCAATTTTATGCTGTTTTAACACTGAGGAAATCATTTTAATTCAAGAGCACAAAGCCGCTTGCTCTTACTGCCTCTCTCTTAGCTGAACGCCATTATCAACAACACAAGACCTTAAATGAACCATTTTTAAACAGTTTGTAAAGAGTTTACTTAGCATTTATTAGTAATTATTCCTACATTTGTACATTTCAATAAGCAATCTCTAAATAGTCATTTATGCATTTAAAAACCTTTTAACTTAAACTGAACAAAAATATAAACGCAACATGTTTTATGAGCTGAAAAACTAAATCCCAGATATTGTCCATAAGCACAAAAAGCTTATTTCTCTCAAATGTTGTGCACAAATTTGTTTAAATCCCAGTTAGTGAGCATTTCTCCTTTGCCAGTATAATCCATCCACCTGACAGGTATAGCATATCAAGAAGCTGATTTAAACAGCATGATCATTACACAGGTGCACCTTGTACTGGGGACAATAAAAGGCCACTCTAAAATGTGCAGTTTTGTCACAATGTTTTCTAGTGTTAATCCAAGTACTGCATACTTAAGCATACCTCTTGAGCTGTCTGTATCCACCGGACTAAATATGCTTAACTGTATCTCTGCAAAATATTACTATTAAGTACATTTAGAAATTACTTTCCTAGCAATCTTGCCAGAAGGCATACCAGCTAAGATAGACAAGCTACTCTAACTTATTAATTGATAGCCTGAAATGGCATGGTAGTTTGGTAGCCAACTTCATAAAATAGCTAAGTGGTTAGTATTACAGATAAACAAAACATTTGTTTTATTCAACAAGAAGAAATCAATAAGCTACATAGCTTGATCAAATTACCTTACAAACATACCGTACCTCCTGCGAGTCCTGCCCATCACAGGCAACGAAAATCAAATCAAATACTGTGTGTCACTCTACACCCTCTGTCTTCCTCCACTGACAATACTGTCTGCACGCACTAGAGTATCTAGCGTCCTGCCTAGTATATCTTTGCTCCATGGAGCATCTTGGAAGAAACCACTTACTAGTTCAAGTTGTCACATGCACAAGTACATTCATTCTTAACTTGCAAGCCTTATCCAAAAGTGCAGTATTCAATATAAAAAAGTAACCCCCCCCCCCCAAATGTGCAGGGTACACTGGAGTATTGAGGTAGATACACATGTAAATGTAGGTAAGGAAAAAGTGACTGGTAGCAGGATGAATAATAATGAACAGGGGGGTATGAGGTGAGGAGGGGAATTATTTAAGATACTCTCTGAAGAGGTAGGGTATTAGGTGCTTTCAGAAGATGGGCAGAAGATAGGTGCTTTTTTTAGCTTCAGGGGTAAGCTGGTTCCACGATTGGGGTGCCAGGACAGAGACGAGAATGGGCTGTGTGCGTGCTAAGAGACCAGAGGTGGCAGGACAGGACAGGAAAATTGCCTGAAGGTAGGGAGGGGCAGTTCCTCTTGCTTCTCCAAAGGCAAGAACCATGGTCTTGTAGTGGATGAGAGCGTTGACTGGAAGCCAGTGGAGTGTGTGGAGGAGCGGGGTGACATGGGAGAACTTTGGAAAGATGAAAACCAGGTGGGCTTCAGCATTCTGGATAGGTAGCAGGGGTTTGATGGCACAAGTGGGGAGCCCAGCCAACAGTGAGTTGCAGTAGTCCAGACGGGAGATGGCAGTGCCTGGATTAGGACCTGCACCACTTTCTGTGTGGGGTAGGGTTGTAGAGCATGAACCTGCAGGAGCGAGTCACTGCTTTGTTGTTTTCAGAGAATGACAGGGTGTTGTCCAGGGTCACACAAAGGTTATTTTCTCTACCGGGCGGCAACACTGGAGTTGTCAACCCTGATGGAGAGGTCTTTGAGGGGGCAGGTGTTCCCCGGGAGGAAGAGCAGTTCTGTCTTGTTGAGCTGAGATATCTGCCAGGCACGCAGAGATGTGTGTCGCCACCTGGGTGTCAGAAAGGGTGAAGGGGAAAAGTAGTTGAATGTCATCCGAATAGCAATAATAGGAGAGACCATGTGCGGATATGATGGAGCCAAGTGACTTGGTGTATAGAGGGGGACAGGACCAATAACCAAGCCCTGGGAGACACCAGTAGTAAAAGTGCGTGGTGCAAACACAAATACTCTCCATATCACCTGGTAGGAGCAGCCTGCCAGGTAAGATGCAATCCAAGAGCCTGCAGAGCCTGAAAGGGTGGAGAGGAGGATCTGATGGTTCATGGTGTCGAAGCCAGTGGATAGATCTAGGAGGATGAGGCAGTGTGGAGAGCCTCCGTGACACAGAGAAGAGCAGTCGTGGTTGAGTGAACTGTCTTGAAGCCTGACTGGTTAGGGTCAAGAAGATCGTTCTGAGAGAGATATCGAGAAAGTTTATATTTTGGAAAGAAAAAAAAGAATGGATACAAGTCTATCATTTGACGTTAGATGAGTCAAGTGTTTACTTCACGAGGAGGGGAGCGACTCTGACTCCATTTTGAAGTCAGAGGGACGCAGCCAGTGGTCAGGGATGAGTTGACGAGGGAAGTGAGGAGGTCCCCAGAAATGAGGAGGGGATGGGGTCGAACGGGCAGGTTGTCGGGCAGCCAGACCTCACTAGTCGCAGGATTTCATCTAGAGAGATAGGTGAGAAAGAGGTCAAGGTGTAGGGTAGAGACCAGTGGAGTCAATAGGTCGAGTTAAAGAGGAGCAGTTGTAATCAACCTTCTTTTCAAAGTGATCAACAAAGTTGTCCACAGAGAGGGAGGAGGATTAAGGAGGGAGGAGAAGGTGGAAAACAGTTTCCTAGGGTTAGAGGCAGAAGTTTGAATTTTAGAGTAATAGAAAGTGGCTTTAGCAGCGGATACAGGGGAAGAGAATGTAGAGGAGGGAGTGAAAGGATGATAGGTCCTCCGGAAGTTTATTTTTTCTCACTTTTCGCTCAGCTGCCCGCAGCCCTGTTCTGTAAGCTCGCCACTAGTCACGGAGCAGGAGGGGAGGGCCGAGACGGCCTGTAGGAAAGGGGACAGTGAGAGTCATGGGATGCGGAAAGAGAGGAGAGTAGGATCGAAGAAGAAGAACGATTTAGCCAAAGAGAGAGAGAGAGAGGATTGCGAAGGGCGCATGACCATCTGGGTAGGGGCTGAGTGGTAGTGAACAGAGACCTGGAGGGGGGTTGCAGTGACATTAGTAGGCGAGCAGCCTCTAGTAAAGATGAGGTCAATTGCCTGCCTTGTAAATTGTAGGGGATTGCGAAAGGGTCAAAAGATGCAAGGATGAGAAAGAGAGGCAGACGTCAGGAGGTTGAAGTCGCCACGTACGAAGAAGCCATTGTCAGGAAATTAACTTATCAAGGCGTCAAGCTCATTGAGGAACTCTCCAAGGGCACCGGGCGGGCGATATATGACCATGTTAATCTTGAGTGGACAAGTGACAGCTTGGAATTCAAATAAGGAGATGGACAGGTGAGAGAGGGAGAAAATAGAAAATCTCTGCGTTGTTGACCACAGATCGGCAGTTCCGAACGCTGCCAGAGACCCAGAATTCCACAGGACTTGTGCTCGCTGGGTATACTAAATTAGAAGGGTTGCAGCCAAGGGGTGGGGAGCGTCTGTAAAGCCTACAGGGAAAGGAGCGAAAAGGTATAGAAAACACACACAGTTGCCAAAGCTACAAAAGAGCAAATGAGATCAGAAAATAACTAGCTAAGATACTCAAGTGAGACAGTGGTGTGGAGCCTTCCTCTACCAGACCGACACAACCGTGGTTTACTCAGCTGCCGCTGAGAAACTAGGGGAGGCTGAAGTATCAACACTAATTGCTAATTGCCTAGCAGAGGTGAAGAGCACACCTCCCTGTACTAATTGCTGATTGCCTAGGAGAGGAGAAACTATTCTCCCTCCAATACAGCCGCTGATTACCAACACAACAGTCACAAATTGCCCTGCCCCTTAATCCTGGTTGATGTGTCAACAATCATCTGCAAGTTATGAATAGTCAACAGTTCACAGACCAAATAGGCTACTGGGAAGACAGCTGTCAGAACACAGTACTAGATAAAGACAAACAACACATACAACTCCTGGAGATATCCAGTCCTTTAGCTATAAAATGAAGCAGTAATGACCTGTAGCAGGATAAATAGATACGATACTAATGGTAATTGCAATCAATAATCAATGAACAGCAGCATAGTGGTAGAAATACTGTATATCTCATAAATTATCACTTTAAGTGTGAGGGGGAGCAGTAGTTGTTAGCCATTTAAAAATCGTATGGCCAGGGTGTAGAAGCTGTTTAGGAGTCTGGTCTGAGCCTTCATGCACTTGTACCACCTGCCGGAAGGGAACAAGGAGAACAGTCCATGTCACGGGTGGCTGTAGTCGTTGGCAATTTTTCGGGCAACATCCTGGATGGCTGGGAACTCACCCCCAGTGATGCGCTGGGCCGTCTGCACCATCCTCTGTAGGGTAATATAACCAGTAAGGATGCTCTCGATGGTGCAGCTGTAAAAGTTCCTAAGGATCTGAGGGACCTTGCCAAATTGTTTCAGCCTCTTGAGGGAGATGAGGCACTGTCGTGCCTTCTTCCCGACTGTACTTTTGTGAGAGGACCATGTTAAGTCCTCAGTGATGTGGACACTGAGGAATGTGATGCCTTGACCCTCTCCACTATGGCCTTGTTGATGAGGATTGAGGTGTGCACCTGCCCCGGTTTCCTGTAGTCCACAATTAGCTCCTTGATCTTGCTGACCTTGAGGGAGAGGTTGCCAGGTCTCTGACCTCCTCCAAGTCTCATTGCCGTTGGTTATCAGTCCTACCACCGTTGTGTCATCAGCAAACTTAATGATGTAGTTGGGAGAATATAGGAGGTACTCTTTGTCTAGTTCAGTCAGTGAGCCCCCTCCAAAATACAGCTGACAGATCTTTTTATAAATAATTATCATAAAACGTGGGCTTAAAAATGACGTTTAGTAATTAATTCAACAGCTGAAAAATGTAATAGCGGGACAAATCTGGGGGTGCCCTTTTCCCCACTATGGCCATGACACCTCTGAGTGTGGAAGAGGACGGCACTGTTGTGTGGGTATGAGAAGCAAACTCATCATGTTTTTTTTTATTTTATAATAATTTATGGAAAACTTTTGTGGTGAATGTGGGGAGGATTTACTGTATGTCCAACGTTAAGTGAAAGGTTGTCTAGCTTACTGTAAAACAGTTCTGATTGTTTCTGTGCTGTTTTTTGAAGGACATAGGGATATCTAGGTTTTCTACGCAATTATGACTTGGAATTGGACAATCTGTTCTATAATATAATTTATGTATCCAACACAGGCTAAAGTGGCTCCTTGGATGGTACTTTGTGCGTGTTGAACTCAAGTGTTGGACATGGGTTTGTAGAGCACTGTAATTACCGTGATGAGCTCTCCTCACTCTCACTCTGTCCTAACGTCGGCCATGATTAATCACCTCATCCAGCCAGCGTCCACCATCTGAATCCTCAGCCAACACACACACACGCACACATACACACATTTGTCCTGATATGATCTTGAAGTCTAAATGAAATTAACAAAAGTCATGATATCTTTCAGCATAATTGGCATTTCAGTCATTTGAGTGAAAGTAGTTCCATTTCCTAATAAATGTTTATCGCTTCTTAATAAAAATACAACTTGAAAATCAAATGTTATCTCTAAGCAGTTTATGGCTGCTTTGATAATATTAAGTTGATTTGATAATGTCTTGACATTTTAGATGCAAAATCAAGCCGATATATTTTACAGATTATCCAATATTTATATAAATTACATAAATTGCATGCAATATCCCATAAACTAAATGTAATATGCCTGCTTAGATAAACAACATAACTGAATTAAACGTTTTAGGGTGAAAGATTACTCCAATTTATTACTGATTCGTTTTTCATTAATGAGTTAATGCAATTCAATTTGAGTCGTTATATGATTTAATTAAATAAGCTATAGAACATTTTGCCTATTTTATTAACACATTTAGGGCCATAAATACATGTTTAGATCACAATACTTATACATAAACTTGACTTCCTTTTTGGAACTTGTGGGTTATTCAGAACCACATTATGGAGACTGATAGCTGCAAATACAAATGCTCTATAAAACTTTGACATTTACATCAGGTATCTGCCTGTATTATACAACTTAATTTTTGTATTTAACTAGGCAAGTCAGTTAAGAACAAATTCCTTTCTACAATGACGGCCTACCTACAGGGTCAGCCCCTGGAGCAAAGTAGGGTTAAGTGCCTTGCTCAAGGACCCATCGACAAGTTTTTCTATGTCTGTTTTTAAAACCTGCTTTCTTCACAGTTTGGCATACCTTTTCACAGTACATGTTTTGTATTTGTCTTCCACAATGCTGCTTGCTATTAAAGCTAGTAATTAATTTGCTCTAAAGAGGGTAGTCTAATTAGAAACAATCTCATTTGGATTCCGATGGCTTGCTTAAAGGTGATGGGATGAGTGACACCCACACAGATTTGTTGTGGTTGTGTTGGGTAGGTCCATGGCACTCAGGTGGTAACATTGAGTGGAAATTGTTTACCTCCAGAAATCCCCAGGCTAAGCATTCAGATCATTCCCCTTTCTAATTAACAGTAAATAGCACACCTTCTGTTAATGTTTCTGCTTCACTCTTTCTCTCAGAAGGAGTATAGGATGTTTCAGGCTGTGGAGAATACTAACTTGTGGCATCAACAGATAATTTATGCAAAGATTTGATTGTTTATCTCAAGGTAGGATTTGCCCCACGGTGAACTAATTTGTCTCCAGTATGACTAGAAAAGCTACACACACATTGGTACCTTTATCTCTCATGATGATGTACCATAGAGAGACATACCTTCACTTCAGGTTTGTGGGACACGTTTTAACTGCAAATTTGAATGGCCAACAAGTATCCCACACTCATACTGTATACCTCTGCCTGGGGTTTAAGGAGTGTTGTGCAATAAATCTATAGATTTGAATGTTATTTTAATACTCTTCTTGCACACCAACATTCCCATGAAACTACTCAATAACTCATTGAGTTTATATGGTTAAAGTTTATGATATTTAGAGCGCTGTGTACTGTATAGCAGTAGATCAGTATTCATAAACAGTAAAGTAATGCATTTCATGTTTTTTATTTTATTTATTACCCCATTGAGAGAAAAATCACACCTCTTCTTCCCTACCTCTCATCCCCCTGTATCCAGTGTGGAGAATGTTACCACTGATATTTCCTTTCCCCTCTCAAGGCCTTTCCAATGATCTGAAAAATAAGGTTAGGAGTTAATGGAATGGGATGGTAAAGAGCTTTCAAAATAAATAATTTCTGTTGCTAATAGAAAAGTTTGTGGCACACTGTGCTGATACCTCGGCTGTCAAAAGGGTATGCCAAGGACACAAATTGAAAAATGAAATGGAAAAATGCTTGATCTGTGTTTGTTGTTTTTCTATTTTGTCCGTCTATTCTTCCTCTCTGCTTTTGAAAAAAGAAATACTTCACAGAAGATGGGTAAATGGTCATGTTCACCACCGAAAACACGTTTAAGTGAGTGTGGTGTCTGCCGTGTGTCACGATATGCACTTCTGGCCTGCAGAGGCATATCCTATTCAATCATTGGCTCTTGGACACTCTTGATAAGTTCTAAACACCCCAAGAAATACTCAGTGTTCTCACTCCGTAACCTAGGAGATTCGTTGATGCAGATTTAGTCACACCAAGGATTCCAAATAAATCAGCACATACAGTATGTTATCGCCATGCATTAGCAGAGCCTAAACCTGTCACAGTCTACTCTCCACTGAATATCTCAAAATATCCCTGGAACATTTTAGAAGCCCACATGAATCAAGGGGCTCAGAAACACTGTCCCTAAATGTTTGATACATCCCTCTCCAATAGAGCTTGCGCCACAGTTCCAGTTCTGGAGCAAGTTCATGTTTTAAGCATCTCCATCCTAAATATCTGTGGCAATCCTCTATGAGCTGGGCTTGTCGCTAAACTTTTCAATTAGGCGCTAATTAAGCCGTCTCTGAAGAGGCCTCCACTCAAATCCTAGCGTGGCCAGAAAATGGGTCAATCAAAAAGCATCATAGCCTGGCCACAGTCCATGAGAAGCTCTGCCTAATGAATCTAAATGTCCACAGCACAAGCAAGACACTGTATCAGCTAATCTAGGACTTGTTGCAATGTGTCCATTAAGTTTTCAGTTGCCCCCTTTCCTATCAGTTGTTGAGAATTCTATGGAAAAAATATTAAATGTATCTGCAATTGTGATAGTGGAATTGTCAGGCAACACCAATTGCAACTGGTTAGATTATGCAACACCACACATTATTATGTATTCAACACTCACTGTAAGTGTGCACTCACTCAGGCTTCGTGACCTTCTCTGACAAAGTGAGCGAAGATCCGCCTCGGATATAAGTGTTGTCACATTAAAGGTAGTCTGAGGACAATCTAGTGTGCCGGCGTCTTTTGTTGACTTTCATTCACCAAATAAAAAAGCCAATTGTACCCTCTTCATTCTGTGTGGTCAAGCACAGAGGGAGCTTTGCAGTATAGGGAGCGTTCACCCAAGAGAGTGCTGCCCTGATTCCTAGGTAATATTGCCAACTGAGCATATCATACTGGCTGACAGGGTAAATATCTTACCTGGGTTTTGACACCAATATGCACAGCCTGGGATAACAGTGTCTTAAAGGCATACTTAGCGATTTTGGCAATGAGGCCCTTTATCTACTTCCAAATAGTCAGATGAACCCATGGATACCATTTTTATGTCTCTGCGTGCAGTTTGAAGGAAGTTGCTAACTAGCGTGTCTAACTAGCGTCAGCATGATGACATGCTAGCAGATACCCATAGACCAGTCATTGCGTTAACCCTAGTTAGCATTGGCTCGCGAAACTACCTCTAACTTACCTCTTACTTGACACAGAGACATAAAAATTGTATCCACGAGTTCATGTGACTGAAGTATCCCTTTAAGTGAATCCTGAAGTATCCCTTTAAGTGAAATGTCAAGATGTTATAGAAAGATGTATTAGAGCCGTTGGCCAAGCACTGGCCTCCTTTCTCTCTTGGTAGAATGTATATATCATATTGTGATACTGTGTTCTGACCCTCATAAATCATTCCCCATGAAGCCAGATTCTTTCTGGAGTCTGTTTGTCAGTGTGCAACACACACACACAGACACACACATCCTGTGCCCACCAATGAATAAATATTCTAAGACAGGAAGGAACACAAGTTGAAGCCAGCAATGTATGCTGCTTTTTATCCTGTCAAATGTATACTCTTTGTACTCTCTGAACTGAAATACTCTTCAGCTTACATTTCTAATATAAATGGCATTGTGCATTAGCAATTCCCACTGTATGTATTGCAATTTCACATATTCAACTAGCAACTGTAGACCTCTTTCACATAAGATAAGGATGAAAGATGGTCTCTAATGTTTGATTAATATAGATTAAAATCAGTGGAGGCTACTGAGGGGAGGACGGCTCACAGCATTGGTTGTAACGGAGCAAATGGAATGGCATCAAACACATGGAAACCATGTGTTTGATGTATTGGATACCATTCCACTGATTCCGCTCCAGCCGTTCCCACAAACCCTCCACCCCAATTAAGGTGCCACCAACCTCCTGTGATTTAAAACACATATAGATACAGTACATACGTTTTTGTATATCAAGGATATACAGCAGTCCAAGAAATGTCGTTCGTAAATGGCATTCGTAAGGTTTAAGTGCCTTGCATCCAAAATGATACAATAGGAAAACTGTAAATGTTTTAGAAATGTTTCACAGTCAAATGCTTTATTACATTCAAATCAAATCAAATGTTATTTTAACATTTGAAGACTAACAGTGAAATGCTTACTTACGGGTCCTTTTCCAACAGTGCAGAGTTAAAGATAAGATAAAAAATAATAATAACAACGTTTTTTTTTTTTTTACGAGTAAAAAGGGAGTGTCAGTACCGAGTTGATGTAGAGGTGTATGAGGTAATTGAGTTAGCTATGTACTGTACATACAGGTAGGGGTAAAGTGACTAGCAGCACCATATTTGGTTAGTGTGAAAGTGTGCGTGTGTGTGAGGCGTCAGTATGCATTTGTGTGCATGTTGTGTGTGTGTGGGCGTACAGTATGTACTGTGTGTGTGTTGGGTTGTCAGTGTAAGTATGTGTGAGTGTGTAGGTAGAGTCCAGAGAGTTAGTGCAAAAAAGGGTCAATGCAGGTAGTCTTGGCAGCCATTTGATTAGCTATTTAGCCGTCTTGTTAATAAGTATTATGGCTTGGGGGTAGAAGCTGTTCAGGGTCCTGTTGGTTCCTGACTTGCTGCATTGGTACCTCTTGCCGTGCGGTAGCAGTGAGAACAGTCTGTGGATTGCATTGGCTGGAGTCTTTGAAAATATTTTGGACCTTCCTCTGACACCGTCTAGTATAGAGGCCCTGGATGGCATAGTAATATACTGGGCCATACACACTACCCTCTGTAGCGGCTTGTGAACGGATGCCAAGCGGTGATGCAGCCAGTCAAGATGCTCTCGATGGTGCAGCTGTATACGTTTTTGAGGATCTGAGGGCCCATTCCACATCTTTTCAGCCTCCTGAGGGGGAAGAGGACTAAGATGGAATCCTACTAGACCAGCTCTGATGCTTGTTGGATGTGACAAGGCTTGCAAACTATCCCGGATTAGAAAGGGAAACCCAGCCACGAGCTGACCAGTGACACGAGCCTACCAGACAAGCTAAATGCTTTCTATGCTCGCTTCGAGGCAAGCGACACTGAACCATGAGTGAGAGCACCAGCTCTTCCAGACGACTGTGTGATCCCGCTCTCCATAGCCGATGTGAGAAAGACCTTTAAAACAGGTTAACATGCAGACAGATTATGAGGACACTTACTCAGAGCATGCGCTGACCAGCTGGCCAGTTTCTTCACTGACATCTTCAACTTCTCCCTGACCCAGTCTGTAATACTTACATGTTTCAAGCAGACCACCATAGTCCCTGTGCCTGCCCAAGAATGCCAAGTTAACCTGTCTAGATGACTATCGCCTTGTAGTGCATTTGTAAAAGTTTGTGAAGGTTTTAGGTGCTAAGCCAAATTTCTTTAGCCTCCTGAAAAGGGTGGCCCTTTTCTGTTTGTCAGTGATGTGTACACCAAGGAACTTGAAGCTTTCCACCTTCTCCACTTCGGTCCCATCGATGTAGATAGCGGGGTGCACCCTCTGCTGTTTCCTGAAGTCCACAATCATCTCCTTTATTTTCCTGGCACCACACTCCCAGAGCCCTCACCTCTTTTGCAGTGGTGTGCTGGGGAGCAAACATCAAAGCCGGTGATGCTTCTCTGGTAAATAAGCTGATCAGGAAGGCTAGCTCTGTCCTGGGGATGAGCCTTGACACTCTAGAGGAGGTGGCGGAGAGACGGATCCTTTCCAAACTGCTGGCCATCATGGACAATGTCACCCACCCTCTGCACGCTATGGTTATGACGCAGAGGAGCACTTTCAGTCACAGACTGATCCCACCACGGTGTGCCAGAGAGCGCTACAGGAGGTCCTTCCTGCCGGCGGCTATTAGACTATATAATGCCTCACCGGGGTGCCGTGCCGTCGGCAACATAGATCTGGAACTGTTGGGGTGCTAGGACCTAGTTTAACAATTATGCATCCATCCGTGAGTAACTCTGGTCCATCAGCACTCATTCACTCAGGACCTATTTATCTATTCATGCAGGTCTGTATATACATACTCATGTACAGTTGTTATATCATCACGTGCAATATTGCTAGTAATTCTTGGACCTAACTTACGTAGGCATTCACTCAGGAATGCATATTAGTATCCTGTCAGTTGTACCTTTTCTCAATGCTTTTAGTATATCGAATGTGCAATACGTGCAGTTGTCTGTAATTAAACCCTGCGCACCAAGGACTGTATTTTAAGGGAATTACTATTATTACCCCAAATTATATCATACATTTAGCTATTAAAGTATCTCTTCCTGTCATTTACCTGTACAGTTTGTGTAACCATACAAGTATTCACTTATCTGTAAATATAACTGTATACTTACCTGTACAGCTAATTTAACCATGCAAAATTTTCACTTACCTGTTCATTTAGCCAGTCTGTCTATTAAGTAAACTATTATTACCCTCGCTCATATCATAAGCATTTTTAGCTACTGAAGTATTGTTTTGCCATCCACCTGTATAGTATAGTTAACCATCCAACATCCACCAATGTATAGTGTACATATTCAGCCAACCACCCATACTATGCAATGTCTTTTTATAGCTTTTTTTTTTTTGCACTCCAGATATCTTGTATTTCTATACTTTTTCATACTGCCGCTCTATGTATCATGTACCGTGTATCTGTCTTGTGTACTTTCGTTGTGGCATTTTGCACCTGCCCTGTGTTTTGTTGTAGCTGCTTGACAATGAAATTTCCCCCCCGGGGGATCAATAAAGTACCTATCTATCTATCTTCCCTGTAGGCTGTCTCGTCATTGTTGCTAATCAAGCTTACTAATGTTGTGTCATCTGCAAACTTGATGATTGAGTTGGAGGCGTTCTTGGCCACGCAGTCATGGGTGAACAGGGAGTACAGGAGTGGGCTGAGCACGCACTCTTGTGGGGCCCCAGTGTTTAGGATCAGAGAAGTGTAGGTGTTTCCTACCTTCACCACCTGGGTGCAGTCCGGGACCCAGTTGCACAGGGTGGGTTCAGACCCAGGGCCTTGAGCTTAATGATGAGCTTGGAGTGTACTATGGTGTTGAATGCTGAGCTATAGTCAATGAAGACAGCCTATAGGGAGGAGGTCAGAGACCTGGCAATGTGGTGCCAGGACAACAACCTCTCCCTCAACGTCAGTAAGACAAAGGAGCTGATCGTGGTCTACAGGAAAGGGAGGGCCGAGCGTGCCCCCATTCATAGTGGTGCTGGTCGAGAGCTTCAAGTTCCTAGGTGTCCACATCACTAAGGATCTATTATGGTCCAAACACAACAACACAGTTGTGATGACAGCATGACAATCCCTCTTCCCCCTGGGACATTCCTTTATGTTGAGGTATAGGGAGAAAGATAAAAATACCCCTGGTTAAACCCTCTGAACTAGATGAATTATCCTGTCTGGGAAAAAGAGAATGCATCCCTGGATCCCTGGCATCTAGCCTGATTCCCCAAGTGGTGCTTTACCTTAGCTTCCATCCCCAGAGGGGGGATGGAAAGCTACAGAGCACGGCCCCCTACAGGCGCTGGCCACAGCAGTGTGCAATGGCTAAAATTAAGTGGATGTGGGAAGGTGGTGGAGATCAGAGATGGAACAGTGGGGGGGAATGGCTTTAACCAGGAACCTAAAAACAATTGCTGCCACTGTGCTAAAAAGCCTAGACCTGTTAGCGGGGAGACCTGGGTTTAATGAGGTGGTCTGCTGCTTCAACCAGACACATCAAAAGCTACCATGCATGGCCGCAAATGGAAAACTAACAGGTCTGTGAGAGCCTGAATACAATTGTAGACCTGCACAAGGCTGGGATGGGCTACAGGACAATAGGCAAGCAGCTTGGTGAGAAGGCAACAACTGTTGGCGCAATTATTAGAAAATGGAAGAAGTTCAAGATGACGGTCAATCTCCCTTGGTCTGGGGCACCATGCAAGATCTCACCTCGTGGGGCATCAATGATCATGAGGAAGGTGAGGGATCAGCCAAGAACTAAACGGCAGGACTTGGTCAATGACCTGAAGAGAGCTGGGACCACAGTCTCAAAGAAAACCATTAGTAACACACTGCGCCGTCATGGATTAAAATCCTGCAGCGCACGCAAGGTCCCCCTGCTCAAGCCAGCGCATGTCCAGGCCCATCTGAAGTTTGCCAATGACCATCTGGATGATCCAGAGGAGGAATGGGAGAAGGTCATGTGGTCTGATGAGACAAAAATAGAGCTTTTTGGTCTAAACTCCACTCACCGTGTTTGGAGGAAGAAGAAGGATGAGTACAACCCCAAGAACACCATCCCAACCGTGAAGCATGGAGGTGGAAACATCATTCTTTGGGGATGCTTTTCTGCAAAGGGGACAGGACGACTGCACCGTATTGAGGGGAGAATGGATGGGGCCATGTATCGCGAGATCTTGGCCAACAACCTCCTTCCCTCAGTAAGAGCATTGAAGATGGGTCGTGGCTGGGTCTTCCAGCATGACAACGACCCAAAACACACAGGCAGGGCAACTAAGGAGTGGCTCCGTAAGAAGCATCTCAAGGTCCTGGAGTGGCCTAGCCAGTCTCCAGACCTGAACCCAATAGAAAATCTTTGGAGGGAGCTGAAAGTCCGTATTGCCCAGCGACAGCCCCGAAACCTGAAGGATCTGGATGGAGGAGTGGGCCAAACTCCCTGCTGCAGTGTGTGCAAACCTGGTCAAGAACTACAGGAAACGTATGATCACTGTAATTGCAAACAAAGGTTTCTCTACCAAATATTAAGTTCTGCTTTTCTGATGTATCAAATACTTATGTCATGCAATAAAATGCAAATTAATTACTTAAAAATCATACAATGTGATTTTCTGGATTTTTGTTTTAGATTCCGTCACTCACAGTTGAAGAGTACCTATGATAAAAATTACAGACTTCTACATGCTTTGTAAGTGGGAAAACCTGCAAAATCGGCAGTGTATCAAATACTTGTTCTCCCCACTGTATATATATATTTTGGGAATTGGAAAGGATGCAGAAAAGTACATTGATGGAAGCCACACTATCTGCAATATTAAATCTGATCTACCCCGAAAAAATTATATTACGAGTGTTATACTAAAAGTCTTTAATATTTGGCTTGGCCACATAGAGGATAAGAAAGGAGAAGAGATGTCCGTGTGTTCTCTGGTCCTGAGTTGATTCCTTGAGTTTGTTGCCTGCTGATGGCTGTGTGTCCTTTCTTGTTGCTCTTTCTTGAAGAAGGTGAGCTTAAAGTTACAGTTCAGGCTTCACTAGCTCTTTAAAGACTTACTGTATGTCTTCTTCTAATACTAAGTATTCTTCTTTAGTACAGTATATGGGCTCTTATGTCCCAATTCCCATACTGAGTAGGTACTACTTACTTAAAAAAGTACTTTCCCTAACTTCTGAGAAATAGCTGAGCACAGAGCAGGGCAGAGAAAACAAGAATAAGATAGGATTACACTCAGTTTATAAAGGCTTTATAAAGCCTTCATAGTGCCTTCATAAGCACTACATAAATCACCTACTGTATGTAAATGTGACACAACCAACTATGCCGAATATGATGTAAACGTGTACTTTATAATGGGTGAGATGCCAGGTCGAAGGATTGGAATATGGTCTAAAGTTAAGTCATGTTAGTCACATTACACCTAATCTCATTCCCAGACACATTAGTTAGGTTTAGCTTTAAAATCAGAAGATAAAATTGTGGGTTTAGACATAATTATTACTTTTCTTTTACTGTGTTAACTGGTGACGATGACAAATACTTTATTCAGTAAGGCCAACTTTGAATGGTTGATATCCCAGGCTTATTTGTGCTGTGTGTGCAATAGTGCAATAGCCTGGGGATGACGTTACACCAACACTTACTTTGATGTAAGCCCCAAACCTAAAGAAATTGAAAGTGGCTTTCTTCTGGAACCAAGTTACATGTTCCACAGTACACAAACACGCATTGAACAAAAAAGAGCCATACAGTGTTGGGCCCAACAATCACCTACTCCCCAGCTGAAAGATCAGCCACAGCCCTGGTCTCCATCATGGGAACGGAAGAGGAAAACCTGGTGCAGTGGTCTCAGGTTGGACTACTCCAAATAATGTTAGCTCTGACACACACACAAGGTTTGCAGGTCCATCAATCAATTTAAATACAGTACCTCTCACACCCTACAGCAACCTGTGGATCATGAGAGAACCTTCATAAATCAACAGGTGAAATAAATAAGGTGAAATAAAAAAACAGAACGTTAATAACCTAATTTATTGACACCTGGAATACTTAAGTTGAAGTGAGACACCTTCATTCTTTCATAACACTGTCACGGTGTTGGGTTGGGGTAGTTTACGACCCCCCCCCCCTAATAAATTCCTTTCTTTCTCTCTCTAAAACCTCCTACAGAATGGACTCTTAGAAGACCCTGTGTTACCACAAAGAGAGAGAGAGAGCTGGCAATACATTAACATCCATAGTTGAGACTATGAACAATATTTCTTTTCCAGGTGAAAATATCCCTTGGTATTTAAAGAATATTATGTCAAACCCGTTGGTGTGTAGGACATAGAAACGGACCACAGGGTGACATGATCCATATCTCGGGAAGTCTAACCATTCTAGTGATAAGATAAACATGTTATTGTTATTCAATTTATATGTTTGAACATTAAACTATTTGTGGAAAGATAGAAATGTGATTTTATCCTTTTTATGAGATAAAGGTTCTCCAAGTACGTTTGCCACTAACTAAGCCACACCCCTGATGAGGTCAGAAGAGTGTGTCAGTGTGATGCGACAGACTCTCTGACCCGAGTCTTTAAGAGGGCTCACTAAGAATTAAAATCTAGTTCCAGAAATGCAAGGACATTGTCTGAATGCATGGAAGGGCAAAGTTCCAAATACCATGAGACTTTGTTCCAGAAGACTAAAGCAGACCTCGGTGTGAGCTGTGGTCGCGAATGGTTCAACTAAAACTTTATCTAACGAAATCTACATGACCAGATAACGTGGCTGTGACGACTACCATGTTAAAAAGGTGAATTTCGATTAGACAACTCAGGATCCAGCACGAGCTGATTATACCACTTGGTATGACCTTTGAACACAGACTCCGAAGGACTGAGGGTACTCCCATGTATCCGCTATACAGACTCGACAACCAGGAAGATTCTCCAAAGGACCAGAGTCTTCCTTCTTCGACACATCTACTAAAGCCAGGCTCAACCGTAAATATCTATAACTGCATTCACCTTTCAATTGGACGGTTGTTAGTGCATATGATAGATGTTAGCCTAGCTATAGAAACTACCCTTCCTTTGTCTTTCTACCTTCCTGCCTCCCAAAACTCCTCCCCTTTTCTTTTGTGTAACCAGCCGTCATATCGTGGTAGCCGCAAGGGGCTCTCCATGATATGACCACTAACCTGTATGATTTCTCCTGTACATCTGTGTGATTCTTTAGCTAGTAAATAAATGAATAATCCAATTTTGTATTGCTGATTCAACATGATTCGCCAGGGCTCTTGCAAATTAGACCTTACGATTTTCAGAATAAGACTGACTGAATAGAGGCAACGATTAGATGACTGACTGCTATGAAAGGTATGAATCTTTAAGAGCAGATTCGGGAGATAATCGCTCTATATAAATTAATGCTTCTGTCCCGGCTTATTTGTTAATTGTTGCAGGATTTTATTAATCACGTAACTAATTAAACGTTAAAATAACCTATTATTTTATATAGTATGTCGCCAATTTTAATCTAAGTCACATCACGACAACACATACATAAAGACTCCATATGACATGATGCTGTACTTAAAGGAAAAATCCACACAAAACGACTAAGTAATTGAATTTACAATGTTGCATAACACTAATATGTGTGAAAAATATTTTGGTGAACAAATGTTTAATTTTGCCGTTATAATAAGGTTGGTAGCAACATGGAAATATGTTGCTGCTCAAGTCAACTACTAAATCCAAAATGCAATGCTCTCTATGGGCTGGCTGGCTAGCTTCTGAGGAGATGGGAAATGTTGCCAATGCTACGTCAATGGGCCATGCGGTGCATTCTGGGATAAGGAGCGCTCTCCTTCGAGGAGTGAATGGGAGTCTATTGGGCTGTAGCTCAAAAACCCATTTTAGAACAAATTTCCAAGATGTGAGATAATTAACTTGCAATCTGTAGTATCGTATAGCTTTGGAATCGTGACATTACTTACTTTTGAGGAAAATATGCCCATTTCTCAAGATACAGTGTACACTGATTTTGAGAAGGGATTGCGTGACGATTAGCTTAGCAACCATGTGACGCAGCATGACAACGTGAACGCGATTGGTCGACAGTCTGCTGGGTGTTCCTTCATTCATTGGATTCCTATTTCCAATGCACCCTGGACTAAAGAGGCAGACAAATAGGAAACATGTGCTAGACCCTGCGATGAATTAAACATTTCTCGAGGTTGGAATATCGCAGAGGCAGATTATTCCCACAGGCCTTCTGCCTTCCAACATAAAAGCAGACACAAGACTTAATGATGCTTGAAAGCATTTTGCACATTAAACTATTTAATAGTTTCCATTTAATGCAGATTACCACCAAAGTAAATTATAATCCTGGAAGTAAGCAATGTATGTACTTCTGTGGAGTTTATGGAGTAATCTTACTGACTTTTCTAGCCACCTGAGTAGTCTGAAGGAGTTTTAAATTAGAAAGTTTCAACTTCTACTTACTGTGGAAACGCAGTAACTCTACATTGATTAAGTGATTTGCTGTGCCAGTGAGCATTGTGTCAGTGTGTCAACAGAAGCGGCCATCTTGGGGCTCCAAAAAAACAGAGTAGGGCTGATATGGTGATAATTTTACTTTACAGCTCCTGGAGAAGTTGGTAGCCTAGTAGACAAAGTGAGGTGGTTCACATTGTCAAAAACTACTCCACAATCAGTCATTTTTCGAATTCAAGTCCATTCTTTCTCTAATCTTATCCTCCATTGCTCATACAATTGTTTGGTTGAGTTAAATTGAATCCACTGCTTGCAACCACATCACTTGATTAACTCTAATCAGCTAAATGGAAACTCTACTACTGTCAAAGCTTTCGGGTCTTGGCATAAATGTTCAAGTAGATTTAAGTCAAACTGTATCTCGGCCACTCATGAAGATTCACTGTCTTCTTGGTAAGCAACTCCAGTGTAGATTTGACTTAGGTTAGATCTGGTTTAGGTTATTGTCCTGATGAAAAGTAAATTAATCTCCCAGGCTCTGGTAGAAAGCAGACAACCAGGTTTTATTCTAGGATTTTGCCTGTTCTTAGCGCCATTCGTTTTTTTGTTGTTGTTGTATTTTACACCCTTTTTATTATCTAAATGCCTTGTTGCTTACAGGATGCATGTTTTGGAAAATGTTTATTTTGTACAGGCTTCCTTCTTTTCACTCTGTCATTTAGGTTAGTATTGTGGAGTAACTACAATGTTGTTGTTCCATCCTCAGTTCTCCTATCATAGCTATTAAACATTGTAATTGTTTTAAAGTCACTATTGGCCTCATGGTCAAATCCCTGAGTAGTACACCCTGTATCTTTGTTGTGACTGGGTGTATTGATAAACCATCCAAAGTGTAATTAATAATTTCACCATGCTCAAAGGAACATTCAAAGTCTGCTTTTTATTTTTACAGTATCTACATTAATTACCTCGTACCCCTGCAAATCGACTCGGGTACTGGTACCCTGTGTATTTAGCGAAGTTGTGTATTTATTCCTCGTGTTTAAAAAAAAAAAGTTATAGAATTCTCTATCTGCATTGTTGGGAAAGGCCTGTAAGTAGGCATTTCACTGTAACACTAACACCATGCCCAAACCGGGCGCGCGCGAAGTTGATTTTACCCCACCCCCCCCCAGATTTTTTGCACTCCAGACTTCTTGAATTTTTATACTTTTTCATACTGCCGCTCTATGTATCATGTATCGTGTATCTGTCTATTGTGTTTTTTCGTAGCTGCTTGACGAAGAAATTTCCCCTCGGGGATCAATGAACTATCTATCTATCTATCTATCTATCTATCTATCTATCTATCTATACCAAACGCGATCACCGACACACAGGTTGAAATATCAAAACAAACTCTGAACCAATTATATTAATTTGGGGACAGGTCGAAAAGCATTAAACATGTACGGCAATTTAGCTAGCTAGTGTGCTGTTGCTAGCTAATTTGTCCTGGTATATTAACATAGGGTGTCGGGCATGACGCAGGCTCTGGTGGCATCTCCTCCCTCACCTCGGCATTGCACACCTGGTCCTGTCTGGACCCCGGCATGATGTAACCCTCCTCAGTGCTCCCACGAGGCACCAAGTCCTGTCTGGACCCTGGTGTGGGAGACTCCGACCCGACAGCTGGGCTGGTGACCGGTCCCGGACTAGGCAGAGGTGGAGAGGGTGGCTCCGGCTCTGGAGAGGGGCTGACGACCTGTCCTGGACTGGGCCCCGGTGGAGTGGACTGCTCCGACACTGGAGAGGGGCTGGCGACCGGTCCCGGACTGGGCACCGGCGGAGTGGACTGCTCCGGCACTGTAGCGAGGCAGACAACCGGTCCCGGACTGGGCACCGGTGGAGCCGGCACAGGACGTACTGGGCTGGGGAGGTGCACCGTAGGCCTGGAGGCACCGGGCTGGGCGCACGCACTGGAGGTCGGGTGCGGGGAGTAGGCACAGGTCTTACCGGACTGGAGAGACGTACCTCAGGGCGAGTCGAGACTGGTGGCATTGGGCTGGGCACCAGCACAGAGGACGGCTCGAGTGCTGGAGCAGGACTGGACACCGTGCTACCGGTCCCGGACTGGGCACCGGCGTGGCGAGGAGCTCCGGCTCCGTGACCCCCTCCTTTTCCCGTTCGTTGAAGAGGAGAGCCAGCCGCTCCTTCTAGATCGCCAGTCTGGCAGCAAGCAAGCACACACAAGAATCCACACCCACAGGTGGAAACAACTGAACATAAATAGGATCCCCAATTAGAGACAACTCTAGACAGCTGCCTCTAATTGGGGATTGAATAAACTGAACAGAAAACTCCCAGGTCTCTTGTCAGGTCCTGACAGTGGCCCTACAGCTCCCATTAGAGGGAGCCAGAGACCTGGCCTCAGTCAGGGCCTGACACAGACTACCTACTGATTACCTTCAGATGAGTCCCCTGTCACTTGTGGGGGGCGTAGAGCAAAATGAGAATCTCCCCTTTCCACAGTGGGGTCACATTAGCCCAAACGGTTTGGACTACAATGACGGTACCGACTTCAGATGAGTCCCCTGACACTTGTGGGTGTCGTAAAGCAAAACGGAGACCACCATCGTGAGAGTCTCCATCTTTCCATTTAGAAGTTATTTGTAACCTGTAGAAATTGTTTTTCGTTTCATATGTTCAAAACCAAAGCCCTCCCTTAAGCCTACTATAACAAAGGCTTGTTCAACAGCAATGCATGTCTTTTTAATGCTGACTATTGTATGATATCATGACATTTTACATGTATTTATTTAATTTTATTACAACCAAACTTATTAGAATGATTCACCTTCCTGGTTTTATCGTGACAACATCCGTGGCGTGCTTGCAATGCAACTTATTGAGATGTGTGAATGCGATGTGATCTGTATGATGGTTCCGATTATGTTCATAAGACATAGGCCTGTTTGGGAGCAATATAACGGAGTTGTCTCGAATGGGTGTATGGAGAGACCAAAGTGCAGCGTAGGGATAGTAGTTCGCCATTCTTTATTTGTACTATGTTATTAAGAATACTATGTACAGTACAAAACACACGACGAACTATACAAAACCAAAAAAACAAACACTACAGGGAAAACGTCACATTCACAAAAACACACTCAAAAAAAAAATCCAAGATGGCGTAACAGTGTAGACGTATTTTTGTTTCGTCCCGTTTCGTCCCGTCTCGTGTCCTCTGTAAATAGTTTGTAATTTGTCTTACCATACATTTTTATTTGTTCCCGATTTACCCCTCCTGCAAGCCACCTTACCCAACGTGAAACGGATCAAATATCGGGTCAAATATCCGTGCTTTTCCATTATTCAACCGAACCGCAGTCAAAAGTTAGCCTGCTAGCTAGCTTGCTAACCTTCCATCGCTAACCACTGCTAGCGGTCCTCACCACCGCTCTGGTTGCTCAGCCAGCTTTTAGTTCGGACAATATTGGTCAGTCTGCTCAGCGCGCTACCAAGCGAGCGCTCATCGGACTGCGTTCCCTTCTACTTCACCGGATTTCCACTGAAATCACAGGACCATGGAGCTGCATTCGAGTGACCGACGTTTATAGCTAACCTCCATTGTTTACATCCTACCAATGCTAGCGTGAGCTAGGCTCATCTCCCGGACAGCCGACGTGTGCTAGCTACTCTCCCGGGCCCCAGTACCTTGTCAACCTACCTGGACCTTCTACTGTCGATACGGAGCCCCACCGAGCCACCGTGACTGGTCTGCCGACTTAATTGTCCGACGTGGTCTCAACAGGGTTCTCCTCTGCGACGTCGCCGAAGATCCATCTGCTAGCTCCGGCCTGCTAGCTCCGGCCTGCTAGCCCGGCCTGCTAATACTCTGAACGCCGTGCCCATTGAACTGATCCCCGGCTCACCACTTTGCTATTTCATCGGATCCTATGATTGCTCAGCTCCACAGCTGATGCCTGCAGGACTGTTTGGTTATATGGTATTTATTTCTGTTTAACTACCAGGCCTCAGGTCCTGTGTGTAGTACATCACTTTTTCTAACTGACCCTCTTTGTTCTTTGTTCATTCATCGCCATTACCCGTCGTTGTCTTAGCCCTCTTAATTAACTGTCATTTTATTTATTTATTTTATTTCTTTTGCCCCATATTTCAATATGCCTTGTCTTTTGTTGTTTAGGTTAGCTATTATTGTTTTATTTCATTGTAGAGCCCCCAGTCCTGCACAACTGGCCTCTGATAGCTTTTTCATCCCTCCCCCCACACATGTGGAGACCTCACCTGGCTTAACTGGTGTCTCCAGAGATGCAACCTCTCTCTTCATTACCCAACGCCTAGGTTTACCCCCACTGAACTCACATCCTACTATACCTTTGTCTATACATTATGCCATTAATCTATTCCACCACGCCCAGAAATCTGCTCCTTTTATTCTATGTACCCAACATACTAGACGTCATGTTCTTAAAGCCCTTAGTCGAATACTGATTCTACTACTCCTCTTTTCCTCTGGTGATGTAGAGGTAAACCCAGGTCCTGTAACCCCCAGTACTACACCTATTCCCCAGGCGCTCTCATTTGTTGATTTCTGTAACCGTAAAAGCCTTGGTTTCATGCATGTTAACATTAGAAGCCTCCTCCCTAAGTTTGATTTATTCACTGCATTAGCACACTCCGCCAACCTGGATGTCCTAGCTGTGTCTGAATCCTGGCTTAGGAAGGCCACCAAAAATTCGGAAATGTCCATCCCCAACTACAACATTTCCCATCAAGATAGAACTGCCAAAGGTGGCGGAGTTGCAATCTACTGCAGAGATAACCTGCAGAGTTCTGTCATACTGTCCAGGTCTGTGCCCAAACAGTTTGAGCTTCTACTCTTAAAAATCCACCTATCCAGAAATAAGTCTCTCACTGTTGCCGCCTGTTACAGACCCCCCTCAGCCCCCAGCTGTGCCCTGGACTCCATATGTGAATTGATTGCCCCCCATCTATCTTCAGAGTTTGTACTGTTAGGTGACTTAAACTGGGATATGCTTAACACCCCGGCTGTTCTTCAATCTAAGATAGATGCCCTCAATCTCACACAAATTATCAAGGAACCCACCAGGTACAACCCAAAATCCGTAAACATGGGTACCATTATTGATATCATCCTGACTAACTTGCCATCCAAATACACCTCCTCTGTTTTCAACCAGGATCTCAGCGATCACTGCCTCATCGCCTGTGTTCGCAATGGGTCAGCGGTCAAACGACCACCCCTTATCACTGTCAAACGCTCCCTAAAACACTTTTGCGAGCAGGCCTTTCTATTCGATCTGGCCCAGGTATCCTGGAAGGATATTGACCTCATCCCGTCAGTAGAGGACGCCTGGTTGTTCTTTAAAAGTGCTTTCCTCACCATCCTAAATAAGCATGCCCCTTTCAAAAAACGTAGAACTAAGAATAGATATAGCCCTTGGTTCACCCCAGACTTGACTGCACTCGACCAACACAAAATCATCCTGTGGCGCACTGCATTAGCATCGAATAGCCCCCGCGATATGCAGCTATTCAGGGAAGTCAGGAACAAGTACACACAGTCAGTTAGGAAAGCAAAGGCCAGCTTTTTCAAACAGAAATTTGCTTCCTGTAGTACTAACTCCAAAAAGTTCTGGGACACTGTAAAGTCCATGGAGAATAAGAGCACCTCCTCCCAGTTGCCCACTGCATTGAGGCTCGGAAATACTGCTACCACCGATAAATCCACGATTATCGAAAATTTCAATAAGCATTTTGCTACGGCTGGCCATGCTTTCCACCTGGCTACCCCTACCCCGGCCAACAGCTCTGCACCCCCGGCAGCTACTTGCCCAAGCCCCCCCCGCTTCTCCTTCACCCAAATCCAGACGGCTGATGTTCTGAAAGAGCTGCTAAATCTGGACCCCTACAAATCTGCTGGGCTAGATAATCTGGACCCTCTCTTTCTGAAATTATCAGCCAAAATTGTTGCAACACCTATCACTAGCCTGTTCAACCTCTCTTTCGTATCGTCTGAGATCCCTAGAGATTGGAAGGCTGCCGCGGTCATCCCCCTCTTCAAAGGATGAGACACTCTAGACCCAAACTGTTATAGACCAATATCCATCCTGCCCTGCCTTTCTAAAGTCTTAAACAGATAACTGACCACTTCGAATCCCACCGTACCTTCTCTGCTATGCAATCTGGTTTCCGAGCTGGTCATGGCTGCACCTCAGCTACGCTCAAGGTACTGAACGATATCATAACCGCCATCGATAAAAGACAGTACTGTGCAGCCGTTTTCATCGACCTGGCCAAGGCTTTCGACTCTGATAGATAGATAGATAGATAGGTACTTTATTGATCCCCCGGGGGGGAAATTTCAATCACCGCATTCTTATTGGCAGACTCAATAGCCTTGGTTTCTCAAGTGACTGCCTTGCCTGGTTCTCTAACTACTTTGCAGACAGAGTTCAGTGTGTCAAATTGGAGGGCCTATTGTCCAATCCTCTGGCAGTCTCTATGGGGGTGCCACAGGGTTCAATTCTTGGGCCAACCCTTTTCTCTATATACATCAACGATGTCGCTCTCGCTGCTGGTGACTCTCTGATCCATCTCTATGCAGATGACACCATTTTGTATACATCTGGCCCCTCTTTGGATACTGTGTTTACTAACCTTCAATCAAGCTTCAATGCCATACAACACTCCTTCCGTGGCCTCCAACTGCTCTTAAACGCTAGTAAAACTAAGTGCATGCTTTTCTATCGTACGCTGCCAGCACCCGCCCACCGGACTATCATCACTACTCTCGACGGATCCGAATTAGAATATGTGGACAAATACCTAGGCATCTGGTTAGACTATAAACTCAACTTCCAGACTCACATCAACCATCTCCAATCCAAAATTAAATCCAGAATTGGCTTCCTATTTCGCAACAAAGCCTCCTTCACTCATGCTGCCAAACATGCCCTTGTAAAACTGACTATCCTACCGATCCTTGATTTCGGCGATGTCATTTACAAACTAGCCTCCAACACTCTACTTAGCAAATTGGATGTAGTCTATCACAGTGCCATCCGTTTTGTCACCAAAGCCCCATACACTACCCACCACTGCGACCTGTATGCTCTCGTTGGCTGGCCTTCATTATATATTCGTCGCCAAACCCACTGGCTCCAGGTCATCTACAAGTCTTTGTTAGGTAAATCCCCGCCCTATCTCAGCTCACTGGTCACTATAGCAACACCCAGCCGTAGCATGCACTCCAGCAGGTATATCTCACTGGTCACCCCCAAAGCCAACACCTCCTTTGGCCGCCATTCCTTCCAGTTCGCTGCTGCCAATGACTGGAACGAATTGCAAAAATCATTGAAGCTAGAGGTTCCTATCTCCCTCAATAACTTTAAGCATCAGTTGTCAAAGCTGCTTATCGATCACTGCACCTGTATATAGCCCTTCTGTAAATAGCCCACACTACTACCTCATCCCCATATTTATTTTTGTTTATTTTCACTAATCTTGCACTCCAGTATCTCTATTTGCACATCATAATTTGCACATCCTTCATTCCTGTGTTAATGATGATAATTCTGTAATTTATTTCACCACTATAGTCTATTTATTGTCCTACCTCCTAACCTTACTGCATTTTTGCACTACATTTTGCACTCTGTATATAGATTTCCTATTGTGTTTTTGACTATGTTTGTTTACTGTGTAACTGTGTTGTTTTTGTCGCACTGCTTTGCTTTGTCTTGGCCAGGTCGCAGTTGCAAATGAGAACTTGTTCTCAACTGACCTACCTGGTTAAATAAAGGTGAAATAAAAAAAATAAAAAAACACTAATGAAGCGGACGTAAAGAAAAACACACTTACTACACCGTGACTGCGACATACCTTCGACATATAACGATAACGACCCACACCAGCGTGAGGGACAGACTCAACATATATTGGATCCCTAATTAGAGACAACGGGTAGCAGCTGCCTCTAATTAGAGATCCACCCAAAACCCACAAAGAAACAGAAAAGAACGACACTGTCAGACTCTGACCAAGCTACATAGAGAAGCCTATTGCTTCTCTATGGCCAGAGCCTGACAGGAGTGGAGATTCTCCCTTTCTATTTATATTGGATCTTTGTCCAGCTGCTGTGAAAAGTTGGGATGTGTGGAAAACCCTTCATAGTCTGATTAGAATTATTTGTTCTTATCAATAATTTATACAATCTTGCTTATTAACCATGTTTGGCATGTCCAAGCTCAGACATAATGCAATTTACAGTAGGCAAAGCCCCAATTTCAGTGTGAATGCTATTGAAGCCCTGCAATTACTTAGAACAATGTTGACTGCAAATCAAATTGTATTGGTCACATACACATGGTTAGCAGAAGTTATTGCGAGTGTAGCGAAATGCTTGTGCTTCTAGCTCCGGCAGTTAGAAATATGAGATGAATAGTGCAAGATCCAGAAACATTATTAAAGTGACTAATGTTTAATTTCTTCAGTGACCGGTTCTTTCTAATCTCAAATCAAATCAAATGTTATTGGTCACATACACATGTTTAGCAGATGTTAATGCTGGTGTCGCGAAATGCTTGTGCTTCTAGTTCCGACAGTGCAGTATATCTAACAGTAGGAATGAATTAGTCCTATATACACAAGGACTAGCGGCATGCACTAAGATTTGTTCAAGTGAATGTATTTCGCGAAGATCGGTCTACATTTAGTTATTTCGTTTCTGTTAGCCATTTAACAAACTAAATGGACTAACAGTGGAATTGGAGTTTATTCCAAGGCAATAAATAAAAGACTGTAAATACACATCTTGAAGCGACCACATATTTCGCCATGGAGCATCTCCAAGCCTCGACACAGTCACAACTTGTTTATGCATCAAAATCCAGCCCTTTCGCGCCAACGCCAGCAAGTGCGCCGATAACCGTGATTGTGAAAATAGCAACAACAAAAAAAATCGGACACACCCCTGAACCTATAGTGCTACCGTCTGCGATTTACCATTGCGTTAGGCTTGTCAAAATAGAGCCCTTAGTCTACAGCTGTTGTTTACGAAGCATGTGAAATTTTATTTTATTTTTTATTTTGTTTGACTCGTTCTCCTTACCTCCCCGGTATATCAAAGTCTTTCTGTTCTTTCTGTGGGAGTTAGCCGACTCATCCTTAAGGATGTAGCGCATCGATCTGTTGTCTGATCTTTCATGAAGTGCACTCAATTCCGGACTTATGAACTCCACTTGTATTCTCAGAGATTCTCATTCGTAGAGAGACAAGGAGACCCACAGAATGTGAGATGTGGGGGTTATCTTAGAAAAATGACTGGGGCTATAAGGGTCAGATTTTCTCCCTCTCTTCTTGACATTCATTATTGACCAGACTGTAGCAGACATTGTAGCAGACTGCACACTGTAGACTACATGTGTCTGAAGTAATACAATAACAAATCTCAAAGCTTTCCCGGCTATTTTAATTGAAGTTGCCCTGGCAAATTGCATTGATGGAGTGTGGGAGTCTGTACCATGTTTAGTGCTCTAGGCAGTCTGTGTTATACTTATAATAAGAAGGAAACAACACTCTAACAAGAGAAACACATTCAAATTGAATGGGCTGCTTTTGTGATCATCTCATTACAGAGCTAAGGATATTTCACCAGTCTGTAGAATGAGGAGCATCATGTAGACCTCTGTTTGCATCTGCACTAGTAATGCTAGAATTTGCAGCAGTTCATGAGTTGTTTCTATTCTTATTAATGCTGTACTGCTCTTTCTTAAGTGTTTAAAGCATTTTCCACTGTACCCAAAAAGGACAGGTAGGTGCTTTACCTACTTTATTGTTGATTAGGGAACAGCATCTTTACTGTGATTCTCCGGGACCGCTTTTTTAAAGTGTTCTTATTACAATGCCTGTGAAATGGAAACACATATTTTCTGTTATTTTGTCCTTTATCTGATGATTTTATGTACGTGTTTGTCCCCTATCTGATGAGTGGGAGCTGGATCCACAGAATCACACACTTGTTAAATTACAAGCAACGTTTAGATTAATCTCCCACAGCGCCAGCAAATTTGCATAATTAGCTGGTAACTCATTAAGTTTTTTTTTTTCTTCTGTGCATTATACGGAGGGACAGACGGTATATCAGCACTTAGAAACGCAGCGTCTACAATCAAGGTCAGTTTAGAAATGAGTTTAATCTGTTACTGTCTGCGACACGACAGATACGGCGACATCAGGTAATTGCTTCTTTAGAGAAACGAAACAGAGGCTATGAAATAACTCACTCGCAAGGATGGTTGTTCTAAATTAATCGAAGGGACAAATTAAATGGGTTGATCTATCATTTTTGAGGATGTGAGAGTTGCCGTCCGTCTGCATGCTACATTTATAGACACTGCTGCAGGTGTTATTATAACTATTTTACATCAGGTCGATTCCTAACTGGTACACTGTTATATATAGGTACACTAACTGCTGCGTGAAAAATCTTAAAACATTTAATGATGAAAATGTGACTTTCGTGTGTTGTTCTGAAGTGAGGATTACAATATACTGTATCTAATGTGTTTTGTGCATCAGGCATTTCTGCTATAGCAAGCTGAGCCCAAAGGTGGCACAGAGAAGAGCAGGTCAGGGGAGAGGAGGAGGATTTCAGTTTCACTTTGCATGTCATTTCCAGTGTTTCTTTTACTTACGGGCCTACAAAACACCACACAGAGGACTAAAAAACATTTATTCTTTTGAAGACTTGGTAGTCTGTGAAAAGAGAGTGTATAGAGATTTAAAGGGTAATGCCACAATGCCATCGGCTGTGACAACTGTTTACACCAACACAAAATCTAGCTGACGCAATATACTGATATTAGTTTTAGTGGCAAAGAAAAATGTGGATGCAATGAGATGAAATGTTTGTGGGATGGAATAAATAGTTGCATCCAAAAGCTTTTAACTGACACAGAGATTAATAAAGACATTTGGATCTTTCTATTCATTACATTTTAACTGTCAAATGGACATTGACAGTTGAGTGTGATGGTATTAATTCAAAATGATATTGGTACAGTATAATTTTTTGGGGAACTTTTTTTAGATATTTTCTCATGCCAGGTTTTGAGCCATTTTAAATATTAACAGACTAGTAAGTGTTCCTTTTTAAGTGTGATTATGAGTGGACCTCTACTGCTGTCCCGGTTTTTTAGAGAGTGAAAATACATTTGGTTGAAGAAAACGATATTGTAGCTCCCGATTGATAGTTGACATGAGAGGCAATAGTGAGACTCTAACCTTAGTGGATGTGGTGTGACTAAGACATAGCATTTGGGGAGCAGAACATTTAATTAAAAGTAAACAAGTCTGTCACGGCTGTCTCACCTGTCGCGCCACCTTTTTCCCCTTTCTTTCAAACATGGCAAGACATTTCTGTCACATAGCGACTGAACTAAGGCATCAAAAGTTTCTGAAAGTTTTCTTCAGACCAATGCCATTATGTCTCTCAAGCAAATCTTTGTGAAATTGATACCTCCCTCTGTGATATGACGCCTGAATTGCTCATTTTCTCTACTTTTAATAAATGGTAATAAATATTGATCATCTCTTTTACCACTTGCCTGAAAAGTAATTATAAAAGACTTACAACATAACTCAGCGATATATTGGGGTCTTGTAAGCTTGGACCGGATCGATAGAGGAAATCAATTCATGTCACTGTCTCCATTAGCCTAGGGGTAAATGTAAGGCATCCTGTTAAACTGCATCTATAAAAGCCCTGTAGGAGGGGAAGAGTGGTTGAGCCTCACCTCTCTCAAAAACCCTTAGTTTGCATAGAGGTGAAAGGGTACATTCTTACACTCCGAGTCTGTTGGAGAGGAGTTGAGGACAGAAGGTTCAACTCAAATCAAATTGTATTTGTCACATGCACCGAATACAAGAGGTGTAGACTTTACTATGAAATGCTTACTTACGAGCCCTTTCCCAATAATGCAAAGTAAGAAAAATTAGCAAATCATAATAGAAAATAGTAACACAATAAATAACAAGAACAAGGCTATATACACAAGGAGTACTGGTACTGTACAAGATAGTTGAGGTAATATGTACATGTTGGTAGGGGTAAACTGACTATCCTGGGTCATCCTGGGAGTGTGAATGTAGGTGGGTTAAGAGAAGCTTGGGTAAAGGTGTGTCTGTAAATGTAAGGTATATGTTCAGAGAAGTGGAAATCTCTATGTTCAGTTTGGGATTGGTCCCCAATTAGAGGCAGCTGTGCCGCATTACCTCTAATTGGTAAGCCTATTTAAGTAGTAGTTATTCCCACCTGTGTTTGTGGGTTTTTGTGTGTGTTCCTTTTGTTTTCACGCCAGTTCATGGTTGCTGTCTCTCCTTTGTTCGGTTTCGGGATTATATTACTGGAATAAAGGAATGTCTTCACGCCTCGGGTCCTGTCTCATAGCGATCGTGACAGAAAAACCCACCACACCAGGACCAAGCAGCGTGGAAAGGAGGAATGGGAGCTTCAGCAGGAGAGGGGAGGAGAGCGACGTTTTGTGGGGGCAGGGGTGAGGACGCACAGAGACCAGCATTCACATGGGATCTGGCGGAGCCAGAGCACAACTTTGGGTCAGAGTCGGAAAGGGAATATCTAAGGGAGATGTTCCTGAGAATAGTGGAGCAATGCCGGCAGCATTGGGAGAAGGACGAAGGTGACAAGGCGGAGCTGGAGGGCATGGTGCCCGAAGCTTGCATCCCCAGTCCGGGTCACAGAATACCAGCCTCCCCCACCGGACCTCCAGTTCCTACCTTGAATCCGGTACGTCCTGTGTCCGCTTCCTGCACCAGTTCTCCAGTGCGCAGCACTAGCCCAGCTCGTCCAGGGACAGCCTACATCAACTGGTATCATAGGTATACGTCCCGTTCGATGTCTCCAGTGCCAGCTCTCCACATCCGACATCCAGTATGTGCGCCCAGCACGGTGCCTCCAGCGGCAGCCACACGCACCAGACCTATGGTGTGCATGCCCAGCCCGGTAGCTCCAGTGCGTGTCCGCAGCTTGGTAGTACCAGTACAGTTTCCTAGCCCGGTGGCGCCAGTGCGTGTACCCAGCGTGATAGCGCTAGTGCCAGTTCCGAGCCCGGTAGCTCCAGTGCCCAGGTCCGCTCAGTCCTGGACCGGTTGTCAGCCACGCTCCAGTGCCGGAGTAGTCCGCTCCACCGGTGCCCAGTCCGGGACAGGTCATCAGCCACGCTCCAGTGCCGGAGCAGCCCGCTCCACCGGTGCTCAATCCGGTAAAGGGATACAGCCCTCACCAACGCCTGTTCCCCTCCCTGCTGTTGTTACTAGTCTTGCGGCCGGGAGTCCGCGCCTTGGGGGAGGGGGGTTGGTTCACTGTAAGGCTTATCTTCAGAGAGGTCTCTGGAAGCCTTTATGGTTTTTATGTTTGGTGTCCAGAGACCTCTCTGGAAATCTCTATGTTCAGTTTGGGATTGGTCCCCAATTAGAGGCAGCTGCGCCGCATTGCCTCTAACTGGGGAGCCTATTTAATCAGTAGTTATTCCCACCTGTGTTTGTGTTCCTTTTTGTTTTCACGTCGGTTCATGGTCGCTCTCTCTCCTTTGTTCGGTTTTGGGATTATATTACTGGAATAAAGGAATGTCTTCGCACTACAGCTCTGCGCCTCGGGTCCTGTTTCATAGAGTAGAGTATGAGAATACAAACAAATCCTACTGGGAAAAACTATAGACACTCCTGACCTTCAAACTGTGAACCAATATTACATTTCAGAATTGGTTAAAATTAGGCTACGGTAAGGGTTAGGGTCAGGTTAAGGGTCAAATGACCTAGTGGCTTCATGGATGTAATGTTATTAATGTTTTCATAATTAATAACAAAAAATATAGAAATGCAGTGCTTCTATGTCAAAGGGTTTTGTTATATTTCAGTCTTCTGTGTTGTATATAAAGTTTAATAATGGAATGCAAACTCAGTTTAATACATTTCAACTCTCTGACATGTTACAGGTGTCTTACAAAAAGTAGATTTGTTTAAGACTACCATAAAACACTCTGTGTTACCCTGATTTAACCCACTGCAGTAATTAAGGTAAGGGTAAGGTCAGCAATATCCTTAGTCTCTCCCAATCCTACTACTGCATTCAAAAACAAATTGTCAATGGCTCATCTGACTCAAATGTTTTGTTGGTCACATTAAATCAATGTGTATCGGTATCTGACGCATTGTGAAAGACAATACTTGCATACTTATTGGGAATAAAAAGTTTACTGTCACTACTTTGCACTTCAAGGAAGACTTATACAAAGAAATAGGTAAGCATATCTGAACTTTAGACTGTAAACATATAGTTTGTGTCAACCAACTGAGGTGTGTGAAGGTCATTTTATGTGAGCTGTTTACTCTGAAGTTTAAGTCAGGTAGCTGGATGGTTCTTTTTGCTTTGTAATTGGCTGCTAATAAGCTGACCGAAACTACAGAAGCTAGCTGGGAGATTTAAAAAAAGTTGAAAGTCACATCCGTGGACATAAGGTGAAAAATGAGAACGTAACTGCTAATGGCTGTTTATCTGTGGAACAAGCACACCTTCATTTCTCAGAATTAGACGGATTAAGAGAATGCTTTGATTAATAGGTCTTTCTGACGCTAGTTTTAATGAACAGCTAGGTCGGACCATCAGGCCAAATTAGTTTGATCTTCTATTTACAGAGCAGAATTAATGAAACCCCAGCGGATTAGCTGAAGTGTGCCGTGTGTTCAAACCCATGTGTAGGGAGCAGAAGGCCCTAGTAGCAACTAGCTCAATATTTGTCTTTTGCTGCAGAGGTAAAGCTTCAGCGAATTTGTTACGCAGTTATCGTGTCAAATGTTTTTCCCCCTGCAAATGCCACTAAGTACAGTATCAGTCAAAAGTTTGGACACCTATTCATTCAAGGTTTTTTTCTACATTGTAGAATAATAGTGAAGACATCAAAACTATGAAATAAAATGTATGGAATAATGTAACCAAAAATGTGTTAAACTGTCACGTTTTTATTGGAATGGATCAGGAGACATGCGCAGCAAATTTTTATTACTACCCAAATTACAACAAGTTTACATGTAACAGTACGGGGACGAAACCCTAAACAAACATGCATACAAAAACACAGGACTGTGACCCAAACAAAAGAGAGAGGTAAACCTTGAATAAATACACGGGAAGAGACCGTAATAAATAGACGGGGCGAGACCCGAAATAGCAAGTGCACAACATGACGCGGACGAGACCCGTAATCATATTGGCACATAAACGCAAAGCCAAAATAACAAGCACAGGTACCCACAGGCCCAACGGACATAGTAACAATAAACCAAGGGCACAGTTATACAAATACTAATCAGGGGGGAATGGGAAGCAGGTGTGCGTAATAAGACAGTTAACTGACGCCTAGAGGCCGATGACATAGATCTCCGAAACTGGTTCCCAGAATGAGTAATTTCTTTCCTTCTTAATGCTTTTGAGCCAATCAATTGTGTTGTGACAAGGTAGGGGTGGTATACAGAAGATAGCCCTATTCCCAAAAGTATTGAAGTAGTTCCCACACATGCGTATATCATCCGTTCACATACTCTGTGTCTCACAAAGAAACGGCGGTTGGAACCCAAAATCTCAAATTTGGACTCATCAGACCAAAGGACAGATTTCCACCGTTCTAATGTAAATGACTTGTGTTTCTTGGCCCAAGCAAGTCTCTTCTTCTTATTGGTGTCCTTTAATAGTGGTTTCTTTACAGCAATTTGACCATGAAGGCCTGATTCACACAGTCTCCTCTAAAAAGTTTAATGTTGAGATGTGTATGTTACTTGAACTCTGTGAAGCAATTATTTGGGCTGCAATTTCTGAGGCTGGTAACTCTAATGAATTTATCCTCTGCAGCAGAGGTATTTCTGGGTCTTCCTTTCCCGTGGAGGTCCTCATGAAAGCCAGTTTCATCATAGCGCTTCATGGTTTTTGCGACTGCACTTCAAGAAATGTCCAAAGTTCTTGGAATTTTCCGGTTTGACTGACCTTCACGTCTTAAAGTAATGATAGACTGTCGTTTCTCTTTGCTTATTTGAGCTGTTCTTGCCATAATATGGACTTGGTATTTGACCAAATAGGGCTATCTTCTGAATACCACCCCTACCTTGTCACAACCCAATTGATTGGATCAGAAGCATTAAGAAGGGAAGAAATTTCACAAATTAACTTTTAACAAGGCACACCTGTTAATTGAAATGCATTTCAAGTGACTACCTCATAAAGCTGGTTTATAGAATGCCAAGAGTGTGCAAAGCTGTCATCAAGGCAAAGGGAGGCTCCATGAAGAATCCCAAATATAAAATACATTTTGTTTTTTGTTTAACACTTTTTAGCTTACTACATGATTCCATATGTGTTATTTCATAGTTTTGACAGCTTCACTATTATGACTGCTACTGTACGTGTGGGAATGCCAAAGTACACATTCCACGTCGTGTTCAGCGGGGCTCCCAAGTGGTGCAGTGGTCTAATACACTGAATCTCAGTGCTAGAGGCGTCACTACAGACAACCTGATTCAAATCCAGACTGTATCACCACCGGCTGTGATTAGGAGTCCCATAGGGCAGCGTACAATTAGCCCAGCTTTGTCCAAGTTTGGCCGGTGTAGGCCGTCATTGTTAATGCGCATTTGTTTTTGACTTGCCTAGTTAAATAAAGGTTAAAAATTATAATAACAAAAACTCAATTTTTTTTTTTTAATAAAGTGCATTTCTTATTGGACATTAATAAGTTAATGTGTTCTTACCTCCCCATTTCCCCTGCGTATGACCTCCAGGACAATTTTTCAGAGACAACTTTCACCTCCACAGAGAGGGAAGGAACACATTATCACACCAGCAAGCCTCCAAAAACACTCTGACTCCAGCCAGACACTGGCCACGCTCCCGAGGTGGAACATTTTTGTCTACTGAAGAGTTAGTTGTTCCCAGAACTACTCTGGTTCCCTGTCAACCCCATACACATCAAAAGGAGGCCAGAAATAACCGGAACCACTAAATGGGTCTCAATTAGGGGACCTTGTCAGGACCCATTTGGCTGTCCCTCACCCATGGAGTTGATCGAACACACCTGAGCAAAGTCTCAGGTAATGAGGATGCCGGTGTGTGTGTGTGTGTGTGTGTGTGTGTATATGTGTGGTTTGTGTGTTTTTCTGCTCTTAGCTCAGCCAGCCCTGAACTTGGTAGAGAGAGTGAGCGAAAGAGCCATACAGACAAGCGAAGTCCAATTGTGACGTGACTGCAGAGTTGAACTGAAGTGCAGGGTTTGATTTTACTGAAGGGAAAGTACTGAGACTGTCATGGCCCATGAATCGCTGTGCATAAACCTGCAGGGTGAACACATAAAGCCCTGTTTTGTTTTAGTGTTGAGAGACCTCCAATTAACTTCCCTTTTGATTACGCATAAACACAGACAGACATGCAGGCAGGCTGTGGAGAGCTGCCACACACATGCACTCACGCAGGCACACACACACTGCTGTCCAAAACTCCCCGGCTGAGAGCTGCCATACCTGTTGCCAAGTGTGGTTTGTTACATTGCCCCTAGCAACACAGCCGCAGCTCTGGATGGCAGGCTGTGAGGGCCACGCTAAGGTAGTTTGCCAGACTGGCAGAACTTACGGGGATGTAAAGGGAGGCAAATTGTGCCCATTACCCTTGCCCAGTGCTCTTGCTCTCACCCTCACAGTTGATCATCTCATTCTCTCTCTTCTCTCTCTCTCTCTCTCTCACATAGCACCTCCAACACATCCCGTCCCACGCAGTTCAGACAAATCACCGGTGGAAGCCAGGGGCTGGTTGCCCATCTGGCCAGTTCAATTCGGGCCCCAGCATGGGGGCCTAATCCCCAGCCTCCCACAGTACAGAAGGGCCCTCACAGCCCCCCAGTCAAACTCAAGGACATTGGCTAAACCTACACACTGTGGCGCCACCATGCAGGCAACAAGGTCAGCACTCTCCCATTCCAGCCACAGAGGACCTACCCCGTGGAGGCCTGATTAGGAAAAACTCCAAAGGGAAAAGCCCACAGTTTGCAAACACAGCAGACAATGTACTCCACTGTGATTAGTCAGCAGCTGCTGGGGAGGCTACATCACAGAACGGCAGTTGTACACGTGCATTACGATAAAATGGTGATTGTAAAAGTGGTTTGTGATAATATTGTAATTCTACACTCTTAAAAATCTAGGTTCAAGTTGGAACCAAATAAGGTTATTCAGAGTGATGCTACAGGGAAACCATTTTAGGTTCTTTGTATAAACCAGAAATGTTTCAACCCTCCAGGACCGGAATTGAATAGCCCTGCTTTAGGGTGTTAAGCCTTATATTTGCATATTTTCCAGGGTGCCTTTTGAGTGAATTTTAGAGTTACTAGTACCACCCATGACTGTGTTTGCTAGTGACAGACAAATGGTTGTTGCATTCATTCATTTTTTGTCTTGTGGCATTCAGTATACTGAGTGAATATGTTATCATTAAAATGTCATTATTTAACACAGAGTGGGGATATCCAACATTTTGAATTTTAATTCACCTGCAATCTGCATTCCCCTCAGGGAAAAAACACATGAATTTCACAAGTGATCACGTGAATTGTTCCAAAAACACATGTTTTCATGTGATCTTATGTGAAGTTAATATGATAACATATGACAACATGTAAAGCAACATGTGATAACATGAAACTACACGTGAAAATGTGATCACATGTAAAGTGTTAAAAAAACATGTTTTCACATGTGAAATTTCACATGAAATAATTTGATTTTCCACTAGTTATGAGAATATCAAAAGCATCTAAACTGAAACAACCATTTCAGTAACAAGTGCAATACAAATCCAAGTAACAGATTGGAATAGTCAAATCAAATAAAAATGTGCGCCGAATACAACAGTTGTAGACCTTACAGTTAAATACTTACTTACAAGCCCTAACCAACCGTGCAGTTTAATAGTTTGGCAAAATGTATGTTATTTATATTTGAAAAGTATAAGATTGATTGATCAATGAAAAATCATAAATATTGAAACAAACCATTCTAAAATTCAACCTGCAACAGAGCATGAAGGGAAATATGATAATGATGGTCATGGTTTTGGCTAGAAAAGTGGGAAGGTGGTATTTACCATATACGACTGGGAAAAACCCACTTGAACGCCACACCAACTGGTAATTACAAGTGGGAAACTCATCTATCATCCCTGAGCTCTGACTTCTCCCACATGCTGACCTCTGACGTCACCTACTAAGGAAATGACCTGGATAACAGCATTATTTACATTATTTATAAAAAATAATATAATATAAAAACACTATAATTTGTTTGCGAGCATGATATCTGTACTTTTAGTTTATGGTCGACACATCTTGTTTCCCATTAGACAATCTGCGTTTCTTAACGAGTTCAAAGCACATCAATGCATCTGCACATCAATGCATCTGCAGGGCTCCATACATTTCATTAACTTTTTAGAATTCTGAAGAACAATAGATGCCATGTCAAGAACCCACCACTTAATTCAAAAGTTATTATGATGAAGAAAAAACATTTTCAGTGTAGAAGTGGTTTGTGATAGAATGGTTAACTTACATGTACACTACCGTTCAAAAGTTTGGGGTCACTTAGAAATGTCCTTGTTTTTGAAAGAAAAGCACATTCTTTGTTCATTAAAATATTGTGCAACGCACAATTGGCCCAGCGTCGTCCGGGTTAGGGAGGGTTTGGCCGGCCGGGTTGTTCTTGTCCCATCGCGCTCTAGCATCTCCTGTGGCGGACCGGGCGCATGCACACTGACTCAGTCGGCAGGTTTACGGTGGTTCCTCTGACACATTGGTGCGGCTGGCTTCCGGGTTAAGCGTTCATTGTGTCAAGAAGCAGTGCGGCTTGGTGGGTTGTGTTTCGGAGGACGCACGGCTCTCAACCTTCGGCTCTCCCGAGTCCGTACGGGAGTTGTAGCAATTGGACAAGACTGTAACTACCAATTGGATATGACGAAATTGGGGAGAAAATTGAAAATAAAAAAGATATAGAGTGTGGACATTGTTAATGTTGTAAATGACTATTGTAGCTGTAAACGGCTTATTTTTTATGGAATATCTACATAGGCGTACAGAGGCCCATTATCAGCAACCATCACTCCTGTGTTCCAATGGCACGTTGTGTTAGCTAATCCAAATGTCATTTGAAAAGGCTAATTGATCATTAGAAAACCCTTTTGCAATTATGTTAGCACAGCTGAAAACTATTGTGGTGATTAAAGAAGCAATACAACTGGCCATCTTTAGACTAGTTGAGTATCTGGAGCATCAGCATTTGTGGGTTCGATTACAGGCTCAAAATGGCCAGAAACAAAGAACATTCTTCTGAAACTCGTCAGTCTATTCTTGTTCTGAGAAATGAAGGCTATTCCATGCGAGAAATTGCCAACTGAAGATCTTGTACAACGCTGTGTACTACTCCCTTCACAGAACAACACAAACTGGCTCTAACCAGAATAGAAAGAGGAGTGGGAGGCCCGCTGCACAACTGAGTAAGAGGACAAGTACATTAGAGTGTCTAGTTTGGGAAACAGATGGCTCACAAGTCCACAAGTAAATAGTATCCGCAAAAACACCAGTCTCAACAACTACAGTGAAGATGCTGGCCTTCTAGGCAGAGTTGCAAAGAAAAAGCCATATCTCAGACTGGACAATAAAAATAAAAGTCTAAGATGGGCGAAAGAACACAGACACTTTACAGAGGAAGATTGGAAAAAAGTGCTATGGACAGACAAATCTAAGTTTGAGGTGTTCGGATCACAATGAAGAACATTTGTGAGACGCAGACCAAATGAAAAGATGCTGGACGATTGCTTGACGCATTCTGTCAAACATGGTGGGCGCAAATTGATGTTCTGGGGGTGTTTTGGTGGTGGTAAAGTGGGAGATTTGTACAGGGTAAAAGGGATCTTGAAGGAAGGCTATCACTCCATTTTGCAATGCCATGCCATACCCTGTACATACTAATTTCATGGAAAACAAGGACATTTCTAAGTGACCCCAAACTTTTGAACGGTAGTGTACATATATTATTGTCAGCATGCTTTGAAAGAAGACCAATTGACTGATTCAGGGAGGCAAAGTCCAGTTTGGGGAAATATCCATGAAATGAATAGGGGACAAAAAACTCAATTTCAAACATCCCACCCAAGCTTTGGACTTCTACTAAGTAAGCATGAAAGGCAAAAGGAAAACCAACAGTGACTCCTGGCCACCTGTTAAACACAGTCTGATGACCAAACAAGCTTGGCATTGTGACTGAATAGAATCCATACCCTTATGTTAGAGGGAATCAAACTTCACTGCTGGAATAGGTCTTATAGGAGTGGGCTGTTGTTCGATGACTTTGACCTGCTGTACACTGTGGACTTAACTCAGCTTACTCTAGTGTGAAATTACATAGGCAACCTTGAAATTATTCCCACAATAACAGATGGTCCTAACACTGTGGAAAAATGGGATTTCCCCCTTGAAAGAGTAATAAGGTGGCATTAAATGAAACTCTGATTAGAAAAATGTCACCTGGGGCTTGGTGATGGGAGACTGAAGCTTCACAAACAGGCAGAGATGGATTTTATCACTGGCTGAAACAGAATTACTGGCTGAATCAGAATGTTAACTTTGGGATATGTGTTCTAATGAACTCAGCTGAATAGAAAGAATAGTAGATGGTACATATAATTTTCCATACAGTATTTGACTATGAGACATATTAGTCTCTCTATCTGAACTAATCTTACTCTCTCTGAACCCAAACCCCCGGCCTCGCTATTTTCCACTGTCTACCTCAGCTCAAGTATTCAGACCCCTTGACTGTTTCCAAATGTTGTTACTTTACAGCCTTATTGTAAAATGGATTAAATACTACACACAATACCAATTCCTTCGACCATGAGGTTGAGGGAATTGTCCGTAGAGCTCCGAGACAGGATTGTGTCGAGGCACAGATCTGGGGAAGGATACCAAAAAATGTCTGCATTATTGAAGGTCCCCAAGAACACAGTGGCCTCCATCATTCTTAAATGGAAGAAGTTTGGGACCACCAAGACTCTTCCTAGAGCTGGCGGCCCGGCCAAACTGAACAATAGGGGGAGAAGGACCTCTGCCAGGGAGGTGACCAAGAACCCGATGGTCACTCTGACGGTGCTCTAGAGTTCCTCAGTGAAGATGGGAGAACCTTCTCTGCAGCACTCCACCAATCAGGCCTTTATGGTAGAGTTGACGACCAGAATCCACTCCTCAGTAAAAGGCACATAACAGCCCGCTTGGAGTTTGCCAAAAGGCATCTAAATGACTCAGACAATGAGAAACAAAATTCTCTGGTTTGATAAAATCAAGATGAACTTTTTGGCCTGAATGCCAAGTGTCTCGTCTGGAGGAAACCTGGCACCATCCCTACGGTGAAGCATGGTGGTGGCAAAATCATGCTGTTTGGATGTTTTTCAGCGGCAGGAACTGGGAGACTAGTCAGGATCGAGGGAAAGATGAACGGAACAGAGAGATCCTTGATGGAAACCTGCTCCAGAGCACTCAGGACTTCAGAATGGGGCAAACCTTCACTGTTGAAGGGACTCCCGAATGGCGCAGCGAGGCGTTACTACAGACCCGGGTTCATTTCCGTGGCTGGGAGTCTCATGGGATGGCACACAATTGGCCCAGCATCGTCCGGGGTAGGCTTTACTTGGCTCATCGCGCTCTAGCGACTCCTTGTGTCTGCAAGTTGACCCCGGCCGCCAGTTGAACGGTGTTTCCTCCGACACATTGGTACGGCTAGCATCCGGGTTAAGCTGGCGGGTGTTAAGGAGCATGGTTAGGTGGGTCATGTTTCCACCTTCGCCTCTCCCGAGCCCATTGGGGGTTAAAATACCCAAAAAAAACAATTCTCTCATAATGTAGTGATTAGTACCCAGTACTGCCTATAAGTATGTCTAAGCTCTGAGTGAACTCTCAAATCATCTATACATGATTTAACCACATTTACAACAGCTAAAAGTATACCTTATTTTAAAGTGACAGACCTTTAAACATTTATAACTGCTAAAGTTATACCTTATTTTAAAGTGGCAATTGACTTTACTTTTTTATTTAACAAGGTAAGTCAGTTAAGAACAAATTCTTATTTACAATGACGGCCTACACTGGCCAAACTCGGACGACACTGGGCTAATTGTGCACCACCCTATGGGACTCCCAATCACGGCCGGTTGTGATACAGTCTGGATTCGAATCAGGTTATCTGTAGTGACGCCTCTAGCACTGAGATGCAGTGCCTTAGACCACTGCGCCACTTATTAATGCGTTAGGTCTACCAATAATTATAACTTCTAAAAAATATACCTTAAAAGAAAGTGTAAACCTTCTGGCCATTTATTAATTAGATGTAAACATTTAGAACAGCATATAATCTCTTCAAACATGCAATACATAGTAAGAACAACATGCAATTTAATAGAAGGATACATTGGGGAAACAATTTTAATTGCGGTGACTCAAATCTGTAGCCTATCATTGGTGTAGTGAGTAGCCTAGCTAAAAATGTATTTCCCCCTTTTTAACATTACAAATCAGAATATAAATTGACAACAGATTAACTATTTAAAATACAATATAGGGTCTCACGGTCCCCTTCTATGTCTTTGTTTCTTTCTTGTTAAGCATTTTCCCATCCTGGAGTCAGACCTTATGGGAATTAGATTTTAAAAAGTTTAAACAGACAGCTTGTCAACACTACTTACAAAAACAAGTAATGATGAATTCAATCTCTCTTCCACTTTGAACCATGAAATATTGACATGCATATCATTAATGTTAGCTTCCAGTGTACATTTAGGGGCCAGCCGTGCTGCCCTGTTTTGAGCCAATAGTAATTTAACCACACGACTGAACAGTAGTCCAGGTGAGACAAAACTAGGGCCTGTAGGACCTACCTTGTTGATAGTGTTGTTAAGGCAGAACACATAGCCCCATCGATGTGAATGGGGGCGTGTTCGGCCCTCCTTTTCCTGTAGTCCAGGTTACACCCTTATCCAACAATGCAGTTCAAGAAATATTTACTAAATAAACTAAGTAAAAAAAATAACAAACATGAGGCTATATACAGGGGGTACTGAGTCAATGTGCGGGTGTACAGGTTAGTCAAAGTAATTTGTACATATAGATAGGGGTAAAGTGACTATGCATAGATAATAAACAGCGAGTAGCAGCAGGGGATCATCTCCTCATGTTGAGGGTCCTGGCACAACACTGCCAGGTCTCTGACCTCCTCCCTATAGGCTGTCAGACCGTTGTGTCGTCAGCAAACTTAATGATGGTGTTGAAGTCGTGCTTGGCCACCCACTCATGGTTGAAAAGGGAGTACAGGAGGGGACTAAGCACTTCCCCCCTGAGGGGCCCCAGTGTTGAGGATCAGCGTGTTGTTGCCTACCCTTACCACCTGGGGGTGGCCCGTCAGGAAGTCCAGGATCCAGTTGCAGAGAGAGGTGTTTAGTCCCAGGGTTCTTAGCTTAGTGATGACCTTTGTGGGCACTGTGGTATTGAACGCTAAGCTGTATTCAATGAAAAGCATTCTCACATAGGTGTTCCTTTTGTCCAGGTGGGAAAGGGCAGTATGGAGTGCGTTTGAGATTGCGTCATCTATGTATCTGTTGGGGTGGCATGACCAGCCTTTCAAAGCACTTCATGGCTACCGACATGAGTGCTACGGGGTGGTAGTCATTTAGGCAGGTTACCTTCACTTTCTTGGGCACAGGTACTATGGGCGTCTGCTTGAAACATGTAGGTATTACAGACTCGGACAGGGAGATTTTGAAAATGTCATGCTCTGAGTACACGTCCTGGTAATCCGTCTGGCTCCGCAGCCTTGTGAATGTTGACCTGTTTAAAGGTCTTCCTCAAATCGGCTACAGAGAGCGTGATCACACAGTCATCCGGAACAGCTAGTGCTCTCATGCATGCTTCAGTGTTGCTTGCCTCGAAGCAAGTGTAACCGGTTCTGTACAGGTAACTTTCTGCGTTGTGTTCTGGTAAGGTGTAGGTGGAAGGCAAGGCTCTGCACACAATTCTGCCAGTTGTCTCTCTTTTAATGACTGCATGGAATGGATACAAATACAAGGCAAAAGTTAATGCTGCCGTCTGGACTCCATACAAGTATATTTGCCTCTCCTCATCAAGCTCTGAGCAAACTCACATCAACCAAAAAAATACATTGTACAAAATGTACATGTTCATAAGACTCAAATTTCGTTTTATAAATGTTGTACACCAATAAACTAATAATTTGCTAATAAGTACTAAATATTTCTTAGAGAGTTTACTATTGTACCATTATACCTGAGGCATACTAATGAAGCAACAACGCCATTTTTGACATGACCGGACAGGTAACAAAATGAACTAGGCACATTAAACATGAAATACAAAATCGTCACTTTTACAACATACCTGCATGGAATGGATACAAATACAAGGCAAAAGTTAATGCTGCAGTCTGGACTCCATACAAGTATATTTGCCTCTCTTAAAAGTAGTGTAATACATCTCAAAACAACCTTAAAATAATACATTTAAATAAATATGAGTCTGAGGGCACAGCGACATTTTCTCATAAGCATCCGGATTAGTGTCCCGCTCCTTCTCTATTCTTTAACTCGGTGCGGATGTTGCTGCTAATCAATTGCTTCTGGTTGGGATATGTGCGTATGATCACTGTAGGGACGATATCGTCCATGCACTTATTGATGAAGCCGGTGACTGAGGTGGTATACTCCTCAATGCCATTGGATGAATCCCCAAACATATTCCAGTCTGTGCTAGCAAAACAGTCTTTTAGCGTATTATCTGCGTCATCTGACCACTTCCGTATTCACTGGTACTTCCGGCTTTAGTTTTTGCTTGTAAGCAGGAATCAGGAGGATATAATTATGGTCAGATTTTCCAAATGGAGGAGAGTGAGAGCTTTGTACACGTCTTTGTGTGGGGATTAAAGGTGGTCTGGAGTTTATTTGTCCTCTGGTTGCACATGTGACATGCTGGTAGAAATTTGGAAAAACGGATATAAGTTTGCCTGCATGAAAGTCTCTGGCCACTAGGGGCGCCACTTTTGGATGAGCATTTTCTTGTTTCCTTATGGCCTTATAGAGCTCGTTGAGTTTGTTCTTAGTGCCAGTGTCGGTTTGTGGTGGTAAAGAGACGGCTAACAAAAATATAGTGTGGTCTACCTCAGGCGAGCAATACCTCGAGACTACTTTAATATTAGACATCACGCACCAGCTGTTATTGAAAAATAGACACACACCCCCACCCTTCATCTTACCGGACCCAGCCAACTGTATATTATCCGTGTCATCGTACAGCCACGACTCGGTGAAACATAATATATTACAGTTTTTAATGTCCCGTTGGTTGGATAGTCTTGAATGGAGCTCATCCAGTTTATTCTCCAGTGATTGCACGTTGGCCAATTGAACGGATAGTAGAGTCGGGTTACCCACTCGCCGACAAATTCCCACAAGGCACCCTGGGTGGGGTTCAATATGGAATGCCTGTCATTGGTTAAGTGCACAGCCAACACTTCCTGTCCTTTCAAAGTAGAAGTTCACCCTTCTAACTCCATTCTATGAAGCTATTATATAATAATTAATTGATGAATAGCTGCCCATACCATACCATGCCACAGTACCAAGATAAAGTAAGATTTCTCCTTTTCTGCACAAGCTAAATGGGGTGGGGATATTAATTTTGAATAGTTTTATGAGGATCAAACCATGGATAATTTTGATATTTGATTTGGAATTTTAAGAACCCTTGAAGTATAAAAAAATTATTTTAAAAAATTATTTGATGAACAATTATTTTTGGCCATAATGCTATTATCCCATACAAACACGTTGAATAACAGATTCACTACATGGAACAACAGATAGTCCCCCCCCAAAAAAATTGTCTGGCCTATATCAGAGAGATATAAGAAAGATCAGGAAATGTTTTTATATATATATATATATATTTTACATATATTTAACACTAGAACAGCTAGGCGTCAAGCTAATGATCAGTCATTCTAACAAGCCAAAATTCAAGCCTTAAATACATTTTATTCATGGATTACCTTTGTTACAACTATGAAACAGAAACTATATGTATGTGTTGGTAACAGCTTTTTTTATAACGACAATATAAAATAAAAAAATATCCAAACCACCAAGAAGCACAGTAGCCTAAAAAGCATTATAGGAGCCAAGTGGCCTTGATACATAGTGAAACTCGGCAAAAAAGCAATAATGTCATTATAATGAATACAAGTGTCGATATGGCAGCAGTCAAAAATAGTAATTTGTTGTCTGCTTGTGCTTGTGTGCATCTTCACGCAATGACATCAGTTGGATTTCATTTAGCTGTTATCCCCCTGTTATCCCTTGACACCATTTTTTGTAACTTTCATTTGACATACCTTTGTTTGATTGTAGTGTGTAATAGTATCCAGTTTTCTCTTGCTTGTGTCCCATTTTCTTGTCATTCTTCAGTACAACGGCTGTTCAAGTGCCTTATTTTGCGCAGAGGGAGGGAGCTCCTGTCTCACGTTGTTCATTGTGCCGGCCAGACTTGTTTTATTTGGAAGCTACTGGTTTGCCAACGACACGGACGGATCTACATACTTGTGTCTTTTAGCAGTGCATCATGTCCATCCTTTAGATAGATAGATAGATAGATAGATAGATAGATAGATAGATAGATAGATAGATAGATAGATAGATAGATAGATAGATAGATACTTTATTGATCCCCGTGGGGACATTTCTTTGTCAAGCAGCTACAACAAAACACAGGGCAGGTGCAAAATGTCAGAACGAAAATACACAAAAGACAGATACACGATACATGATACATAGAGCGTCAGTATGAAAAAGTATAGAAATACAAGAAGACTGGAGTGCTAAAAAAGCTATAAAAAGACATTGCATAGTATGGGTGGTTGGCTGAATATGTACACTATACATTGGCAGATGGTGCATGGTTAACTATACTATACAGGTCGATGGCAGATAAATACTTCAATAGCTAAAAATGCGTATGATATGATTGCCATTGTAAATTACGCACACTCTAACTATGTCCTCCAAGTAGGCCAGAGTAGACTGATTTGCTGGACTGATATAGGGGACAGACCATTATGAGATTATATTTAGAATATACCAATACAATAGAATGGCCCACCCTGTTCTTCATTCACAATCAGTGATTACATAATTATGCATTGTTCGATTCCCCTCACTCATCAACTCATTAACCTATTCTCCCCTTTTCTCTCCCATCATATTTTCCTTCATTTATTTAATCTGTTGTTACAGTATAAATGTGAAATTTGTTTCGATATTGTTTAGGTTTAGTTTTTAGGCAATTATTGGGGTGATTATCAACTGGGCATTGCACCTTCCAATGTTGTGAGAATGAGCGAAGCAGGCCCTAATGTCGGGAGAAGGAGTGGCAACGAGGGAAACCATTCAAATAATAACATACCCTCCAGTTCTGTTCATGATGTTACAATTCTAATAACTGCAGAGTGTTATATAGACTTATTTAGGAAAAGTCAAGGACAGAGGGGGGCATGATTTAGAACATGTCAGAGTAATACAATTAATTAATTAATTAATGAGCACTCAAAATGACTGCTTTAGCAGTTCTAGTGTTAAAGAACAGACAAAATGTATTCTGGGAACATTCTTGCAACATCAGCCGAATGTTTTATACAAACATTGTATATTCATCAAAGCTCGACTGGTCAGTTTTTGTGTTATGAGGATATTTGCCGCAACCTAACAAACGTTCTGGAAAATTGCACAGAACCAATTTTGGTTTGCTGGTAAAACATTACTTGTACATTGTGTTATTACAATAGCTTGAAACCTAATGAGAATGTATGTGGTGGTTGTTACAGGTGTGCACAACATCTTAGTGAATGTCCGAACATTCCAAGGATATGTCATAAAAATAATGAGTTGAATGTTAGATAAAACCGTATCTAGAACTTAATGGGAATCTTAGCTAATGTTCTGGGAATGTTCCTGTCTCCCCCCTCTCCCTGGGGAGGAAAAACACAGCAATAGATCAGCCAGGGGGGAGGTAATTAGGACAGATATTTAATTTGAATAATACAGGCCAGCTGAAGTATTGAAGCCATCTAAGGTTTATTAATGAAGTGATAATCTGGTGAATAGATTACTGCGTGTCTCTCTTATTCTCCAGCTAAATCATTCACCAGGACAGAGGAGGCATACAGGAAGAGATACCATTCTCTCCTACCTGTCATCATCAGTAGGCTCATTAAGTAGAGATTAAAGCCGTGTGCTGTGCTCTGCTCTCACCTCTTAGTAGTGCTGAGCGATTACTGCTTTTTGGGTTCGGTTTGGGTTCGGTTTTTAAAAAATAATCAATAATCAGTTTTCGATTTTGGTTTTCAATAATACTTTTTTTTATGAAAGAGCAACTGAAGTCAATAAACATATTTTGTAGAAAACGGTCTATGTGGCATCTTTACGAGTCAGAAACATTTATTCTTGTGTCAAAATTAATGCAGGTTAGCATTTTACGTAACGAATCTTATTCTGGAGGCAGCTCTGCAGAGTGGTAACTAGCTGGCACCAAAAAGCAAAAACAAAAAATGTCATGCATTTTTACAATATAGCCAATTATAACTTTGCAGCTGGCCTATCTAACGAAAATCACTCAGTTCTGCCTCAAGGACAAGACTCATCTCAATAAACATAATACTGCAAAAATTGTGTAAATAGGATCATTTTTCTCATGAAGTAAGTCAGTATCGCCCAAAACTGATATTTGGAAGTGAATTTGTCACAACTTACTTGAGAAATGGGTATGGATTAATTACATGCCCACTTTTGCCAATGATGCCCAGACAGCACATAGTCGTCCGCCGCCAGATGCCATGTGGAGTGTGTGAACAATGTTGTCAAAACTGCATATGGGTGCAATGCATGCACATTTCGCTCGGCAAATATTAGTGAAAATGTGCTTCCATAAAGTTGGAATGGATTACAGACCTTGGTGAGTACGTTAGCTAAGTATATAGTGGGCACTAGCTACTTTTGGTTATACAACATTATTTGACAATGCAAGCGAACCAGGCTAGCTATGAAACCACAGATTAAATGGGAATGATACTGTACCTAGCTAAAAATATCAAGCTAATGTATAATATGATGTAAAATGTCAGAGGAAGATGTGCTTAGCTCACATTAGCTAGCTACCTTGCTAACAACAGCTATATGTAGCCAATTTACATTAAGGGTCAATACACAGAAGCTAAACAACTAATTTCAACTCGGACAAAGATATTGATAACTAACCCAGGTAGTTAGCCAGCTAGCTAGCTATCATTCAGGGCTTTATCTGCTAACTGAAAACAACATGCCTGTTCTAATACAAGTTTATTGTGCATTTTCTAGGGAAAAAATAAATGGATGGTACTTGTCTACTATAAATAGGCTCTGCAAGCAAATAGCAAACGTGTCAGCAAGCGTTCAGCAATGTACAGAGTTGGTTGCATAGTATTTTTATTTTATTTTTTTATTTCACCTTTATTTAACCAGGTAGGTCAGTTGAGAACAAGTTCTCATTTGCAACTGCGACCTGGCCAAGACAAAGCAAAGCAGTGCGACAAAAACAACACAGTTACACAGTAAACAAACATAGTCAAAAACACAATAGGAAATCTATATACAGAGTGCAAAATGTAGTGCAAAATGTAGTGCAAAATGCAGTAAGGTTAGGAGGTAGGACAATAAATGGACCATAGTGGTGAAATAAATTACAGATTATCATCATTAACACAGGAATGAAGGATGTGCAAATTATGATGTGCAAATAGAGATACTGGAGTGCAAGATTAGCGTAAATAACAAAAATAAATATGGGGATGAGGTAGTAGTGTGGGCTATTTACAGAAGGGCTATATACAGGTGCAGTGATCGATAAGCAGCTTTGACAGCTGATGCTTAAAGTTAGTGAGGGAGATAGGAACCTCTAGCTTCAATGATTTTTGCAATTCGTTCCAGTCATTGGCAGCAGCGAACTGGAAGGAATGGCGGCCAAAGGAGGTGTTGGCTTTGGGGGTGACCAGTGAGATATACAGCAGGTGAAATAAGTATTGAACATTTTTCTCAGTAAATATATTTCCAAAGGTGCTATTGACATGAAGGTTTCACCAGATGTTGGTAATAACCCAAGTAATCCATACATACAAAGAAACCAAAACAAGTTCAGAAATTAAGTTATGTGTAATAATGTGAAATGACACAGGGAAAAAGTATTGAACACATGAAGAAAGGGAGGTTCAAAAAGGCATGGAAAGCCAAGACAACAGCTGAAAACTATCAGTAATTAAAAAGCAATCCAGCCCCCTGTCAGTGCAAATTAATATCAGCTGGTTCAGACCCAACTGATGGCCAACAAAAAGGTCTCATTGCCAAGGTGTCACACAAGACACATCTCATGATGGGTAAAAGCAAAGAGCTGTCTCAAGATATTCGCAACCTAATTGTTGCAAAACATAATGATGGCATTGGTTATAGGCGCATTTCTAAGCTTCTGAATGTTCCAGTGAGCACTGTTGGGGCCATAATACGAAAGTGGAAAGACAATAAAACCAGTTCCAAAGATATGATAGATAGGAGTGGCTATAGAGTCAGCTACCATCCTCCCTAGCTTTCCATCTAAGTTGTCAGTGTCAGGAGGTTTGTTATTATTATATACAATAATTTTTCCACCTCTCCCACAATAACTTCACAAAATTCAAACTTGCAATGCTTTTCATGCATTATTCATTTTTTTATGCATGAATATGATGGCTCACTGTTCGTTGTTGCCATTTCCTGCCTAAGTTTGCCCACAAATAATCATTCAAATAATTGGCAACATCAAATGGTTTTGTGATGAGTAAAGCATCTGATTCTATGACAGATGGAGTTGAATTTGTCTTTCTGCCCATAATTTCATTTAAAGTACTCCAAAGTAGTTTTTTTCCTTCATTCTTTATATCCTCTATCTTGGCTTCATAATACAGTTTATTTTTGTTGAGTTTAGTCACATAATTTCTCAATTTGCAGTGTCAACCAGTCAGATGTTCAGACAGACTTATTAGCCACTCATCTCTTTCAACCATGCAATTTTTCTATTCATCATCAATCCATGGAGCCTTAACAGTTCTAACAATCAGTTTCTTAACAGGTGCATGTTTTTCAATTGGAAGAAGCAATATCATAAATACATCAAGTGCAGCATCTGGATCACATCAGACTAACAAATATTGTAACATAATCCACATGAGTCACAGCAAAATCTTTTGTATGATATGCTATTTTAGGTACTTTGTTTTTGGTACTTTGGCTTTCCTGGATATAGCCACTATATTGTGATCACTGCATCCAATGGGTACGGACACAGCTTTAGAACTAAGTTCTACAGTATTAGATGTGATCTATACATGTGGATGATCTTGTTCCTGTAGTGTTTGTAAACATCCTGGTAGGTTGATTAATAACCTGAACCACATTACAGGCACTGGTTACAGTTACCCCTTTTCCACCAAAGCATTTTGAGAGCCGGTTCGGAGCCGGTGCCTACTGGCGAACCAGTTCTTTGTGTTTCGACAGCCAAAGAACCGGTTCTCGGCCAGGAAAATTGGTTACAAAGCGGCACCAACTCTTTGCTGGACTAGAACCGTTCTTTTACCACGTCATGCTTACGACGAGGGGCTGGGGGCAGGGTTATTGTGACCAACAACACGACGGGAAAGGTTGTGACCGCCATTGCTAAAAACACAGCGCTAGTAGAAAGATGGTACAACGATTGAATAAAGATGGATTCGCAAAGCCAGGAGAAACATTTGCAGAAAGACGATGTAGTCCGCCATTGTAATTGTTATGCTTGAAGTTGGCGCAAGCTTTTCTGTTCCCAAGAAAGTAGACCTCTCTGTTTACATCACTTACACTATCAATATTATTTAGGTACTGACTGTTAGCACTTGGTGGCTGATAGCAACACCCCAAAAGAAAGGGCTTTAGATGTGCCAAGTGAACCTGCAATCACACACTTCAATAACATTTGACATAAGTATTACAGGATATGGCTCTGAATGTATACAGCAACACCTCTCACATAAGCATTTTTGTCTCTTCTATAGATGTTATATCCTTGTATTGCTACTGCTGTTCCATCAAATTAATTATCTAAGTGATTCTCAGAAATGGCTAATATGTGACTCACCACCTGGATTTGGTCTTATGCAGCAAAATTTGAAATGCTGTTTTTTACATTGGATAAAATTAGAGACTCAAAATGGTATATTGTAAACTGCATTTTTGAGGAACAATGGGAAAGTAATTCTGCTTTGAAAGTTGTTAAACTTGTAAACTCACTTTTGAGAAACTGTCTTTTGAAAGTTTTGGTATCAAGTGAAGAGCTCTTCTTTGTCTACACCCATTCAGCATTGTTCACAACCTCTTAGTCTGATTTATCCGTCATTGTTATCATGGATTCACACCCAGAACTGATGTCCTCTCTCAATGACTTACAGATTACTGTCATGTGTCTTGTGCTTGTCTCCACCCCCCACCAGGTTTCTCCCATTTGTCCCAACTATCCCCTGTGTATTTATTCCAGTGTTTTCTGTTTGTCTGTTGCCAGTTCGTCTTTTCCCGTTAATGCCTACCAGGGTTTTTCCTGTGCTCTAGTTTTAGCTTTTTCTAGTCTTCTTAGTTCAGACTTTTCTGCCTCTCTTGATCCTGCCTGCTGTCCTGTACCGGCCTGACTCTAATTTGCCTGCCCCTTGTATTGTAATAAACTCTGAGACTCGTACTGTCCACCTCATGTGTCTGCATCTGTGTCTTAGCCTGAGCTGTGATAGTTTCAACTCATCGAGCTGACCATTGGAGAACTGCAAGCTGGTCAGGTCATCCATTATTTTATTAGTTGAATCCACCAGTATTTGGACAAAACACTTGAAGCTATTTTGTTAATGTAACAACTGCTTGTAGAACTGTTTTTGTTCATTTTGTGAGAGACAACACTGTCCTCAATGGTACCCGGCTTTGGTGTTTGTCATGGTAACATAGGTTACTCCTTGCAGTTAAAGACAGGGCAGGTCACAGGGAAGATTTAACCCTCCTGTTGTGTTCGTTTCATGTTAATTAATTCTGTGTTAACAGTCAAAAATGACAGCCCCATTATAGCTGATCTTAAATCCATAATAATACATATATTATAATCTAATGTTGTGTATTCTTTTTATCAACTTAGGTTCTTCTGAACATTACAAGTTTTGAACTTCTATTTGCTATTTATGGCCTGTAGGCCTCATTGACCTGAGCTCATACAACTTATTTTTGAGTAAAAAAAGCATAATATATGGATTATTTTGACTATAACAAATACTCAGATGAAACATATTGTGCTATTTATCACAGACTACTTTGTGTCAAAGTTTAACAAGGACATTTTGAAACCATTTGGACTTGGGTTATAGATGAGTGGCAGGCACTCCACCCACTTGTGCCAAACCTCGCTGATCGCTGCCAGCTTGTCTTGTTGACGGCGGCCTGGTCTTGTATCACTGTTGTTGAACCGAATCACTCGTGACAACACGTGAATATTGCCCAACCAGACTCTGCATCCCATAAACTGGTGGTAGATTTGTTTCTGGATCTGTACACACCAGCCAAAATCAAGACACCCACATATGCTTGGACTACCTCCTTCCAATTTTCTTTGTAAATTCGTCTCCCCTGCAAGTTGGTCATGTTTATCACTATAGTTTCGATTGACTGTGTCATCAACCCGTGATATGGCGTATCTCGTTGGCCCTGGGGTCATCCTGATAACCTTTTCAGCCGACAGCCGACCTCTCCTCTCAGGTGGGGATAAAGACCAGGACAAATTCCCATGATTTGACCGGAATGTAACAACAACCTCAGCAGGGCCCTCTCTTGGTCTGGATCATATTCGGTGTTGTCTTCAACTTCTGAAACTTCCTCCTCTAATGCATCTTCACTGTCAGTTTCCTGGCCTCTCTCCTCCTCACCAGTGTAATGATCAAAGATATGATCAAGAGCCTCACATACAGTATATCGTTTGGTCATTGTGCTGCCACAGAATGAATTGTGAGCAAGGCCTGAAAAAAGCTTTATATACAAGAGCTGCGAGAAAAGCTCTATATATTATTGAAACAATGTTGCGATTGTTTGTGAGAATGCCAACAGGTGTGGTTTCCGTGGGGGAAAGATTCAATTGGGGAAAGGTTTCTGTGAGGGTTGCCAGGGAAGCCAAGAAGGGGAGTGAGGTGTGTGTGTGTGCTCAAACACACATGCATGTGGGGGTCTGGGAGAGGAATTGTGTCCATCTGATGAGTGGGCATGTGCCTGAACTCAATTTTATACACTAATTGTAATCTCACCCATTCATTTTTTAATGACCGGTCATGTTTGACCGGGAACACCATAGGTGTACAAAAGTTAAATAAAACACCCAAAATGTTATGAAAATCATCAAAATGTATTTTGTGTGTTCAGATGCCCTGTGTGGACAAAGTCATGGAACCTTATGACAATCTGATTAAATGAACTACATTTTTCAGAGAGAGAACTTGTAAATCGCTCCAATTCGACCGGAACACCACAGGAGGGTTAAAACAACAAACGGCCACAATGGCTAACCGCGTCGCGGGATCCAAACTAAAAAGTTAGCTAGCTACTAAGAAACGTTCCTATACACGTTTTAAACAACAAACCGAGCTCTCCCTCGTTACGCGTTCAACAGGAAGTGACAAGAGTAAATGGAAGAGCATTGTCCATAGCTTATGCCTTCCCATACCATAACCCCATCGCCACCATGTGTAACGTGGTGAGGTATGACCCAGGAGCAAAGAAGGAAACCAGACAAGGAACCAGTGGTTTAGAATAAATGTAAATACTTTACTGGGAAAAAGTAAAACTTGAAAAAACAACAAACCCTATTACTCAATATTTCACTCAGGAGACAAACCCACACGGAAACTTAATCAAACTTCTGCCACATGAGGAAATAAATGTGACTATTCAGATTCAGATAAGAAATTACTGAGAATATGTTTTTGGTGTAACATATTATAGGCCTACTATGCTACAATAGACTTTATACTTTTATATTTGGTTCTATTATGTAAAATAGTCATGAATTATTATGTGATAGATAGATAGATAGATAGATAGATAGATAGATAGATAGGTACTTTATTGATCCCCCGGGGGGGAAATTTCATTATCAAGCAGCTACAACAAAAACACAGGGCAGGTGCAAAATGCCACAACGAAAGTACACAAAAGACAGATACACGATACATGATACATAGAGCGGCAGTATGAAAAAGTATAGAAATACAGGATATCTGGAGTGCAAAAAAAAAGCTATAAAAGGACATTGCATAGTATGAGTGGTTGGCTGAATATGTACACTATACATTGGTGGATGTTGGATGGTTAACTATACTATACAGGTTGATGGCAGAGAAATACTTCAGTAGCTAATGCGTATGATATGAGCGAGGGTAATAATAGTTTACTTAATAGACAGACTGGGTAAATGAACAGGTAAGTGAAAATTTTGCATGGTTAAATTAGCTGTACAGTTAGGTATACAGTTATATTTACAGATAAGTGAATACTTGCATGTTTACACAAACTGTACAGGTAAATGACAGGAAGAGATACTTTAATAGCTAAATGTGTGTATGATATCATTGGGGTAATAATAGTAATTCCCTTAAAATACAGTCCTTAGTGCGCAGGGTTTAATTACAGACAACTGCACTTATTGCACATTTGATATACTAAAAGCAATGAGAAAAGGTGCAACTGGCAGGATACTAATATGCATTCCTGAGTGAATGCCTAGGTCCAATAATTACTTACAATATTGCATGTGATATAATATAACAACTGTACATGGGTATGTATATACAGACCTGTATGAATAAGTAGGTCCTGAGTGGATGAGTGCTGACGGAACAGAGTTACTCACGGATGGATGCATAATTGTTAAACTAGGTCCTAGCACCCCAACAGTTCCAGATCTATGTTGCCGACGGCACGGCACCCCGGTGAGGCATTATATAGTCTCATAGCCGCCGGCAGGAAGGACCTCCTGTAGCGCTCTCTGGCACACCGTGGTGGGATCAGTCTGTGACTGAAAGAGCTCCTCTGCGTCATAACCATAGCGTACAGAGGGTAGGTGACGTTGTCCATGATGGCCAGCAGTTTGGCCAGGATCCGTCTCTCCGCCACCTCCTCTAGAGTGTCAAGGCTCATCCCCAGGACAGAGCTAGCCTTCCTGATCAGCTTATTTACCCGAGAAGCATCACCGGCTTTGATGTTTGCTCCCCAGCACACCACTGCAAAAAAGATGGCACTGGCCACCACAGACTGGTAGAAGGTATGCAGTAGTTTACTGCACACGTTGAAGGACCTGAGCCTCCTCAGAAAGTAGAGTCGGCTCTGGCCCTTTTTGTACAGGGCCCCGGTGTTACCAGCCCATTCCAGTCTGTTGTCCATATGGACACCCAAGAACTTGTATGACTCAACCATTTCCACATCCATCCCCTTTATAGGGACTGCAGTCAGTTGTGCCTTGGTTCTCCTGAAGTCCACCACCATCTCCTTAGTTTTGCTGATGTTGAGCTGAAGGTGGTTCTGCTCACACCACAACACAAAGTCACTGATTGTGCTCCTGTACTCCTCCTCCTGCCCACCCCTGATGCACCCTACAATAGCAGAGTCATCCGAGAACTTCTGTAGGTGGCAGGTTTCAGAGTTATATCTGAAGTCTGAGGTGTAGAGGGTGAACAGGAAGGGGGACAGGACCGTACCCTGGGGGGCCCCTGTGTTGCTAACTGCCCGTTCTGACACACAGCTCTGTAGTCGCACAAATTGTGGCCTACCGGTCAGGTAGTCCGTGACCCAGGAGACTAAGGGTGCTTCCACTTTCATCCTCCTCATCTTCTCACCCAGTAGCAGGGGCTGAATGGTATTGAAGGCACTGGAGAAGTCAAAAAACATGACCCTCACAGTGCAACCTGCGTTGTCCAGGTGAGAGTAGGCCCTCTGCAGAAGGTAGATGATTGCATCATCCACCCCGATGTTGCGCTGGTATGCAAACTGCAGGGGACCATTGATGAACACACCAGGGGTCTGAGGTGAGCGAGGACTAACCTTTCCAGGGTCTTCATGATGTGGGATGTTAGCGCTACAGGTCTGAAGTCATTCAGGACAGTGGGGTGTGCCTTCTTGGGCACTGGGACGAGGCAGGATGTTTTCCACAGCACAGGGACCCTTTCTAGGCTCAGGCTAAGGTTGAAAAGACGCTGGAGTATTCCACACAGTTGGTCAGCACAGACCCTCAGCACCCTTGGGCTGATGCCATCAGGGCCCGCCGCTTTCCACTGGTGTAGTCTCTCCAGCTCTCTCTTCACTTGGTTGGTGGTGAAAGCCAGCCCAGGTAGGGAGGTGGGGGGAAGGGGGGTGTTGAGGATCAGTCCAGGGGGGGCAGGGGCGGAGGTGGGGTCACTGATTGTCTCAGCAGAGGTGCTGTGAGCAAAGTGGGGGTGGGATAGCCGTGAGGGTGTGTGGTCTGGGGAGCTGGAGGGGAGGTGGACAGGGCCAGTATCGAACCTGTTAAAAAATTGGTTCAGCTCATTGGCTCTGTCCTGGGTCCCCTCCGTCTGCCCACTGTTTGACTTTTTGAAGCCAGTGATATTTCTCATACCCTTCCACACCTCTCTCACCTGGCTCTGCCTCAGCTTGTCCTCCATCTTCTCCTTATACACTCTCTTCCCCTCAGCAATCCGCAACTTCAGCTCCCTCTGGACGCATTTCAATTTGTCCTTGTCCTTCTCCTTGAAGGCCCTCTTCTTCTCATTCAGCAGGGCCTTCAGGTCGCTGGTGACCCAGGGTTTATTGTTTGGGAAACAGCGTACCTTCCTGGTGGGTACAGTGTTGTCTACACAAAAATTAATATAGTCTGTTATGCAGTCAGTGAGTCCATCGATGTCCTCCCCATGAGCCTCACAGAACACATCCCAGTCTGTTGTTTCAAAGCAGTCCTGTAGGGCCTCATTCGCCTCCGGGGACCATCTCCTAATAGTCCTGGTGGTTGCAGGCTGCTGTTGGACCATAGGCCTGTAGAGTGGGGTGAGGTGGACAAGGTTGTGATCCGATCTACCGAGGGGAGGGAGTGCAGTGGAGTTGTATGCATCCTTCACATTAGCATATAACAAGTCCAGAGTTTTATTATTCCTGGTTGGGCACTTCACGAACTGTTTGAACGTGGGCAGCGTTGAAGAGAGAGATGCATGGTTAAAATCCCCCGAAATTGCAAAGAAAGCACTGGGATGCGCTGTCTGTAACCTCGCGATAACAGAGTGGATGACGTCACACGCTGCGTTTGCGTCAGCAGAGGGCGGGATGTAAACAATAACAGCAATGGCCGCCGTGAATTCCCTAGGTAGATAGTAGGGTCTCAGGCTAACGGCTAGCAGTTCAATGTCCGGGCTACAAAACTTTTCCTTAAGAGTAATATGGTTCGGATGACACCATCTGTTGTTAACTAATAAAGCCAGCCCACCACCCTTACTCTTACCGGAAGAGACGCGATCCCTGTCCGCTGTGATGGTCTGGAAACCGTCGATAGTGACGTTCTGTATGGGGATGTTATCGTTCAGCCAAGTCTCAGTAAAACACATTAGGCTCGTTTCCCGATAAATCCTTTGTCCACGAACAAGTCCCGCCAACTCATCCATCTTGTTATGTAGACACCTCACATTGCCCATAATAATAGATGGTATAGCCGGCTTGTACTTGAACCTCCTCCGCTTTGCCTTACATTTCAATCCCGCCCTGCATCCACGGCGTCGTCTTTTCAATTCGTCCGGAATATCAAACTTTCCCTGGGGAGCAGCAGCGCTGCGTGGGCTAAATCCAGGAGCTGGGCTCGGTTGTAAACAATAACAGTTGACGACTCCTGTCGACGTTCAGCTGCGATAAAATCCATAAAATCCATAATCCTGAACTGTTATAGTTCGACTGTAGCAAAATAAAAAATAAAACTAAAGAAAATAGACGAAAGAAAACGAACTAAAACAACAATTAATGCACGAACAACGGGACAACGGGAGCTGCTTAAAAGGCGACCACTCAGGGCGGCGCCAAACTGACTAAAGTTTGATCCTGATCCTGGGAGGCATTGATTCAGCTTTGATCTAACTTTACTAAAGGTCCACCATTGTGAGAAGTGATCATCCTCTATTTGTAATAATAATAATAAGTGATGAGTATGACTATTAGGCGTAAGCAACAGATCTTGATGAGGGTTATTTTAAGCGATTTCAGCGCCCTTCGAATTGTGGTGGTGACATATGGTCACATATCATTCTGTGTTCCACTGTTCCACCCCTGGAAGAGTTTTCTGTCTGTGGCTGTTCTTGATACGTTGGATTTGGTCCGCTCAAAGTCGTCAAGCCTCTGACCAACGGGCCTCTGCACACACGCCTATAGTTATTCATCACTCAAGACCACAATCTACCTATAGGCTGCTATAGCCTTAAGTATTTATTTAGTTTGTCATTCTAACGTTTTCATGGAATTTGTGGTAATTAAATATAATTGACTTAATTTTAAGAATTAATTTTCCAGAATATTTTTACCAAATATGTGTAATCTCAAACTGAAAAAAAGAGTGGGAGCGCCGTTCCAACTTGCAACGGCAGCACTACGTCCCTGGTATCAGCCTACAGAACACAACTGTGAAGAGTCTACAAAATATTAGCGTTGTAGCTCTTATTGCAGGACTTTGACAGTGGGAAATCACCTCACTATTGACTGATGAGCTAATGTCGCTCATTTCACAGTGGCTTAATTTCACAGTAGTTTCAAAGTCCTGCAATAAGTGCCTCGGCCTTAATATTTGTGTAAACTCTTCACAGTCCTGTTCCGTGGTTGTCACTGAGTAGGCTGAGTCGGCTGATACCCCACTCAATGGACCCAAAATCCACAGGTAAGGCTTTAAATTGCAATATGAACGTCTAATACGCACAATAGACTGACTGGTGAGGTGTTTTCCCACAGTTAAAGTCCTGCAATAAGAGCTACGATGCTAATATGTGTGTAACTCTTCACAGTTGTGAATATTTCATGGACCCAAGATGCATAGGCAAGGCTATACAATGCATACGGTATGCCCCAAATTCAATTCTGAAGTCTAATACATCCACAGTGCGATTTCAACTGATTAGATATTTTTTTGTCAAGTTAACTCATTATTGTCTTTCGTGATCCGATGGTATCCTGCTATTGACACACTTGTTGAATTATGCAAGAGATTGTGACAACAGTAATTAATGAGGCAGTCTAGACAGTGCAGGTGAGTGCAGATTGGGTAGACAGAGCAAGCACTGAGATGCAGTGTCTTAGACCACTGCGCCACATGGGAGCCCATACAGTACATACATACATACAGTAAATACGTACACAAATGTGAAACCACACACAAGCACATGCACACGTGCACAACACCCCCGCCAACCCCCTCCCAAAACAAAACATTGAAATGCATAGCATACCAACTGCCTCTGTAGCCAAAATGTAAACATTTACAGGCCTGTTTATTTTCTGACAAAATGTTACGTTATGACTATACCTACTGTACCCTGAAGAACATACTATGGGGAGTCACACTCTTGTGACTTTGGTTAAATGATCTACAATCATGCCTGACAAGGCCAATGAAATTCGCGCCTCACTGGATTCATTCCTTCAATTTTATACCATTCTTCACCGAGTACAGGAACAGGCAGCGCAGGGTCAAACAGGTAAGGTATCTCATTTCCATCCTTCAGGGAACAGTAGTTATAGTCATAACGTTACATTCCTTTTCTGTCAGTCAACTTCGGAACAACATACTATGGGGAAATATAATTACATCCCAAGCCAAACTAAACTGATTCTAAATGAAACGGCACAGACCACCCCGACCTGACCCCACCAGATGCAGCAGTTTGGGTATTGCCAACACGACGTGCTGCCTAGTTACTGTCCCCTGTTCCAGCTATAAGCAAACTGGGAGCAGTGACATCCAAGCGATAAAACCTCACAAAAGTGTGTGGTGATGCCCAACTCGCCGCAGCACAAATATCTCCTATAGTCAACCCTTTAAACAATGCTCAAGACGCTTCCAGAGTCCTGATGGAGTGGGCACATACTTGCCCCTTGCTGCTATATGCCAGGGAGATGCTGCTTAGTGAGCGATCTGCCGTGAGCTGATGAACAGCATCCTCACATATGGATTCCTTTTGTCCAGGTGGGTAAGGGCAGTGTTTGTGTCTTCCGTAGATCTGTCAGGGCCGTAGGCCAATTGGAGAGGGTTGAGTGTGTCTGGGAGGGAGGAGGTGATATGGTCTTTGACTGGCCTCTCGAAGCACTTCATGATGACGGAAGTGAGTGCTACTGGTCTTTAGTCATTCATTTCAGTTACTTTCCCTTTCTTGGACACATGGATGATAGTGAACATCTTAAAGCAGATGGGTATAAAGGGCAATGTTGAAAATGTCAGAAAACACAACAGCCAGCTGGTCTGCACATGCTCTGAGGGCACGGCTAGAGCTGCCGTCTGGCCTGGCATCCCTGCAAGGGTTAACACGTTTGAATTACTTACTTTTTATTTGATTTATTTCACCTTTATTTAACCAGGTAGGTCCGTTGAGAACAAGTTCTCATTTGCAACTGCGACCTGGCCAAGACAAAGCAAAGCAGTGCGACAAAAACAACACAGAGTTACACAGTAAACAAACATAGTCAAAAACACAATAGAAAATCTATATACAGAGTGCAAAATGTAGTGCAAATGCAGTAAGGTTATGAGGTAGGACAATAAATAGACCATAGTGGTGAAATAAATTACAGATTATCATCATTAACACAGGAATGAAGGATGTGCAAATTATGATGTGAAAATAGAGATACTGGAGTGCAAGATTAGTGAAAATAACAAAAATAAATATGGGGATGAGGTAGTAGTGTGGGCTATTTACAGAAGGGCTATATACAGGTGCAGTGATCGATAAGCAGCTTTGACAGCTGATGCTTAAAGTTGGTGAGGGAGATAGGAACCTCTAGCTTCAATGATTTTTGCAATTCGTTCCAGTCATTGGCAGCAGCGAACTGGAAGGAATGGCGGCCAAAGGAGGTGTTGGCTTTGGGGGTGACCAGTGAGATATACCATGCTGGAGCGCATGCTACGGGTGGGTGTTGCTATGGTGACCAGTGAGCTGAGATAGGGCGGGGATTTACCTAATAAAGACTTATAGATGACCTGGAGCCAGTGGGTTTGGCGACGAATATATAATGAAGGCCAGCCAACGAGAGCATACAGGTCGCAGTGATGGGTAGTGTATGGGGCTTTGGTAACAAGACGGATGGCACTGTGATAGACTACATCCAATTTGCTAAGTAGAGTGTTGGAGGCTAGTTTGTAAATGACATCGCCGAAATCAAGGATCGGTAGGATAGTCAGTTTTACAAGGGCATGTTTGGCAGCATGAGTGAAGGAGACTTTGTTGCGAAATAGGAAGCCAATTCTGGATTTAATTTTGGATTGGAGATGGTTGATGTGAGTCTGGAAGTTGAGTTTACAGTCTAACCAGATGCCTAGGTATTTGTAGGTGTCCACGTATTCTAAGTCGGACCCGTCGAGAGTAGTGATGATAGTCCGGTGGGCTGGTGCGGGCAGCGTTCGATAGAAAAGCATGCACTTAGTTTTACTAGCGTTTAAGAGCAGTTGGAGGCCACGGAAGGAGTGTTGTATGGCATTGAAGCTTGTTTGAAGGTTAGTAAACACAGTGTCCAAAGAGGGGCCAGATGTATACAGAATGGTGTCATCTGCGTAGAGGTGGATCAGAGAGTCACCAGCAGCGAGAGCGACATTGTTGATGTATATAGAGAAAAGGGTTGGCCCAAGAATTGAACCCTGTGGCACCCCCATAGAGACTGCCAGAGGATCGGACAATAGGCCCTCCGATTTGACACACTGAACTCTGTCTGCAAAGTAGTTAGAGAACCAGGCAAGGCAGTCACTTGAGAAACCAAGGCTGTTGAGTCTGCCAATAAGAATGCGGTGATTGACAGAGTCGAAAGCCTTGGCCAGGTCGATGAAGACGGCTGCACAGTACTGTCTTTTATCGATGGCGGTTATGATATCGTTCAGTACCTTGAGCGTAGCTGAGGTGCACCCATGACCAGCTCGGAAACCAGATTGCATAGCAGAGAAGGTACGGTGGGATTCGAAGTGGTCAGTTATCTGTTTGTTAACTTGGCTTTCGAAGACTTTAGAAAGGCAGGCAGGATGGATATTGGTCTATAACAGTTTGGGTCTAGAGTGTCTCCTCCTTTGAAGAGGGGGATGACCGCGGCAGCTTTCCAATCTCTAGGGATCTCAGACGATACGAAAGAGAGGTCCAGACTTAGCAGCTCTTTCAGAACATCAGCCGTCTGGATTTGGGTGAAGGAGAAGCGGGGGGGGGCTTGGGCAAGTAGCTGCCAGGGGTACAGAGCTGTTGGCCGGAGTAGGGCCGGGGTAGGGCCGGGGTAGGCCGGGGTATGTACTTACATATGTCCTCAGTGGAGACTGTGAGTGTGTAACCCACGTGTCATCGGGGGCTCTCCTCTGCAGCTCAGGGTCATTGTGCTCAAATCTTGAGAAAAGGTTGTTTAGCTCGTTTGGCAGGGTGGCGTTGATGGGGCTGGCTTTCTATTTGTAATCCGTGATCGTAAGGAGCCCCTGCCGCCTTGTGAATTGCTCCTCCACTTTGTCTCTGTACTTGTGTTTCGCCATCTTGATTGATCTGTACTGTTTAACCAAACTATTGTCCTCGGTCACCTTGCTCTGTTTATAAGCAGCATATTTCTCTTTCAGTTTTCCTACAAAGCTGTATCTATCCACAGTTTTTGATTGGGGTGCGTTTTGAAAGACACTTTCGGAATCATGTCATCTATGCATTTTTTTAGGAATCCGGTGACTGAGGCGGCGTATTCATTGACATTATCTCTAGAGGCAACCCAGAACATATTCCAGTCCATGTGATCAAAACAGTCTTGGAGCGTGAATTCTGATTGGTCGGACCAACGCTGTACAGACCTGATCACCATAACTTCCCTCTTGAGTCTTTGTTTTTAGGCAGGGAGAAGCAAGATAGAGTCATGGTCAGATTTTCAGACAAGAGGGTGGTAGAGGGCCTTTAAATACCCGTGTCAAAAAGGAGTGTAGCAGTTAGACAGTCAAGGTGTTTTTGGGAGCACGGTTCTCAACAATGAACGCTGCCTCCGGGAATGCAGTCTCCAGATTGTTCAGGGTCCAATGAAGATCTTTGGTTTTGCCTTGGGGCAGAATTTACACAGCCATGGCGATAATCCCGGTGAACTCTCTCGGAACGTAAAAAGGACAACATTTTATGACCAAGTATTACTAGTTGGCGGAGCAGAAACTAGCAAGTTCCTGTACGTTTCCCCTGTCGCACCATGTGTTGTTGGTCATAAAGCAGAGCCCACCAAAACTGTCAAACCCGCTGGTTGTATATAATCTGTCTGGATGTCGGATGAAAGCCAAGTCTCAGAAAAATGGAGGGGATCCTCACTCTAAGTTTGTTAATTGGCGATTAGTATGCTCGGTAATGGAGGACGGGTCGCCCAGCGTCTTAATCTCATTATTTAAATTATACAAAAATTTGTGTCAGTTAGCAGACACTCTTATCCAGAGCAACTTACAGTTAGTTAGTGCATACATATTCATACTTTTTTCTTACTGGTCCCCTGTGGGAATTGAACCCACAACCCTGGCATTGCAAGCACCATGCTCTACCATCTGAGCTGCGTTAAGACCCTGCTACATATGCTTCTCCGTCGGCGCCTTCACTTCCTACTCTCTGGTAGGACTCCCAAGCAGCTCGGCTCCTTGCCGAAGAAGCTAGTCCATGGTTCTGCTGTCTCAGGGAATTTGGGAATGTCGGTGGAGAGTGAGTACCCAGTGATTTGTGTTTCACAAGTTCTACCTGGGTGTGTGTAGTAATGCAAGAAACAAACTGATTAAGAACATTTGAGAAAAAAACACAAAGACCACCACAAAAAAAAGTAGAAACCTGCAATGTTTTATCGGAGCACGAGGCGAGGCTGACTCTGTCGGGCCCATTTTGTTGTATATGTGCCAAGGTTTGCCTAAAGCCTGGTCATCTCTGGGTGCAAGGGCTCTGGCGATCAGTGACGTACCCCGATTGGCAGTGCTACCTGAGGGTACTGTTTTCACAACGAGCCTCACTGGGTTTAGGCGGTAGGATGCATTCCGGTAACCGGCTGGCACCCAGTGCTGGAAGGCACGCATTAGAAATAGACCCAGGGAAAAAACTTGATCATGGAAGTTACCCTACCGACCAGTCATAGGTAGCCTACAAGCGTCAAAGCTCCTAACCTAGCTGGGAATGGGACCGATAGCTCTGAAAAACTGACCCCTTATGTGGTAAAAGACAGGGGTGATTCATCTAATTCCCAGGAATGAATAGTGAATGACAGCAAATTTCGGGGGTTCATATGAACCACAGAGACTGTGTGTGGGATAATAGCATGGTCATGTCCAACTCTGCTTGTTCCCTCGACTCCGCTACCAACCACCAATCATCTACAATGCCCATAGCCTGTGTCACTAGACACCTCACAGGGACTAGTGAGCTACAGGCAGGAATCAGCAATTAATCCCAGTAATGCGCCACCTATGGGGGAGGGGTGCTCCATTGTGGATAAAGAGCAAATCACCCAACTCATTACACCCACCCTGGGGAGACTGATACACCCCTTGAACCCCGTGGAAAGCAGGGTACCAGAGGGGCATTAAAGGGTCATTTCACCATTTTAAACTTCATATTCATCATCTCCAGCACCACCCCAACATCAACATATATGAACATGGCGTGTTTCTAGGTTTGTAGTAAAAAGGAAAATAAGTGTTTGCAATGACATCATCAACCAATTAGTAGACAATGCCTACTCATAATTGGTTAAAATCACAACGCACAATGATGATGTCATTGGAAACACTTATATCCCTCTATTTTTCTCCACAAAACATAGCAATGCGCCATTTTCACATATGTTGATGTTGGAGATGCTGGTGGTGCTGGAGATGATAAATATGAAGTGGAACAATTTAGATATTTTCCTTTAAACATGGACAAGCTTCCAACACATGTTGTGTTTCTATGAGTCTGTATAGCCTGCATGAAGCTTATGGGCACAGAGGGCAATGGCTGACATACGTAGTACCCTGTTTGCCATAACAAAAGTATCCTTCAATCAGGAGCACACAAGCCCCACTTTCTCTACTCCCTCCAACTACAGGAATTGAAAATAGAAATGTGGTTGCCATAGTGCTGGGGGAACACTAGTAAGTTTAATTCACTGGATGAATGCTAGTTGACGTTAGCCAGGAGGCTCTTTAGCTAGATAGCATCTTTGACTGCAGCAAAGTCTGTTTAGAATAGCCAAGGGACTTAACTCTACGTATACTAAATAAAAGAGCTACCCAAGCAACTCCATTGTGGGGAGGCAGGAATAGCTAGTAGTAGCTAGCCTGCCTCAGCGAGTTAGCTAACCTGGCTAGCATGATCTGTAGCGCTTGTTAACTAGCCTGGTCTCGAAAGTCTATGTTGGACCAGATCACTGAGGTCGGACCCAGACCCAGACCTGGGAAGAGAGGCATCCCTCCTTTAACCTGCAACAGATTGCACAGAAGCCGGGAGACAGACCCGATCAACAACCCAAACAATCTTTGGGTCCCGCAACTCAGACTCAGCCGAGACACGGGCACCCAGGAGAGAGAGAGAAAGAAAGAAAGAAAGAAATGGCATAATTGATGCTGCTGCTCTTGCTTTTCATGAGAATGGCACGTGTAGCCTGTTGTTGGCCAACCATAAGTCATCAAAGCGGCAATAGGCTACAGGCAAAAAGTTAGATATCTAATCAATGGAAGATGGAATTAAAATGATGGAACTCAAAGTTAAAGAAGAAAAAGAAGAATAAGCTACAATGACCAAGAGCCAGCTTAACTAGCTTCTCCTGGTTTGATGCAGTCAAGACAGGTACTACTTAATTATATTGGATGATAAATAACCTAGCTCTGGCAGCTATTGGTCTACTATAGCGCGAGTCGACTTGGTTGGTTGCTGTCTCTCCCTCTCTCCCTCCTCCTTGCACCCCGTGTCATGCACTCACACTCACAGTGGCCTACACACACAGCACGGCCCCTGCTAAAGCATCACCACTTTCTTCCTCTCCCTCGTTTTTTATCAGCTCCAGTTAATAAAGTAGGTTAAAAAATGACTTTTCTGCCCTCACTTGGACCAGGTCTGGATGCGACCAGGTCTATATGGAACGAGTCTCTATATTAAAAAATATAATCAATATAAAGCCCCAGGTCCATTTAGGAACAGTTCCAACTTTTTTGACCCGTAAAGGCCTCTACCCCATAGTATGTTGTACCAAAGTTGACTGACTGAAAGGGAACACACTAACTCATGACACATAAGCAAGCAAGTGCAAGTTATTCCTATGCCTTTTAACTTGAGATGACTAGAGACGATTGACTTCGGGAAAAGAGTGGCTATCAGCTGATGGTGAATGATGATTTAAAAATGCTAGCTAGCTAGTTAGCTATGCTGTCAAAATAAACGTGTTTTTACTTGATTTTAGTTTGTTCTGCTACTGACATCTCAAATCAAATCAAAGTTTATTTGTCACTTGCGCAGAATACAACAGGTGTAAACCTTACAGTGAAATGCTTACTTAAAAGCCTTAACCAAAAGTGCATGTTTTTCAATATATTTTATTATTCCCCATATACTTTTCCTGTAACCCGCCTCACCCAACATGGAATGGATTTACTATTTTCTTTATTTCTTTACTTCTTTAGCATTTAACTGAACCGCCGACAGAAGCTAGCCTGCTAGCTAGCTTGCTAACTAGCTACTAGCCATTGCTAGCGGTCCTCACCACTGCTCTGCCTGCATTAGCCAGCTTTTAGTTCGGACAATATTGGCCAGTCTGCACAGCGCGCTACCAACCCAGCGCATTGCGTTCCCTTCCAATTCATCGGATTTCTACCGAAATCACAGGGCCATCACACCGGATCATCACAGCTAGCTAGCTGCAACCCGAGTGGCTGCTGTTGTTTGGCTAACTCCATTGTCCAGAAGCACCAGTTAGCCTTGAGCTAGCCCCGAGCTAGGCCCATCTCCCGGCCAGCCGACGTGTACTAGCTAATTCCCGGGCTACAGTACCTTTGTCAACCGGCCTGGACCTTCTATTGTCGACACGGAGCCCCGCCGAGCCATCACGACTGGTCTGCCGACGTAATCGTCCAACGTGGTCTCAATAGGCTTTTCCTCTGCGACGTCGGCGAAGATCCATCTGCTAGCCCCGGCCCGCTAGCATTCTGAACGCCGTGCCTCCTGCTCACCTAATGCAGCGTCCACTGAACTGCTCCCTGGATCACCTCTTTGCTGCTCATCGGACCTTATGATTACTCGGCTACACAGCTGATGCCTGCTGGACTGTTCCGTTACACTGTACTTCATTCTGTTTATCTGCTAGGCCTCAGCTCTGAACTCAGGTCCTGTGTGTAGCACAACAATTTCTCTAACTGACCCTCTTTGTCTATTCATCGCCATTACCCGTTGTTGTCTTAGCTCTCTTGATTAACTGTGTTTGTTTAATGCCTCTTTCTTATTTCAATATGCCTTGTCTGTTGCTGTTTAGGTTAGTTCTCATTGTTTTATTTCACTGTAGAGTCCCCAGTCCCGCTTAACATGCCTCAGATAGCTCCTTTGTCCCACCCCCCACACACGCGGAGACCTCACCTGGATTAACTGGTGTCTCCAGAGATGCAACCTCTCTCATCATTACCCAACGCCTAGGTTTACCTCCACTGAACTCACATCCTACCATATCCCTGTTTGTACATTATGCCCTCAATCTATTCTACCGCGCCCAGAAATCTGCACCTTTTATTCTCTGTACCCAACGCACTAGACGACCATTTCTTAAAGCCTTTAGCCGTACCCCTTATCCTATTCCTCCTCTGTTCCTCTGGTGATGTAGAGGTAAACTCAGGTCCTGTAGCTCCCAGCATTACACCTATTCCCCAGGCGCTCTCATTTGTTGACTTCTGTAACCGTAAAAGCCTTGGTTTCATGCATGTTAACATCAGAAGCCTCCGCCCTAAGTTTGATTTATTCACTGCTTTAGCACATTCCGCCAACCCTGATGTCCTAGCCGTGTCTGAATCCTGGCTCAGGAAGGCCACCAAAAATTCAGAAATTTCCATCCCCAACTACAATATTTCCCGTCAAGATAGAACTGCCAAAGTAGGCAGAGTTGCAATCTACTGCAGAGATAACCTGCAGAGTTCTGTGATGCTGTCCAGGTCTGTGCCAAAACAGTTTGAGCTTCTACTCTTAAAAATCCACCTTTCCAGAAATAAGTCTCTCCCTGTTGCCGTCTGTTACAGACCCCCCTCAGCCCCCAGCTGTGCCCTGGACACCATATGTGAATTGATTGCCCCCCATCTATCTTCAGAGTTTGTACTGTTAGGTGACTTAAAATGGGATATGCTTAACAACCCGGCCATCCTTCAATCTAAGCTAGATGCCCTCAATCTCATAGTTATCAAGGAACCTACCAGGTACAACCCTAAATCCGTAAACATGGGTAACATCATAGATATCATCCTGACTAACTTGCCCTCCAAATACACCTCCTCTGTTTTCAACCAGGATCTCAGCAATCACTGCCTCATTGCCTGCGTTCGTAATGGATCCGCTGTCAAATGACCACCCCTTATAACTGCCAAACGCTCCCTAAAACACGTCAGTGAGCAGGCCTTTATAATCGATCTGGCTCGAGTATCCTGGAAGGATATTGACCCCATCCCGTCAGGAGAGGATGACTGGTTGTTCTTTAAAAGTGCTTTCCACACCATCCTAAATAAGCGTGCTCCATTCAAAATATGTAGAACTAAGATCAGATATAGCCCTTGGTTCACCCCAGACTTGACTGCCCTTGACCAACACAAAAACATCCTGTAGCGCACTGCGTTAGCATCGAATAGCCCCCGCGATATGCAACTTTTCAGGGAAGTCAGGAACCAATATAGACAGTCAATTAGAAAAGCAAAGGCCAGCTTTTTCAAACAGAAATTTGCATCCTGTAGTACTAATTCCAAAATGTTCTGGGACACTGTAAAATCCATGGAGAATAAGAGCATCTCCTCCCAGTTGCCCAATGCATTGAGGCTAGGAAACACTGTCACCACAGATACATTTACGATAATTGAACATTTCAATAAGCATTTTGCTACGGCTGGCCATGCTTTCCACCTGGTTACCCCTACCCCGGCCAACAGCTCTGTACCCCCCTGCAGCAACTTGCCCAAGCCCCCCCGCTTCTCCATTACCCAAATCCAGATAGCTGATGTTCTGAAAGAGCTGCAAAATATGGACACCTACAAATCTGCTGGGCTAGACAATCTGGACCCTTTCTTTCTAAAATTATCAGCCGAAATTGTTGCCACCCCTATTACTAGCCTGTTCAACCTCTCTTGTATTGTCTGAGATCCCTAGAGATTGGAAAGCTGCCACAGTCATCCCCATGTTCAAAGGGTGAGACACTCTAGACCCAAACTGTTACAGACCTATATCCATCCTGCCCTGCCTTTCTAAAGTCTTCGAAAGCCAAGTTAACAAACAGATCACTGACCACTTCAAATCCCACCGTACCTTCTCTGCTATGCAATCTAGTTTCCAAGCTGGTCATGGGTGCACCTCAGCCACGCTCAAGGTACTAAACGATATCATAACCGCCATCGATAAAAGACAGTACTGTGCAGCCGTCTTCATCGACCTGGCCAAGGCTTTCGACTCTGTCAATCACCGAATTCTTATTGGCAGACTCAACAGCCTTGGTTTCTCAAATGACTGCCTTGCCTGGTTCTCCAACTACTTCTCAGATAGAGTTCAGTGTGTCAAATCGGAGGGCCTGTTGTCCGGACCTCTGGCAGTCTCTATGGGTTTGCCACAGGGTTCAATTCTTGGGCCAACTCTATTCTCTATATATATCAGCGATGTCGCTCTCGCTGCTGGTGACTATCTGAACCATCTCTACGCAAAACTGAATATCCTACCGATCCATGACTTCGGCGATGTCATTTACAAAATAGCCTCCAACACTCTACTCAGCAAATTGGATGTAGTCTATCACAGTGCCATCCGTTTTGTTACCAAAGCCCCATATATTACCCACCACTGTGACCTGTATGCTCTCGTTGGCTGGCCCTCACTACATATTCGTTGCCACACCCACTGGCTCCAGGTCATCTATAAGTCTTTGCTAGGTAAATCCCCGCCTTAACTCAGCTCACTGGTCACCATAGCAACACCCACACTAGCATGCGCTCCAGCAGGTATATTTCACTGGTCATCCCCAAAGCCAACACCTCCTTTGGCCGCCATTCCTTCCAGTTCTCTGCTGCCAATGAATGGAACGAATTGCAAAAATCACTGTAAATAGCCCACCCTACTACCTCATCCCCATTTGTTTATTCCCATGTGTAACTCTGTGTTGTGGTTTTTATCGCACTGCTTTTCTTTGTCTTGGTTGTAAATGAGAACTTGTTCTCAACAGGCCTACCTGGTTAAATAAAGGTGAATAAAAAAAAAATAAAAAAAAGTATTAGGTAAACAATAGATAAGTAAAGACATAAAAAAAATGCAAAATGACAGAAATAATTAACAGCAGCGAGGCTATATACAGGTGGTACCGGTACAGAGTCAATGTGTGGGGGCACTTGTTAGTCGGGCTAATTGAGGTAATATGTACATGTAGTTATAATTAAAGTGACTACTATTTGGGGGGGGGGGGGACGAAGACGGACGAAGACGACACAATGCAAATAGTCTGGGTAGCCATTTGATTACTTGTTATGGGGGTAAAAGCTGTTGAGACCTAGCCTTCTGCCTCTTACTAACAGTCAAATTGCCTCCTTCTTTGTCCTTAATGGTGAGAGACAACTATGACAGATACATACAACTCAAAAATAGCCAACTGGTGGCCTAGCAGTATTCAAACTCTCCGCCTGGCGCCTGTAGCCACACTGCATATAGCAGACGAGCTGTGAGGGCACATTTTCATAGGAGGGCAAAAGAGCAGGTGCCCTGGCACTAGTTAATTTGATTAATTTGTGTCTCTTTTGCTGTACTGTCAGCGTTTTCACACTGGTAAAACAGAATGTAGTAATGTCTGACTGGAGCCGTGGCTAAACGGTCGGATTTGAATACTGCCAACTCAGTCATTTGCGGCTATGTATTGTCAAGATTTGATGTTGCTAGATGGGTTCAGTCCTGATGACTACTGTTCACCGCTTAACATGATCCCTGTGGTATAGAGTCAATCCATACTGATGGATCTGTCCTTTTAGAAAATGCAGATACTGTATGTTCTAAATCAATAGTCCGGTGTAATCACCTCTAATTTCAGAGGGCTGAGATATGACACTCGGCAGGTCTCTGGGGAATAGTGAATGTCTGAGCTGCATCTCAATAGTCTAAAACTTTTTCCTTTCCTAATCTTTTGTGTGGACAGGTGCTGGATAGGTGAAAGCAAAGACGAGGTGAGCCACTTCAGACTTTTGACATTCACCCCGTGTTCTGTATTTCTTAGTAGAAGGATCCTTATCGGTGTAAGGCGCTCCACTATGACTAGACCCTGTGCGCTTCTCTTTGGGCTTGACTCTGTGTTAAAATGTGTTTCGTGTGAGTTGACCAAGTGTTGACAGGGGTCAGGACCCGTTCTACCTCTACCATACCTCTTTGCCCTACTCTCTGTGACTCCCTGGAGGTCTGATGGACAGCTGTGAGAGTGATGAGCTGGAACACCACCAACCAGGTACTGATTTATTTCCACAGTGTTTTTTTTCTTTTGATTGTGTGTTTGGGTTGATGTGTGTGTGTGTGTGTGTGTGTGTGTGTGTGTGTGTGTGTGTGTGTGTGTGTGTGTGTGTGTGTGTGTGTGTGTGTGTGTGTCTGTGTGTGTCTGTGTGTTAGTGCACGTGTGTGTGACTGCGTGTGTGTTTGTCTCTCTGTGTGCTTGTATTGACTATATTCTCTCTATGTAAGACATGTCTTTGAAAAGTCCATTGTGAGTCTGCACATATGAAGGTCAATGAATGAGAAAAGCTGAGTTGGTCTCTGTGATTTTCTTGAAAACCTATGCTATATATCTCAGTTACATCCATGTCTGCTCTCAGTAAGTTCCAATAAAGCAAACACCAGCTAATGGATCCTGTGCTAATATCAGCATTTACAGCCTCATATGTTTCTCTCCATTTCTAGCTCAGTGTTTGAACTACAGTATGTTTGGTTCCCAATTTTCATTTCAAGATGCCAGAGACTTATCGGTGCGATACAGTAGGTGTGTGGTGGAATGATGTCAGTGATCATCGAGCTAAATGATGTGAAATAGTGGACGTGATACCTTTTTTTACATCCTCAATACAACTCTAAGCCATTCTCAGAGAGAGGGTTAGGCCTGATAACAGTGGGCACTGATTCAAAACCAGCTGGAGATAATCACTGTTTCTCAATGATAGTCAGCCCCCATCCCGTCTCAGAGATACATGACTTACAGAGGGATACACAAGATCTACACTAGAGCCTCCAGATGAATGTCATCCAAATGACAGGGAGAGAGAGAGAGAGAATGATGGGAGAGAGAGAGAGAGAACGATGGGAGAGAGAGAAAAAGAGGGAAGAGAGAGGTGGGTGGCTACTATAGAAAGCCTAGGACCTGAGGGTGGGTTCTTATGAAGCCAGCATGTAGTCTTCTATAATGCTGAGGATGTTGTGTGATTTTCCTTATTTAAGCGCCTCTAAACCGCCACCGCAACACAACAGGAAACAGGACAAACACTAGATGATCCTGTTTCGGTATTGAACTGCAAACATAATTTGTTCTTCTGAAAACTGACCATCTAGCAAGAGAACAATAACTGAAAAGTGGGGGTGTAAGCTGTAAACTGTTATTGATCAAATAATGACCGACAGGTCTCAGAAAGCTCTGTGTCTGTCGATTTAATGTCGTAAAGTATTTAAGCTACATGACAACACTGCTCTGGGGTCAGGTATTGATTCATATTGCCTTGGCAGTGTTTTAGTTATTCCTATCTTATCCATGTTTTAAGGGAATTACTATTATTACCCTAAATTATATCATACACACATTTAGCTATTTAAGTATCTCTTCCTGTCATTTACCTGTACAGTTAATGTAACCATGCAAATATTCACTTACCTGTAAATTGAACTGTATATTTACCTGTACAGTTAATTTAACCATGCAAAATATTCACTTACCTGTTCATTTAACCAGTCTGTATATTAAGTAAACTTTTATTACCCTCACTTATATCATACACACTTTTAGCTATTTAAATATTTCTCTGCCATCGACCTGGATAGTATAGTTAACCATGCACCATCCACCAATGTATAGTGTACATATTCAGCCAACCACCCATACTATGCAATGTCTTTTTATAGCTTTTTTGCACTCCAGACTTCTTGTATTTTGATACTTTTTCATACTGCCGCTCTATGTATCATGTATCGTGTATCTGTCTTTTGTGTATTTTCGTTCTGGCATTTTGCACCTGCCCTGTGTTTTTTTTGTAGCTGCTTGACAAAGAAATTTCCCCTCAGGGATCAATAAAGTACCTATCTATCATCTATCTATCTATCTTTGTTGACACTTTCTCTCCATTTCAAAAAGCCCAAGGCTTGGCAGGATCTGTCCAGTCATTAAGGACAATTTGTTATCCACTTTGTTGACTGTTGCTGTAAGCATTACTTTAACATCCCCAGCTCATAGGCGATACCGCCAATAATTTAGAGGCATTAACAAGGGCCAATTGATATAGATGGTGATAGACTCGCTCCTTGTCTAAAATGTATTTCCTTTTCAATGAGATTAGCTGACCTTTTTTTTCACTTAAGCTGATTGTATTGATACATACAGTATTTTGTAATCAACACCCATCTCTGTGTGCAGTAAAGAGCTCCAGAATTCCATCTCATATGCAGCCACTCTATACCCAGTTAAATTGAGGGATCATTCATGCTCAACCGATGATGCAATATTTCAGAGAGCTCTGTAATTTAATAGAAAAATGTACAAATATTTAATTAACATCCCAAATTTAAGTGGGCTATTGTAAATTATATTTCTTAGGCTGTCAGGCTCTGGCCATAGAGAAGCCTTTGGCTCATCTATTTTAGCCATGGTCAGAGTCTGACAGATCTAGGTTATCTAGTTCTGTGTGGTGTTTTGTGTTGGGTCCCCAATTGGAGGCAGCTGCTAAGTGTTGTCTCTAGTTGGGGAGCCTACTTATGTTTGTATGTTCCACACCTGGGTGTGGATCATTGTCTTCCATGTCAGTCTGAAGAGTAAGTGTATTTACGTTTGTCTACGTTGTTCGTGGTTGTATAGTTCGTCTAGTATTTTATCATTAAATATAATATGTCAAACTATCACTGCGCTGCGCCATGGTAATTTTACACACCCAGTCGTGACAGAATGAACCACCACGCTGAGACCAAGCAGCGCTCTACTGGGGAGAAGGAGCAACAGGAGAGGCGAGGAGGACAGCGTCGTCATCGTGGCTCACGACGACGATCAGGCCGAAGGCAACCCCAAGTAAAACATTTTTGGGGGGGGCTATGGGGGTGGTCTGGCCGGCTCCCCGCACTCGCCCTGAAGTGTGTGTAACCAGTCCGGTGCAACCTGTGCAGGCACCACGCACCAGGCCTCCAGTGCGCCTCTCCAGTCCGGTACGTTCCGTCCCGGCTCCCCGCACTTGTCCTGAAGTGCGTGTCACCAGTCCGGTGCAACCTGTGCCGGCTCCACGCACCAGGCCTCCAGTGCGCCTCTCCAGTCCGGTACGTCCCGTGCCGGCTCCCCGCACCCGACCTCCAGTACGTGCGCCCAGCCAGGTGCCTCCAGTGCCGGCTCCACGCACCCGACCTCCGGTGCGCCTCCCCAGTCCGGTGCGCCTCCCCAGTCCGGTACGCCCAGTGCCGGATCCACGCATCAGGCCTCCAGTGCGCCTCTTCAGTCCGGTACGTCCCATGCCAGCTCCCGGTCGTCTGCCCCACTCCATGGCCGGAGTCGCCTGCCACACCGGTGCCCACTCCAGGACCGGTCGTCTGCCACTTTCCATGGCCGGAGCCGTTCGCCACACCGGTGCCCATTCCAGGACCGGTTGTCTGCCCCGCTCCATGGCCGGAGCCGTTCGCCACACCGGTGCCCACTTCAGGACCGGTCGTCTGCCACGCTCCATGGCCGGAGTCACCTGCCACACCGGTGCCCAGTCTGGGCCCGGTCGTCTGCCCCGCTCCTTGGCCGGAGTCGCCTGCCACACCGGTGCCCAGTCCGGGCCCGGTCGTCTGCCCCACTCCTTGGCCTCCCAATCGTGACATAGGCAACATTTCAGAGAGATAATTAGATTGAAGCAACAGTATTAATCTGTATTATTCCTGCCAAATGTAAAACCATATTATGACCATATTAGAGACATAATTTCCTCAGATTGCACAGACCCACAAAGAATTTGAAAACAAATCCAATTTTGATAAACTCACATATCTTTTGGGTGAAATACTACAGTGTGCCATCACAGCAGCAAGATGTGTGACTTGTTGCCACAACGAAAGGGCAACCAGTGAATAACAAACACCATTGTAAATACAATCCATATTTATGTTTATTTATTTTCCCTTTTGTACTATTTGCACATTGTTATAACACTGTACCTAGCCTTAATATGACATTTGAAATGTCTCTATTCCTCTGAAACTTTTGTTAATTTTGTATTCTTTATTTCACTTTTGTTTATCTATTTCACTTGCTTTGGCAATGTAAACATTTGTTTCCAATGCCAATGAAGCCCTTTAAATTGAATTGAAACCGAGACAGAGAGAGACAGAGAGAGAGTTAGAGAGACATAGTTAGCGTTAGATAGAGAGGTCATGATCTCCTGATTCCAGCAATTGTTTTACAAAAAGATAGATATAGTGTTGGATCAACTTAATTTTTCACAAGGACATACTGTATATAGGATACTACACTCCACAACCTTCACTCCAAATCTACAACTGAGTTTGGACAAAATTACTTAGAAGGATTCCTACACCCTGCACACCCTAATTGACGAACAAAACAAAATAAAACAAAATGAAAGTCTTCTCATGCTTCTCATGTTGATTTCAAAAAAGCTTTTGATTCAATTTGTCATGAGGGCATGCTGTATAAACTGATCGTAAGCGCAGTGCTGGGGGAAAACGTACAATATTATACAATCAATGTACACAAACATTAAGTGTGTGGTCAAAAATAGCAATAACCACACAGATTTCTTCCCTCAGGGCCGGGGGTGAGAAAGGGATGCAGCTTGATCCCCACCCACATTTATATCAATAAAATTGTTGAGGGCACTAGAACAGTGCAGCACCCGGCCTCACCCTACTCTGAAATCAAATGTCTACTGTATGCAGATGATCTGGTGCTTCTGTCTCCAACCAAGGAGGGTCTACAGCATCACCTAGATCTTCTGCACATATTCTGTCAGACATGGGCCCTGACAGTGAATCTCAGTAAGACAAAATGAATGCTGTTCCATAAAAGGTCCAGATGCCAGGTCCACGAACATAAATTATATCTAGACACCGTTGCCCTAGTGCACACAAAGAAATACACATACCTCGGCCTAAACATCAGCACCACAGGTAACTTCCACAATGCTGTGAACGATCTGAGAGACAAGGCAAGAAGAGCCTTCTATGCCATCAAAAGTAACATAAAATGCGACAAGAAAATACTCAAATCAGTTATAGAACCCATTGTCCTCTATGGTGTGAGGTCTGGGGTCCACTCACCAACCAATAATTCACACAATGGGACAAACACCCAATTGAGACGCTGCATGCAGAATACTGAAAAAATGGAGAGCAGAATTAAGACTATACCCACTAATGATCAAAATGCAGAAAATAACTTTTAAATTCCTTTAAAACTTTCATCACAAAGCCCTGACCTGCAAGGAAATTAACCTAGAGAAGAGTCCCCTCAGCCGGCTGGTTCTGGGGCTCTTTTCACAAATACAAACAGGCCCCACAGAGCCCCAGGACAGCAACACAATTAGACACATTGTGAATAATCAACCAAGACAGGATATGAGACCACTGCCCACAAAAATGAGGTAGAAAACTTTTTAACCTCCTGCCAAATATATGACCATATAAGAGACACATATTTCCCTCAAATGACACAAACTCAAAGAATTCTAAAACAAATAAATGTTGACAAACTCACTTATCTGTTAGGCGAAAATACCACAGTATGCAATCCCAGCAGCAAAATATGTGACCTGCTGCCACAAGAAAAGGTCAACCATACGTACATTCTACTATTTGCACATTGTTACCACAAATAGTAGCTTATGTAATATTTTAAATGTTATACCACATTTTTAACTGCTAGTAATATAATATTTAAAAAGTTGTTATTCTCTTTTTGTGTGTGTAATGTTTATTGTTAATTTTCCCATGCCAATAAAGCTTCTTTGAATTGAATAGAAGATGACATTCCAGAACCAATCTCTTCTCTAGCTGCCCTGGATGGTATAAGCTCTGGAATTAATTTAAACTCAATTTATGACGTTTCTTCTCACAAGTAGGTCAAGTCGATGGTTCACTTAAACAAACCACTAAAGTAACCAAATAAGTGGCCTTTCATTTCAGATAAATACAATGGATTTGGACTGAGTCCAAAGTTTTTGGTGGATATTATTCATATGACTTAGTTTGCACACTGTGTGAGACTTTGGAATCATTGCACTGACAACAGAGAGGTTTGCAGTGAGTCGGGGGGATTAAACATTGCTCTCTCAGAATTCTACCTGGCTCGTCTGGCCTAAGCTCTATGTTCTACTCTTTCAAACTTAATAGCATCATAACAGAAATTGAATTTACCATGATGGAGTCTGATGAAACTTTTATCTTCATGCCCATTATGGAAAAGAACAGAGAGAGAGAGAGAGAGAGAGAGAGAGAGAGAGAGAGAGAGAGAGAGAGAGAGAGAGAGAGAGAGAGAGAGAGAGAGAGAGAGAGAGAGAGAGAGAGAGAGAGAGAGAGAACGCGGGCAATCAAGTGAGATTAAAAGATCAGCACAGCCATTATGAATTTGTAAGAACAAATGAACCAGGCTCCCATTCAGATGAAGCAGATTTATAGGCTAATGGGTTTGGTGATGTGGGCTCTTTAGTGCTCTCTCTCCCCCAACACTGCTCTATCAGGGCCCTCTGTAGCCCCACAGCCCTGTAATCAATGTGTTGTCTCTATGCAAATGCTTCTAAAACTGTTCCCCCTTGCCATACTTTATGAATCAGGCAACACTCTCTAGGATTTATGTTCAAAATCCCAGCAAATGTATTGATGTTCTCATCATGTTTGGATTGGGGCAATGATTAATGGATATTTCAGACCATGTCTGAATGTAACAAAGCAGGTGCAGTGATAATTAGGTGCATAATAGCTATCTGGCATCACTCACACAAAGACAGAGAACTGGTGTGAGTGAACTGAGCAAGACTCTTTTCTTGTTCATTTCAGTAGGGTTTGGGATGGATCGTAGTTATGAATTTGCTTTTGTATGGAAAGTAATCCTGATGCTTCAGGTCAATTGTTATGATAACTATGATTTCCCCCTCTTCATTAATGTTGATTTCAAAGTGGCAATGTTGTCACGATCATGCTACGTTTTGGAGCCAAAAAGGAAAACATGAATTGGTATGATACTCGTACAATACATAACAACAAATACAACTGAACAAATTAAATGTTTTCCATTTGTGTCTTTGTGATTATATGTATTTGTGATTATTAAAAATTATATCACAGGTATACATGACCAAATTACAATCAGACAAAATCCAGCATAGTAACAGGAGCATAAACCGATCAAGGGAAAGAAAATTAAGAATTAGGGGTTTATAGCTCTTATTTTGCCAATATCTTCTTCCTAATCAATGGCATCCCTTTCTGTGAGAGTTTAGATTTCATCAGTTCCGGTTGGTATACAGGGTGAGGTTTCTACTAAGACCATTGACAAGTTGAGCTTCTCGTCGACTGGTCCAAACATTCTCCAGCAAACTAAACAAATGTATTGCTAGTCTGGCATGAAAATAAATGTGATGCCAGTAATAAAAAAAGATGATGATATATCTCATGAATATTTCCTTTCAGGCAGCCGTTGAATTTATCTAAATGTATTATCATCATTATTCGGTGGGGATGTTTATGCTATCAACTAATTCTAAACCCATTCATTCTGTTGGAAACAATTGCTGAGGGAACGAACAGATACATTTCCCATTCCTGTTGTTGAGAACCATATGCATGAACAAATCCATAAAACATGCACAAATGTAAATGCATTGCCAAAACTATTTTGCTGACCTTGCAAAGCAGTAAAAAAACAAACACTTTTTGCAAAGTTTTAGGCCCCTGATCTGATTCCCAATTCAAGCCTGTGACTCGGGAGACAGCGCTGGCAGCTTAGAGTTGGCCCGCATATATGCTTCTCAGACAGACTGCAGACTGCAGATCATATTGTGCCATGAACAGATTTCTTTACATATTAATTGTATCCTCCAGCTGGTGTGAAAGGGTTGTTAGGCCTCATTAGAGTTATACCCCGACATCTCAGATCAGATTTTTTTTTTTACATTGTGATTCCAAAGCACTTCAGCCTAATGATGCAACCATGTTCCTCAAGACCACCAGCCAGGCCTGTTGAACACTTCCAGATGCTGTTGAATTCACTCAGATCCAATGGAGATGTGTTGTTCACATTGTTATTTTCCTGGAGAGCAAATCAACAGTGCCTAATGAAAAAGCATTCTGACTGCAAACTGTCCGGAGACAGTCTGAAGGATGGTGTTTAACACAACAAAAACAATAATAATCTAACTAATGTGTACAAACCCCAACTGCAATCTGAAAGAGTGATCTGTTCCGTTTTACATTAATTCTACCTACCACACCTTCAACTTCAAATTGTTTGTATGTGGGGGTTTAGAACATTCAAACCTATTGGTCAAGTCTGTGGTCAATGGAGCAAGTGTAACAAGAATGTAATTGAGTTGTGGGTTTCAGTTAAAAACCTATGACTTATTTCAATATTTTTTTATTTATAGTACATGCATATCCTACAGTCAAAAAGTTTGGGCACCCCTGAGGCTGCATAATAATTTACTCTGTCGTCCCAGAAAATGATCACAGTGGCATGCCATTCATTTTCTAATAAAAGCTGAGTACTGGGGTATTGTCCAGACATATTTTTAGTGTAGCAATATTAAGTTGTATGAAATTAAATCAGATGTGAAAAATAGGCTATGCAAAAAATTTGGGTACCCTTGTCATTCTGTTGATTTGAATACCTGTAACTACTTAGCACTGATTAATTGGAACACACAATTGGTTTGGTGAGCTCATTAAGCCTTGAACTTCATAGACAAGTGCATCCAATCATGAGAAAAGGTATTTAAGGTGGCCAATTGCAAGTTGTTGTTCTCTTTGACTCTCCTCTGAAGAGGGGCAACATGGGGGCCTCAAAACAACTCTCAAATGACCTGAAAACAAAGATTGTTCAACAATGGTTTAGGGGAAGGCTACAAAAAGCTATCGCAGAGATGTAAGCTGTCAGTGTCCACTGTGAGGAACATAGTGAGGAAATGGAAGACCACAGGCACAGTTCTTGTTAAAGCCAGAAGTAGCAGGCCAAGTAAAATATCGGAGAGGCGAACGATGGTGAGAACGGTCAAAAACAGCCCACAGACCACCCCCAAAGACCTACAACATCATCTTGCTGCAGATGGTGTCACTGTGCATCGTTCAACAATTCAGCGCACTTTGCACAAGGAGAAGCTGTACGGGAGAGTGATGCGGAAGAAGCCTTTTTTTGCACACACGCCACAAACGCACATTTGGACAAGCCAGCTTAATTTTGGAATAAGGTGCTGTGGACTGATGAAAAAAAATATTTAGTTATTTGGTCATAACAAGGGGTGTTATGCTTGCTACCCACAGTCAAATTTGGTGGGTGTCCCATCATGCTGTGGGGCTGTGTGGCCAGTGCCGGTACTGGGAATCTTGTTAAAGTTGAGGGTCGCATGGATTCCACTCAATATCAGCAGATTCTTGGGAATAATGTTGAAGAATCCGTCACAAAGTTGAAGTTACGCCAGGGCTGGATATTTCAACAAGACAACGACCCAAAACACTGCTCAAAATCTACCCGGGCATTTATGCAGAGGAACAAGTACAATGTTCTGGAATGGCCATCCCATCATTGAGAATCTGTGGGATGATTTGAAGCGGGCTGTCCATGCTCGGCAACCATCAAACCTAACTGAACTGGAGATGTTTTGTAAGGAGGAATGGTCCAAAATACCTTAATCCAGAATCCAGACACTCATTAGAGGCTATAGGAAGCGTCTAGAGGCTGTTATTTTAGCAAAAGGAGGCTCTACTAAATATTGATGTGATTTTTCTGTTGGGGTGCCCAAATTTATGCACCTGTCTAATTTCGTTTTGATGCATATTGCACATTTTCTGATAATCCAATAAACCTCATTTCACTACTGAAATATTACTGTCCATCAGTTATTTGATAGTTTAATATGAAATGACTATCACTAGATGTTTCAGCAGCACCAATAGTTCTCTGTCGATAACAATGTATACAGAACTGTTTTTAAAACAAATCTCCTTAACAAGGCTTTTGCTACATGCAGCTCCAAGACTCCCCGAAGTTGATATTATGCTAAATGCATAAAATGTAATTGTAATGTTGACAAATCTCCTGAGAGATTTAAGTCATTGACAAGTCAGGGGATATACATCATTCAGATATGAGTTTATGTTGCAGAATATGATGCCGTTATTCAGATGCATGTTGTGGAAGAGGCAGCAACCATATGCCTGGTACAGCTGGTTGCACTCGGGGTAAGTTGTCTCTGCCGTATGCAGTGTAGTGCACCCATGCAAATGAGATAGCTGCAAAACATAATACTTTTAAATCCATAAACAATACAATGGCAGGGTGACAACTCACAAACATTTTGAACTTGTTGGTTGACAACAACGTTTTGGGGCGGCAGGTATCCTTGAAGTTAGAGAGATGGGCCAGCATCTGGAGGGTTGCCTGAACGAATCCCAAGTCTGCTGGAAAAAATCTGTCAATGAGTATCCTAGATGTAATCTCCTGCCATTGTGCCCTTGAAGGCTCCAGGGCCAACTCTACGGCTGACCCTGTGCTTCAAAGCCTTCCCTGAGTGTGTGTTCTGGATAGCTCCAAAAATAGTCTGCTACCTACAGATTCATATGTGAGAGTCTTCACAAATAGTATTCAAGCTTTTAAGCCGACCCCACCCATGCAGGATTCTGTCCATGGTTGATCTGAACTCAATACTTGTCTTGGATTTATCTGTTTAAAGAGATGTCAGAATCCAGTTTGCCTTTTCCCCATAAAGTACAGGCAAACACAGGGAGGACATTCTGCAGCATTAGTCTGTGATTGATTACCAGTTAAAACCAAGTCTCAGTTTGCTGAATCAGGTGCACGATCATTGGCAGACTCCTAAAAAGAGGATTTCCCTTTGAGCATTGCCGTTTTTCATCTCCCTCTTTTCACACACACCAATGTGCAATGGTCTGTAATCACACACACCCACACACGCACATGCACGCACACACACATGCACACATGCATATACATACATACACATACACAAACACATGCATGCACGTTCACACACATACGAAAGCACTCACACATACCCTCCTTTCCCCTCCCTATTGTAAACACAATGCTCACCATTTCAATCAGTTTGTTAAATTGAATAATCCAGCCAAAAACAGTCATTAGCCAACACATTTGGATTGCAATATCATGGAGTTGGTCGGGGTCCAGACGTGATTCAAGTGAAACAACAGGCAGAATGTTTGTAAGTATAACGGGATGAGGGGAGACAATGTGTACTGTATCTGCCTGCTCTGCCACACTGAACCCAGCTTACCTCTTCCGGAGAGCTACGCTGGAGATTCAGGAACCAGCCGGGTGTTTCTCTCCCAGTGCTCCCTCATCTTCAAGCTGCTCAGAAGATACTTAAACTGTGTCAAGACTCCCGTAGTGTGGCCGACTACTCTGGAACCCGGAATCTCTGTTTGACACTTTCCTTCATGGATTATCGGAGGTGGTTAAAGACAAGCTTGCTGCCCGGGAGCTTCCCATGGACCTCGAGTCTCTCATAGCCATGACCATACGGATCAATAGGTGGCTACGGAAACGTAGGAGGGAGAGGAGGTCTGTTCCCGGTCACATTCCCTTGTCCACAGCTCCCACCTCGCCTCCGAGGAATCCCGGAAGTCCCTGACATCTACCGTACCGGGAGAATACAATGTCACCCGAGTTCCCTCGGAATCACAGAGGGCCTGTCGACTCGCCTCCTCAGGAGCCCATGCAACTGGGCAGGGAAATATTGTCTCATGCTGAATGCTCACGCAAACTGAGCATCACAAGCTGTCTGTATTGTGGAACAACAGGACATTACATAGCTACCTGTCCATTAAAAGACCAGGCTCATCAGTAGGTACGGGTACACTGGTGAGCCGTACAGGGAGCTTCCAATCTCCCATTACCTGTACCCCTCTCCATGCCATCCTGATGTGGGGTGACCAGGCCAAATCTCTTCGGGTGCTCACTCATTGACTCTGGGACTGACAAGAGCTTTATGGACGCTACCCAGGTGTTGGAGTTAGGAATCTCCACACAACACCTCTCTATTCCCATGGATGTCAGAGTGCTGGATAGGCACTCTATCGGCAGAGTCACCCACAATAAGGTTCATATCAACCTGCGAGTGTCAGGTAATCACAGTGAGTCTATGCAGTTCATAGTTTATTGAATCTGTTCATGCGCCCGTGGTTTTGGGGGTTTTCATGGCTCCAGAGGCACAATCCCCTGATCAACTGGGCTACTGTTTCAATCATGGGTTGGAGCCCCTTCTGCCATGCGCATTGTCTGAAGTCGGCGCAGCTTGTCCTGGGACGTCTTCCTGCTGGCTTGGGAGAAGCCTTGGATCTCTCCGCCATTCCCATGGAGTACCAGAACCTCAGCTACAACCCTACAACTGCGCTATCAACCTTCTCCCGGCACTATATTGCCTCGGGTTGGTTTTATTCCCTGTCGGGTCCTTCTGCCTCCCAATGCCGGCGCAGGGTTCCTCGTCCATGTATCAACTACCGGGGCCTTAATGACATCACTGTTAAAAAAACGCTACCTTCCAAATATCTCCCCTTGAAGAGGCTTTTGAGCCTCTTCAAGGGGCTACTATCTTCTCGAAGTTGGACCTTCAGAACCCCTACCATCTGGTTCGGATACGGGAAGGAGACAAATGGAAGTCAGCCTTTAACACGGCTAGTGGGCACTACGAGTACCTTGTGATGCCATTCGGATTGACCAACGTTCCTGCGGTGTTCCAGACCCTGGTCAACGATGTCCTCTGTGACACATGCTGAACCGGTTTGTGTTCGACGACATCCTTGTTATTTTCCCATTCAGCTCAAGAGCACATCCTTCACATCCAACAGGTCCTTCATCGTCTCCTGGAGAACCATCTTTTTGAATTCCATCGCTCCACCATCTCCTTCCTAGGATACGTCATCGCTGCAGGAAATATTTAGATGGATTCTGACAAAGTGAGAGCGGTGGTGGATTGGCCTCAACCCACATCCAGAGTACGCTGCAACATTTCCTGTGGTTTGCTCATTTCTACCGCCGCTTCATCAGGGGTTACAGCACCCTGGCTGCCCCTCTACCAGCACTCACCTCTACCAAGGTTCCGTGTTCTCCAGCAGCTGACCGGATGTTCTCGGACCTTAAGCATCGATTCATCTTAATCCTGCCCAGGACCAAAAGCTGCATCCCCATCTAACCGGATGCTTGTCCAGGACTCTGCTCGGTCCCCGGTCCTGGAATGGGCACATTCCTCTAGACTGACCTGCCATCCTGGCTCCCGTCAAACCCTGGCTTTCATCTGACAACATTTCTGGTGGCCCACCATGGTTCCTGGAGTCTTCGCATTCGTCGCCGCCTGCACTGTGTGTGCACAGAATAAGACTCCGTGCAAGCTCTGGCTGGCCTCGTTCAACCACTCCCTGTTCCTCACCGCCCCTAGTCCCATATATGCCTGGACTTCGTCACTGGTCTCCCTCTGTCAGATGGCAACCACACTATCCTTACGTTGGTGGATAGGGTTTCCAAAGCTGCCCATTTTATTTCCCTTCCCAAGCTACCCTCAGCCAAGGAGATGGCCCAGCTCATGGTGCAGCACATCTTCCGGATCCATGGACTTCCGGTCGACATGGTCTCCGATCACGGTCCTCAGTTCTCATCCCGATTCTGGAAGGCGTTCTGCATCTTCATTGGGTCGTCAACCCAATGTCCTCCGGTTTTCATCCCCAGTCTAACAGACAGTCAGAGCGAGCCAATTAGGAACTGAAAACAGCTCTTTGTTTACTCGTCTCCGCCAACCCCACCAACTCATGCGGGTGGAATACGCCCGCAACACCCTCCCCTGCTTGGTCACTGATCTCTCGCCCTTTGAGTGTTCCTTGGGATATCAGCCCCCACTCTTCCCTGAGCAAGAGGAAGAAGTCAGCATACCCTCTGCTGAGATTTTCAGCCACCGCTGTCACCGTACCTGGAAGAGAGTTTTTTATTTTTATTTAACTAGGCAAGTCAGTTAAGAACAAATTCTTATTTAGAATGACGGCCTACCCCAGCCGAACCTGGACGACACTGGGCCAATTGCGCAATACCCTATGGGACTCCCAATTACGGCAAGATGTGATACAGCCTGGATTTGAACCAGGTACTGTAGTGACACCTCTTGCACTGAGATGCATTGCCTTAGACCACTGCGCCACTTGGGAGCTCTCCTCTCGGGATCTGCCCCTCCATGTGGAGTACCGTAAACTTTTCCCTCATTTTATCTGCCCTTTCCCCATCTCTAAGATCCTTAGCCTCTCTGCTGTTCTTCTTCTGTTGCTCGGTAACCTCCGTATACATCCCACTTTTCATGTGCCTAGGATTAAACCTCTGTCTCACAGCACTTTCTCCTGTTTCTTAAGTTTTTGTTTTTAGTCTTCCCGGTTCTGACCCTTCTGCCTGTCCTGACCCTGAGCCTGCCTGTCGTCCTGTACCTGCCCGACTCTCCTGCATTATGAACCTCGACCTGCCCCTTGCCTGCCCTCTTTGTTAAAATAAACATTCTGAGATTCTAATTATCTTTTTCCTGTGTCTGCATCTGGATCTTATCCTGAGTCGTGATAGTATGTGTACTGTGTATATTTACATTGCCATTTTTGTCATTTTGCAGATGCTCTTATCCAGAGTGACTTACAATAAGTGCATTAATCTTAACCTAGGTCAGACAACAACATATCACAATCTTAGCAAGTAGGCAAAGAGATCAGAGGTGGCAGAATGGAGTACTCAGGTTGGGGTGTAGGGTTTAAGCATTGTCTGAAGGTAGGGAGGGCCAGTTCCCCTTGCTGCTCTGTAGGTAAGCACCAGGGTCTTGAATATGAAATGATGAAATGTATGTTTCATTGCCAGACTAAATTGTTACTGCATCTAGAATTCAGTAAACAGGTACACAGGCTAATAATGTACAGCTAAGCACTGTAAATGTAATCCCCTACAGTTGGTGGGTGTATGTAGAGTGGGCTGAGATGCAGAACTAGCCTATGTTGGCACTGTCCATGGTGTTGAAACTAGCGCTTCTCTTCTGGTGAATTTTGTAGAAACAAATATAATGCATAGTCCCCCTATCTATTCTAACATGACTCTGTGTTCAAACCTGACAGACAACCATGACTATTTAAAAATGTATAATCCTATCTGAACATACAAAGCAAATGCATACTGGCAACCAGGCTAGTACAATATTCCCATTCATCCTCTATCTAGTTCGTTCTCCCATTGGGGTAAATGTTTTATACAAAGGCTATATTACACTGAGTATGAGTGACTATGTTTGGAAGCTGTATTATATGTGGTATTCCCCAGAAATAGTTCACTAACTAACAACAGTAACTGTTTAAAAGATGAAAGAGTTGGATAAATGTGATGATTGGGGAAGTGTGGCTTTAGTGAAGCAGTCCGTGTTCCCTGTGGATCACAAATGCAGACACCAAATTTAAAGTTACTGTGGGATGAGTTTGTAATCTAGCGTCAGGTGGGGACTAACGAGTCTGCATCCCAGTCTGCCTGAGAAGTGAAGGAGGGGAGTGAGGACAGCTAGAAAGGGAAATTGAACAAAGCTCTTGTCACTGTATGGCCAGATAATCCAAGTCTCTGTATGTATGCTTGAGGGCAGGGCTTGAGAATGATTAAATAACAGAACAACCAGAGGGAAGCATTCACTTTCTGTGGATGCCATCCAACACTGTGTCACGTCTACCTTCTCACTGGGTGCTTCAGTGACATTACTATTCGACACCAGCAATATTTGAAACTATTAGGACATGGCTCTTGGATGTCTTATGTCCCTATATGTTTTAACATATACAGTGGGGAGAACAAGTATTTGATACACTGCCGATTTTGCAGGTTTTCCTACTTACAAAGCATGTAGAGGTCTGTATTTTTTATCATAGGTACACTTCAACTGTGAGAGACGGAATCTAAAACAAAAATCCAGAAAATCACATTGTATGATTTTTAAATAATTAATTAGCATTTTATTGCATGACATAAGTATTTGATCACCTACCAACCAGTAAGAATTCCGGCTCTCACAGACCTGTTAGTTTTTCTTTAAGAAGCCCTCCTGTTCTCCACTCATTACCTGTATTAACTGCACCTGTTTGAACTCATTACCTGTATAAAAGACACCTGTCCACACACTCAATCAAACAGACTCCAACCTCTCCACAATGGCCAAGACCAGAGAGCTGTGTAAGGACATCAGGGATAAAATTGTAGACCTGCACAAGGCTGGGATGGGCTACAGGACAATAGGCAAGCAGCTTGGTGAGAAGGCAACAACTGTTGGTGCAATTATTAGAAAATGGAAGAAGTTCAAGATGACGGTCAATCTCCCTCGGTCTGGGGCACCATGCAAGATCTCACCTCGTGGGGCAACAATGATCATGAGGAAGGTCAGGGATCAGCCCAGAACTACACGGCAGGACCTGGTCAATGACCTGAAGAGAGCTGGGACCAAAGTCTCAAAGAAAACCATTAGTAACACACTACGCCGTCATGGATTAAAATCCTGCAGCGCACGCAAGGTCCCCCTGCTCAAGCCAGCGCATGTCCAGGCCCGTCTGAAGTTTGCCAATGACCATCTGGATGATCCAGAGGAGGAATGAGAGAAGGTCATGTGGTCTGATGAGACAAAAATAGAGCTTTTTGGTCTAAACTCCACTCGCCGTGTTTGGAGGAAGAAGAAGGATGAGTACAACCCCAAGAACACCATCCCAACCGTGAAGCATGGAGGTGGAAACATCATTCTTTGGGGATGCTTTTCTGCAAAGGGGACAGGACGACTGCACCGTATTGAGGGGAGGATGGATGGGGCCATGTATCGCGAGATCTTGGCCAACAACCTCCTTCCCTCAGTAAGAGCATTGAAGATGGGTCGTGGCTGGGTCTTCCAGCATGACAACGACCCGAAACACACAGCCAGGGCAACTAAGGAGTGGCTCCGTAAGAAGCATCTCAAGGTCCTGGAGTGGCCTAGCCAGTCTCCAGACCTGAACCCAATAGAACATTTTTGGAGGGAGCTGAAAGTCCGTATTGCCCAGCGACAGCCCCGAAACCTGAAGGATCTGGAGAAGGTCTGTATAGAGGAGTGGGCCAAAATCCCTGCTGCAGTGTGTGCAAACCTGGTCAAGAACTACAGGAAACGTATGATCTCTGTAATTGCAAACAAAGGTTTCTGTACCAAATATTAAGTTCTGCTTTTCTGATGTATCAAATACTTATGTCATGCAATAAAATGCAAATGAATTACTTAAAAATCATACAATGTGATTTTCTGGATTTTTGTTTTAGATTCCGTCACTCACAGTTGAAGAGTACCTATGATAAAAATTACAGACTTCTACATGCTTTGTAAGTGGGAAAACCTGCAAAATCGGCAGTGTATCAAATACTTGTTCTCCCCACTGTACATGATGCGAGTGCCAATCCACTATTTACATTTTAATGAGCCCTGTGCACCACAGTTGCCTTGGTAGTATTTATCATGAAATAAGAAGGCAGTCTTCAGGCTCAGCCTTAGAGGCAGTGCACACTAGGCTGTTGGAAGCTAGCTCTGACAGTCCTATTAAGGGGGGAATGAGGGGGGATTTGCCTTACATTTGGACAATGATCTCTCATACCCTGTGACAGCTACGGCAGCTCCTCAGAGCTGCTCTGTGCAGTGAAACAGCCCTGTTCACTCATTTGGAACACTCAAGACTCCAATGTGTTGAAATCCAAGAACAACAAAGTTAAATTGGACAAATGCAAGTATCTATTGCTCAGGGAGGAAACGGATAATTGGAGTGCAGGGCTAAACAAGAGGGGATAACTGACTGACAGTATGGGGCTGAAAAGCATACAAGGCTATTTAAGAATGTTATATTAAATCTCCCTTGGAAGGAAACCTGAAGTACAATCCTGTCCTCCTATTACCTTCCTATCTGACATACCATGTAAAATTGATCAATACTAAGTTGTCACAGAAAGCAGACAGGAGAGGGGAGATGGAATGTCAGGTGAGAGCGCTCCTTGAGCAACGACCACTAGGCTCTGCAGAGACAAGGTTATGGCTCAACCCTGTTTCAAATGAGCTCTTGCTTTCTGAGAGTATGTAAAATAGCACCCAGCACCCAGCCTTGTACAGTGCGGTTTATGTACAGGGCGGTTTATGATTTAATAGAAATATATATGAAAACAATGATCTGTGATGGTCTCGCAGGAATAGAATGGTGTTAGAGTGCTGTTGGTTTCAGTTAAGGCAGTGCTTGAGGAGGTCCATTCTCATTCAGGGCCAGCAAAATACTCTGTTGTGATCTGTGAACAACAGTGTGTGTCTACACATACAAAAACTCAAACATACATCTGTATACATTGAACCTTAGCTGATATTAGAGTCATGAAGGGAAAACTGCTTTGTCATGGGTGCTGACTTTCAGATGGACTTTCCAAACTTTGTATAACAATACCATCTCATACATACTTAAAAAATTAACCCCTGAGAGGGTAAAACAAATGAAGAATGAAAAATCTGTGAAAAATCGGTATGGAAGCTCCCAGTTTTCTGGATAGCCCAGTGAAAATGCAGTGACGGAACACATTTCCTTTCCTCTTCTCTACCCCTACCCCCTTATCTAGCCTCTCCACCCATATCCCCCTATGTAGCCTATCCACCCCTCCAGCCTCTGGGGTGAGACCGTTGGAGACAGAACTCAGTCAGATGTAACTGATGCGGACATCAGGTGGAGGATCCACTTACAGCTGGTCTCAGCTGAGTTCCCCATGACTGCCTGGTGCACCCAGTCACACTTTCACGCCTCCAACAGACAGTTCTATTTTTCCCCTGCCTCCCCTCTCTATCTCCAGAAGGTGCTCAACAGTGACTAAACACTCCCAAATGACCTTATCAATTGTTTTATTATTTTCGGCTGTGCTAGACAAGGTGTCAGAAACACATTCTGGTCTCATAGCTTTAGTTTGAATTCCCTGTCGCTGTAGGGGTCCGATGCTAGGGGATTGAGCCCAGGGTGATTATAATAAAAGCTGTAGTCATGTCTCTGAATACACAATTAGCACGACTCACTTGCAGTTTGGTGAGGAATACTTTGATTAGAGAGTGCCAAACCTTGACAAGGACACCTACAGTAGTATTCAAAGAACTAACAAGGACTTATCTTTACCAGTAAAGCATGGCTCTATATTTTTGAATTGTTTTATTTAACCTTTATTTAACCAGGTAGGCCAGTTCAGAACAAGTTCTCATTTGCAACTGCGACCTGGCCAAGACAAAGCAAGGCAGTGCGACAAAAAAAAAAACACAGAGTTACACATGGGAAATAAACAAACGTACAGTCAATAACACAATAGAAAATCTATATACAGAGTGCAAATGTAGTGCAAAATGCAGTAAGGTTAGGAAGACAATAAATAGGCCATAGTGGCAAAATAAATTACAGATAGCATTATTACTGGAATGATGAGATGTGCAAATGATGATGTGCAAATAGAGATTCTGGAGTGCAAAATTGAGCGGAAGTTAAAAAAATAAATATGGGGATGAGGTAGTAGGATGGGCTATTTACAGAAGGGCTATATACAGGTGCAGTGATCGATAAACAGCTTTGACAGCTGATGCTTAAAGTTAGTGAGGGAGACAGGAACCTCTAGCTGGTAAGTTTTACAAGGGCATGTTTGGCAGCATGAGTGAAGGAGGCTTTGTTGCGAAATAGGAAGCCGATTCTAGATTTAATTTTGGATTGGAGATGGTTAATGTGAGTCTGGACGTTGAGTTTACAGTCTAACCAGATGCCTAGGTATTTGTAGTTGTCCACATATTCTAAGTCAGACCCGTCGAGGGTAGTGATGATAGTCCGGTGGGCGGGTGCAGGCAACGTTCTATTGAAGAGCATGCATTTAGTCTTACTAGTATTTCAGAGCAGTTGGAGGCCACGGAAGGAGTGTTGTATGGCATTGAAGCTTGTTTGAAGGTTAGTTAACACAGTGTCCAAAGAGGGGCCAGATGTATACAGAATGGTGTCGTCTGAGTAGAGATGGATCAGAGAGTCACCAGCAGCGAGAGCGACATCGTTGATGTATATAGAGAATAGGGTTGGCCCAAGAATTGAACCCTGTGGCACCCCCATAGAGACTGCCAGGGGACCGGACAGCAGGCCCTCCAATTTTACGCACTGAACTCTGTCTGAGAAGTAGTTGGAGAACCAGGCGAGGCAGTCACTTGAGAAACCAAGGCTGTTGAGTCTGCCAATAAGAATGTGGTGATTGACAGAGTCGAAAGCCTTGGCCAGGTCGATGAAGACGGCAGCACAGTACTGTCTTTTATCGATGGCGGTTATGATATCGTTAAGTACCTTGAGCGTAGCTAAAGTGCACCCATGACCAGCTCGGAAACCAGATTGCATAGCAGAGAAGGTCCGGTGGGATTCGAAGAAGTCAGTGATCTGTTTGTTAACTTGGCTTTCGAAGACTTTAGAAAGGCAGGGCAGGATGGATATAGGTCTGTAACAGTTTGGGTCTAGAGTGTCTCCCCCTTTGAAGAGGGGGATGACCGCGGCAGATTTCCAATCTCTAGGGATCTTAGACGATACAAAACAGAGAGGCTGGTAATAGGGGTTGCAACAATTTTGGCTGATAATGTTAGGAAGAAAGGGTCCAGATTGTCTAGCCCAGCAGATTTGTAGGGGTCCAGATTTAGCAGCTCTTTCAGAACATCAGCTGTCTGGATTTGGGTGAAGGAGAAGCGGGGGGGGGGGGGGGGGGGGGTTTGGGCAGGTTGCTGCGGGGGGTTCAGAGCTGTTGGCCGGGGTAGAGGTAGCCAGGTGGAAAGCATGGCCAGCCGTAGCAAAATGCTTGTTGAAATTTATTGTGAATTTATCGGTGGTGACAGTGTTTCCTAGCCTCAATGCAGTGGGCAACTGGGAGGAGATGCTCTTATTCTCCATAGACTTTACAGTGTCCCAGACCTTTTTGGAATTAGTACTACAGGATGCAAATTTCTGTTTGAAAAAGCTGGCCTTTGCTTTTCTAACTGACTGTGTATATTTGTTCCTGGTTTCCCTGAAAAGTTCATATCGCGGGGGCTATTCGATGCTAATGCAGTGCACCACTGGATGTTTTTGTGTTGGTCAATGGCAGTCAAGTCTGGGGTGAACCAAGGGCTATATCTATTCTTAGTTCTAAGTTTTTTGAAGGGGGCATGCTTATTTAGGATGGTGAGGGAAGCACTTTTAAAGAACAACCAGGCATCATCTACTGACGGGATGAGGTCAATATCCTTCCAGGATACCCGGGCCAGATCGATTAGAAAGGCCTGCTCGCAGAAGTGTTTTAGGGAGCGTTTGACAGTGATAAGGGGTGGTCGTTTGACCGCAGACCAATTACGAACGCAGGCAATGAGGCAGTGATCACTGAGATCCTGGTTGAAAACAGAGGAGGTGTATTTGGAGGGCAAGTTGGTCAGAAGGATATCTATGATAGTACCCATGTTTACGGATTTAGGGTTGTACCTGGTGGGTTCCTTGATAATTTGTGTGAGATTGAGGGCATCTATCTTAGATTGAAGAACAGCCGGGGCGTTAAGCATATCCCAGTTTAAATCACCTAACAGTACAAACTCTGAAGATAGATGGGGAGCAATCAATTCACATATGGTGTCCAGGGCACAACTGGCGGCTGAGGGGGGTCTGTAACAGGCAGCAACAGTGAGAGACTTATTTCTGGAAAAGTGGGTTTTTAAGAGTAGAAGCTCAAACTGTTTGGGCAGAGACCTGGACAGTATGACATAACTCTGCAGGTTATCTCTGCAATAGATTGCAACTCCACCTCCTTTGGCAGTTCTATCTTGATGGGAAATATTGTAGTTGGTGATGGAAATTTCAGATTTTTTGGTGGCCTTCCTGAGCAGGATTCAGACACAGCTAGGACATCAGGGTTGGCGGAATGTGCTAAAGCAGTGAATAAATCAAATTTAGGGAGGAGGCTTCTGATATTAACATGCAAGAAACCAAGGCTTTTACGGTTACAGAAGTCAACAAATGAGAGCGCCTAGGGAATAGGTGTAATGCTGGGAGCTACAGGACCTGGGTTTACCTCTACATCACCAGAGGAACAGAGGAGGAGTAGAATCAGTGTTCGGCTAAGGGCTTTAAGAACTGGACGTCTAGTACGTTGGGTACATAGAATAAAAGGAGCAGATTTCTGGGCGTGGTGGAATAGATTGAGGGCATAATGTATAGACAAGGGTATAGTAGGGTGTGAGTTCAGTGGAGGTAAACCTAGGCGTTGGGTAATGAAGAGGGAGGTTGCATCTCTGGAGACACCAGCTAAGCCAGGTGAGGTCTCCGTATGTGTGGGGGGAGGGACAAAGGAGCTATCAGAGGCCAGTTGAGCAGGACTGGGGGCTCTACAGTGAAATAAAACAATACTAGCTAACCTAAACAGCAACAGACAAGGCATACTGAAATAAGAAAGGGGCATAAAAACAAACACAGTTAAAAGGGGCATAAAAACAAAACACAGTTAATTAAGAGGGCTAAGACAACGACGGGTAATGGCGATGTATGGACAAAGAGGGTCAGGTAGAGAAATGTGATGTGCTACACACAGGACCTGGGGCCTAGCAGATAAACAGAATGAAATACCATATAACCAAACAGTCCTGCAGACATCAGCTGTTAAAGTGTTAATTGATTAGATATATCTTATAAATATAGTGTATATGTAAACTGTAAAGGGTTCCAAAAGTGTTCTTCGGCTGTACCCATAGGAGAACCCTTTTTGGTTCCATGTAGAACCCTCTGTGGAAAGGGTTCTACATTGAACTCAAAAGGCTTCTACCTGGAACCAAAAGGGTTTTACCTGGAACCAACAAGGGTTCTTTAAAGGGTTATTCTATGGGGACAGCCGAAGAACCCTTTCAGATTCTAGATAGCACGTTTTTTTCTAAGCGTATCTGCATTGCTCTCTGTGTGCGAACAGGTAGATCATTGAATTACACAGGGAAAAAAACTAAATACTCTCCAGTAGTTAGACAGTCCAGTGTAGTTAATGAAACATCCACTCCCATTCCAACCATCTGTAGTAATAGGTTATGGGCAGATCGCTGCTGCTAAAAAGCCAGTTTAAAATGTTCATAAAGGAACAATTGAAGATATTTCCAACTGGCTTATTATTAATTATTATGTAGGTGAGGGAGATTGAGTGAAGTACATATTAGAGGGAAACACTGACTCATGTAAATACATGAAGGATGTCTGCAACTCTGATGCTCTTAATATGATTTATTGAGACACACATCCCAGAGATTCCGACACCCCTCGGAACGACCTGACCAGATGAATGCTACATTATTTCAGTCAAAATGGAAAAATGCATTTTTTGGTTAATCTGGTTACTCAGCCTAGGCTGTATATATACCATACCAGGGAAGCCTGATGAAGACAACAACTAGGCTGATGATATACTATATGAGCGTTCACAGACTCCAAAACTCATTCTACTAAATTTTCTTAGCTTACCGAAGCCTGATGAAAACAATTTACAGATGTTATTGCTACACTTATTTCTGTGAAATGTATTATCTGTCTTATAGCATACATTATACACAATCTGGGTACTCAGATTAATGTTCTAAGCTTAGGGAAGCCTGATGAAGATAATTGACAGTTGTGAATGCTACACTATTTTTGCTGCCCAGTCTTCATCTTTCTCAATATGCCCACTGTGTTCCTCCCTCCCTGTCACTGATTAAAACTACCCATCATTATGAAGATTTAAATGAAGAATTCGTTTTTTTTTTTTTTACCACGGTTGCCTGTACTTTGCCAGTGAACATTCCCCCGCGTCTTTTTTAACATTATGAATCTTACAGTTTTTGCCCGTTGCTTGAACACTATAGACACATGCTTAAATCAAAGTAACATAACTTGAAGTTGTTGTTACTATACCTTAAACAAAGTGTAACCATACCTTAAACAAAAGCGCTGCTTTGCACTTTAGTTGCAATTCTGTAACACACTTGCTCCTTTCTGCAACACACTTGCTCCTAGACACTACACACTATTTCATACATAAGACACTTAGTTCAAAAATGAAATCTCAGGGTACCATTGGGAAAACACATCTATTCAAAATACAACACACATGGTTAATTGAAAAGACGTAGACACACACCTGAAAATACTTACTTACAAAACTGAACACCAATCAGCCAGCTACAAAAAGGCCTCAGTTAAGCCATTTTGAGAACTTTGCAAGCATGGAGGCAGGGAGAGCTAGAGGCAGAGGAAGAGGAAGACAGAGAGAGAGAGGAGGACGTGGCCGAAGAGGCCACGCAAGGACCATTATTTCGGATGACATAAGAGCAACTTTGGTGGACCATGTCATAAACCATGGCCTGACTATGAGGGAAGCTGGGCAGAGAGTCCATCCTAATCTAAGCCGTTTCACAGTTTCATCCATAATAAGGACATTCCGACTGGAAAACAGGTATGTCTTCAACTCTCTACTCTACTCAGACTGTATCTAGAGTATTTACAGTACTGCACCATATCACGTTACTGTATCACATGTATTGTATTCCAGGGTGGCTAATGCTCCTTTTCCAACAAAAGTGGTAGTTTTGTGAAACATACCGTGATAACGTGTTGAGATGTTTCAGTACTGTGTATGGTAAATACAGTAAAGTTCAGTATACACAGTACTGTAAAAAAAGAAGCAAACCAGAACAATTTGTGGTTGCATTTTTCTACAGAATGGCTAGAAGACCTACTGGGGGTGGACGCCAACACCTGTTCACCCAACAGCAGGAACTTGCCATAGTGAACCTAGTCAGAGCAAACAATGCAATCCGTCTCCACCAGCTACAGCAACAAATACTTGCAGATAGGCAAGTATTCAACAACATAAATCGAGTAAGCATTACAACTATCAGACGCATCTTGGTAAAGCACAACATCACCATGAAGCAATTGTACAGGGTCCCATTTGAGAGGAACAGTGTCAGGGTCAAAGAACTTCGACATGAATATGTACAGGTAAGTGTTTCAGTCCTTTACATTTACAATAAAGAATGGGTGCAGTCCAGTAACAGATGAATATGTACCACTGGATTAGTACCACATAGATACATTCAGAAAACTACACAGGTACCTGTGTGGTGGGGTGGGTCGGTTCTGTATATGTAGTAGTGTAGGTGTGTGCTTTGAGTAAAGCCATCCACAATATGTATTTTTTGTTATAGAGAATCTTGGACATGGATAGAGCTGCCCAGCCGCATGAATGTATTTACATTGACGAGGCTGGATTCAACCTTAGCAAAAACAGACAACGGGGACGTAATGTAATTGGCCAAAGGGCAATTTTGCACGTCCCGGGGCAGCGCGGGGGAAATATCACATTGTGTGCTGCCATAAGTCTTCGAGGGCTACTGCATTTCTAGATGCACTTCATGATGCAGTTGTCATGCAGTTGTTCACCAACCATGATCAATTTGAAGTTGTGTACTTGCCCCCTTACTTGACATTTCAAAAAAAAAATCTGCTTGGAGATGGCGCGTATAAGACCGCCAACCACATGCCCGTATGCCTCTTCTGCAGGCAATGGAACAGGCCTGCGGAGACATTGAGGCGAGGTCAATCCAGGGATGAATTCAGCACACAAGGGGATATCTTCCCCGATGCTTAGCGAGAGAAGACATTGCTTGGGATGTTGATGAGATCCTGTGGCCAGACCCCAACAGACGGCAGGATCCATAAGCCCACTTGCGCACAATTGTGTTTTTCTGTGTTTACAGTAGTGTATTGTTTGTTTTATTTTTGATTGAACTGAATTTACTGTACTGTAAAATATACTACTGTAAAGTAATGATTTTGAATTCAGTATTTAATTTTTTGGTTGTTGTGAAAACTTGCCCTCTGTGGAACTGAATAAAAACATTGAAAACAAAAGACTGCAGTTTTTTATATAAAGTAGACTAGTGTGTTGCTGCTGATCTGAAAATGTATTCATATGATGCAAGTGGGTATCATTTTGTCATCAGAGTGACATTTTGACAAAGGATTGTTAGGTTTTGATAGCAGAGTTTCAATTAGATGTGAATCGTTTATTTCCCAGTGTTGTGTCTTATTTGCTTGTGTGTAGAGTTTTGACACAATGAGACAAATTTAGCAAAACGTGTGTAAGCAATAGGCAAAAACTGTAAGATAAAAGTTGACTAACGGCATCTCCTGTTGTTGACAAATTTAATTACATAGTGTGATGGCTTGGTTGTGGTAAGGCCTCTTACTCCCACCTAGGGGAGGAGAGAGGCACACAACCAAGTCATCACACCCTAACTAGGGAGATTATCATCCCCAATCAGAGACAGCTGTCTAGCGTTGTCTCTGATTGGGGATAGTATATAGGCTCCACACATTTCCACCTGTGTGTGGATCATTGTTCTTTTGTTTGTCTGCACTGCCAGCAGGCCACAAAGTAAGTCACCGTGTTTTTGTTTGTAATCGTGTTTGTTTTTTTCAGTCTCCTTTTTATGTTAAATGCTTCGTGAGAACACCTCATTTTTAATAAAAAGGATGACACTTCACCAGCGCTCCGTATATCGTCCCTTATATCCTACGCACTGTGACAGAATGATCCACCACCCTGGGACGCAACGGGGGATTACTTTGGGAGACATCCTCCTCGGTATGGGGAAAATTACCGAGGAGGAACACTCCCATTATCGTGCGGTGGAGGAAGGCTGGGGTCCGGAGCAGCAGAGGCGCCGGAGACGGAGGACACGTCACCGGGCTAAAGTTGAGGACCAGCCTGGAGCCCAGAAAACCCCTCAAACTGATTTTGGGGGGGGGCTATGGGGGTGGTCGGGGATCGAGGGAGAAGAGCCCCGACCACTGCACTCGTGGGGGTTCCAGGAGGAGCCCCTACAGCCGTGGGAGCAGGAGTACAGAGAGGAGTCGGAGGAAGACGACAGCGATGTGCTTCTGTTCCCTCACTCGTGGGGGTTCCCGGAGGAACCCTCACAGGATGGGGATTGGCGTTGGAGTAGGGACGACAGGCACAGTCGTGCTCCAGCGTCAGTTCCCAGTCCGGTGCCTCCAGCGCCGGTCCAGAGTCGGAGGAGGAGGAGACCGACTCAGCGCACCAAACCATCGGTGCGCAACAATAGCCCGGTACGGCCCGCGCCTGCTCCGCGCACCAGCTCTATGGTGCGTTTGCCCAGCCCGGCGCGACCCGTGCCAGCTCAACGCACCGACCCAACGGTGCGTTTCCCCAGCCAGGTACAGCCCGTTCCAGCTACTCGCACCAGACCAGTGGTGCGTTCCCCCAGCCCGGTACGGTCTGTGCCTGCTCCTCGCACCCAACCTATGGTGCGTTTCCCCAGCCCGGCGCGACCCGTGCCAGCTCAACGCACCGACCCAACGGTGCGTTTCCCCAGCCAGGTACAGCCCGTTCCAGCTACTCGCACCAGACCAGTGGTGCGTTCCCCCAGCCCGGTACGGTCTGTGCCTGCTCCTCGCACCCAACCTATGGTGCGTTTCCCCAGCCCGGCGCGACCCGTGCCAGCTCAACGCACCGACCCAACGGTGCGTTTCCCCAGCCAGGTACAGCCTGTTCCAGCTACTCGCACCAGACCAGTGGTGCGTTCCCCCAGCCCGGTACGGTCTGTGCCTACTCCTCGCACCCAACCTATGGTGCGTGTCTCCAGCCCGGTGCGACCCCTGCCAGCTCCTCGCACCAGACCTATGGTGCGTGTCCCCAGTCCAGTACGCCCCGTGCCTACCCCTCGCACGGAGTCTACAACGACGGTCGACAGCACAGCTCTGTGGTTGGAGACCACCTCTGCGTCGGTGCCCAGGGTGGGCACGACGTTCAGTCCCGCTGTGGAGCAGGAGCTCCATAGCGTGTCGGTGCCCAGTCTGGGGCCGACAGCCAGCCCAACCACAGGGCTGGAAACCATCTCTGCGTCGGTGTCCAGGGTGGGCACGACGTTCAGCCCCGCTGTGGAGCAGGAGCTCCATAGCGCGTCGGTGCCCAGTCTGGGGCCGACAGCCAGCCCAACCAGAGGGCTGGAAACCATCTCTGCGTCGGTGCCCAGGGTGGGCACGACGTTCAGCCCCGCTGTGGAGCAGGAGCTCCATAGCGCGTCGGTGCCCAGTCTGGGGCCGACAGCCAGCCCAACCACAGGGCTGGAAACCATCTCTGCGTCGGTGCCCAGGGTGGGCACGACGTTCAGTCCCGCTGTGGAGCAGGAGCTCCATAGCGTGTCGGCGCCCAGTCTGGGGTCGACAGCCAGACCTGCGACAGGGCTGAAAACCACCTCTACGTCGGTGCCCAGGGTGGGCACGGCGTCCAGCCCGAGGTCTCCGGTGAAGGCCAGCTGCCCGAGGCCTCCGGTGAAGGTCAGCTGCCCGAGGCCTCCGGTGAAGGTCAGCTGCCCGAGGTCTCCGGAGAAGGTCAGCTGCCCGAGACCTCCGGAGAAGGTCAGCTGCCCGAGACCTCCGGAGAAGGTCAGCTGCCCGAGGCCTTTGGTGAAGGTCAGCTGCCCGAGACCTCCGGAGAAGGTCAGCAGCCCGAGACCTCCGGTGAAGGTCAGCAGCCCGAGACCTCCGGTGAAGGTCAGCAGCCCGAGACCTCCGGTGAAGGTCAGCAGCCCGAGACCTCCGGTGAAGGTCAGCAGCCCGAGACCTCCGGTGACGGTCAGCAGCCCGAGGTCCCCGGTGACGGTCAGCAGCCCGAGGTCCCCGGTGACGGTCAGCAGCCCGAGGTCCCCGGCGACGGTCAGCAGCCCGAGGTCCCCGGCGAAGGTCAGCAGCCCGAGGTCCCCGGCGAAGGTCAGCAGCCCGAGGTCCCCGGCGAAGGTCAGCAGCCCGAGGTCCCCGGCGAAGGTCAGCAGCCCGAGGTCCCCGGCGAAGGTCAGCAGCCCGAGACCTCCGGGGAAGGTGAGCAGCCCTGAACCTCCACCGGAGCCCCATCCGGGTCCGGCCGTCTGCGTCACTCCAGTGCTGGAGCAGTCCGCTCCACCGGTGCCCAGTCCGGGGCCGGTCGTCTGCGTCGCTCCAGTGCCGGAGCAGTCCGCTCCACCGGTGCCCAGTCCGGGGCCGGTCGTCCACGTCGCTCCAGTGCCGGAGCAGTCCGCTCCACCGGTGCCCAGTCCGGGGCCGGTCATCTGCGTCGCTCCAGTGCCGGAGCAGCCCGCTCCACCGGTGCCCAGTCTGGGGCCGGTCATCTACGTCGCTCCAGTGCCGGAGCAGTCCGCTCCACCGGTGCCCAGTCCGGGGCCGGTCGTCTACGTCGCTCCAGTGACGGAGCAGTCCGCTCCACCGGTGCCCAGTCCGGGGCCGGTGGTCAGCCCCTCTCCAGGGTCGAGGGCTCCCACACCAGGGTCCAGACAGGACTTGGTAAATGGCGGGAGTACTGAGAGGGGAACCATCGCGCTGGGGTCCGGACTGGACCGGGCGTGCAACAGAGAGGTAGGAGAGAAGCTACTCTCAGAGCTTGCGCCACGCCCGGAACCAGAACCGGAGCCTCCACCAGCAACCATCTCAGTACCCCGCCATGTCCCCCCTAGTTTTTTGGACATTTTTTTTTTTTTTCCTTTCAGGAGAGGGGGGATTTATTGTGCGATCGGGAGTCCGCACCTTGGGGGGGGGGTACTGTGATGGCTTGGTTGTGGTAAGGCCTCTTACTCCCACCTAGGGGAGGAGAGAGGCACACAACCAAGTCATCACACCCTAACTAGGGAGATTATCATCCCCAATCAGAGACAGCTGTCTAGCGTTGTCTCTGATTGGGGATAGTATATAGGCTCCACACATTTCCACCTGTGTGTGGATCATTGTTCTTTTGTTTGTCTGCACTGCCAGCAGGCCACAAAGTAAGTCACCGTGTTTTTGTTTGTAATCGTGTTTGTTTTTTTCAGTCTCCTTTTTATGTTAAATGCTTCGTGAGAACACCTCATTTTTAAGAAAAAGGATGACACTTCACCAGCGCTCCGTATATCGTCCCTTATATCCTACGCACTGTGACACAGTGCACAGACACACACACATACACACACAATTGCATATAGGGATATTTTCGGTATGGCTGTTTTAACACATTTATTATCTGCTTATTTAAAAGTATGGAAGAGAACCTACCTTATTCTGGTTTGACAACTGGAATATCGAGATAAGGTTTAAATTCACATTAGATCTGGGGAGACAAATCTAATTATCTTTTTAGTGTGTCTCACATTGTTTCAATAGCTTAATTATGGAATTTCCCAAAATCGTGGTGACTTGTAAACAAATAAAAAAGCCATTAAAATCATGAACATGCACTTTTTTATAATGTGTTTATTATTTTGTGCAGTGTGTGTGTGTGTGTGTGTGTGCAGTGTGTGTATATACAGTACAGTGCCTATAGAAAGTCTACACAACTTTATTACATTGTGTTGCATTATAAAGTGGGATTGAAATGGATATAATTGTTGTTTTATCATTGATCTACACAAAATACTCCTTAATGTCAAAGGGAAAAGAACATTCTACACTTCTGCAAATTAATAAAACATTTACTAAAATACAGTTGTTGCACAAGTATTCACCCCCTTTGTTTAATCAAGCCTAAAATAGTTCAGAAGTATTTAATTTCAATAACAGATTCAACTTCAAAGACCTAGGAGCGTTTTGGAAGAAGGGCAGTGATTGGTAGATGGGTTACAACAACAAAGACATTGAATATATATTTAAGCATGGTCAAATTAATAATGATGCTGTGGATGAAGTATTAAACCACCCAGACACATAAAATATGCAGTAGTCCTTCTGAACTGTGCTGCAGGACAGGAAGAAAACTGCTTAGGGATTTCACCATGAGGCCATTGGTGATTTTAAAACAGCTATAGAGTTCAATGGCTGTGATGAGAGAAAACTGAGAATGGATCAACAACATTGTAGTGTCTACACAATAATGACCTAAATGACAGAGTGAAAAGCAAAAAAATACAAATGTGACCTGCTCGATTCGGTCTGATGTAGCAAAATTTGAAGTTGTGTTTTTTTACATTGGAGGAACAATGGGCAAGTAATTCTGCTTTGAAAGTTGATCAACTTATAACCTCACTTTTGTGAAAATGGCCTTTGAATGTTTTGGTACACCTACTAGAGAGCTCTTCTTTGTCTACATCCATTCAGCAACGTTCACACCCTCTTAAGCTTTAGCCCCACCCATCTCTTTGTAAGGGGTTGATCCGAGCTTTCTGTCCTAACAAAAGCAGTCAAGCACCCAAGCTAACTGGCTAACGTTGGCTAGCTTGCTAGCTACTTCCCAACACAAATGAGAGAACAGCTCACTCTGACCATTGTACTCGCAGAGCTGGTTAGGCGGTTTTTATGTTATCCAGAGCGTTGGTGACTGCAACTGTGCTGCTGGCAACAATTTAGTTGAGCTATATAGACATCGGCCATATACAACGGGTGTTGAGCGTTCGTAAATTTGTCAGTTATCTGCGCTCTAGCATATTCAGACGAGAGTGCTCTGAAATCGGAGTAGATGGCCAGAGCGAATTTACCAGCTACATCTATCAACAGCTGTCGCAGTGACATCATGAACATTCTATTGAAATGGATACTTGCATAGTGGATTATTTTGTTAAGACATGTAGCTAGCTAGCTAGCAAAAACATTGAGCTATTAACCCAACTCATGACGTTACTACCCTGCATGAATCTGCAGGTAGCTAACCAACCTGTTTCAATGTTAGCTAGCTAACATTAGGCTATAACTAGCAAAGCAAATGGCTCTGAGATACGAATAATATTACTACACAGATCATACATATATCGTTAGCTAGCGAGACAGCCAGATAACGCTAGCTAGCTAGCTAATAGTACACTTTAACTTGAAATATAAACGAGTTTGACAAAATTGGAAACGTGTACTATCTGAAAATGTAGCAAGCTATCTTACCCGTATACATGGATGGACGCTTCTCCCTCTCTGTCACGGATGGTTGCCCTTAGTTTGAAGATGTGATCCGGAGACAAGTGTTTTCTCCATCTCCTTAGCACCATACTCTAATTCCACAGATTTTAAAACTTGGTCCTCCAGAAAGTGGAGTGCAACACTTATGCAGTTCTACTACGCAATATCTTTTTTTTTAAAGCTGCATTAGACAGGCTTACCATACATACTGACCAGCTCAAATAGACTGAAGTTTGCTATATGGCAGACCAATCCAAACTCATCTCTCAGCATGTCCAGCCCACTCATTATCTCAGCCAATCATGGCTAGCGGAAGGTTGCTGTCTTTTTTTTTTCTTTCTAAACCAACTAGGCTTGTAATATTTTTTTTTGTATTACATATGGCATACAAGTTTGTTATTAAGGCATATAAAAGTTGACATGTTCCAGAAGGCATTTCTGCCCAAACAAATGTACGTTGAAACGGCTCTCCTGAGAAGTAGTGACGAGCGACATATGCCTAGTTTCCTGAAACGAGTCACATATACATAATACAAATATTCCAAAACATGCATATGTATGCAACAAGGCACTAAAGTAATACAAAAAAACATGACAAATGAATACACTTTTTGGCCTAAATGGAACAAGCACAGGCAGTGTCCTTTAGGAAAATCTTCTTCAGTCTGCTTTACACCTGACACTGGGAGAGGAAATCACCTTTCAGCAGGAACATAACCTACAATACAATGCCAAATCTACACTGGAGTTGCTTACCAAGAAGACATGTTCCTGAGAGGTCAACACCTTGACAGACACCTTGACAGAGCTTGAAGAATTTTTGAAAATAATAATTGGCAAAAATTGCACAATACAGGTGTGCAAAGCTCTTTTGAGATTTACCCAAGAAGACTCACAGCTGTGATCACTGCCAAAGGTGTTTCTAACATGTATTGACTCAGGGGGGTGAATATTTATCTAATCAAGGTATTTTTGTGTTTTATTTTTCATTCATCTTTTAAAAAATGCACTTTGACATTAAATAGCATTTTTTTAGATCGCTACATTTTTTAAATACATTTTAATCCCACTTATTAACACAATAAAAGGGGGCATAGACTTTCTATAGGCACTCTATGTGCGTGCCGATAAGAGCAAATGTTGGTTATATGCATGAGGAGAGAGAGCGTATTCCAATACGCAGACACTAAAGTATAAAACAAAAATGTAATCCAACAATCACAAGCATAAAACAAGCATGCACTGTACAGTCGTGGCCAAAAGAGAATGACACAAGTATTGGTCTCCACAAAGTTTGCTGCTTCAGTGTTCTTAGATCTTTATGTCAGTAGTTACTATGGTACACTGAAGCAAAGTGTCAAAGGCTTTCATTGACAATGACATTCAGTTTATGCAAATAGTCTATATTTGCGGTGTTGACCCTTCTTTTTCAAGACCTCTGCAACCCGACCTGGCATGCTGGGCGGCGGGTAGCCTAGTGGTTAGAGTGTTGGGCCCGTAACTGAAAAGGTTGCAGGATCAAATCCCCGAGCTGACAAGGTATAAATCTGTCGTTCTGCCCCTGAAGAAGGTAATTAACCCACTGTTCCTAGGCTGTCATTGTAAATAAGAATTTGTTCTTAACTGACTTGCCTAGTAAAATAAAGGTAAAAAAAAAGAATGCTGTCAATTAACTTCTGGGCCACATCCTGACTAATGGCAGGCCATTCTTGCATAATCAATGCTTGGAGTTTGTCAGAAGTTGTGGGTTTTTGTTTGTCCACCCGCCTCTTGAGGATCGACCACAAGTTCTTAATGGGATTAAGGTCTGGGGAGTTTCCTGGCCATGGACCCAAAATGTTGATGTTTTGTTCCTCGAGCCACTTAGTTATCACTTTTGCCTTATGGCAAGGTGCTCCATCATGCTGGAAAAAGCATTGGTCGTCACCAAACTGTTCTTGGATGGTTGGGAGAAGTTGCTCTCTGAGGATGTGTTGGCACCATTCTTTATTCATGGCTGTGTTCTTAGGCAAAATTGTGAGTGAGCCCACTCCCTCGGCTGAGAAGCAACCCCACACATGAATGGTCTGAGGATGCTTTACTGTTGGCATGACACAGGACTGATGGTAGCACTCACCTTGTCTTCTCCGGACAAGGTGTTTTCCGGATGGCCCAAACAATCGGAAAGGGGATTCATCAGAGAAAATGACTCTACCCCAGTCCTCAGCAGTCCAATCCCTGTACTTTTTGCAGAATATCAGTCTGTCCCTGATGTTTTTCCTGCCCTTCTTGACACCAGGCCATCCTCCAAAAATGATTTCAAGCACCACCCTCCTTTTAAAGCTTCCAGTCTGTTATTCTGACTCAATCAGCATGACAGAGTGATCTCCAGCCTTGTCCTCGTCAACATTCCTCCCTGTGTTAACGAGACAATCACTGACATGATGGCAGCTGGTCCTTTTGTGGCAGGGCTGAAATGCAGTGGAAATGTTTTTGGGGGATTAAGTTCATTTTCATGGCAAAGAGGGACTTTGCAATTAATTGAAATTCATCTGATCACTCTTCATGACATTCTGGAGTATATGCAAATTGCCATCATCAACCCTGAGGCAGCAAACTTTGGGGAGACCAATACTTGTGTCATTCTCAAAACTTTTGGCCACGACTGTAGATGCAGCCTTGGTGAGAGAATAACGGCATGGTGAAAAAATAGGATCACAGATCTTTGTATTGATAAGGACAAAGCAGACCCAGAAGAAGGTCATTTGAACACTGTAAGCTCTAATGAGACATTTCCTTGTGCAGCAAACAGACAAAACAATCAATATTTGAGCAGTCAATAACACCCTAATGGAACCTATTCCGCATAGACATTGCACACGATGGAAGCTGCTGTTACTCAAAGCCTGCAGCTTTGAGCAACTATTTTGAAGGAAAATGTACAGAATGTTCAACCATAAACACATTCCAGATGTTTGTTTTTAGATTTACAGCAAAAACATAATTTGTACGTACAGTGGGGAGAACAAGTATTTGATACACTGCCGATTTTGCTGGTTTTCCTACTTACAAAGCATGTAGAGGTCTGTAATTTTTATCATAGGTACACTTCAACTTTGAGAGACGGAATCTAAAACAAAAATCCAGAAAATCACATTGTATGATTTTTTAAAAATTAATTTGCATTTTATTGCATGACATAAGTATTTGATCACCTACCAACCAGTAAGAATTCCGACTCTCACAGACCTGTTAGTTTTTCTTTTAGAAGCCCTCCTGTTCTCCACTCATTACCTGTATTAACTGCACCTGTTTGAACTCGTTACCTGTATAAAAGACACCTATCCACACACTCAATCAAACGGACTCCACACACTCAATCAAACAGCTGTGTAAGGACATCAGGGATAAAATTGTAGACCTGCACAAGGCTGGGATGGGCTACAGGACAATAGGCAAGCAGCTTGGTGAGAAGGCAACAACTGTTGGCGCAATTATTAGAAAATGGAAGAAGTTCAAGATGACGGTCAATCTCCCTTGGTCTGGGGCACCATGCAAGATCTCACCTCGTGGGGCATCAATGATCATGAGGAAGGTGAGGGATCATCCCAGAACTACACGGCAGGACCTGGTCAATGACCTGAAGAGAGCTGGGACCACAGTCTCAAAGAAAACCATTAGTAACACACTGCACCGTCATGGATTAAAATCCTGCAGCGCACGCAAGGTCCCCCTGCTCAAGCCAGCGCATGTCCAGGCCCGTCTGGAGTTTGCCAATGACCATCTGGATGATCCAGAGGAGGAATGGGAGAAGGTCATGTGGTCTGATGAGACAAAAATAGAGCTTTTTGGTCTAAACTCCACTCGCCGTGTTTGGAGGTAGAAGAAGGATGAGTACAACCTCAAGAACACCATCCCAACCGTGAAGCATGGAGGTGGAAACATGATTCTTTGGGGATGCTTTTCTGCAAAGGGGACAGGACAACTGCACCGTATTGAGGGGAGGATGGATGGGGCCATGTATCGCGAGATCTTGGCCAACAACCTCCTTCCCTCAGTAAGAGCATTGAAGATGGGTCGTGGCTGGGTCTTCCGGCATGACAACGACCCGAAACACACAGCCAGGGCAACTAAGGAGTGGCTCCGTAAGAAGCATCTCAAGGTCCTGGAGTGGCCTAGCCAGTCTCCAGACCTGAACCCAATAGAAAATCTTTGGAGGGAGCTGAAAGTCCGTATTGCCCAGCGACAGCCCCGAAACCTGAAGGATCTGGATGGAGGAGTGGGCCAAAATCCCTGCTGCAGTTTGTGCAAACCTGGTCAAGAACTACAGGAAACGTATGATCTCTGTAATTGCAAACAAAGGTTTCTCTACCAAATATTAAGTTCTGCTTTTCTGATGTATCAAATACTTATGTCATGCAATAAAATGCAAATTAATAACTTAAAAATCATACAATGTGATTTTCTGGATTTTTGTTTTAGATTCCGTCACTCACAGATGAAGAGTACCTATGATAAAAAATACAGACGTCTACATGCTTTGTAAGTGGGAAAACCTGCTAAATCGGCAGTGTATCAAATACTTGTTCTCCCCACTGTAGCTAGCTAGTTCTGCTAATGTTAGCTGGCTAACCAAACAAATGTTTACAATGCAATGGCTGAATCCCTCTTGATATAACTCTAACTTTCCACAATGATTTTAAACAGGACTATTCCATTTAGCTATTGTTTTTGTTAAAGTTCTCAGTTCAAAAGAAGCAAATTATCGCAATTTGAGATGTTGCAGAATGTGACTAGTTCATGTTGAAGTAGCCTTGGCTAGATCTAATAGCTGTATTAGCCTACATGAACTCAGACATAGCTGCCTGTTGCTATTGTATTCTGTGGAATTCACAACATTCTTGGACATCTTTAAATGCTCTTAGTTTTCGTAACCATAGAGCCAGTTTTTCCTGTAGTCAACCCTTGAATCAGAAATGGGGATGTGTTTGTGCGTGTGTGTGTATATGTTCAAGTGTTAAACTTCAAGAACATTGACAAGAGGGAGTAGGCCTATTTGAACATTGAGAGCATTTTGTTTCTGACACATTATTTTTGTTTTCCATCCCTTACAGTCACAGTATGCCTGTAACTCAATGCACTGCTTTGTAAATGGAAAAAACTTTGTTTAGGGCCAAATTTGAGCAAATTCATAAAAGTATGATTAATCTCAATTAAGTACAGAAAATCATGCAATTAATCACGATTTATTAGTTTACTCGTTTGACAGCCCTAATCAATATACACACAAAAACAGCGGATGTATCTAGATACAGTGGGGAGAACAAGTATTTGATACACTGCCGATTTTGCAGGTTTTCCCACTTACAAAGCATGTAGAAGTCTGTAATTTTTATCATAGGTACTCTTCAACTGTGAGTGACGGAATCTAAAACAAAAATCCAGAAAATCACATTGTATGATTTTTAAGTAATTAATTTGCATTTTATTGCATAACATAAGTATTTGATACATCAGAAAAGCAGAACTTAATATTTGGTACAGAAACCTTTGTTTGCAATTACAGAGATCATACGTTTCCTGTAGTTCTTGACCAGGTTTGCACACACTGCAGCAGGGATTTTGGCCCACTCCTCCATCCAGATCCTTCAGGTTTCGGGGCTGTCGCTGGGCAATACAGACTTTCAGCTCCCTCCAAAGATTTTCTATTGGGTTCAGGTCTGGAGACTGGCTAGGCCACTCCAGGACCTTGAGATGCTTCTTACGGAGCCACTCCTTAGTTGCCCTGGCTGTGTGTTTCGGGTCGTTGTCATGCTGGAGGACCCAGCCACGACCCATCTTCAATGCTCTTACTGAGGGAAGGAGGTTGTTGGCAAAGATCTCGCGATACATGGCCCCATCCATCCTCCCCTCAATACGGTGCAGTCGTCCTGTCCCCTTTGCAGAAAAGCATCCCCAAAGAATGATGTTTCCACCTCCATGCTTCACGGTTGGGATGGTGTTCTTGGGGTTGTACTCATCCTTCTTCTTCCTCCAAACACGGCGAGTGGAGTTTAGACCAAAAAGCTCTATTTTTGTCTCATCAGACCACATGACCTTCTCCCATTCCTCCTCTGGATCATCCAGATGGTCATTGACAAACTTCAGATGGGCCTGGACATGCGCTGGCTTGAGCAGGGGGACCTTGCGTGCGCTGCAGGATTTTAATCCATGACGGCGTAGTGTGTTACTAATGTTTTTCTTTGAGACTGTGGTCCCAGCTCTCTTCAGGTCATTGACCAGGTCCTGCCGTGTAGTTCAGGGCTGATCCCTCACCTTCCTCATGATCATTGATGCCCCACGAGGTGAGATCTTGCATGGTGCCCCAGACTGAGGGAGATTGACCGTCATCTTGAACTTCTTCCATTTTCTAATAATTGCGCCAACAGTTGTTGCCTTCTCACCAAGCTGCTTGCCTATTGTCCTGTAGCCCATCCCAGCCTTGTGCAGCTCTACAATTGTATCCCTAATTTTATCCACAGCTCTCTGGTCTTGGCTATTGTGGAGAGGTTGGAGTCTGTTTGATTGAGTGTGTGGACAGGTGTCTTTTATACAGGTAACAAGTTCAAACAGGTGCAGATAATACAGGTAATGAGTGGAGAACAGGAGGGCTTCTTAAAGAAAAACTAACAGGTCTGTGAGAGCCAGAATTCTTACTGGTTGGTAGGTGATCAAATACTTATGTCATGCAATAAAATGCAAATTAATTATTTAAAAATCATACAATGTGATTTTCTGAATTTTTGTTTTAGATTCCGTCTCTCACAGTTGAAGTGTACCTATGATAAAAAATTACAGACCTCTACATGCTTTGTAAGTAGGAAAACCTGCAAAATCGGCAGTGTATCAAATACTTGTTCTCCCCACTGTATATTGTGCCAAGTACCTCAATTGTTCAAGCACTCTTAAATGTGTGTTTCAGTAATGTGTAAGTAGGGGATGTGACTCTCCATGGCTGTTGAGCTGAGCCTCAGATGAGAGGATTCCTAATGTTATGATCTCTCTCTATGTCTCTTCACTCTGTTCTAATATCTCTTTCTCAAGTTTCTGCAGATGTTTGTTCCCTGCTAAGTTAGTCTATTCTTTCTTTATCTTTCGTTCATACTTTCTTTCATTAAAATCCTTGAGTAAAGGTTACACCCTTGGATTGACTCCCTGTGTTTATTTATTGGTGGCGGCACGCTGCACTTCTACTAAATCTAATGGTATTTACACTTCTATTAATTCTGTCAGTCTCCACAAATCAGTTGCTTTTCATTTATCAAAGGGCTTTTTGCACAGACTGCACTAACAGAGCAAGCAGTCCTTATTCAAAAAAAAAAGCAGTTGTGTAATCCATTTTTTTTTTTTACCTTTATTTAACTAGGCAAGTCAGTTAAGAGCAAATTCTTATTTACAACGTTGGCTTACACCGGCCAAACTCGGAAAATGCTAGGACAATTGTGCACCGCCCTATGGGACTCCCAATCCCAGCTTGGATTTGAACCAGAGTGTCTGTAGTGACACCTCCAGCACTAAGATGCAGTGCCTTAGACTGCTGCGCCACTTGGGATAACATTGGCTATGGCTGAGATTCTGGTATGATAATGAAGCATTCTTCCGTCCACAGTTTAGGGTGTCAGCCCCCTTGGCTCGTATTGCGGCAGGGTGAATGCACCATTAGTGGACCTCGGAGGAAGCTGAACTACAGATTAGGATTTTGGGGGAAAGCAATTTTCCGTCCCCTCTGACCTCAACCCCCTGATCAATGTTTTCGATATGAGTATTGATAGGCTTTGAGAGTGGGGTATGTTGAAACAATTTTACTATGTCAAGAGGAATGTAGTATTCCTTCTAACAAATATATCTACAAATATATTGCAGGATGTTGTGTATCCATGGAAATAATACGAATTCATTTAAACATAGCAGTTTTGAAAACATAGCTTGTCCAAAAGTGGTCTCTTGGCTCATCTTACCCTGGGTATGTGGTAAATTTAGCATAGGGACAGGGTAAGCATAGGGACACGTTTCTAGGCCGGCATGCAGCAGTTTCATTCACAGCCACATTCAAGATGTTAGGATGGAGTTCATTATCAAATAAATGCCCAGCCTTAGCAACATGCTCATTAAACATGTCAAGCAGTTAATTCTTGTCAGTCGCGTCCATTGAATATGAGGTCAACTTCAGTGGAAGACCAGAGGAGTTTATGTTAGCATTCATGAATTTAGTGGTTTTCCATAATTTTGTTGGGTTATTGAGGTTTGATTTGATTGATTCGTAATAGAAGCTGGATTTGCATTTCAGTATTAACAAGGTGCACTTATTTCTCGGCCCTGAATAACTGCCATTCAGCCTGGGAATGACCCTTTCTGGCATTGGCCCATTGTGTATTTTGTTTATGGATCAAATCAGATAATTCCCCTGTAAACCAGGGATTGTCGCTACCTCTTACCTCTTACGTGTTTATCACAGATAGTATAAAACATGAAATGAAAATAGGAGAATGTCTCCTCGATGTCTGGAATAAGCGCAATCCTATAATGGTTTTGCAAAGTAATAAAAACTAATAAAAATTACACTTGCAACAAACAAACAGTGTGACAACACACTCAGCAGAACTTCCCTACGGCCATCTTAAACTGCTTTCCTATTGAACTTTTGAACTGCTTTACTATTTGGGGTATGCTTGATTTATCTTGGAGTTTGCACTTTTGGGAGTTTGCACTTTCATAGACTAACTGGCATCATATCATCCCGGTCATATGGCCAGGGTTCCAGCCAAGAGCATTATACCCTGATGAAGACAGTTTGTCTGTCAAAAAGTTGGTATTAGGTTATTCAATTATTTAATGAATAAATAAGTCCTGAGTGAATGAGTGATTACAGACCTGAGTTACTTACAGATGGATGCATAATTGTTAAACTAGGTCCTGACACCCCAACAGTTCCAGGTCTATGTTGCCGACGGCACGGCACACCCGGTGAGGCATTAAATAGTCTAATAGCCACCGGCAGGAAGGACCTCCTGTAGCGCTCTCTGTCACACCGTGGTGGGATCAGTCTGTGATAGAAGGTGCCCCTCTGCGTCATAACCATGGCATGCAGAGGGTGGGTGGCGTTGTCCATGATAGCCAGCAGTTTGGCCAGGATCTGTCTCTCCGCCACCTCCTCTAGAGTGTCAAGGCTAATCCCCAGAACAGAGCTAGCCTTCCTGATCAGCTTATTTACCCGAGAACAATCACAGGCTTTTATGTTGGCGCCCCAGCACACCACTGCAGAAAAAAAATTGACACTGGCCTCCTCAGACAAGTAGAAGGTATGCAGTAGTTTACTGCACACGTTGAAGGACCTGAGCCTCCTCAGAAAGTAGTCGGCTCTGGTCATTTTTGTACAGAGCCCCGGTGTTACCAGCCCATTCCAGCCTGTTGTCCATATGGACTCCCAGGAACTTGTATGACCCAACCATTTCCACATCCATCCCCTGTATAGGGTCTGCAGTCAGTTGGGCCTTGGTTCTCCTGAAGTCCACCACCATCTCCTTTGTTTTGCTGATGTTGAGCTGAAGGTGGTTCTGCTCACACCACAACACAAAGTCATTGATTGTGCTCCTGTACTCCTCCTACTGCCCAACCCTGATGCACCCTACAATTGTGGAGTCATCCGAGAACTTCTGTAGGTGGCATGTTTCAGAGTTATATCTGAAGTCTGAGGTGTAGAGGGTGAACAGGAAGGGGGACAGGACCGTTCCCTGGGGGGCCCCTGTAATGTTCACTGCCGGTTCTGGCACACAGCTCTGTAGTCGCACAAATTGTGGCCTACCGGTCAGGTAGTCCGTGACACAGGAGACTAAGGGTGCTTCCACTTTCATCCTCTTCATCTTCTCACCCAGTAGCAGGGGATGAATGGTGTTGAAGGCACTGGAGAAGTCAAAAAACATAACCCTCACAGTGCAACCTCTGCAGAAGATAGATGATTGCATCATCCACCCCGAATGTTGCGCTGATATGTGAACTGCAGGGGTCCAGTGATGTACACACCAGGGGTCTGAGGTGAGCGAGGACTAACCTTTCCAGGGTCTTCATGATGTGGGATGTTAGCGCTACAGGTCTGAAGTCATTCAGGAAAGTGGGGTGTGCCTTCTTGGGTACTGGGACGAGGCAGAATGTTTTCCACAACACAGGGACCCTTTCCAGGCTCAGGCTAAGGTTGAAGGGTCGCTGGAGTATTCCACACAGTTGGTCAGCACAGACCCTAAGCACCCTTGGGCTGATGCCATCAGGGCCCACCACTTTCCACTGATGTAGTCTCTCCAGCTCTCTCTTTACTTGGTTCGTGGTGAAAGCCAGCCCAGGTATGGAGGTGGGGGGAAGGCGGGTGTTGAGGATCAGTCCAGAAGGAGCAGGGGCAGAGGTGGGGAGGGGGTCGCTGATTGTCTCAACAGAGATTTTGTGAGCAAAGTGGGGATGGGACAGCCGTGAGGGTGTGTGGCCTGGGGAGCTGGAGGGGAGGTTGACAGGGCCAGAATCGAACCTGTTAAAAAATTGGTTCAGCTCATTGGCTCTGTCCTGGGTCCCCTCCGTCTGCCGACTGTTTGACTTTTTGAAGCCAGTGATATTTCTCATACCCTTCCACACCTCTCTCACCTGGCTCTGCCTCAGCTTGTCCTCCATCTTCTCCTTATACCCTCTCTTCCCCTCAGCAATCCGCAACTTCAGCTCCCTCTGGACGCATTTCAATTTGTCCCTGTCCCCATCCTTGAAGGCCCTCTTCTTCTCATTCAGCAGGGTTTTCAGGTCGCTGGTGACCCAGGGTTTATTATTTGGAAAACAGTGTACCTTCCTGGTGGGTACAGTGTTGTCTACACAAAAATGTTTATTGTCCGTTATGCAGTCAGTAAGTCCATCAATGTCCTCCCCATGAGCCTCACAGAGCACAGCCCAGTCTGTTGTCTCAAACCAGTCCTGTAGGGCCTCATTCAACTCCGGGGACCATCTCCTAATGGTCCTTGTGGTCGCAGGCTGCTGTTGGACCATAGGCCTGTAGAGTGGGGTGAGGTGGACATGGTTGTGATCCGATCTACCGAGGTGAGGGAGTGCATTGGAGTTGTATGCATCCTTCACATTAGCATATAACAAGTTCAAAGTTGTATTATTCCTGGTTGGGCACTTCACCAACTATTTGAACGTGGGCAGCGTTGAAGAGAGCCATGCATGGTTAAAATCCCCTGAAATGGCAAAGAAAGCACTAGGATGTGCTGTCTGTAACCTCGCGATAGCAGAGTGGATGATGTCACTCGCTGTGGCCGCCGTGAATTCCCTCAGCAAATAGTAAGGTCTCAGGCTAACGGCTAACAGCTCAATGTCCGGGCTACAAAACTGTTCCGTAAGAGTAATATGTTTCGGATTACACAATCTGTTGTTAACTAACCCTTACCAGAAGAAGCGCTATCCCTGTCCGTTCTGATGGTCTGGAAACCGCCGATAGTTATGTTCTCTATGGGGATGTTATCATTCAGCCATGTCTTAGTAAAACACAATAGGCTAGCTTCCAGATAGTCTCTTTGTCCATGGACCAGACCCTCAAGATCGTCCATCATGTTATGCAGCGATCTCACGTTGCCCATACTTCCTCAGCTTTGCCTTACACTTCCGACCTGCCCTGCGTCCACGCCGTCACCTTTTCAACTCATCCGGAATATCCAACTTTTCCCTGGGGTGCAGTAGCGCTGAGTGAGCTAAATCCAGGAGCTGGGCTCAGTTGTAAATAATTGAGGACTTGTGTGTACGTTCGGCGCTGAGAAAAATAAAAAGTGCCTTGTTGATAAAAAGGACGGCTAAAACCTTCGTAAAACAGTAGCACTCCATAATCCTGAACTATTATAGTTCAACTGTTGCAAAAATAACTGACAAAAAACAGAGAAATTATAATGCATCCGAGGGTGGAATTGTATGAATATGTAAAAAGCATACCTACTCTCATGCCTGGCAAAGGCAAAGAGCCATCCTGAAGCATTCAGAACCACTTACGCACACCTCTCTGTTGATCAATACCTCTTATTCAGACATAGATTACTCTATAGGATTTACGTTTTTCGTCTGAATGAGTGAGAATTCAGACAGTTTTAGTTATGTGATAAGTAGCCCTTTTTAATGGTAGCTCATAATTTCATAGATCAATGAGCATTACCTACAGCAGTAAAAAGGTAGAATTTGTAATGGGGCCAAACTCTATATTCACCTCTCCATTGTCTAGCAAGGACATTGCCTTTTAAATCCTGGGCTACTGTCTTCTTTGAATTTTATCTTCGCTGACAGCATATTTCTGTGTCATATCCTAACACCAGATATGACAGCCGGAGGAGAGAACAATAATTCTATATAATTACTTTAGCTCTTTCGACAGTATGCAGTATGCATTGGTGGAAGAATCTCTCTGGTTGGAAAAACTTCTGTCTGAAGTGGGTTCAGTTAGCGAGCTAGCTAAATGAAGTATCCAACTAGGTGATTGATTATGGTGCAAATGTACAACTCACAACCCCAGAACTTAGGCGGATATGGCAGTGAGTTACAAGGCACTACACACAATTTGTAAATTCAGCATAACATTTCAACTAGTAGCATTGGTGGCAATATCTTTAGTCGAAGTGATTAATGGGTTTCAAACGACAGTCAAAGCAGCTCTCGTCCATAAAGACCATGAAATTCAAATGCAGGTAATAGAACCAGAACTATATAATTATTATTTGACTTCTGTTGGGAAGCCATCATTCTAGCCGCCATAGCTTCAGGCCATTCCTGACCCAAACGCCGGCATTCAGTGGACGAAACGAACAGCTTAGCTACATAAATGCAATTTGCAGTAGGTAATTGCATCTTCACATTCACCCAAAGATATCAAAATGGTGTGGATATTATGAACCGCTCAGGCTAGATAAGCAGTCTCAGCTGCTGGGTATGGAGAGGAATTAGCTAGAAAACCTTTATTCATCCCAGACATGTTTACTGGTCCTGCAGGGGAAGCTTGCGAAATTGGTGTAAAATACAATTAACACTGAAAATTCCCAGAGCAAATACCAGCTATTTAATTGTATAAAGAGATGTTGCATATTAATTGTCCCAGTTCAGTGGCTTGAAACACATTGCTAATTCCATCTAGCCGAGAGGTGAACAGCTTGCTGAGAAGATCAGTTAAGGACACACGTTTGTTCTAAAGGAGAAAAACATTAAAAAATATGAGGAAAATATCTATTGATTAAAGAGGTGGCCATAAAAATCCAGATTTTTATACTATATCTAATACTGGGTCCTGAGAAAAGGGGAATCCATCCCTATTGGCATTTGATGTTGATGACCCGAGAAAGTTAGGGAGCTTTATGGAGGCATTATAATCGGGCTGTCTGGGCTTTTTAAAGGCACATCACTCAGGGTGACCCAGAAATTGGTTGGCATGCGTCAGCTCTCGACAGAACATTCCCCCGCTGGACCTCAACTCCAAACACACAGTTGCTCCACACTCTGATGGACAGGTACACACATATGCATGCAAGCGCACATACACAAACCCATGCAAACACACACATACTAAGCGATAGAGATGATCAAAACACTGAGATCCAACCTAGATAGACAGCAACAAATCAAACCGGCAGCGTGGAAAAACTGTTTAAAGCCCCATCCCCTGTATAGGGACTGCAGTCGGTTGGGCCTTGGTTCTCCTGAAGTCCACCACCATCTCCTTTGTTTTGCTGTGTTTTTTATATTTTTTGTTGGAATTATAAATTCTTGCTTGAGAAATAGCTTTTTGCTAAGAAGCTCATTTTTGTTTCTTTTTTACTATTTTAATTCAAAACAATCACAAAATGGCTGCAATGGACCTTTAAGAAAACCCTTAAAACAAGGCCAGGGTTCAGCTCGTCATTAAACTGTAATTCAATCGTTACTTGTTTTCACCTCTTCACTGTTTATTGCTGTCTGCGATTACAGATATTTTTAAATAGATGAGTGTGTCTCCTAGAGTGTGTTCCATTAAATAATTTCAGATATGTGTCTATAGGATGTTGCAGAACATAAGCATGACACACACACACACACACGCCCTCACAAACACACACACACACACTGAGTGATTTGAGGAATACTGTATGGGATGTTATGTTACAGTGCATAAGCATTCAGTGCACAGTGAGTCGGCTCTCTCATTTCCATAACTGCTGAAGTTAGCTCCTGCCAGGTATTGGGAGAGCTTACTTCCTCCTGTGTTGCCTTGCCATCTAATCCGGAGGCCCTGTCAAGCGAGACTGATGAATCTTGTCAACCTCGGAGTGGCAAGAGATTTGATTGACCTAAAATCTAGTGCTGATGTATTAAATACATTGTTGGGATACAGAAACTCAATTTGACTCCATTTGACTGTGAATATACTGTATCTGGTATGTTTGTGAATAATCTGGTATGTTTGTGAAGTGGCAGGGCTACTTCTAATTCAGTTGGAGTTAACTTAATTGTATTAATTCCACTAAAGACACATTATCTGAATTAGCAACACTAATGGTACTTATTGAAACACAACAGTGCTTCCAGTTTGTTCACTTCACGGAAATTATTGTTGTTTAACAAAATACAAAAGCCTAAAAAATATGACATTTTACAAGCCAGTGACTGAAGTAAAACATGAATGAGATGAGGCGAGACTTGATTTAATATTTAATAATCTGGCTCCTGTACCTCGGTTGAACGGCCAACCGACCGATTTCCTTCTCCGTCAGTCCACCATCTTTAAAATGTACATTCCATTTCCATCATATTACTGTAACCCTCTGTGACACCAATGGTTTTTCTTCATATTCGTGTCAACAACTTTCCATTCCAATAGCTTTCTTCTCCTAAATAGGCAATCTAATAACATTAGACACCTTAAGATTTTCAATCTGCATTGAGGTCTGAAGTCTATCCATTACTCCTGGACCCTGCACAGCACCACATTGCTCTGAGTTAGAGAACCTGACCTAGAAACCTGGACAGGCAGAGAGGAGAGAGCCAGAGAGCCACAACCCAACCCACCTATTGGCTTTTAGGCATTGTGCCACTGTGCCTCGGTCCGCTACTAGTTGTTACTGATGACATTTAAATGATACCTGCAAACTGTGTTTCTGCTTTATTGCGTAAGGTGGGAGGTAGAGGTGAGGATGAGCAGTGTTTATACATTTTGCATAGGCCATGGCACTTCAGCAATGCTCTTGTACCGAGAGTGGAATTGTTGAATTAAAAGAGAGGATATTTAATAGTTTTCATGTATACAACCATATTAAATGATTATGAGTTATCAGCACACCTTATGTCATCAGTGTATTCATTTTGCTGTACTGGTTGTCTCTGGGTTCATATGGCATACTACTGTTTAATTATCAAGCTACGGGATGATCTTCAATGGCTCCCTTTATGTAACACACAATGACACTTCAGCTGTGTCACATACTGTGTGTTGTTAGGAGTATGTTTATGTGTTTATGCATTGTGTTGAATGAATGAATGAATGAATGAATGAATGACACCTATATTTTTCAGGTCAGTGCTGAAGAATCCTTCCATGGACAGCCTTACGCTTGTTCTCATTAAATCATCTGCTGTGCCACCCGGGTTGCAGCTACACAGGGTTAGGGTGTCTGAAATCTGTCTTGCCTACTACTTACTAAAACTACTGTACAGCGCATCCACTTATCCACTTATCAGCTGTTGTCAAACACACTTAGGTCTGGAAATACGATTTTCTTCCTCAATAGTGTGCAGCGAATTCAACTAGATGAAAAGACTAAATGAGTATGACATCCTGGTATTTAAAGCATACTAAATTTTTGGGAAATTTCACATACTATCGAATGTTCCATTTTTGCATACGTACCTAAAATGCCTACTATTTAGAACTCAAGTAGGCCTATGGGTATTCGGACACGGCCATTGTGAATGAGGTGAGTCACCCCCTATACAACTGAGGAAGGGCTATATATACAATCCATTATTACTATGCCACTGACAATTCCACTGAAAATGTATTCTTGTTTGGGGCAGGAAATGCTGCATTTGCATGTCCAGGAAGCATTGAATTCACAGAGATAGCTGTTCTAAAGTAAGAATCAAGCACTGGTGAATCATATCAGCCTGGTAATGCAAATCTCTGACTCGTTAAAAAAAGGTTGGATACAACACAGGGCATTTTTATCATTAGGGGTTTCAGTTCTGTCGTAAAACGATTTTCTACTGGTTCCATGACAGATTATTCACTGAAGGTTAGCAGGATTGAAAACAGCTAGTATATTGAATGCCAATGCAGCGGGGCGCAATCAGGATTTGGTATTTAAGAGATAAAAAATAAAGCAACAACAAATTAGCTTTTTGCTCTGTCGCTGTCCAATGCTCACAGCTGTCCACTGTGCAATTGAAAGGTTAGTGCTACCTACCCGGTGAGGGTTTCACAGCATCACCGCTGCAGATGTAATTTTGGAGGACAAATCGATCATTGAGTTGAGGATGTGGTTTACACACAAGGGAAATGACAGTCAATTCTCTCATCAAATGTCTAGACTCAAGTATAAATGCCATAACTGTTCAGTAAATCACTATTCCTTGAGGTACTTCCATTTTCATTCGGCGTTAGGTGGCTGAAACATTGTGAGTATTGATTGCTGTCATAGACTTGAACCCAGGGTGTCATTACTGGAGACTGGTGGCCTTTTCTGTATAACCAACTGTAATATTAGGGATTACCGTCGCAAATATCACCACCCAGGGACTCTTTCTCCTATCTCAAGGCTTGAAAGGGTCATTACACAACCATTGTTCAGTCTTATATGTTATTATAGACCATCAATATTGTTAGAGGAAGTTGTGTTCTGCCATCAGCATGTCAAAATCTACTGCAGAGATAACCTGCAGAGTTCTGTCATACTGTCCAGGTCTGTGCCCAAACAGTTTGAGCTTCTACTCTTAAAAATCCACCTTTCCAGAAATAAGTCTCTCATTGTTGCCGCCTGTTACAGACCCCCCTCAGCCCCCAGCTGTGCCCTGGACTCCATATGTGAATTGATTGCCCCCCATCTATCTTCAGAGTTTGTACTGTTAGGTGACTTAAACTGGGATATGCTTAACACCCCGGTTGTCCTTCAATCTAAGATAGATGCCATCAATCTCACACAAATTATCAAGGAACCTACCAGGTACAACCCTAAATCCGTAAACATGGGTACCATCATAGATATCATCCTGACTAACTTGCCCTCCAAATACACCTCCTTTGTTTTCAACCAGGATCTCAGCGATCATTGCCTCATTGCCTGCGTTCGTAATGGGTCCACGGTCAAACGACCACCCCTTATCACTGTCAAACGCTTCCTAAAACACTTCTGCAAGCAGGCCTTTCTAAACGATCTGGCCCGGGTATCCTGGAAGGATATTGGCCTCATCCCGTCAGTAGAGGATGCCTGGTTGTTCTTTTAAAGTGCTTTCCTCACCATCCTAAATAAGCATGCCACTTTCAAAAAACTTAGAACTAAGAACAGATATAGGCCTTGGTTCACCCCAGACTTGACTGCACTTGACACAAAAACATCCTGCATTAGCCTCCGCGATATGCAACTTTTCAGGGAAGTCAGGAACAAATATACACAGTCAGTTAGAAAAGCAAAGGCCAGCTTTTTCAAACAGAAATTTGCATACTGTAGTACTTATTCCAAAAAGTTCTGAGACACTGTAAAATACATGGAGAATAAGAGCATCTCCTCCCAGTTACCCACTGCATTGAGGCTAGGGAACACTGTCACCACAGATAAATTCACGATAATCGGTAGTTTCAATATGCATTTTGCTACGGCTGGCTATGCTTTCCACCTGGCTACCCCTACCCCGGCCAACAGCTCTATACCCCCCGCAGCAACCTGCCCAAGCCCCCCCCCCCGCTTCTCCTTCACCCAAATCCAGACAGCTGATGTTCTGAAAGAGCTGCTAAATCTGGACCCCTACAAATCTGCTGGGCTAGACAGTCTGGACCCTTTCTTTCTAAAATTATCCGCCGAAATTGTTGCAAAAATCCTTGAAGCTAGGGGTTCCTATCTCCCTCACTAACTTTAAGCATCAGCTGTCAGAGCTGCTTATCGATCACTGCACCTGTATATAGCCCTTCTGTAAATAGCCAACTCTACTACCTCATCCCCATATTTATTATTTTCGCTCATTTTGCACTCCATTATCTCTATTTGCACACCATCATTTGCACATTTATCACTCCAGTGTTAATTTTAATTTGTAACTTATTTCGCCACTATGGCCTATTTATTGTCCTACCTTCCTAAGGTAGGAAGGTAGGTTCTCTATTGTGTTAGTGACTGTATGTTTGTTTGTTTGTTTATTCTCATGTTTAACTCTGTGTTGTTTTTTGTCGCACTGCTTTGTTTTGTCTTGGCCAGGTCGCAGTTGTAAATGAGAACTTGTTCTCAACTGGCCTACCTGGTTAAATAAAGGTGAAATGTAATTCCTTAGGTGCTGTAGATGGATTGGACTAGAATGCTAACCCACACACCCTTAGATGTATAGTGTCCCAGGGCCAGCTCCAGCTTAGTTTCAGAGCAGACATGATTTTGGTGTATATAACTTGTGATCTGTGGAAAGCATTTTTCTCTTCAAGAATAATATAAATGGGGTCAAGTAAATAAATAAGACAACGTCACAGACCTATAGTGCCAGCAGTTCCCAACGGGAAATAAAAGGTTTAAGTGGGAAAGGGTTTGACGTGTGTCAAAATAGCCAAATCCTCTCACTCTAAACCATGGATGGGCAACTGGCCACCATTTTGTAGGATGCCTTTTTGTAGGCCCTCAGATAAATTCTTGCTCTGACTTTGCAAAGGGGCCTTAGGAAACTGCACTGTGCCACTGCCACAAGCACATCATTATGCAAATTACATTTGCAGGGGTGGAATCCCAAAATAACTGCGTAAAGTACTAAAAATAAATGTAGCTAGTTGTGCTAGATATTTTATAGATACAATTGTAGGGAGGTATATTTTTTTAAATATGTTTATGCTTTTCTCTTCTAAGAAAACAACAGCTGTTTTAAAGGGGGTGTGAGGGGTTTCAAAACTCTTCCGCGATAGGGTACACTTGGGCATCCATCCGCCGGAGTGGGCTATCGAGGAGATGAGCAAACTCCTCCGTTTGCCTATTAACGAATTGACACTCCTACATTTGGCGACTACTTATCGGTTTCCGGGTCACAGAGGAGAGGAGGATGCAGGAGAGGACAGACTTTTGACCAACTGAGAATCTCCCTATGAATCATCCCATCCACAGCTTCGTATGAATCAGCACACCAGCAGAATAAAGACACCATCTGCTCCTGTTGAAAGCTGGGAAGCATTGTCAACTTGGCCTGCTGTGTCAACCAAGACCCACAACAGGCACTTAGGATGAGTCATGGGGAGACGAGTTATACAAACGTAATGAAAATACAATGAGTCTGTCACTTCCAGAGAGTGAAAAAGCCCAGCTGAAAAATACCCTCACTTGTAATTTTATTGAAGGGCAGACCTCAATCAGTGGAGAATTCAAGCTTTCTACCTCAAACATCTGTGTCTACTAACAACATTTTTAAAGGAAAATAAACTAACACAAAGAATACAAATAAACACAAAATAACTTGCCAAGACTATTTCAGACTGGTGTTTCCGTGGCTACCAACGTACTGTACATTTAAGAGCAGTAAGGTGGAAGTAATGCTTCCAGTCAGACTGTTCTCTTCCAGGCGGAATGTTCTCTTCTCTCTGACGGACAGACTGCCCCCAGCCACACCCAAGACAGGACAGTCTATCAGATCGGACAGTCCATCATGAAACCTCCAACAGCTTAATTAGACAAATCCCAATGAGATCTACAGAATGCGTCTTGACATTTTAACAGCTTTGTAGACGTTGTCTTCCACAGTGATTATTCCAGTAACCCAGGTTATTAATTGGTAATTATTTAGTATAAAAAAACAAGTATGTGTGTAAGGTGGATTCACATCAAATCAAATCAAATCAAATTGTATTGGTCACATACACGGTTAGCAGATGTTATTGCGGGTGTAGCGAAATGCTTGTGCTTCTAGCTCCGACAGTGCAGTAATATCTAACAAGTAATATCTAACAGTTTCACAACATATACCCAAATACACATAAATCTAATTGAGGAATGGATTGAGAATATATACATTTATGTCATTGCGGCATTGGACTGAGATACAGTGGCATAGTAAGCTTTATAGTATACAGTATACACATAAGAGATTGGTAATGCAGAATGTAAACACGATTAAGTGACAAAGATACCGAAGAATAGTATAGCGTACAGTTTAAACATGAGTTGATTAGTGCAAGATACGGAAACATTATTAAAGTGACTAGTGTTTCATCCTTAAGCGGCCGGTGATTTCTAATCAATGTCTATAGGCAGCAGTCTCTGATGTGCTAGAGTCAGTGGTGAAGTATAGAGTACAATACAGTATATACAGTGGGGCAAAAAAGTATTTAGTCAGCCACCAATTGTGCAAGTTCTCCCACTTAAAAAGATGAGAGAGGACTGTAATTTTCATCATAGGTACACTTCAACTATGAGAGACAAAATGAGAAAAACAAATCCAGAAAATCACATTGTAGGATTTTTAATGAATTTATTTGCAAATTATGGTGGAAAATAAGTATTTGGTCACCTACAAACAAGCAAGATTTCTGGCTCTCACAGACCTGTAACTTCTTCTTTAAGAGGCTCCTCTGTCCTCAACTCGTTACCTGTATTAATGGCACCTGTTTGAACTTGTTATCAGTATAAAATACACCTGTCCACAACCTCAAACAGTCACACTCCAAACTCCACTATGGCCAAGACCAAAGAGCTGTCAAAGGACACCAGAAACAAAATTGTAGACCTGCACCAGGCTGGGAAGACTGAATCTGCAATAGGTAAGCAGCTTGGTGTGAAGAAATCAACTGTGGGAGCAATTATTAGGAAATGGAAGACATACAAGACCACTGATAATCTCCCTTGATCTGGGGCTCCACGCAAGATCTCACCCCGTGGGGTCAACATGATCACAAGAACGGTGAGCAAAAATCCCAGAACCACACGGGGGAACCTAGTGAATGACCTGCAGAGAGCTGGGACCAAAGTAACAAAGGCTACCATCAGTAACACACTACGCGCCAGGGACTCAAATCCTGCAGTGCCAGACGTGTCCCCCTGCTTAAGCCAGTACATGTCCAGGCCCGTCTGAAGTTTGCTAGAGAGCATTTGGATGATCCAGAAGAGGATTGGGAGAATGTCATATGGTCAGATGAAACCAAAATATTACTTTTTGGTAAAAACTCAACTCGTCGTGTTTGGAGGAGAAAGAATGCTGAGTTGCATCCAAAGAACACCATACCTACTGTGTAGCATGGGGGTGGAAACATCATGCTTTGGGGCTGTTTTTCTGCAAAGGGACCAGGACGACTGATCCGTGTAAAGGAAAGAATGAATGGGGCCATGTATCGTGAGATTTTGAGTGAAAACCTCCTTCCATCAGCAAGGGCATTGAAGATGAAACGTGGCTGGGTATTTCAGCATGACAATGATCCCAAACCCACCGCCCAGGCAACAAAGGAGTGGCTTCGTAAGAAGCATTTCAAGGTCCTGGAGTGGCCTAGCCAGTCTCCAGATTTCAACCCCATAGAAAATCTTTGGTGGGAGTTGAAAGTCCGTGTTGCCCAGCGACAGCCCCGAAACATCACTGCTCTAGAGGAGATCTGCATTGAGGAATGGGCCAAAATACCAGCAACAGTGTGTGAAAACCTTGTGAAGACTTACAGAAAACGTTTGACCTCTGTCATTGCCAACAAAGGGTATATAACAAAGTATTGAGATAAACTTTTGTTATTGACCAAATACTTATTTTCCACCATAATTTGCAAATAAATTCATAAAAAATCCTACAATGTGATTTTCGGGATTTTTTTTTCTCATTTTGTCTCTCATAATTGAAGTGTACCTATGATGAAAATTACAGGCCTCTCTCATCTTTTTAAGTGGGAGAACTTGCACAATTGGTGGCTGACTAAATACTTTTTTGCCCCACTGTACATAAGAGATTGGTGATGCAGAATGTAAACAAGTTTAAGTGACTAAGATACCGTAGAATAGTGTAGAGTGCAGTTTAGATAGATAGATAGATAGATAGATAGATAGATAGATAGATAGATAGATACTTTATTGATCCCCGAGGGGAAATTTTCTTAAATAGATAGAACATGGAGATGAGTGATGCAGATACGGATTCATTATTAAAGTGGCTAGGGATCTGTTCCTTAAAGTGGCCTGTGATTTCTAATCAGTGTCTATAGGCAGTCAACTCTGGTGTGTTAGTGATGGCTGTTGCGCTTCTTCACCACACTGTTTGTGTGGGTTGACCATTCCAGTTTGTCAGTGATGTGTACACCGAGGAACTTGAAGCTTTCCACCTTCTCCACTGCAGTCCCATCAATGTGGATCAGGGGGTGCTCCCCCTGCTGTTTCCTGAAGTCCACGATCATCTCCTTAGTTTTGCTGACGTTGAGTGAGAGGTTATTTTCCTGGCACCACACTCCCAGAGTCCTCATCATTGTTGGTAATCAAGCCTACTACTGTTGTGTCATCTGCAAACTTGATTATTGAGTTGGAGGCGTACTTGGCCACGCAGTCATGGGTGAACAGGGAGTACTGTACAGGAGGGGGCTGAGCACACAACCTTGTGGGGGCCCAGTGTTAAGGATCAGCAAGGAGGTGTTGTTTCCTACCTTCACCACCTGGGGGCCACCCGTCAGGAAGTCCAGGATCCAGGACACAGGGCCGGGTTCAGACCCAGGGCCTCGAGCTTGATGATGAGCTTGGAGGGTACTGTGGTGTTGAATGCTGCTGAGCTATAGTCAATAAACAGCATTCTTACATAGGTATGCCTCTTATCCAGATGGGATAGGGCAGTGTGTAATATGGTGGCGATTGCATCATATGTGGATCTATTGGGACGGTAAGCAAGTTGAAGGGGGTCTAGGGTGGCAGGTAAGGTGGAGGTAATATGACATATTACAATATGTCCAGGTTTTACTCGAATGCTCCCATCTATCCACGGTTTCAGCTTGGGGTAGGTTTTCATAGTCACAGTGGGTACAACATCTCCTATGCACTTCCTTATAAACTCATTCACCGTGTCTGCGTATGTGTCGATATTATTATCTGAAGCTACCCTGAACAAGTCCCTGTCCACGTGATCAAACAATCTTGAAGCGTGGATTCCGATTGGTCAGACCAGCGTTGAATAGACCTAACCACGGGTTCTTCCTGTTTGAGTTTCTGCATATAGGAGGGGAGGAGCAAGATGGAATCGTGGTCTGATTTGCCGAAAGGAGGGTGGGGGAGGGCCTTATATACATTTTGGGAGGAAGTGTAACAATGGTCCAGCGTGTTAGCACCGCAAGTAAGACAGTCAATGTGTTGATATAATTTCGGGAGCCTTTTCCTCAAATTTGCTTTGTTAAAATCCAGCTACAATAAATGCAGCCTCAGGATATGTGGTTTCCAGTTTAAATAAAGTCCAAAGAAGAATTTTGAGGGCCGACGTGGTATCTGCTTGAGGAGGGATCTATACGGCTGTGGCAATGATGTTCTTTTTTTGTTGTTTTTGGCTTTAATAAAGGTTATTTCAACTGTCTACCGCTTTGCGCCTTGGGTCCTGTCAGAACCGTGACAGAATAACCCACCACCACAGGACCAGGCAGACCGAAGCCCTGGAGCTGGAGAGCGATCCAGGGCAGTGGTGACGTCGACGGGCTCCACGTCGGCGGGCAAAGGGACGGACCCCGGAGATGGCCCAGAGGAACCCCCATACAACTTTTGGGTGGGGGGCTATGGGGTCTGGCGGAGGGGCGGGAGGAGCCCCTACATGGGGGTTCAAGGGAGAGCCCCTACAGGCATGGGAGCAGGAGTCGGAGGAGGACGACGAGGTGCTCCTGTCTTCCATCTCGTGGGGGTTCAAGGGGGAGCCCCTACAGCCATAGGAGCAGGAGTTCGCTCAGGAGTCGGACGAGGACAACGAGGTGCTCCTGTTCCCCAACTTGTGGGGGCTTGTGGATGAGCCCCTGCAGATCCGGGATCGGTGGAGGAGGGAGGACGACTGGGGGAGTCTGCGACCTCCAACAGCAGAGGACCGGCGGCCCCCAGAGGGCTTTTCAACCAGCCCCTGGAGGAACAGGGGAGGTGGTGGAGGGCTTGGCTGGACCTGAGATCTTCCAGCCCGGGAGCAGGAACCAGCCAGAGGGAGGACGAGGAGTCGTTTGAGTGCCGCAGGAAGATGTGGGAAAAGCGGCTGTCGGCTCCCAGGCCGGAGCTCCCAGAGGCGGTCCCCAGCCAGGTCCCTCCAGTGCCGACGCCTCGCACCAGGGTCCCTCCCGGTGTTGATCCCCAGCCAGGTACCGCCAGTGCCGGTCCCCAGCCCGGTACCTCCAGTGCCGGCTCCTCGCAGCAGGGTCCTGGTGTCGTTCCCCAGCCCGGTACCGCCAGTGCCAGTCCCCAGCTCAGGTACCTCCAGTGCCGATTCCCAGTCCTGATCCGTGGTGGAGCATCTCCCTGCTCCGGCACCCTGTCCTGATTCGGGGCGGAGCCTCTCCCTGCTCCGGCGTCTTGTCCTGATCCAGGGGCGGAGCCTCTCCCTGCTCCGATGCCCTGTCCTGCTCCGGGGGCGGAGCCTCTCCCTGTTCCGGCGCTCTGTCCTGATCCGGGGTGGAGCCTCTCCCTTCTCCAGCGCCCTGTCCTGATCCGGGGGATATATCCAATGGATATATAGCATTTTCCAAAAAAAACTGTTTTTCACACACATCTAAAATCTATTAGTTAAACATCTGAGAACAGTAATATTTTACACACACATGAAGGTACCAATAAGCCAGGGCTCTCCAACCGTGTTTCTTGAGAGTTACCATCCTGTAGGTTTTCACTCCAACACTAATCTAGCACACCTGATTCTAATAATTAGCTAGTTGAAAAGCTGAACCAAGTTAATTACAACTGGGGTTGGACCGAAAACCTACAAGAGGGTAGCTCTCCAGGAACAGGGTTGGATACCCCTGCATTAAGCAATAATTTCTGATGAAAAAACTCAAATGTGAAAAATGTGTAAATATAGCGTTTTGGAAATAAACTCCTCAATAACTTTCCATATACCCACAGAGGCTTAGCTTACAGAAACTGCAGTAAAATCCCACAACTCAAATGTGGTTTATTGTAGCTTGAAGAACCACCTATGAACCAATTACACTAGGAGTGTAACATCTGCTCCCTCCAACCAACAGAGGGAGCCCTCACCTGAATACTGACATTGCTCAATTTCTTCTACAGTCACTTCCTGTTTGTTTGATATAAAGAGCCATGCTTTCCACTAACACTTTGCAAAGTATTGCCAGTTTTACCTGCCTTACTGAGCGTTCTATCCATTGCGTCTGCCTCTTGTTATGACCATTTGCCTGCTTTTTGGATATCATGATTTTGGATTGCCTCGCCTTGGTTGCCTACTTGGACTGTCTATTTTTGTTCACTGAACCCAGCCTGTATCTTTGACCATTGCTTTGCCTGTCGATTTGGATCTTCAATAAACTTCTGCATATGGATTCTCAACAAACGCCAAGCCTGAGTTCGTTACAGAATACTTCGCCTGAAATGAATCCAGCAGAGGTATCACAGCTCCATGCGGCCTATACATACCAGAGTGAGATACTAAAGGATTTTCAAGGCCAACTGTCCACACTACGAACAGCCAACGAACATTTAACCCATTATATTATATCTCTTCCGTCAACTAGAGCTGAGCCGGTAAGGTTTTCACTACCAGATAAATTCGATGGTTCTGCTGAAAATTGCAGAGGCTTTCTACGTCAATGTAGAATTTACTTTTCCAATCAACTTAAAGCATTTCATCTAGATACTGGAAAGGCATTAGATTGGGCTTCAGCCGTATTGGACAATGACAGCCAGTTACGAACCTCTTGACTATTTTGCACAACAAATTCAAGATGTATTTCAATATCCTGCAGGAGGACAGGATATCTCTGTACAGTTGTTACATGTACGCCAAGGTAACCGATCAGCCGCTGATTATGCTATCCAATTCAGAACACTCACAGCCCAGAGTGGGTGGAACAATGTGGCACTTAAAACAGTGTTTTGAGAAGGACTTAATCATGAATTGCAAGCAGAATTGGCATGCAAAGATGAAACCACAGACCTATCAGCGTATATCACCATGGCTATTAAGTTAGATAATCTCATTCGAAAGAAACCCCGCTCCAAACAATCCAAAATGGCTCCTGTTCCAGTAGAAGCTGCTACTCTCTCCATGCCCCAAGCCATAGAGCCCATGCAAATTGGCTATACTAGAGTGTCATAAGAAGAACGACATCGCCATCTGCAGGAACATCTATGTTTTTACTGTGGCCAACCAGATCATCAGTGCAAAACCTGTCCCAATAGAGCCAACAACACCTCAAGAAAAACAGTGAGTACTGAACATTTCCCTACTGTTCATTGTCAGAATTTCACCCTATCTGTCTCCATTGAGGTTTCTAATAAAGAACACTGTTTCAGCACTAGTGGATTCTGGGGCCGCAGTCAATTTAATCCATGAAGATCTTGTCCAAGAACTAAAAATCCCCACTCTGCCATGCATCCCTTCAATTAATATTACCGCAGTCGACAATGAACCCATAGGGCAAGGCATCTCACAACAGACTTTCCCAATAACTCTAAAAGTTGGACTGTTTCACACTGAAAATATCTCATTCTATGTAATTTCTTCTCCCAAGAACCAGATCATTCTCGGTCATCCGTGGTTGGCTATCCATGATCCTAGTATTTCCTGGAATCAAGGTGAAATCACCAAATGGTCCCTTCATTGTCAAGATAATTGTTTTAACTCAAAGATAACCTTCCCATGTCTCACCACGAGTGTGGAAAGCCCAGATACCTCCACAAAGACCAGTGATTCCATCTGAATACTCCGAATTTTCAGATGTTTTCAACAAGGCAAATGCAACCCAACTACCTCCCCATCGTCCATGGGTCTGTGCCATTGAACTCCTCCCAAATACCACACCTCCTAAAAGTAAGGTTTATCCCTTGTCACGTCCAGAAACAGGCCATGGAAAACTACATTGAAGAAGCCCTAGCATCAGGATTTATACGTCCTCCTACCTCTCCAGGAGCTGCGGGGTCCTTCTTTGTAGAGAAAAAAGACGGCAGACTCGATAATCCAGACCATGCATGGATTATCGAGGTCTCAATGCAATCACAATAAAGAACAGCTATCCACTTCCTCTTGCTCCTTCAGCACTGGAACAACTCCGAGAGGCACGTTTCTTCACCAAACTAGACCTTAGAAGTGCCTACAACCTTATTTGAATCAGAGAAGGTGATGAATGGAAGACTGCCTTCATCACCACTAGTGGGCACTATGAATATCAAGTTATGCCATATGGTCTAGTCAATGCGCCCTCTGTCTTCCAGTCCTTTTATTAATGAAATCTTCAGAGACCTTCTAAATCATTTTGTCATTGCTTACATTGCGACATCCAAATCTATTCCCAAACAAAGGAGGAGCATATTCAACATGTCAAGACGGTCCTAACTCGGCTCCAACAGAACCAGCTCTACATCAAAGCTGAAAAATGTGAGTTTCATACCACTAGTACTAGTTTCTTAGATTACATCATCAGTCATTGGTGTGGAGATGGATCTATCCAAGGTCAAAGCAGTTACTGAATGGCCACAACCTACCACTATCAAAGAACTTCAACGATTTCTTGGGTTTGCAAATTTCTATAGAAGATTTATTAGGAATTACAGCATCATCGCAGCACCTCTAACATCATTACTCAAGGACAAACCCAAGAAACGTCAATGGAACGAATCTACTAACACTGCTTTTAATACCCTCAAGACATGCTTCACTACTGCGCCCATCCTCAAGCATCCTGATCCAAGTTTACCCTTCATCATTGAAGTAGATGCTTCGGATAGTGGGATTGGGGCTGTTCTCTCACAAAGGCAGGGCATGCCAGGACGAATGTTTCCATGTGCCTTCTATTATAGAAAACTCACTGCTGCTGAAAGAAATTACGATGTGGGTAACAAGGAACTACTTTCGATGAAAGCTGCAATGGAGGAATGGAGACACTGTTAGAGGGAGCAGAACATCCATTTCAAGTTATCACAGACCATAAGAACTTGGAATACATCAAGAGTGCTAAGAGACTCCATCCACGACAAGCCTGTTGGTCTCTGCTCTTTTCCAGATTCCGATTCACAGTTACATACCGCCCTGGAAGCAAGAACAGTAAAGCAGATGCTCTGTCTAGAAGGTATGAACCTTTGTCTTTCCACAATAACCAAGAGTCCATTCTCCCTTCATCAGTGGTTGTAGCCCCCATTCGCTGGGACATCATGGATGAGATCCAACGGGCACAACAAACAAATCCTCCCCCACCTTCTTGCCCACCAACCAAGCAGTGTGTCCCACGCATCCTTCGACAACGGGTGATCCAATGGGTACATTCTTCCCTCAGCGCGGGACATCCAGGTATTCAGCGAACTATAGCCTTAATGCCCAACTCATTCTGGTGGTCAGACTTAATTAAAGATGTTACTTCATATGTCAAGATTTGTCCTGTATGTGCCCAGTCTAAGACCCCCAAGGAACTACCTGCTGGACTACTGGAGCCCCTACCCATTCCTCAGAGGCCATGGTCCCATCTATCAGTAGACTTTGTCACAGATCTACCCAATTCAAACAATTTCACCACTATTCTGGTAATCATTGACCGTTTTTCTAAAGCGTGTCGTCTTGTCCCACTGAAGGGTCTTCCCACTGCCATGGAAACAGCCACTGCCTTGTTCCATCATGTGTTCCGGATATATGGATTACCAGAGGACATCGTCACGGACCGGGGTCCACAATTCACGTCCTGGGTATGGCAGGAATTTTTTGTAAACTGTTGGACATTAATGTTAGTTTAACCTCAGGCTACCACCCACAGGCGAATGGACAAGTGGAGAGATTGAACCAGGAGATCGGACGTTACCTTAGGTCATACTGTAGTCCAGAACAACAGAGATGGAGTGAATTTCTTCCATGGGCTGAATATGCCCAAAACTCACTAACCCATTCCTCTACAGGACTCACCCCCTTTCAATGCGTGCTAGGTTATCAACCTCCTATGTTCCCTTGGTCTGGTGAACCATCTACAGTACTGGCGGTGGATGACTGGATCAGAAGGAGTGAACGGGTGTGGGACAGCGCTCATGTGAGGCTTCAACGTGCCATTAATTCTCAGAGAATCAAAGCGGATCACCGGAGGCGTCCCCACCCTAACTATCAGCCAGGCCAGAGGGTCTGGCTTTCCTCACGAAACATGCGTCTACGGCTACCCAGTAGGAAGCTCAGTCCCAGGTACATAGGTCCATTTCGTATAATCAGACAGATAAATCCTGTGACCTATCGACTTGAGCTTCCTGCAAATTACCGAATCTCTCCATTTCATGTATCATTGCTAAAACCGGTCCACCCTGCATTTGGCCCCGAAACCATGGAACCTGAACCTCCACCACCCTTGGAGATTAATGGAGAACCAGCATACTTGGTAAAGGAAATCATTGAGTCAAGGAGAAGAGGAAGCCAGATTCAATATTTGGTGGACTGGGAGGGCTATGGACCAGAGGAGAGATCCTGGGTAGCTGCTAGGGACATTCTGGATCCCTCTCTTATCCACGATTTCCATCAAACTCACCCTGACCACCCAGACCAAGGGGAAGCCCCAGTCGAAGAACACCTGGAGGTGTTCATAGAAGGGGGGATTCTGTAACATCTGCTCCCTCCAACCAACAGAGGGAGCCCTCACCTGAATACTGACATTGCTCCATTTCTTCTACAGTCACTTCCTGTTTGTTTGATATAAAGAGCCATGCTTTCCACTAACACTTTGCGAAGTATTGCCAGTTTTACCTGCCTTACCGAGCGTTCTATCCATTGCCATTGTTTCTGCCTCTTATGACCATTTGCCTGCTTTTTGGATATCACGATTTTGGATTACTGTTTTTACCTTAGTTGCCTACTTGAACTGTCTATTTTTGTTCACTGAACCCAGCCTGTATCTTTGACAATTGCTTTGCCTGTCGATTTGGATCTTCTGCTTCAATAAACTTCTACATATGTATTCTCAACAAACGCCAAGCCTGAGTTTGTTACAAGGAGAGACGATCTGATTAATTTATAATCTCATTGGGATCATAATGTGTTCCTTCTATACAAAGCGTATCACATGCTGTATGTCTCATGACAGCCATATGTCATGAGGTTTGATATCTACAGCTTCTCGTTATGATATGGTTTCACTCTTAGCATACACTTCACTTAAAACAGGACCATCTAAAACCTACTGTATGACTCACTATCTAGCTTTTACCTGTAGGCATAGGGGCAACAGGTAGCCTAGCAGTTAAAAATGTTGAGCCGGCAAGGTGAAAAATCTGCCGTTCTTTACTCTCAAATTTTGAAGAACTGGTAATGTTATCATTATGAAAACTATTATGCATTGCACCAGATCAATATCATAAAAATGTGAAGTTGCAATGCCATTTTTAATGATCGAAAACAATGTCTTAGCAACAACTGTCCTATATGTTTTTATATTTGACTGTTTATACCTTCCAATCGGTTATGAGGAAAACGGAGGTGGCAACATCATGGTGCAAGCTCCAGTCCCTAGTAGAACGCTGCACGTGTATAACAAGAACCATTTAGCAAGTCAGAAGTTTCCTAGTTCTGACTAGCACGTGAACGTGGCATCATTCACCACAATCCCCGGGTAATGCCTGTTAACAGTTCTATTTAAATTGTCAATGCACATCCACTGTCCACAGCCCAGCCAGGCACTTTATAAAGGGGGGGGGGGGGGGGGTTGTCTACTTTAAACCTTGCTGTCTGCCTCCGACCTATGGCACAATGTTTTTTGTATATGCATGTGACGATACTGACAGCTTCTTGTGAATGTATTTATCAGGAACATTATTTATCAGGACCATTATAATGGATATATCCAAAGAAATGGGGCAATAGTTTGCTGTCATTTCAGCTGCTTGATGTGATTGTGTGTTAGCTTCAGTTGGCTAGCTAGCAAAGGAGATGTAGCTAGCCTGCATAGCTACATGCCAATTATTTATTTAGCATAGCAACCATTGCAAATAAAATGGATAGAATGAACAACCAGTCCATTTGGCTAGCAACATCAGAATCTCAGAACTAACAACTGGGTTTTGCACATACAATGTTGTATGGTGGAAGGATAAAATAATACAAATGTACTAATTAAAATACATATTTTAATATATTGGCAACCATTTTATAAAATAAATTAGGCCCCTGAACTCGGGCCTAAGAACAAGTCTTAGTCTGTACTTTTTCACACAATAATTCCCAGGTTCTCACCAATTTGTTGCTACAAGTTGCAAGAGTTTCTGAGAGGGCCGAAGGGCAGCTTGGAGGTCGCTAAGTAAAGCCTCCTTCCTTCTTCTGCTTAAGTGAGCAGAGGAGGATCTGATGGCACCATGGGAAATTCATTTGTGATGTTATTGCATTACATTACATTGCAGTTATTGAACATGGCAGCCTACAATCAACAGAGTAGCTCTCTGAAATATGCAAAGATTGGATCTAAGAGCTTTGTGTTGCCAGCACCAGGCGCCAACCAACTGAGCCATTTGGACAAAAATACTGAAGAAATGGGTGTAGTTGGGAATATCTCTGAGTAAATATGCAATATGTAATTTAATTTCACAGGGTTTATTTTAGCTTATTTCACGTAGTGGAACACGAAAAAACATTACACAATCACATTTTCAGTCAGATCTTCAATCTAGTTACTAGCACGCATCCGTCCCTTTCAGAGAAGATGAAAAAGCAAACTCTTTTGTTCATCGGTTCGCCCTTGTCAGTGCTCATCTTTCACTGAACTCTTTCTGTGGCTACCTGTCTGTTCAAAGCAGGCTGTCCTTGACATCCACCCTGACAGGCAAAGAGTTGTCTTCAGAAGGGGTAATGCTAGCAGCCATCGATGTTTACAAAAGAGAACAAAATGTTGCCACGGGTAAAGTGAATCATTCAAATACATATTTGAATGACTAAATGGATAGAGGTTGGAAATGTTCCGCTTAGCCAGAATGTACGAGCCCATAATCCATTTATTTTACATAGAGGTGACAAGTGAAGTTTTAAAGAGGCAAAACAAAAATGTGTAATTTTCCAATCAATGTGTAATTCATCACTAATTGCTGCTAGCTTCATTGTACAGTAGTTCCTGCCTAAACCCATTGGTGAATGTGGGGTAATTATTGCGAGCGGAATTGCAAAGGAAACACTATAGAAAAACAATTGGTTTTCCACAAAATGCCTCCATTTCATTTCATTTTGCTCTGCAATTAACGGTTGTGAGGCGAATGTGTCTCAGGATGCTGGACTCTCCTCTCCAGACACCAACTATCCCTGGCACTCTGCTGCATTTTCATTCTCTCAGCTGACATCTGCCACACTCCCCGTTTGTTAACCACAAGGACTATTCGGAGATACGGAGAATGTGACAGGGCAATAAAGATAACAGCTTTACTTTTTGTTGAACGCAGCGTCCACAGTGTTAAGTGTTTGAATGTAGTGACGATCTTGCAGAATATTTTGATCTTTAAATAACTAAAGGATGGAGACTTTGTGTAGGCACAGATGTACAGTATAGAGTGTTGGGGATGGTACAGGACAGGCTTCTGCTCCTCTTAGGATACCTTAGAAAGCAAGAAAGAGAAGTGTTGGGGGGTGGGGGGAAAGAGACACAGAGAATGAAATAGAGAAATATAATTTATAATTATAATTCAAGGACTTTCAATGCTAGCATGTGCACCTGAGGTTTGATCTAGTCAGAGAGAAGTGTAGCACAATTCCAGTTATTTTAGTTATTTCTATACATTAAAAGTTTCCCTAAGACTTTTCATAAACTTGTAGAACAGTATTCAGTATTCAATACAATACCATATGCATAACTGTGTGGCTCAGATTAGCTATAAATCTTCTGCATTGTGGAAATGCTTCCGCTACTGAGTTCCTGTGGAAAACAACATTGCCTGGAGCTATATGCAGGTATTCCAGGGAGGCAGCACATCTCCGATTTACATCAATCCTTGGGAAATTGTGTAAGGTGTCTATCAAAGAGTCACCCATGAGCTGTGGGCACCCATCACATCACACGCTATCTGTCACCCAAATCGCTTATCTGCAGGAGCAGAATTCTCTCTAGGCCCCAAGAATGGTTTAAAAATAAAAATCCATTCAAACCAAGTAAAATAAAGCTACTGAACATGTATAGCTGTGGTGGTATAGATAAAATATGCAGACAATGCTGTAAAGGAATTGATAAGGAAAATTTCCCCGTAGATTCCTGTCTGGTCCTGTATGGAACAGGGAGACAGATTCTATAGAGGAAAAAACTTTCACCTTTCAATAGTCTGCCATTGAATGAGCCTGCCTTGACTTGTGATAAAGATCATTTATCTAGCTCATCAATAATCAGACAATATTGGGGTCATATTAGGGAATATATTATATGGCTATTGCTTACATGTCTAGATGAACTGCTTTAAAACCGGGATGAACAGTTCATTAAATATTTTTCACTTTGATAACGGCAATAACAAAGAACTAGTCATTTTGGTGCTAAATAAGCAGGCTAGAGTTGCTAACATCTCCTGTGAATCCCTATGTATCTTATCCTGTCTCTCTGAGGGACTGGAGCTTGCACCATGATGTTGCCACCGCCGGTTTCCTCATAACCGAATCGAAGGTATAAACAGTTTACAATCATAACAAGATGTTCATGTTCGGCAAACAGACAGACACAGAGGTTTATGGAACCGATAATGAGAACAGACCATTTATCTAAAAGCAGGTATATTCTCCCACAGATTTTCAAGAACTTTTGCCAAACATGCAGAAATGCTCGTAATAAGTTCTGATACTTTCCCCCATATGTGTGGATTCGTGCTGAGCATTTTTAATAATCGCATAGGAGCTGAGGCAGGGGTAAATTTATTAGGGATACATTCAGTCTGAAACAGCAAGAGACACAGCTTGCCTCGTTCCTCTGTGCATTTGTAAAGCGGAGAGAGAGAAAGAAGAGAGAGAGAGAAACAACTGAATTTCCCCCGATGGAGGAGAAAAATTGATTGTATTATTTCCAAGCTGTCAGCAGTCTAATATAATGCTATAAAACAAAATACATCTACTGCAACAGCAGGAAGTAAATGCATCATGGGTAGTATAGTGGATGGTAATAATTTTGTAGAGGAGGAACTCGTACATTGAAATTCCGTCCATGAAAGAAACAGCCCCAGATTACAATTTGATCACCCATATTACCCCTCTCTTCACACCCCCCCCTCTCCCTCTCGCACTCTCTTTCCTTCCCTCCCATATTGCAGTCACCCACTGCCACCAGAGTAACTCAGAGCCGTAGTACTTATTCATCCCACTGGTTTATGCTTCAGTGTGGTTTAAACTCTTGTGTTATTAAAACACTTCCGTAGGACATCATTTACTACAGCCCAGTGAACCTAGAGAAAGGACAACGTGTTCAGATACAGTTCTTCGCTCGCCAGCACTACAAGGTACATACAGTAGGGGTTCCAAGACCTGCCATAATTGGTACAGCAACCTCTGGCCCTCTCTCATTTTCATTAATACTTCAGGGATGAAGCGATTGCTCTAAATATGGAAGCTAGGTTACGTTGCGTTGCTGTGCAGAGGGTTTGTGTGTGTGTGTGTGGTTTATCTGGTGTGTGCGAAGAGAGCGAGGGTGTGTGGCTGCTTCGCTTGCCGTCTGCCGCTGTTCAGTCTTGTCGGCCCTTGGGAATACACTGGTTCTGGGCAGGAGGCAGGTAGTGTCAGGAAGGAAATATGATTTAAATACTCTCACTGAAATGGGCAATATCACATTAGAAGCATACAGTATGTGTTTCCATGCCCTTAAGACACGAGGGTTCACTATGTCCAAGCTTTTATGTATTCTGGACAATTGTTTATTGTTGTATTTTCCTCCCCTGGTGTGGGCATTAATATCATGCTCCCCATTGCCTTGTTTCTCTGCTCTGGACTCAGCGTGAGGAAGAATCATGTTCCCATATCTTCTCAGGTCTGTTTTGTTATTCCAGATCTGCTGGAGAAAATAGGTGGTGAATTATGGCAAAGCTTCCTGTGATGGATGATAATTTGGTCCCATTTGAAAGAAAGAGAAGAAATCAATGTGCTTGATCATTTGCAGAGTGACTGAGGACGAAGCCTCATCAGCAGAGCGGACGGGCCTTTCTGAAGTGAGAAAGAGATAAGGATTACCTATGAATCTCATCTCAAGTCTTGTGTGAGTCTGAGGAAGGCCAATCAAGATGGTTTAAGAGGTTTACACACTCCACCAGCTTATAAGCAGAACTTGGAACTATCATACAATGCAGATGTCCTCACTTTATGCATTTCCCATGTGGCTCAAACAATTGATCCTTGCTTTCCTTCGCCCTTCCTCCTTCCTTCTTTCCATCCTTCCATTCTTTGTTTCTTTGTTTGTTTTGTTCTTTCATTGTTTCTTTTTTCTTTCTTTCTTTCTTTCTTTCTTTCTTTCTTTCTTTCTTTCTTTCTTTCTTTCGTTAGTGCAATCACTGAGTTGTAGCTTGAGTGATTGAAGTGTCTAATCTAGTTCCGAAAACTAAAATTCTTAACCTCTGGACTAAAAAATGTCTCCAATTGTATGTCCAAGAACAGGTTGGGGACTCTGTTAAAGTTGACTCTCTAACTGTAATAGCCGGCAGCATACCACCCTGCATCCCACTGCTGGCTTGCCTCTAAAGCTAAGCAGGGTTGGTCTCTGGATGAGAGACTAGATGTTGCTGGAAGTGGTGTTGGAGAGCCAGTAAGGAGATCCCAATGACCCAGGGCAGTGAAGGGGATATTGCTCTGTGTAGGGTGGCATCCTTCGGATGGGGTGTTAAACAGGTGTCCTAATGGGTGTCCTAACGGGTGTCCTAATGGGTGTCCTAACGGGTGTCCTAATGGGTGTCCTAACGGGTGTCCTAACGGATGTCCTAATGGGTGTCCTGAATCCCATGGCATTTATTGCTAGAGTAGGGGTGTCATGGCAACCTGGACCCATTCCACAGGGGTGGCAGGTAGCCTAGTGTTTAGGGCGTTGGGCCAGTAACTGAAAGGTTGCTGGATCGAATCCCTGAGCTGACAAGGTCGTTCTGCTCCCGAACAAGGCAGTTAACCCACTCTTCACCTGTAGGTGTTGTAAATAAGAATAAGAATTTGTTCTTAACTGACTTGCCTAGTTAAATAAAGGTTAAATAAAATAAAACAATTTCCTGTCACGGAACTCGGATACCTCCTGCGCCTTGGCCTGTTGTTTCTGAAGTTTAACAAAAAAACACCAGCTACCAACTAGCCAGGTAGCTAGCTTGGTTGCAATGAAGCCGTTTCGCCTGGGATAGTTAACAAACGTTTCCAGGCACTGTAGAAGCTGTATTTATTACGCTTTTGTCCCGGAAAATATTGACAAAATTGGAGTTCCAATGCAGCAATTGTTTGCTAGAGGAGGATTACAGGAATGAGGTGGCTATGCTTAGCAAGGAAATCTAAATTATGCACGAATTTATGGGAAAAACGCAATTTGAAAATGTCTCGTTCTCAACTCCTATGGCTGGACCCCGCTCGGGCCTGATGGATGTTTCCCTGCCTTGTCATCTGTCCCTATCTGAATGGCCTGTGCTACCTGGAACTTGCCTGCCAAGGAAGTGGTCTCCATCTGCTTCTGCTTCTCCTTCTCCTCCTCCATCATTGAAAGATTGTTCCAATCAGCTCTGGGTCCATGTCACAAGTCTTGGAAACGGAAGGCAGTGAGCGGTTCGGAGCAGATTGACACAAGGAATAGCTTTGCTGCTCTGGTTCCTGATCTAACTGCGCCTTCATCGCTGGGATTGCCTGTGTTTGCGACGGCGGTATTGACTCCAACTACGCTGACTCCGGCAGCGGCTTCGTCATCGAGTTCTGAAGTGAGCACAGTGTCTTGTAGTATGGGTTCCTGGATCCTTTCATAGCATTAAAAGACTGCGTTGAGACAATGACTTATCAATGACCCAAGCAAAGCTCAGTTAATCCTTACCATTGTGTCGCTGAGTTGTCATAATGCTTAATTAAATGTACATTATCCCAGGGGCGTTAGAAGACAGTTATACTGTTAGCACTGAGGTGGTGTGCCCTAGTAGGAAGTCCACTGTGTGAAGCTCACCCTGCACTAACATAAATAACATGAGCATGTCTACTTCTGCTAAGCTTCCCAGTAAAGCAATGAAAACAATCAAGCAATCCCGGAAAAGTGCTAAAAATAGCCTAGTGAGTATTTGGCATGCCTTGACAAATGACTAGCTAAAATTATCCCTCTCTTAAATTGGCCATGGATAGTGATGGACTTTTTTTACTTAATTCTCCGTACTGGCCAATGATTATAGGCAATTCTGATCCAACCATTAATTCATACATTGTTGTGCCCCTGGACTGAGAGGATGGAAGTTCAATATGTAGCTAGATGTAGAAGGCTAATGTTAATTAGCTAACATTGCCAATAAATGGAAATTAGGCTTATATTGACTGGACTACATTGTTTTTGATATCTTGTAGTTGTCACTGCATTAGACTACGCAGAGGTGATTTGATGTTGAAATGGACTGGAATAGTGGAGGCAGCTCCTGTTTTCTCTGTGGTTCTAAATCAGTAGTTTCTGATAGTGGTTAGAAAATGTTGGAAACATTAACTAGCTTGACCATGCTATAGGTCATGGAACTGTCTGTTACTGTACATGAAAAATGGTTTCTATCTGGTTTTGTGATAAAAGAAAGGTGTGGTTGAATGTAATCTGCCACTGTGTCTTCCCAAGAGGCTACCAAGTGACATAGCAGTCTAAGGCACTGCATCTCAGTGCTAGAGGCGTCACTACAGACGCCCTGGTTCGAATCCAGGCTGTATCACAACCGGCTGTGATTGGGAGTCCCATAGGGTGGCCTAACCTCGTCCAAGTTTGTTCGGTATAGGTAGTCATTGTAAATAATGTGTTCTTAACTGACTTGCCAAGTTAAATAAAGGTTCAATAAAAAATAATAATCTTATTGTCTCAGCTTTAGGCCTATATATCCAGGTATATGAATTAACAGGTTTTATAGCAAACAACACAATTATCACAACATATTGGTTGTAATATGGGTGGTGGGCACCGCTCCTAGCCATATCTAGGAAAACCAAAGTTCCAAAGGCTGGGCCTAATATCGTGTATAAGAGGTCATACAATACGTTTTGTAGTGATTATTATGTTTTTGATGTAAATCATATTTGCTGGTCTTTGGTTTGTAATAAGGAGCAACCAGACGCTGCACTTGACACATTTATGAAATTGCTTATTCCAGTTAGTAATAATAATGTACCCATTAAGAAAATGACTGTAAAAACTGTTCAATCCCCATGGATTGATGAGGAATTGAAAAATTGTGTGTATGGTTGAGAGGGATGAGGCAAAAGGTATGGCAAATAAGTCTGGCAGCACATCCGATTGGCAAACGTACTGTAAATTGAGAAATCATGTGACTAAACTGAATAAAAAGAAGAACAAACTATAATATGAAACAAAGATGAATTATAGTACAAATGTTTGGAGCACCTTAAATTACATTTTGGGCAAAAAGGCAAACTAAGCTCCTTTATTCATTCAATCAGATGGCTCATTCATCACAAAACCCACTGATATTTAATGATTTTTCAAATTGGCAATATTAGCAAACTTAAGCATGACATGCCAGGAAAAAACACTGACACTACACATCCAAGTATATCTGACCAAATTATGAAAGATACCAATGTAATTTTGAATTCCGTAAAGTCGTTGTGGAAGGCCACTAGGTGGAAGCAGTATATGTGCAAAGTTTTAGACATATCCAATGAACCATTGCATTACTGTTCAAAATGTTGTATCCAGTCTGCCCAAATGTGGTTGGTTTATTGATACATTTTCAAGTACAAAACTGTGCACTCTCCTCAAACAATACTATGGTATTATTTCACTGTAATAGCTACTGTAAATTGAACAGTGCAGTTAGATTAACAGGAATGTAAGCTTTCTGCCCATATAAGATATGTCCTGGGAAATGTTCTTGTTACTTACAATGTCATGCTAATCACATTAGCGCACGTTAGCTCAAGCATCCTGATGGCGGGACACCATCCTGTAAAGGTTAACATAGAGCTACAGTTGGTTTCAGAATGGGTAAATTAGTCCTACATATTTCAAAAACGGAATAATGTGGAAATTGAGCAAGTAACCCTGTATTGTAAACAGTCATGGTCAAGACATATTGATACAACAGTAGCTAAGATGGGGAGAAGTCTGTCCATAATAAAGTGCTACTCTGCCTTCTTAACAACACTATCAACAAGGCCAGTCCTACAGGCCCTAATTTTGTCACACCTGGACTACTGTTCAATCGTGTGGTCAGGTAAATTGGCTCAGAACAGGGGAGCATGGCAGGCCCTTAAATGTACACAGAAATGAATGGTAAATAATGTATTGTGTCATTTTGGAGTCCCTTTTACCGTAAATAATAATAGAATATGTTTCTGAACACTTCTACATTAATATGGATGTTACCATGATTACAGATAATCATTAATGAATTGTGAATAGTGATGAGTGAGAAAGTTATAGATGCACAAAATCATGCCCCCAAAACATGCTAACCTCTCACCATTACATTAACACGGGACGTTAGCATTTGTTTGGAGGGTATGATATTTATGCTTCTCTAACTTTCTCACTCATCATTATTCACAATTCATGATAATCCGTAATCATGGTAGCCACATTAATATAGAAGTGTTCAGAGACATATTGTATTATTATTTACAATAAAAGTGACTCCAAAAGTACACAATACATGACTTACTATTAATTTATATTGAGTACAGCATTATCCAAAACACATAACCACTGCAAATGCATCCAACAAGTTTGTAGAGTCACAAGCTTAATGTGGTCATTGCATGCTAAAGGAAAATGGGACCAAATACTACACTATTGTCCAAATACTTATGACAGCTTCAAATGGAGGGACTCAATGCATAAAGTGCTTTCATTTCGAAATGGGAAAACAGTTTTGAAAATAACATAAAATAAAAGGTGACATTTTCTACTGTCACCTCAAACATTCTTTTCGTAGCTGCTTGACGAATAACTTTCCCCTCGGGGATCAATAAAGTATCTATCTACAGTGGGGAGAACAAGTATTTGATACACTGCCGATTTTGCAGGTTTTCCTACTTACAAAGCATGTAATCCAGAAATCCAGAAAATCACATTGTATGATTTTTAAATAATTAATTTGCATTTTATTGCAGGACATAAGTATTTGATCACCTACCAACCAGTAAGAATTCCGGCTCTCACAGAACTGTTAGTTTTTCTTTAAGAAGCCCTCCTGTTCTCCACTCATTACCTGTATTAACTGCACCTGTTTGAACTCGTTACCTGTATAAAAGACCTGTCCACACACTCAATCAAACAGACTCCAACCTCTCCACAATGGCCAAGACCAGAGAGCTGTGTAAGGACATCAGGGATAAAATTGTAGACCTGCACAAGGCTGGGATGGGCTACAGGACAATAGGCAAGCAGCTTGGTGAGAAGGCAACAACTGTTGGAGCAATTATTAGAAAATGGAAGAAGTTCAAGATGACGGTCGGTTCAAAGTTCAAATCTCCCTCGGTCTGGGGCACCATGCAAGATCTCAACTCGTGGGGCATCAATGATCATGAAGAAGGTGAGGGATCAGCCCAGAACTACATGGCAGGACCTGGTCAATGACCTGAAGAGAGCTGGGACCACAGTCTCAAAGAAAACCATTAGTAACACACTACGCCGTCATGGATAAAAATCCTGCAGCGCACGCAAGGTCCCCCTGCTCAAGCCAGCGCATGTCCAGGCCCGTCTGAAGTTTGCCAATGACCATCTGGATGATCCAGAGGAGGAATGGGAGAAGGTCATGTGGTCTGATGAGACAAAAATAGAGCTTTTTGGTCTAAACTCCACTCGCCGTGTTTGGAGGAAGAAGAAGGATGAGTACAACCCCAAGACCACCATCCCAACCGTGAAGCATGGAAGTGGAATTCTTTGGGGATGCTTTTCTGCAAAGGGGACAGGACGACTGCACCGTATTGAGGGGAGGATGGATGGGGCCATGTATCGCGAGATCTTGGCCAACAACCTCCTTCCCTCAGTAAGAGCATTGAAGATGGGTCGTGGCTGGGTCTTCCAGCATGACAACGACCCGAAACACACAGCCAGGGCAACTAAGGAGTGGCTCCGTAAGAAGCATCTCAAGGTCCTGGAGTGGCCTAGCCAGTCTCCAGACCTGAACCCAATAGAAAATCTTTGGAGGGAGCTGAAAGTCCGTATTGCCCAGCGACAGCCCCGAAACCTGAAGGATCTGTATGGAGGAGTGGGCCAAAATCCCTGCTGCAGTGTGTGCAAACCTGGTCAAGAACTACAGGAAACATATGATCTCTGTAATTGCAAACAAAGGTTTCTGTACCAAATATTAAGTTCTGCTTTTCTGATGTATCAAACACTTATGTCATGCAATAAAATGCAAATGAATTACTTAAAAATCATACAATGTGATTTTCTGGATTTTTGAAGAGTACCTATGATAAAAATTACAGACTTCTACATGCTTTGTAAGTGGGAAAACCTGCAAAATCGGCAGTGTATCAAATACTTGTTCTCCCCACTGTATCTATCTATCTATCTATCTATCTATCTATCTATCTATCTATCTATCTATCTATCTATCTATCTATCTATCTATCTATCTATCTATCTATCTATCTATCTATCTGATCTCAAATCCAAAATGCTGCAGTATAGAGCCAAATAGATTTAGCTAGATTTAGCTGCACTGTCCAAATAAATACGTAGCGGAGTGTATATTATAGGGTGATATATCACCCTTTCCTCTTGGTTTTACAGTCTGGGAATCATGCAGCATACCTAAAGGATGGCCAATTTACTAATATCACAAACAAATAATGGAAAATGCATCAAACTCACACATAAATATGCATACATTTCAGCTCCAGTGATCACAGCCTGGAAACGTGACCAAATCTCGAAACAGCTATGAAATGTATGTGTGTGTGTGTGCGTGTGCATGTGTGTGTGTTGTAGGTAGCCTAGTGGTTAAGAGCATTGGGCCAATAACCGAAAGGTCACTGGTTTGAATCCCTGAGCTGAATAGATTACAAATCTGTCAATATGCCCTTGAGCCAGGCACTTAACCCGAATTGCTCCTATAATTCACTCTGGATAATAGCGTCTGCTAAATTACCAAAGTGTATGCCTGCCTGCAGGCTGAGCAAATATTTCATTAAATGTGTTTTTTGTTTACTTTGTTACATAGCCTGGTCTTGTTATTCTGATTCCGCTGTGGAATGGTTTGCTTGGAAGAACTCTGGCCTCTCTGCAGACCTGGGGCCTCATTTATAAATGTTGCATAGGCACCAAATATGCCCCAAAACATGTCTGCGCCAGTTTTCAAGCAGAAGTTGGCATTTATAAAAACTGAACTTGACATGAGAATGTGCTTAATCTCCCGTAAAACGTTTGTCATGTCTTGCATTTCATATATGTATTTCAATTGCAGTTAGCGCCTCACAGTGGTCAATTGTATATCAACATTTTAACTGTTCTCAGTTCAGTAATCGCTAAAGTTTGTAATTGGTTCTAATTGTCATGTGACACAGGTCAGAGTTTGCAGTCAACCATTTTGTCATTCAGAAAACATGCTGCAAGCATACAATAGTTTCCTTCTCAAGAAAGTTTTGTATCTTTAACCATCTTCTTGTGTTAAGCCTTGGAGAAGCTTTGCTTGTGAGTATTTCAATTATGAACATTCTAGCAACATTTCTGTGTATATTGTGTGAAAATCGATAGAGTTGTGGCACTATTTAGCACAAACAGATCACTGTGTTTCTGTGCACTATTGTGCTAGTGAGAGTTATGTAGCATTACTACTCTGTTACTTCATTAGCATAGCTTCTTGTCATTGTTTTACTTACCTTTTTACAGCATTGACATTATCTACATGTAATTACTTATATAGAGTATTTACACTATTTACATGTATATCCTGTGTTGTAATTGGCATGATTATAAGCACATCCTTTGTTTGTAATTTCAGTTTCACAAAATAAGAAGGAAAACGTCTACAGAGTAAAGCCTTTTTGAAACTACTCTCGACTACTCCGACTTTGTTTAGCTATCTGTCAATTCTTGCCAGACACGCACGCGGAGGACAGAATAGTGAAAAAGCAGCATCACGACGGGCAAAACATAGAAGATACTCCTCGTCTTTCCTCATCATTCATCTTCCTACGCTGATCACGCCTAACAGAGGTTCCCAGCACGCACAAGATGGACGACAAAGAGAAAGAAGAGAGTCACCCTAATTTCCAACCTCAACATGTTACTAGCCAATCGTATGAAACCCGCTCAGCAGTATCACGCTCTTCTAAGAGCTCAAGTAAGTCATCAGCAAGTATGGCAGCAGCTAAAGCAAGAGCAAGAGCCGAAGCTGTGCGAGCTCAGTTTGATTTAGTGAAGAGAGAAGCTCAGGTAATGCTTGAAAGGGCCCAGTTAGAAGCTGAGCTAGTCTCACTAAAACATGAGAAGGAAGTCACAGCAGCGTTAGTTGAAGCCAGAATACTAGAGTCTGCAGCAGCTGAGTTAGAGTCAAAAGGAAGTATTAAATCTGAGGATCTTGTTGTTGTTCCCAATGATTCTAAAGAACAGCGCACAAGTGATTATGTTGAGCGTCATTCTAGAATACACTCTAGCCAGCTTTCACTCTCAAAAGTAGCGCCCGCTGACACATGTCCTCAGCAAGTTTACTGTTTTCCCGAACCGTTCAACACAAACAGTGCAGGCGAGACAAATACACCGGCCCACAACCATCATGAATTCAACCATGCTAAAAGGAACACTGCTTCAGAAAAAACTTCCCAAACCAACCCTCCGGCTCACTACGTACACTCTCCTTACCAAGCAGCCCAAATTCCCATTCCTTTCACTAACAACGCTACACATCAGCCTTCCGGCTCCAGCCATGCCGATCTGACTGATATAGCCAGATACCTGGTGAGACGCGAACTCGTGACTTCCGGGCTCATCAAGTTTGACGATCGTCCAGAAAACTACTGGGCTTGGAAGTCTTCCTTTCGCCATGCCATGGAAGGGCTAAACCTCACAGCCAGCGAAGAACTCGACCTCCTCACAAAGTGGTTAGGCCCTCAGTCAACAGAACACATAAAAAGAATCAGAGCTGTTTACGTAAGCGACCCAATCACAGGGCTTAAGATGGCGTGGTTACGCCTTGAGGAGTGTTTTGGCTGTCCTGAAATAATAGAGAAAGCTCTCTTTGACAAACTAGAAACATTTCCCAAAATTAGTAACAAAGACCCCTTAAGACTCAGAGAGCTAGGCGACCTGCTAAGAGAGCTTGAGGCAGCAAAAATGGATGGCTACTTACCTGGGCTGACTTACCTCGACACGGCACGTGGCGTAAATCCCATCGTTGAAAAGTTGCCGTATAATCTTCAAGAGAAATGGATGGCACAAGGCTCTCAGTACAAGATCCAGCACCAAGTTCCCTTTCCCCCATTCACTTTCTTCACCAGCTTCGTGTGTCGTGAAGCGCACACACGCAACGATCCAAGCTTCGCTCTGACCTCATCTGGTCCTACTCCAATCAAGCAAGACCATCCTGTGAAAAGGTATGGATACAGCAAGAGCATGGTTTCCACCCATAAAACGGAGATCTCACCTTCACACTCCACTGGTATGCCAGAGTTTCAGTGCAGTAAACTAGATGTGGACAGACAATGCCCGATTCATAAAAAGCCTCATCCTCTTAGACGATGCCGAGGTTTCAGAATGAAGACCATAGAAGATCGGAAAGCGTTCTTAAGGGAGAATGGAATATGCTTCAGGTGTTGTTCTTCAAACAATCACGTGGCAAAAGATTGTAAAGTGTCCGTCCAGTGCAAAGACTGTGATAGTTACAGTCATGTCACAGCCCTACACCCTGGTCCACCCACGTGGACGGTGAAAGTTCCCGAGTCAGAGGATGGCGGGGAGGAAGAGCGAGAGAAAACACCACCCGCCATCAACTCCAAATGCACTGAAGTATGTGGGGATGCTCAAAACTTTCGCTCCTGCTCTAAAATCTGCCTCATTAACGTGTTTCCCCAAGGCTGCCCAGAACAGTCAGTAAAAGTATATGCCATTCTCGACGATCAGAGCAATAGATCGCTTGCTAGATCTGAGTTCTTTGATCAGTTTAATCTGAAGAGCACAGACTCTCCCTACACTCTTCGTACTTGCGCTGGAGTAACAGAGATGTCTGGTAGAAGAGCTACACACTTCATTGCTCAGTCACTCGATGGAAGCCTCAGTGTGCCACTCCCTACGCTCATTGAGTGCAACTATATGCCAGACGAAAGGTCAGAGATACCCACTCCCGAGGCAGCAAAGCATCACCCACACCTGAAGACTATAGCTCACCTCATTCCCGCACTCGACCCTAAAGCCCACATCCTCCTCCTCCTGGGTCGTGACATCCTGCAGGTTCACAAGGTGAGAGAGCAACGCAACGGACCACGTAATGCCCCTTATGCTCAGAGACTGGACTTCGGCTGGGTTGTAGTTGGTGACGTCTGTCTGGGTGCTGCCCATAAGCCAACAGCTGTCAGCACATATCGTACAAACATCCTCGAGAACGGTCGTCCATCTCACTTCGACCCATGTCCAAATAACTTCTTCCTTCAAGAAAAGGTAAAGGCAGACACTCCAAAGAGCCAACATCACAGTCACCCTCCTCTCAGCCGACTCCCATCACACAGTCTTACTACATGTCCTGTAAGCTCCTCCCTGGGCAGCATGGTCTTTGAGAGAACACAGGACGACAATAGAGTAGCACCTTCCATTGAGGACAGAAGATTCATTCAACTGATGGACAAACAGATGTTTATAGATGATACAAACAGCTGGGTGGCTCCTCTTCCATTTCGCACACCACGCCCTCGACTCCCAAACAACAGAGAGCAAGCTCTCAGCCGCCTCACCTCTCTGTGTCGTACACTCGAAAAGAAGCCTGAAATGAAAGAACACTTTGTAGCTTTCATGCAGAAGGTCTTCGATAACAATCATGCTGAATTGGCTCCAACGCTGAGTGAGGGAGAGGAAGCCTGGTATTTACCTACCTTTGGAGTTTATCACCCACGTAAACCAGGTCAAATCAGAGTCGTATTTGACTCGAGCGCTCAGTACCTAGGCGTTTCATTGAATGACGTGTTGCTCACTGGGCCCGACTTAAATAACAGCCTGCAAGGAGTTCTGTTACGCTTCAGACGGGAGCAGGTAGCCATCACTGTGGACATAGAACAGATGTTCCACAGCTTCATCGTCAAGAAGGTCATAGGAACTATCTCAGATTCCTGTGGTTCGAAGATAATGACACAAGCAAAAACATTGTTGAGTATAGAATGAGGGTACATGTATTTGGCAATAGCCCTTCACCTGCCATTGCTATGTATGGTCTTCGACGTGCAGCTTTACATGGAGAATCTGAATTCGGTGCAGAGGCAAAGCACTTCGTAGAGAGGGACTTTTATGTTGACGATGGACTCAAGTCACTGCCCTCTGCTCATGAATCCATTAGCCTGCTCAAAGCCACACAAGGGATGCTTGCCATGTCAAACCTGAGACTCCATAAGATAGCGTCAAACTGTTCCGCAGTCATGCTAGCCTTTCCCTCACAAGACTATGCGAAAGGCCTGAAAGATCTCGACTTAGACATGGATACCCCCCCTGTCCAACACAGTCTCGGGTTAAGCTGGGATATCAGCAGTGACACCTTTACTTTCAACATTGCTGTTAGTGACAAGCCATTTACACGTAGAGGTGTTCTTGCAACGGTCAACAGCATATTTGACCCCCTTGGTTTGGTCGCGCCCATCACCATCCAAGGAAAGCTGATGCTCAGAGAACTCACCAGCTCCACCACTGACTGGGAGGCTCCTCTCCCTGCTGAAAAAGAAGCAGAATGGAAGGCATGGAGAGATTCACTAGAAGACCTCAAACTATTCAAAACTCCTCGTGCTTACACTGCTACATCTCTTTCCACCTCCAAGAGAAAGGAAATACATGTGTTCTCAGATGCTTCAGTGCAAGCCATCGCAGCCGTTGCATATGTAAAAGTAACTGATCTTGACGGAGTGTGCCACATTGGTTTCATCATGGGTAAAGCCAAGCTAGCTCCTCAGGCAGTCCACACCATTCCAAGACTGGAGCTATGCGCCGCTGTTCTGGCAATCGAGGTCGCAGAGTTAGTTTTGCAAGAGCTTGACATCCAGCCGGACGCTCTGGAATTTTACACCGATAGCAAGGTGGTGTTGGGGTACATCTGCAATGAAACCAGGAGGTTTTACGTATACGTCAGTAACAGAGTACAACGTATTCGAGGATTCTCTCACCCCGAGCAATGGCATTATGTCCCAACTAGTCTTAACCCTGCAGATGTTGCAACCAGGTCAATACCTGCAGCACTCCTTTCAGAAACCACTTGGTTCACTGGTCCTGCCTTCCTCCAGCATCCTGTCTCAACACACAACACACAGGAGGCATCTTTCAACCTCGTTGATCCAGATTCCGATGCTGAGGTACGGACTCTTGTTACCAAATGCACCAGCGCAAACACTATTTTTGGCTCACATCGTTTCGACAGATTTTCCTCATGGAAGTCTCTCATCAGAGCTACAGCATATCTCATACACGTTGCCCAGACCTTTAAGAAGACAGACACTTGTAGAGGCTGGCACCGCTGTAGAAGGTCTCACACCGCTGATCTGCAGTCGCAAGCAAGACACGCTATAATTGGATGTGTGCAAGGAGAAGCATACAAAGAGGAGTTCACTTGTCTTCAGAAAGAAAAGGACATCCCTAGGAATAGTTCCTTGAAGAAGTTGAATCCTATCCTTGACTCCAATGGTCTGCTAAGAGTCGGCGGTCGACTTAAAGAAGCCGAGCTCGATATAACGCAGAAGCATCCACTCATCATCCCGAGTTGCAGTCACATAGCTATACTATTGACCAACTACTACCACGACAGAGTGAAGCATCAAGGCCGCGTCTTCACCGAAGCAGCTTTACGCTCAGATGGCATTTGGATAGTTGGAGCAAGAAGGTGCATCAACAGCATACTTCGTAAGTGTGTCACCTGAAACAAGCTACGCGGAAGAACAGCAGAGAATGGCTGATCTTCCCTCTGACCGTGTCAGCACAGAACCACCTTTCACTAACATTGGGTTGGACGTGTTTGGACCCTGGAGCATTACTACTCGACGCACTCGTGGAGGCCAAGCTAACAGTAAAAGGTGGGCAGTCATCTTTACATGTTTAAGTGTACGAGCCATTCACATCGAGCTTATAGAGTCAATGGATACGTCCAGCTTCGTCAATGCACTGCGCCGCTTCTTCGCTCTACGCGGCCCCGTAAAACAGATCCGCTCTGATTGCGGCACGAATTTCAGAGGAGCGTGCAAAGAGTTGAATATGCTCTTGGTAGAACCTGACAATCCAAGTTTGTCACGGTTCCTTAGCGATGAAGGTTGCACCTGGATCTTTAATCCACCCCACTCTTCTCACATGGGTGGTGCATGGGAGAGGATGATTGGGATATCAAGAAGAATCCTAGACTCCATGCTTTCACAAGTTGGTCCTTCACGTCTCACTCACGAGCTATTGTCTACTCTCATGGCAGAGGTGTGTGCCATAGTCAACGCCAGACCTCTTGCACCTATATCTTCAGATCCCGATTCACCTTACCTTCTCACACCTGCAATGATCCTTACTCAGAAGGTCTGCACTCCTCATCCTCCTTCCGGGTCTTTTGAGAACACTGATCTCTATCGCCAACAATGGAGAAGGGTTCAGCACCTTGCCAATACATTCTGGAACAGATGGAGGCGTGAGTACTTAGCGACTCTGCAAACACGCTGCAAATGGCAGAACAGTAAGCCCAACATCAAAGAAGGTGATCTGGTACTGCTAAAGGATAATCAAGTCAAGAGGAACGAGTGGCCTATGGCTCTCGTCTCCAAGGCCTTCTCAGGCTCTGATGGAAAGGTCAGGAAACTTGAACTGAAGGTCACCAAAGGTGGCACTGCTAAAACGTACTTCAGGCCCATCACAGAAGTAGTGCTTCTCATGTCCCCTTAAGTTTACTAATGAGTTACTTACTTACGCTTATGCTCATTGGTTCTTAACCTCTCAGTTATTGGTAAAATGAAAGTGCTATTGTGTTCAATACCAGACGGGGAGTGTCATGTCTTGCATTTCATGTATGTATTTCAATTGCAGTTAGCGCCTCACAGTGGTCAATTGTATATCAACCTTTTAACTGTTCTCAGTTCAGTAATCGCTAAAGTTTGTAATTGGTTCTAATTGTCATGTGACACAGGTCAGAGTTTGCAGTCAACCATTTTGTCATTCAGAAAACATGCTGCAAGCATACAATAGTTTCCTTCTCAAGAAAGTTTTGTATCTTTAACCATCTTCTTGTGTTAAGCCTTGGAGAAGCTTTGCTTGTGAGCATTTCAATTATGAACATATTCTAGCAAAATTTCTGTGTATATTGTGTGAAAATCGATAGAGTTGTGGCACTATTTAGCACAAACAGATCACTGTGTTTCTGTGCACTATTGTGCTAGTGAGAGTTATGTAGCATTACTACTCTGTTACTTCATTAGCATAGCTTCTTGTCATTGTTTTACTTACCTTTTTACAGCATTGACATTATCTACATGTAATTACTTATATAGAGTATTTACACTATTTACATGTATATCCTGTGTTGTAATTGGCATGATTATAAGCACATCCTTTGTTTGTAATTTCAGTTTCACAAAATAAGAAGGAAAACGTCTACAGAGTAAAGCCTTTTTGAAACTACTCTCGACTACTCCGACTTTGTTTAGCTATCTGTCAATTCGTGCCAGACACGCACGCGGAGGACAGAATAACGTTAGACCATGTGTACGCACCGTATCTAGTGGTGGAAGTATTGCATTGCAAGTAAGAACTAACCTAGTAGTAGCATTGTACAAATGGAGAATATATGATGACATTCTAATACATATAAAAAAAAATGGTAGCTAAATATAATAACAAGATGCAATCATTTGCCGTTAGTTAGAACAGCTAAAATCCATTTATTTTCTTTTTGCATTAAAAAAAAAAGTAGAAAAGTAATCTATTTACTACTATTTATTTTGATGGTTTCATCCTCGCAAAATAGACTACAGAAAGTTAGGATTGGCTACCATTCGTCCCATCTCTTATTTAACTGAACCTACTTCACAGTAGCCTAGTAAATAGATAAGCTATTTCAAGTACTTTGCTCTATGCGATCCAATCTGAAGTGCAGTTTAATGATAGAACAGACGGTTCACCTTGTCCATTCACTACGTCTGAATATTGTAATATAATCTCTCAAGTAGACAATATGTGACTCGTTTCAGGAAACTAGGCTTATGTTGCATAATTCACAGGAGAGGCATTTGAATATAAACTAAAATACGAGCCTAGTTGGTTTAGCCACGGAAAAAGACAGGAACCGAGAGATTAGTTCAGATTGGTCTGTCATGTAGCACGCTTGTCTATAACATGAGCTAGTCAGTATGTGTAGGTAATCCTTTCTAACAGAGCTTTTTTGAAGGATATAACATAGTAACAATGCAAAAGTGTTGCTCTCCACTTTCTGGAGGACCGAGCTTTGAAATCAGTTGAATGCACTGTGGAATTAGAGTATGATAGCTGAGGAGATGGAGAAAATTCTGCCGTTTGATTGCAAATATGCAGAGGGAATTGAAAAGAGGCTGTTGTATAAAACACCTGTCTCCGGATTACATCTTCAAACTGACAGAGAGGGAGAAGCATCCATCCATGTATATGGGTAAGATAGTCTAGGTAGCTACAATTTCAGAAATTATAAATTTCTAATTTAAAGTGTACTGCTCGCTAGCTAACGTTACGTGTATGATCTGTGTAATAATATTATTTGTATCTCAGACCCATTTGCATAGCCTAATAGTTATAGCCTAATGTTAACTAGCTAGCTTACACCTGGTTGGTTAGCTACCTGTAGATTCATCCCGGGTAGTAACATTATGAGTTGGGATTATGGTGCATTGTTTAGCTAGCTAGCTACATGTCTAAACAAAAGACTCCACTATACAATTAACCAGTTCACTACACCTTCTGTATCCTGTGCATGTGACAAACCAACTTTGATATTATTTGATATGGTATTTGTTTACCAGAGATGGTAATGTGAAGAACATGACCTGAACTAAAGTCAAATTAGGATATAATGTTAGGCCAACGAGACAGTGTCCAAGTTCTTCAATTCTCCGGTAGAAGCTATTTTCTGTAATTGCCTCGCCATTAACTTGTAAATAAGGATTACATTTTTATTTACATTTTTTTACTATTTATTTATTTAACTAGGCAAGTCAGTTAAGAACAAGTTCTTATTTACAATGACGGCCTACCTACAGGGTCAGCCCCTGGAGCAAATTAGGGTTATGTGCCTTGCTCAAGGACACATCCACAGGTTTTTCACCTTGTCGGCTCAGGGAATCGGTCCAGCAACCTTACGCCCAACGCTCTACCCACTAGGCCATTGGTTTTCAATCTTTTTTTCCGGCGACCCACATTTCCAAAATGACAAACCATCGCGACCCAAATTACATGAAAAAGTGTTTTCAAATACACCGTTTTCCTATCATTATTAATTATTTGTAGGAGTATTAACAGAGGAAACCCTTTCTAGTTGTCATCAGTAATAACACAACACTCATTCACTCAATATTGACAGCATACTGTCACAGACCTGTGTATTATAAAAAAAATATATAATCACTAAAATAACCAAGATCTTGTCATTTTCAAATATTACTCTTATTATTTTACTAACATTAGGTGCTAATGTTAGTAATATTACAGTCCAGTCAGTATTACAGTCCAGTCAGGTGTGCAGGATGAGAGCGCAATGCGCATATCAGATGCAGAGTTCAGTCTATTTCTGTGCTTTGTCTTTATTTTTGGAAGACTTCACATTTGTAAGTGGTTGTGAAAGGCAAAAGCAACAAAATGCTTTACTTAGCACTGGATATTCCGATGTGATGCTGAGCCAGAATGACGATAACTTCATGCATGCGTGTCGACTTTTCATACTAATATAAATTCCTGAGTGAATGACTACGTAAGTTAAGTCTAAGAATTACTTACAATATTGCATGTGATATAATATAACAACTGTACATGAATATGTATATACAGACCTGAATGAATAAAGTGATGAGTGAACGAGTGATTACAGACCAGAGTTACTCACGGATGGATGCATAATTGATAAACTAGGTCCTAACACCCCAACAGTTCCAGGTCTATGTTGACGACGGCACGCCACCCAGGTGAGGAATTAAATAGTCTAACAGCCGCCGGCAGGAAGGACCTCCTGTAGCGCTCTCTGGCACACCGTGGTGGGATCAGTCTGTGACTGAAGGTGCTCCTCTGCATCATAACCATGGCATGCAGAGATTGGGTGACGTTGTCCATGATGGCCAGCAGTTTGGCCAGGATCTGTCTCTCCGCCACCTCCTCTAGAGTGTCAAGGCTAATCCCCAAAACAGAGCTAACCTTCCTGATAAGCTTATTTACCCGAGAAGCATCACCGGCTTTTATGTTGGCGCCCCAGCACACCACTGCAAAAAATATGGCACTTGCCACCACAGACTGGTAGAAGGTATGCAGTAGTTTACTGCACACGTTGAAGGACCTGAGCCTCCTCAGAAAGTAGAGTCGGCTCTGGCCCTTTTTGTACAGAGCCCCGGTGTTACCAGCCCATTCCAGGCTGTTGTCCATATGGACTCCCAGGAACTTGTATGACCCAACCATTTCCTCATCCATCCCCTGTATATGGACTGCAGTCAGTTGGACCTTGGTTTTCCTGAAGTCCACCACCATCTCCTTTGTTTTGCTGATGTTGAGCTGAAGTTGGTTCTGCTCACACCACAACACAAAGTCATTGATTGTGCTCCTGTACTCCTCCTCCTGCCCAACCCTGATGCACCCTACAATTGCAGAGTCATCCGAGAACTTCTGTAGGTGGCATGTTTCAGAGTTATATCTGATCTCCGAGGTGTAGAGGGGGGACAGGACCGTTCCCTGGGGGGGCCCTGTGTTGCTCACTGCCCGTTCTGACACACAGCTCTGTAGTCGCACAAATTGTGCGACTCTCATTCAGCAGGGCCTTCAGGTCAGGTAGTCCGTGACCCAGGAGACTAAAGGTGCTTCCACTTTCATCCTCTTCATCTTCTCACCCAGTAGCAGGGGCTGAATGGTGTTGAAGGCACTGGAGAAGTCAAAAAACATAACCATCACAGTACAACCTGCGTTGTCCAGGTGAGAGTAGGCCCTCAGCAGAAGGTAGATGATTGCATCATCCACCCCGATGTTGCGCTGATATGCAAACTGCAGGGGGTCCAGTGATGTACACACCAGGGATCTGGGTCTTCATGATGTGGGATGTTCGCGCTACATGTCTGAAGTCATTCAGGTAGTGGGGTGCGCCTTCTTGGGCACTGGGACGAGGCAGGATGTTTTCAACAGCACAGGGACCCTTTCTAGGGTCAAGCTAATGTTGAAGGGTCGCTGGAGTATTCCACACAATTGGTCAGCACAGGCCCTAAGCACCCTTGGGCTGATGCCATCAGGGCCCGCCGCTTTCCACTGATGTAGTCTCTCCAGCTCTCTCTTCACTTGGTTGGTGGTGAAAGCCAGCCCATGTGGGGAGGTGGGGGGAAGAGGGGTGTTGAGGATCAGTCCAGAGGGAGCAGGGGTGGAGGTGGGGTTGTGAGCAAAGTGGCGGTGGGACAGCCGTGAGGGTGTGTGGCCTGGGGAGCTGGAGGGGAGGTGGACAGGGCCAGTATCGAACCTCTTAAAAAATTGGTTCAGCTCATTGGCTCTGTCCTGGGTCCCCTCCGTCTGCCCACTGTTTGACTTGGGCAGTGATATTTCTCATACCCTTCCACACCTCTCTCACCTGGCTCTGCCTCAGCTTGTCCTCCATCTTCTCCTTGTGCCCTCTCTTCCTCTCAGCAATCCGCAACTTCAGCTCCCTCTGGACGCATTTCAATTTGTCCCTGTCCCCCTCCTTGAAGGCCCTATTCTTCTCATTCAGCAGGGCCTTCAGGTCACTGGTGACCCAGGGTTTATTATTTGGAAAACAGCATACCTTCCTGGTGGGTACAGTGTTGTCTACACAAAAATGTATATAGTCCTATATCAACTTGCAATATTTATTTATTTATTTAATATAATTTTCCACCTAACACTTTGTAACAATGTATAGTGTACATATTCAACCATTCACCCATACTATACAATGTCTTTTTATAGCTTTTTGCACTCCAGACTTCTTGTATTTTTATACTTTTTCATACTGCCGCACTATGCATCATGTATCGTGTATCTGTCTTTTGTGTATTTTCGTTCTGGCATTTTGCACCTGCCCTGTGTTTTAACGTAGCTGCTTGAAGAAGAAATATCCCCTCAGGATCAAAAAGTACCTATCTATCTATATACAGTGGGGAGAACAAGTATTTGATACACTGCCGATTTTGCAGGTTTTCCTACTTACAAAGCATGTAGAGGTCTGTAATTTTAATCATAGGTACACTTCAACTGTGAGAGACGGAATCTAAAACAAAAATGCAGAAAATCATTGTATGATTTTTAAATAATTAATTTGCATTTTATTGCATGACATAAGTATTTGATCACCTACCAACCAGTAAGAATTCCGTCTCTCACAGACCTGTTAGTTTTTCTTTAAGAAGCCCTCCTGTTCTCCACTCATTACCTGTATTAACTGCGCCTGTTTGAACTCGTTACCTGTATAAAAGACACCTGTCCACACACTCAATCAAACGGACTCCACACACTCAATCAAACAGCTGTGTAAGGACATCAGGGATACAATTGTAGACCTGCACAAGGCTGGGATGGGCTACAGGACAATAGGCAAGCAGCTTGGTGAGAAGGCAACAACTGTTGGCGCAATTATTAGAAAATGGAAGAAGTTCAAGATGACGGTCAATCTCCCTTGGTCTGGGGCACCATGCAAGATCTCACCTCGTGGGGCATCAATGATCATGAGGAAGGTGAGGGATCAGCCCAGAACTACATGGCAGGACCTGGTCAATGACCTGAAGAGAGCTGGGACCACAGTCTCAAAGAAAACCATTAGTAACACACTGCGCCGTCATGGATTAAAATCCTGCAGCGCACGCAAGGTCCCCCTGCTCAAGCCAGCGCATGTCCAGGCCCGTCTGAAGTTTGCCAATGACCATTTGGATGATCCAGAGGAGGAATGGGAGAAGGTCATGTGGTCTGATGAGACAAAAATAGAGCTTTTGGGTCTAAACTCCACTCGCCGTGTTTGGAGGAAGAAGAAGGATGAGTACAACCCCAAGAACACCATCCCAACCGTGAAGCATGGAGGTGGAAACATCATTCTTTGGGGATGCTTTTCTGCAAAGGGGACAGGACGACTGCACCGTATTGAGGGGAGGATGGATGGGGCCATGTATCGCGAGATCTTGGCCAACAACCTCCTTCCCTCAGTAAGAGCATTGAAGATGGGTCGTGGCTGGGTCTTCCAGCATGACAACGACCCGAAACACACAGCCAGGGCAACTAAGGAGTGGCTCTGTAAGAAGCATCTCAAGGTCCTGGAGTGGCCTAGCCAGTCTCCAGACCTGAACCCAATAGAAAATCTTTGGAGGGAGCTGAAAGTCCGTATTGCCCAGTGACAGCCCCGAAACCTGAAGGATCTGTATGGAGGAGTGGGCCAAAATCCCTGCTGCAGTGTGTGCAAACCTGGTCAAGAACTACAGGAAACGTATGATCTCTGTAATTGCAAACAAAGGTTTCTGTACCAAATATTAAGTTCTGCTTTTCTGATGTATCAAATACTTATGTCATGCAATAAAATGCAAATTAATTACTTAAAAATCATACAATGTGATTTTCTGGATTTTTGTTTTAGATTCCGTCACTCACAGTTGAAGAGTACCTATGATAAAAATTACAGACTTCTACATGCTTTGTAAGTGGGAAAACCTGCAAAATCGGCAGTGTATCAAATACTTGTTCTCCCCACTGTATCTGTAAAGTGAAGACATTGTCAGCTATATGATATGTTCACTGGCTAGTCAGCTAACATAACATTAGCTAGCTAGCTAACAAGCTAGAAACTAAGTAAAACAATGTTTAGAAAGTTGCTTTTAGTTGCTTTTAGATGGACATATAGTACGGTGGGTTTTGTTAAGGTCGCGTCAATTCAAATCTGGTATTGGAACAAAAGGATTACTACACAGTTTAAATCAGCTATGTATTTTATTCTAGCAAACCCTTAAATGGTAAGTATGAAATTCGTATATACAGGCTCACTGTGACACCACGCAGGGCAAACGAGAGCAGAGCTAGAGAAGAGAGAGAGAGAGAGAGAATGAGAGCGAGCAAAAACAGAGCTGTCCTATCCTTTGTTCTTCCTTAAATACTCCAGACAGAATAGTTCCCGCTCATTGCTGGCCTGTCAGAGTAGAGGCTGAGTGTGGTTTAAACTTACTCAGCCTATCGTTGGCGTGCAGGCTGGTCCCAGTCTCGTGACGCACTCCAGTTGCCGGACGCAGTTGTCCTCTCCGCAGATGTTCTTGTCTCATGTTAGCACAAAAACACAGTTCTATCGTGAAACCCCCAAGCTAGCACATTCCCTCCACATGGCTCCCCCACACACAAGCCTACAGCAGTTCTACAAGTTTTATGATCACACAATACATTCAGTTAATAACTCTTGTTGTAGATTAACATATTAATTAGCTAAGCATGTTCAGCCCTTACAGTTTATTGGTGTTAAAATACACTAGTTATGCTATTTTGGACCACCAGGCTGCTGATGTCATGCAGCCTGAAGTTTTTGTATTAATACTTTTTCTTAACGACAACGACAAGTTTGATGTCGGACGACAATAGAATATTCATTATGTCACTGAGACAACTGTCGATAGACGTAGTACAAACCAGCCTTTAGTCTTCAAATCTTTGGTTGTTTAGTACATGACCTCACATGTGAATCCTTAAAGAGATGGGTGGGGCTAAGTCTTAATAGGGTGTGAACGATGCTGAACCGGTTTAGACAAAGAAGTAGGCTTTCCAGAACATTCAAGGGCCATTTTCTCAAAAGTGAGGTTACAAGTTTATCAACTTTCAAAGCATATTGACTTTCCCATTGTCTATTTTTATCCAAAGTAAAAATCACAATTTCAAAATGTTGCTACATAATTGAGCCGAATTGAGCCGGTAGGTAAAATATTTAATTTATAAACATAATACATATACTGTATCATAACCACTGCATAATCAATTCCTCACCTTTTATGGCCATGATGAGTTCATATTCCCGAAGTAGCCATACAAGAAATTACCATCCTTATCTCTCATTTTATTGGGCCTATTAGATAGAATATTATAATTTAAAGTTTTTGCTCTCCTTGCTCTCTGAAAGGGAGCACGGTTTATAACATACAGTAGAATTTAACAGGTGAACAGACAGTTGATATTTTGCTTTGAAGTGTGTAGGCTTACTGTACCACTTTATGTATAGCCTACTGTAGTAAAACAAATTATTCAGAATTCACTGGCAGTGTAGCATTTTTAGGGTCGGGGAAGAAGTAAATGCAAAATTATTGTTTTACAGGTCCACAACAATTTGCAATTGTTTTTGTCTTTCAGAAATGGTCAGATAGGCTACATCAAATGTCACTGCAAAAGAAAACTTTCTGCCAACACCTCCAAAGATATTTGATCAAGTTAGCCATTGCTATTTCCTTTAGATACTGCCTTGGCCTTATTCCAATACTTCCAAAGTATATATTAGCAAATAAGGGCATTATTGTCACCATAAAGAAGGATAGGCATTTTTCAGGCACTGTTTAAATGCTTGTTCACGTGCTCACAGTTTTACGACAGGTCTGATTTATAATGGGAAACATGTGTATGTATGGCGTGTGCAAGTTTATAAATCTCCATATTTTTGTACATGCACAGTCTTCAGAAATGGTGCACGTATATATTTAGTGTAAAATGTACGTAACGGTTATAAATTAGGCCCCTGGGCAATGTCAGAAATATTAGTTTGCAAGACTGTGTGTTTGTGTGTGTCTGACCTTCCATTTAGCTATACCATTAGTAGTGCTCTGTCAAACGGTTTACCAACAGAGGGCCACAGTTCAGTGGGGAGGGCACAGAGCAATGGAGTGCAGAAAGCCAACCTGTGGTGCGTTACAGACCGACGCACACACCTGCTCATCATTCTGACACCAACATGCAGGACTGGAGGCCTGTCAGAGATCCTTGGCATGGTGGGCAACCCTGCAAGCAAAAGCATGCACACATGCTATCATGTTCGAAGGTAAGATCCAGGCGCAGACCATTTGTCGGAATAACAAATGTTTATTATCACAACAGGGGTAGGCAAAAGACAGGTCAGGGGCAAGCAGAGTTCGGTAATCCAGGGTAGTGGGGTAAAGGTACAAGATGGCAGGCAGGCTCAGGGTCAGGGCAGACAGAGTTCGGTAATCCAGAGTAGTAGGGCAAAGGTACCAGACGGCAGGCAGGCTCAGGGTCAGGGCAGGCAGGAGGGGTCAAAACCGGGAAAATCTGGGAGATAGTAGCAAATAGCAAGGCAGGAGCAAAGGGGAAAACCTCTGGTAGGCTTCAACAAGCAAAACGAACTGGCAACATATTTTTATTTGCCACTAAAATCATAATAAACACTGACAACTAAAATATTGTGTTATTGTTGTTATTGTTATAAATATTAGTAATAAATAATAATATATCAAATCAAATGTTATTGGTCACATACATATGGTTAGCAGATGTTATTGCGAGTGTAGCGAAATGCTTGTGCTTCTGCTCCGACAGTGCAGTACTATCTAACAATAATGTCTAACAGTTTCACAACATATAACACACATAAATCTAAGTAAGAAAGGATTGAGAATATATACAGTTGAAGTCAAAAGATTATATACACTTAGGTTGAAGTCCTTAAAACTCATTTTTCAACCACCCCACAGATTTCATGTTAACAAACTATAGTTTTTGGCAAGTCGTTTAGGACATCTACTTTGTGCATGACACAAGTAATTATTCCAACAATTGTTTACAGACAGATTATTTCACTTATAATTCACTATATCACAATTTCAGTGGGTCAAAAGTTTACATGCACTAAATTGACTGTGCCTTTAAACAGCTTGGAAAATTCCAGAAAATTATGTCATGGCTTTAGAAGCTTCTGATTGGCTAATTGACATAATTTGAGTAAATTGGAGATGTGCCTGTGGGTGTATTTCAAGGCTTGCCTTCAAACTCAGTGCCTCTTTGCTCGACATCATGGGAAAATCAAAATAAATCAGCTAAGACCTCAGAAAAAGAATTGTAGACCTCCACAAGTCTGGTTCATCCTTGGGAGCAATTCCCAAATGCCTGAAGGTACCACGTTTATCTATACAAACAATAGTACGCAAGTATAAACACCAAGGGACCACGCAACTGTCATACCACTCAGGAAGGAGACACGTACTGTCTCCTAGAGATGAACGTACTTTGGTGCGAAAAGTGCAAATCAATCCCAGAACAACAACAAAGGACCTTGTGAAGATGCTGGAGGAAACAGGTACAAAAGTATCTATATCCACAGTAAAACGAGTCCTATATCAACATAACCTGAAAGGCCGCTCAGCAAGGAAGAAGCCGCTGCTCCAAAACCGACATCGTACTTTTTGGAGAAATGTCCTCATGTCTGATGAAACAAAAATAGAACTGTTAGGCCATAATGACCATCGTTGGAGGAAAAAGGGGGAGGCTTGCAAGCCGAAGAACACCATCCCAACCGTGAAGCACGGGGTGGCAGCATCATGTTGTGGGGGTGCTTTGCTGCAGGAGGGACTGGTGCATTTCACAAAATAGATGATATCATGAGGAAGGAAAATTATGTGGATATATTAAAGCAACATCTAAAGGCATCAGTCATCGCCGTGCCGTCGGCAACATAGATCTGGAACTGTTGGGTTGCTAGGACCTAGTTTAACAATTATGCATCCATCCGTGAGTAACTCTGTTCCGTCAGCACTCATCCACTCAGGACCTACTTATTCATACAGGTCTGTATATACATACCCATGTACAGTTGTTATATTATATCACATGCAATATTGTAAGTAATTATTGGACCTAGGCATTCACTCAGGAATGCATATTAGTATCCTGCCAGTTGCACCTTTTCTCATTGCTTTTAGTATATCAAATGTGCAATAAGTGCAGTTGTCTGTAATTAAACCCTGCGCACTAAGGACTGTATTTTAAGGGAATTACTATTATTACCCCAATGATATCATACACACATTTAGCTATTAAAGTATCTCTTCCTGTCATTTACCTGTACAGTTTGTGTAAACATGCAAGTATTCACTTATCTGTAAATATAACGGTATACCTAACTGTACAGCTAATTTAACCATGCAAAATTTTCACTTACCTGTTCATTTACCCATTCTGTCTATTAAGTAAACTATTATTACCCTCGCTCATATCATACGCATTAGCTACTGAAGTATTTCTCTGCCATCAACCTGTATAGTATAGTTAACCATCCAACATCCACCAATGTATAGTGTACATATTCAGCCAACCACTCATACTACGCAATGTCCTTTTATAGCTTTTTTTTTGCACTCCAGATATCCTGTATTTCTATACTTTTTCATACTGCCGCTCTATGTATCATGTACCGTGTATCTGTCTTTTGTGTACTTTCGTTGTGGCATTTTGCACCTGCCCTGTGTTTTTGTTGTAGCTGCTTGATAATGAAATTTCCCCCCCGGGGGATCAATAAAGTACCTATCTATCTATCTATCTATCTATCTATCTATCTATCTATCTATCTATCTATCTATCTATCTATCTATCTATCTATCTATCTATCTATGAAGTTAAAGCTTGGTCGCAAATGGGTCTTCCAAATGGACAATGACCCCAAGCATACTTCCAAAGTTGTGGCAAAAATGGCTTAAGGACAACAAAGTCAAGATATTGGAGTGGCCATCACAAAGCCCCTATAGGACCTCAATCCTATAGAAAATTTGAGGGCTTTTACTGAAAAAGCGTATGCGAGCAAGGAGGCCTACAATACTGATTCAGTTACACCAGTTCTGTCAGGAGGAATGGGCCAAAATTCACCCAACTTATTGTGGGAAGCTTGTGGAAGGCTACCCGAAACGTTTGACCCAATTTAAACAATTTAAAGGCAATGCCACCAAATACTAATTGAGTGTATGTAAACTTCTGACCCACTGGGAATGTGATGAAAGAAGCTGAAATAAATGATTCTCTCTACTATTAATCTGACATTTCACATTCTTAAAATAAAGTGGTAGACAGGGCATTTGTACTAGGATTAAATGTCAGGAATTGTGAAAAACTGAGTTTAAATGTATTTTTACTAAGGTGTATGTAAACTTCCGACTTCAACTGTACATATGCCTGGGCGGCATTGGACTAAGATCCAGTGGAATAGTAAGCTTTAAAGTATACAATATACACATAAGAGATTGGTGATGTATGTAAACACGATTAGGTGACTAAGATACCGAGAATAGTATAGCGTACAGTTAGACATATGAGACGAGTAGTGCAAGATACAGAAACATTATTAAAGTGACTAGTGTTTAATTCCTTAAGTGGCCGGTGCTTTCTAATCTCAAATCAAATCAAATGTTATTGGTCACATACACATGTTTAGCAGATGGTAATGCGGGTGTCGCGAAATGCTTGTGCTTCTAGTTACGACAGTGCAGTATATCTAACAATAGGAATGAATTAGGCCTATATACACAAGGACTAGCGGCATGGACTAAGATACAGTAGAAGAGTATTGAATACAATATATACAAATGAGATGGGGAACGCAAGATATGTAAACATTGTTTAAATGACTGTGATACCGAAGGATAGTATAGAATACAGTATATACATATGGGATGAGTGATGCCAGAAATGTAAACATTATAAGCATTATTAAAGTGGCTAGTATTCCACACATCAAAGTGACCAGTGATTTCTAGTCTGTGCCTCTAGGCAGCACCTTCTAATCTGCTAGTGATGGCTGTTTAACAGTCTGATGGCCATCTTTGATGCACCTGTACTGACCTCGCCATCTGGATGACAGCGGGGTGAACAGGAGTGGCTTGGGTGGTTGATGTCCTTAATGATATTTTTGGTCTTCCTGTGACATCGGGTGCTGTAGTTGTCCTGGAGGGCGGGTAGTTTGCCCCCAGTAATGCGTTGGGCAGACCGCACCACCCTCTGGAGAGCCTTGCTGTTGTGGGCGGTGTAGTTACCAGGCAGTGATACAGCCCGACAGGATGCTTTCAATTTTGCGTCTGTAAAGGTTTGTGAGGGTTTTAGGTGTCAAGCCAAATTTCTTTAGCCTCCTGAGGTTGAAGAGGCTCTGTTGCGCCTTCTTCACCACACTGTCTGTGTGGGTGGACCATTTCAGTTCATCAGTGATGTGTACGCCAAGGAACTTGAAGTTGTCCACCTTCTCCACTGCGGTCCCGTCGATGTGGATAGGGGGGTGCACCTTCTGCTGTTTCCTGAAGTTCACGATCATCTCCTTTGCTTTTTTTTTTACGTTGAGTGAGAGGTTGTTTTCCTGGCACCACACTCCCAGAGCCCTCACCTCCTCGCTGTAGGCTGTCTCATCATTCTTGGCAATCAAGGCTACTACTGTTGTGTCGTCTGCAAACTTGATGATTGAGTTGGAGGCGTGCTTGGCCACGCAGTCATGGGTGAACAGGGAGTAAAGGAGTGGGCTGAGTACGCACCCTTGTGGGGCCCCAGTGTTGAGGATCAGCGAAGTGGAGGTGATGTTTCCTACCTTCACCACCTGGGGGCGGCCTGTCAGGAAGTCCAGGACCCAGTTGCACAGGGTGGGGTTCAGACCCAGGGCCTCAAGCTTAATGATGAGCTTGGAGGGTACTATGGTGTTGAATGCTGAGCTGTAGTCAATTAAAAAGCATTCTTACATAGGTATTCCTCTTGTTCAAAATCAACCCCATAAAATTATTCAAAAGGTTATTTGAGGATTCTTTAAAATAGGTTATTCGAAGAGCCCTTTAAAAGGGTTCTTCAAATAACCCCTTTTAATTGATCCTCAAAGAACCTTTTCATGAACCTTTTGGGGTTTATTTTTTAACTACCCCCCTCCCCGATTATTATTATTACTAATATGCATAACAATAACACAATATTTTAGTTGTCAGTGTTTATTATGATTATAGCGGCAAAGCAGAATAAAAAAATCTAAATATGAGGTAAACTCCTAGCAGAGCCCCGAGTCCAATTGGTATATCCTCTGGCGTGTTGATGTTAATATTTTTTATTTATTGAACCTTTATTTAACTAGGCAAGTCAGTAAAGAACAAATTCTTATTTACAATGATGGCCTACCGGTGAACAATGGGTTAACGACAGATTTTACCTTGTCAGCTTGGGGATTCGATCCAGCAACCTTTCAGGTTACTGGCCCAACGCCCTAACCACTAGGCTACCTGCCGCCCCAATGTGTTGATTTTCTCCGTATCCATAGCCAGAATGATTTTGCAGAGTATGGTGGTCGAACAAGTTTCCTGTTATTTTCATTAGAGGTGTAGGGAGGGTGAAGTCTGTGAATCCAAAAATGTTTAATTATACAGATTTTTTACAAAACATGCACACAACAGTATTCATACCTTGGTTTTTGTGGTAATTGTGAATTTTAAAAAACTATTTGATAATGTTTTTCATACACACACCTAGACCATAATGCAGAGGACTATGGGATTTTCATTGAAGAGGTAATGGAAGAAGATGGTACATGTGATCTGCATAACATACCAATACTAATTGACATAATTTTGTATGCCTCCTCGTCTGTATACCTGCAGACACAGATACAAAAGTGAGCAGTTCAGTCATCTGCACCCAATACAGCTAGCCTTCAACATATTCTTATAGCATATTCTTACCCCTTTGATGATTGATATCCATTGAATTGTGTCCATTTTCTGTTTTAGAAAGATTCACACAAATATGAAACAATATACAATATACATTTAGACAAACCATACTTTAAATTGAGGAGATCTTAAAATGTTTCAGTAAAGTGCCTGCACCTGCTGTCCTTTCAAATTCAAATCCAAATGTTCCAGTTGGATAGTTAGGTTCCTGCAAGAACTCCCACAAATTAAGGATGTTCCTTGATGAACCCCACCTCCTATGGGGTTCTTGGAAGAACCATTTGGGGCAATTTCAGTGCCAAGAACCCTAAGGTTCTTGAAAGAACTTTGAAGATCTTAGAAGAACCCTTGTTGAACCCCTCATTTTTAGAGAGTAGTCCCATCTAAACAAAATGTTTAAGTTGCATTCTGAGAGAAATTGACGAGACCAGATTAGAAGAGTATGTGTGAACAGTGTTTTTGTCACAATTTTCTGAGTTCACAACAATGCTTAAACCACATCAGAGGACTACTCAGAGGATGACTAAGAAAATCATAGAAACTTGGATTTTAGAGTGTAGTTGCACATTAATTCAGTGAGCATGCCCTGCACTGTTGTTTGCTTAGAGGGTTTTCTGTAATGCAGTAATCACATGTGATGATTATGTTTTCCATACACAGTGATTCGCATTGTGGTCGCCAATGGAATGAGTGGAGTAAAAAGCCAGCAGCACTCCTATGAAATGACACCATCTGTACATTCTACAGACCCTACTGAGTACTCCCTACAGTACTTTTACTGCGGCACCAAGAATAGTCAGCCAATATGTATTCCATATACAGTGATTCGCATTGCAGGCATTTATATGACCTTGGAACATGTTTTAAAACCCAAATTGAATGAGAATTACATTTAAATATGAACAAATATGAATCATTGTTCATGTTTAGACAATTAGTTTTCATATATCATTAATAAATACAAGCTGTTGGTACTTTATACTTTTACTATCCCGTTTCACGTAGGACCCAGATACAGACAACGTCGAAGTAACAACAGTTTATTAATCGATCGGGGCAGGCAAAAGACGGGTCAAGGGCAGAGAGAGCTCAGTAATCCAGATAGGTGGGGCAGAGGAACCGGACGGCAGGCAGGCTCAGGGTCAGGGCAGGAAGAATGGTCAACACCGGGAAAACTAGGAAACAGGAAGAATCGAGAGACAGGAGCAGAGGGAAAAACGCTGGTAGGCTTGACGAAACAAAACAAACTGGCAACGGACAAAATTTGGCTAGCTAGCAGGCTCAGCTAAATAAAAATTCCCTTAGATACAGCCATTTCTCATAGTCACATCATGACATATGTATATATGAGTTTCCCATCTCCCCATTTACAGTTTCTGTTTGAATGACCAAAGGTGTCTGACTTTATAGTACAGTGGTTCCTCCTTTAAAAGTTGCGAGCTTTATGTCGCGAGACGGCTTAATTGCTGCAGAACACCGCAGGGGGGAGTTAGAGCACTCATTATGCATTTGGGTCCCAAGGTTTTTATATGACCAATCATATCGAGTGGTTCCAATGATGAATTTCACACTATGGGACACATGGCTGGTGACTTTGTAAAGCAACATTGACTGACAAAAACATTACGGTGGAATTAAATAATGTCATAACGAGTCAAGCAAAACATTTACAATTGAGAGGAATATGTTCTTTACGCGAAGAATCCACGTCAAGAAAATATTGAAGATTATACCTACAGTATGTGATTAAAAATAGGCGATCTCAGTTAGCCAATGCGAGAAAAGCAGTGAATGAAAGAAAACATTTGCTTGGTCAGCCGATCAAGGCAGTGTCAGTACAGGTAACTAGAGGAGGAAAAGGAGGTAGCCGAGATGAATGACAGCTAGCAGCAGCAACCAGACAGCAGCCAGCCAACAGTGGCATTTATTCCACATTTCACAAATGAACCAACTTGTACACTGGACTGAAAATCACCATAGACCCCACCAACCAGGGATTGTGTAATTCTGTCATGATAGAATGTGCACACTGTGAAGGGGTGATCGTGATACATTTAGGAGGAGTGTTTACACTTCCTCCAGGCTTGCAGGAGTGCTCCAGGGGAGATGTGGCATTTGATAAAAATGTGAGGATGGTTCTTCTAGCCCACGAACTTGGACTTGGTTATGAAGCTTTAGTCCCCCCACTAAGACCTTTTTCTTTCAAAATAACAGAACAGCATGTTTTAACACGTATTTATATGTGCTAAAGTAGCTAAAGCTTTGGTTTTATTTAACCTTTATTTGTTTCTCAAAACGTTTATTTTATTTTTATTTAACCAGGCAAGCAGTGGTGTAGTCTACGGCGATATAGATATCCCTTATTATTGATATCAACATAATGTAGCGCATTGATGTGAATCACACTCCTTCCTGCCGGCAGCTATTAGACTATTTAATGCCTCACCGGGGTGCCGTGCCGTCGGCAACGTAGATCTGGAACTGTTGGGGTGTTAGGACCTAGTTTAACAATTATGCATCCATCCGTGAGTAACTCTGGTCTGTAATCACTCATTCACTCAGGACGTATTTATTCATTCAGGTCTGTATATACATATTCATGTACAGTTGTTATATCATATCACGTGCAATATTGTAAGTAATTCTTGGACTGAACTTACGTAGTCATTCACTCAGGAATGCATATTAGTATCCTGTCAGTTGTATCTTTTTTCATTGCTTTTAGTACATCGAATGTGCAATACGTGCATTTATCTGTAATTAAACCCTGCACTAAGGACTGTATTTTAAGGGAATTACTATTATTACCCTAAATTAGATCATACACACATTTAGCTATTTAAGTATCTCTTACTGTCATTTAACTGTACAGTTAGTGTAACCATGCAAATATTCACTTACCTGTTCATTTAATCAGACAGTATATTAAGTAAACTATTATTACTCTCACTTATATCATACGCACATTTAGCTTTTTAAGTATTTCTCTGCCATCGACCTGTATAGTATAGTTAACCATGCAAATACTCTTTATTTAACTATATCAACATGCAATATATCATGTATTTTCTTTCATTATTTTTTTTATTTGTATTTATTTATTCACCTAACACTCTGTATCAATGCACAATGTATAGTGTACATATTCAGCCATCTACCCATACTATGCAATGGCTTTTTATAGCTTTTTGCACTCCAGACTTCTTGTATTTTTATACTTTTTCATACTGCCGCTCTATGTATCATGTATCGTGTATCTGTCTTTTGTGTATTTTCGTTCTGGCATTTTGCACCTTTGCTTGTAGGCTTGTCAGAGTTACAGATTTAAATCAGGAGACATACAAAAATATTTTTAGATATACAGTACTGTAGGCCTCTCACTAGTGTTGAGTAATGTGTTGTTAAAAGTGTTTTATTTTATTTATTTATTTTTATTTGACCTTTTGTTTAACTACATAAAGGTCTACTTACTGTGAGGACTTTTTGTGGTAAGGCCTCTTACTCCCACCAGGGGGAGTGGAAGGCACACAATCAAGTCCTCACACACTAACTGGGGAAATTAATGATCCCCAATCAGAGACAGCTGTCTGGAGTTGTCTCTGATTGGGGATAGTATTTACGCCACACACACACATCCACCTGTGTGTGGATCATTGTTTGTTTGACTGCACTGCCAGCACTCAAAGTAAGTCACCTTGTATTGTTATACTCTCCTTTTGTTTTATGCTTCGTGAGAACATCTCATTTAATAAAAAGGATGACACTTCACCAGCGCTCCGTCTATCGTCCCTTAACTACTCCACGACGTGACAGAATGATCCACCACTCTGGGACGCAAAGGAGTATAAAATTGGGAGATATCCTCCTCGGTATGGGGAAAATTACCGATGAGGAATACTCCCATTATCGTGCGGTGGAGGAGGGCTGGTGTCCGGAGAAGAGGCGCCGAAGACGGGGGAAACGTCACCGGGCAAAAGCAAAGGACCAGCCTGGAGCCCAGAAAAAAACCCAAACTGATTTTGTGGGGGGGCTATGGGGGTGGTCGGGGATTGAGGGAGACTCGTGGGGGTTCACAGCCATGGGAGCAGGAGTACCCAGAGGAGTCGGAGGAAGACGACAATGTACTTCTGTTCCCTCACTCGTGGGGGTTCCCGTAGGAACCCTCACAGGATGGGGATTGACGGTGGAGAAGGGACGACAGGAAGAGTCGTACTCCACCGCCAGTTCCCAGTCCGGTGCCTCCAGCGCCGGTCCAGAGTCGGAGACGGAAGAGACCGACTCAGCGCACCACACCATCGGTGCGCACCAACAGCCCGGTACGGCCCGCGCCAGCTCCGCGCACCAGCCCAATGTTGCGTGTCCCCAGCCCGGTGCGACCCGTGCCAGCTCAACGCACCAGTCCAACGGTGCGTGTCCCCAGCCAGGTACGGCCCGTCCCAGCTCCTCGCACCTGCCCAGTGGTGCGTTCCCCCAGCCCGGTACGGCCCGTGCCTGATCCTCGCACCAGTCCAATGGTGCGTTCCCCCAGCCCGGGACGGCCCATGCCCGCTCCTCGCTCCTGCCCAGTGGTGCGTTCCCACAGCCCAGTACAGCCCGTGCCTGCTCCTCGCACCAGCCCAGTGGTGCATTCCCACAGCCCGGGATGGCCCGTGCCCGCTCCTCGCACCTGCCTAGTGGTGCGTTCCCACAGCCCGGTACGGCCCGTGCTTGCTCCTCGCACCAGCCTAGTGGTGCGTTCCCACAGTCCGGTACGGCCCGTGCCTGCTCCACGCACTCGTCCTTCAGTGAAGGGTCGAGTTCTGGAGGCTCCAGTAAAGGTTTGAAACCTGGAGTCTCCAGTAACGGCTCAAAGCCTGGAGCCTCCAACTACGGTTCGAAGCCCAGAGCCTCCAGTGACGGCTCGGCGCCCGGTGCCTCCAGCAACGGCCCACAGTCTGGGGTCGCCAACGACGGTCGACAGCCCAGAGTCTCCAGTGACGGTCGACAGCCCAGAGCCTCAAGTGACGGAGCCTCCAGTGATGGCCGACAGCCCAGAGCCTCCAGCGACGGCCGACAGCCCAGAGCCTCCAGCGACGGCCGACACCCCAGAGCCTCCAACTACGGTCCACAGCCTGGAGTCTCCAGAGGCCAGCACAGCACTGTGGTTGGAGCCCAACTCTGCTTCAGTGCCCAGGGTGGGCACGACGTTCAGCCCCGCTATGGAGCAGGAGCTCCGTAGCGTGCCGGTGCCCAGTCTGGGGCCGGCAACCAGCCGTGTGACACGGCTGGAATCCACCTCTGCGTCGGTGTCCAGGGTGGGTACAACGTACAGCCCCGCTTTGGAGCAGGAGCTCCTTAGCGTGTCGGTACCCAGTCTTGGGCCCACAGCCAGCCTAACCACGGGGCTGGGATCCTCCTCTGCGTCGGTGCCTAGGCTGGGCACAGCGTTCAGTCCTGCTCCAAAGATGGGGATGGAGAAGGGTCCGGAAGTCTGCTCCGCTCCAGTGCAGGGGCAGTCCGCTCCACCGAGGTCCGGGCCGGGACCAGACGCCAGCCCCTCTCCAGGGTCGAGGGCTCCCACACCAGGGTCCAGACAGGACTTGGTGCATCGCGGGAGTACTGAGGGGGGAATCATCGGGCGTGCAACGGAGAGGTAGGAGGGGAGCTACCTTCACAGCCTGCGTCACGCCCGAAGCCAGAACCGGAGCCCCCACCAGCAACCACCTCAGTACCCTGCCATTTCCCCCCTGGTTTTGTGTATTTTTTGGGGGAGGGGGGACCAAGTGCGATCGGGAGCCCACACCTTAGGGGGGGGGGGGGGGGGTACTGTGAGGGCTTGGTTGTGGTAAGGCCTCTTACTCCCACCAAGGGGAGTGGAAGGCACACAATCAAGTCCTCACACACTAACTGGGGAAATGAATGATCCCCAATCAGAGACAGCTGTCTGGAGTTGTCTCTGATTGGGGATAGTATTTACGCCACACACACACATCCACCTGTGTGTGGATCATTGTTTGTTTGACTGCACTGCCAGCACTCAAAGTAAGTGACCTTGTATTGTTATACTCTCCTTTTGTTTTATGCTTCGTGAGAACACCTCATTTAATAAAAAGGATGACACTTCACCAGCGCTCCGTCTATCGTCCCTTAACTACTCCACGACGTGACACTTACTCTGCTGGCGTCTTGACCCAGTTTATGCCCTCATTTGCAATGCAAACCCGGAGATTTAAAGATTTAAAGAAATTTAAAGAGATTTTAAAAAATAAAAAAAATAATTAAAAAACAGCCAACATTAGTACAATACTAGAAATATACATGTAAATATGCCTAAACATAACAAAATATTGCTATAATCCTACCTTGAAACAAACAATTTGGTCCCAGAAACACCTCTCTCACATATCGCCCAGCATATCTCTTGATGAAAAAGGAGGCAACAGAGAATTATTTTGGAACACATAGCAGTCAGTGAGATGTAGGCTACAATATTTGATGTACCTTTTGCTTTGTAAATAGCTTAAGTTACCATCAAAAATCACATATGGGCCTGGTCCCTGGCAAGAAATTGCCCCCCACACATGGAGTTTGAGGGGAGCCTTAACTTGGCTTGCTTAATCTTCTTCTTTTTTTTCTGTTGCAATTTTGAGCAAATTGCTCAAGGGACACGGTTGATTTGTCTGTGATGATGACGTCATTGAATGTCTCACCAGCTTTGATCCATGCCTGGGCCTGCAGTACGCAAAGTTCTTTATTTGTCAGATGAATAATTATCAGATGAATAATTAGGTCCAAACTACAGAATAGTACAACACAAGAGAATAGTACAACACAAGAGAACACATATGGTTAATGTTCTGAAAAAAATTATAGATATATACACTGGGAGCCAAAAGTTTGGAATATTACTCATTCAAGGGTTTTTCTTTAATTGCACTATTTTTTACATTGTATAATAAAAGTGAAGACATTTAAACTATGACATAACACATATGGACTCGTGTAGTACCCAAAAAAGTGTTAAACAAATCAAAAAATATATATACTTTGAATAGCCACCCTTTGAGTTGATGACAGCTTTGCACACTCTTGTCTCTCTCAACCAGCTTCACCTGGAATTCTTTTCCATCAGTCTTGAAGGAGTTCCCACATATGATGAGCACTTGTTGGCTGCTTTTCCCTCACTGCGGTCCGACTCATCCAAAACCATCTAAATTATGTTGAGGTTGGAACCAAAAATCTCAAATTTGGACTCCAGACCAAAGGACAAATTTCCACTGTTCTAATGTCCATTGCTCATGTTTCTTGGCCCAAGCAAGTCTCTTCTTCTTATTGGTGTCCTTTATTAGTGGTTTCTTTGCAGCAATTCGATCATGAAGGTCTGATTCACACAGTCTCCTCTGAACACTTGATGTTGAGATGTGTCTGTTACTTGAACTCTGTGAAGAATTTATTTGGGCTGCAATTTCTGAGGCTGGTAACACTAATGAACTTATCCTCTGCAGCAGAGGTAACTCCTGTGGCGGTCCTCTGTCAGGAATCTGGGATCGAACCCAAAAGCAGACCGGACAACGAAGATTACAATTATGATTCTTTATTTAGAAAATCCAGGATAGTTGTGATGAGGATATGGGGTTGAGGGGTTGAGGTCGTGAGGGGAAGATCCAGGAATCTCAGTGAGCGATACAGGAGAGTGAACGGGTGGTGAGGCAGATGGTTCTGATTTCCAGGTGGGTGAGCAGGTTGGTTTCTGAGGCGGGTATTGTGAAGGTGACTTAACGATCCGGCGGGGACTGGATGTCAGGTCGTGACTTAAGTAGTGTAGTGGATGCCTGATCAGGAACAGGTGAGTGATTGCAGATGATGATCAGGTGGGTGAGAGAATTACTCCTGGCACGGTAATCCCGCCTCCTCATTTGTTACCCGGGGAACCGGAACCAAACACAGAGACATGGACAAGAGATAGAAATAAACAAGACGCACAGACAAACAAAACAGAAATCACGGAGGCGGGATTGTGACATCCTCATGAAGCTGGTCGAGAGAATTCCATGAGTGTGCAAGGTATCAAGGCAAAGGTGGCTACTTTGGAGAATCTAAAATATAAAATATATTTTGATTTGTTTAACACTTTTTTGGTTACTACGCGATTCCATATGTGTTATGTCATAGTTTAAATGTCTTCACTTTTATTATACAATGTAAAAAATAGTGCAATTAAAGAAAAACCCTTGAATGAGTAATATTCCAAACCTTTGGCCCCCAGTGTGTGTATGTATATATATATATATATATATATATATATATATATATATATATATATATATATATATGTATGTATATAAAATGTCTTACAGAGCCTTTCCATAAGTCCACTCAAGCTTCTTCAACTGTCTTCTGACTGTAATTAGAGCGATGTTGATGTTGTGCCGTGATGCCAGCAGACTCCAGATGGCCTTTGCCCGATCGCTCATCATCTTTATCCATCAGTGAGTCGATGGCTTGAATAGTCTTGCTGGAAATGGAATACAATGTAAAACTTTGCAGCAGATAGTAAAGACGAGCAGTAGATTTAAAGTATTTATGCATTATTTTTAAGCATAATTAGGCCTACAGTACAGTATTGTAGCCTACTGTACCCGATCATTTCCCTGGGCTTTCGCGTTCAGCGTAACACAGGCATCTGATGATAGTGTTTACGAATAGCACTGTCCGTGACCATCATCCCCAAGTCTAATAGTATTTTTGAAATGTCTCTAGTAGATTTTCCGTTCCTCCTGAAAGCCCTAATCTGCTCACTTAAATGAATAGAGATCCTGGTCATGGTGCTACAGTATGTTTTTACAGCATAATCAAAGTGAGGATAAATCGGCGATCTGCTGGATACTTTTAGCCTATTGTAACCTATGTTGTGTGTGTTCAATTATTTGTGAAATTGTGGTTACAAAAAAAAAATGTCTAATTAAATATCACAGACCAGATTTGCCATAACGAAAAATGCAATAAGCATTGTGCATTTTTTAATTAAATTATATAATTATATGATTTAGATGCTGTGTTTTTTAATTACAGTAGTGATGAACAGCTGGAGGCATTTTGAAAACATGTTTTCAAACACTTGTTTTTCATTATATTATTATTATGATTATTGTTAAATACATTTGACCGTCATGCATATTGGTTAATAATATAGAATATAGAATAATTAGCATAATTTTATTTCTCTACTCATCCCATATGTATATACTGTATTCTATACTATCCTTTGGTATCACAGTCATTTAAACAATGTTTACATATCTTGCGTTCCCCATCTCATTTGTATATACTGTATTCAATACTCTTCTACTGTATCTTAGTCCATGCCGCTAGTCCTTATGTATAAAGGCCTAATTCATTCCTACTGTTAGATATACTGCACTTTCGGAACTAGAAGCAAAAGCATTTCGCGATACCCGCATTAACATATGCTAAACATGTGTATGTGACTAATAACATTTGATTTGAGATTATAAAGCACCGGCCACTTAAGGAATTAAACACTAGTCACTTTAATAATGTTTCTGTATCTTGCACTACTCATTGTCTAACTGTACGCTATACTATTCTCGGTATCTTAGTCACCTAATCGTGTTTACATACTGCATCAACAATCTACTATTCCACTGGATCTTAGTCCAATGCCGCCCTGGCATATGTATATATTCTCAATCCTTTCTTACTTAGATTTCTGTGTGTTATATGTTGTGAAACTGTTCGACATTATTGTTAGTACTGCACTGCCGGAGCTAGAAGCACAAGCATTTCGCTACACTTGCAATAACATCTACTAACCATGTAATGTGACCAATACAATGTAATTTGATTTGGTAATTGAATTAAATGAAATATGTGTATTTTAGACTCTAGTAGTAAGATAAATATCATGAAAGACAAAAACATGAAAAGATAAAAATCAGCATCTAAAGTGGAACAAATATATTATTCAATACAAGTATTTGTACATGTGTTCTGTACAGTTGATGCCGTGGCCATGAGCTTAATAAACATATACAATTTAAAACAGTTTAAAAACATTAAGATAAATATTGTAATGAAACAGGCAGGGAGCAGGTTCGAACCATCAACCGTCGGGCCCGAAGTCCAGCACCCTATCGACTGTGCCTCTAAAACGTGCTCGAGCGGCAGAGTCGATATCCACGCCTACTGTATAAACCCAGTGTCGTTACAATATCATGAAAGACAACAACTTACTGAGCATTTCATCCTCAAAACGCCATGCATACTAACAGTAGCCTACCAATAGCCCTCAGTATAATAAATCAATTTAATACACACAATCACAAAGACATCCATAAATATTTCATTTAGGAAGGTCATAAAAAAACGAAACTAAGACAATTTTCTTTCAAAATAACAGAAAAACATGTTTTAAGATGTATTTCTCTGTGCTATAGTAGCTGAGGCTATGGTTTTATTTAACCTTTATTTGCTTCATGTCAACAACAGTAATTAACTTGTTATGCTCTTTCAGATCAAAACGTCTGGCCTGCATGGACATCTGTTCTGTAGGATTATTTGGGAAAGTAAGCAAGCTCCAACAAGATTCACAAAGACGCCAACAGTAAAATACTATGCTGGACGATACCGCAGCATCTTGCAAGCCATGCTGCAGTATGATGCAACTTTTAAACGAGCAACCATTGTAAGTACAGTATTATATGGTACAAGGAATTTATGTATGTGTTATAAATGACTAAAGGGGTCTGACTTTAAATTAAGTACAGCGTCATGCGATATGGAGTCTTTATGGATGTGTTATCGATGTTTTATGAATGATCGAAGTTGTCTCATTTTAAACTAAGTATTACAGGATACTACATGAAATGTTGATAGATTATGGTTATTAGCGTTCTGCTGATTTATGAAGGTTCTGTCATGGTCCACAGGTTGCTGTAGGGTGTGAGAGGTACTGTATTTAAATTGATTGAAGGACCTGCAAAGCTTTTGTGTGTGGATCATGACATGGCAAGATGATTTGGAGTAGTCCAACCTGACACCGCCGCACCAGGCTTTCCTCTTCTGTTGCCGTGCTGGAGACCAGGGCTTGATTACAACCTGTTAAAATGGTGCCAACCTTTTGTGGCTGATCTTTCAGCTGGGGAGTAGGTGAATGTGTCAAATACCTGTTGGGCGCAACACTACATGGTATGGCTCGTTTTTCTTTTGAGTGCGTGTTTGTGAACGAGGAACATGTAATTTTCTTCTAGAAGAATGCCACTTTCAATGTATTTTTGTTGGGGGCTTTCATCAAGGTAGGTGTTTCTTGTGTAACATTGTCCCCACGCTATTGCACACACACAGCACAAATATCAACCATTCAAAGTTGGCCTTAGTGGGAGTGACCATATACTTCTATAGGAGTGACCTCGTGTCATCGTCATTTTTTAACACAGTGAAAAAGTCATAATTATGTCTAAACCCTGCCCAATTCCACAACTTATCTTCTTAACATTTGGTTTTAAACCTAACCCTAACTAATGAAGGCCAGGTTTGACGCATTGGTCCACCAGACCTTCCACACATTTGGGAACATATGGTTACAGATAACACATTTATGTACTATTATACTATTCTACCGTGTTGTGTTTACATATTGCATCACTCATCTCATATGTATATACTGTATTCTATAGTATGCCACTGTTTCTTAGTCCAATGCCGCTCTGATATCGCTCTTCCATAAATGTATATATCCTTAACTCATTCCGTATGTGTATTTGGGTATATGTTGTGAAACTGTTAGATATTACTGCACTGTCGGAGCTAGAAGCACAAGAATTTGGCAACACCCGCATTAACATCTGCTAAATACGTGTATGTAACCAATAAAATATGATTTGATTTGGATTTGATTTGCTTATGAAGGCATTATGAAGGCTCTATGAAGCCTTCATTAGCTGAACAGCATTGAAAGTTGGACCCAAGCAAACAACAGCAAGAAATGAACAAACTCTATGCTCTGAGGCAAAATATGTCCAATATTGCCTAACTACACACTAAATGTGTCGCAGGTGGATAATGTAAGAATATTTCAACACTAAACTGTCTTTTAAGTAAGCCCAAAAATCTTTGACTGTTGCTGTGCTTTTGTAAACGTTTAGAGAGCCCTTCAGAATTTGTGTTGCTGCTTTTACTTCAGGATAAAAGAGACCATTAGAAGTTCCCACCTATTGCTTATTACTCACGTTCTTGCGAACGTGGAATGTTAATAGAGTTAATCTTGTTGATGAAGAGTTTCTGCCCATCCTCTTCCTCCCAGACATTCATCACACAGAGAACGACTTCCTATTTCTAGTAAGCTACAGTGAGGAGGACGGATGTAATGGCCGCTCCAACAAAGACTATACAACCTATACCATACAGACTAATATTTACACATGGCTCCATTAGATAAACTGGCGGCTAATTGTACCATTCCACGGCTCATAACAACTGGTGGCCTCCATTAGTGCCAATGTAATTAGTTGTAATTTGCATCATTAAAGAGCAAACAATGGCCTAATCATTTATGAATACTCAATCAGAGGATAATTACCACAACTTGATCTGCATCTTCTGGCGGCAGGCTGGAAAGGAGAGTAGAGGGCGTAGTCAGATTACAGGACATTCGCTCTCTCTCTCTCTGTGTGTTTGTGTCTCTGTGTGTGTGTCTCTCTCTCTCTCAGCTGAAACAAACACACTCTAACGACTGTGTTTGTTAATGTCTGGTGGCTTGTCATGCGAAATTGTAAAAGACTTGTCCTTTTTTCTCATTCATGTCCGTGAATACGTCTGGCACAATGGCACCACTTCTGTTGGTGTGTGGCAAGAATTCATCAATCAATCACATTTATTTATAAAGCCCTTTTTACATCAGCAGATGTCACAAAGTGCTTATACAGAAAAACAGCCTAAAACCCCAAACAGCAAGCAATGTAGATGTAAAAGCACGGTGTCTAGGAAAAACTCCCTAGAAAGGCAGAAACCTAGGAAGAAACCTAGAAAGGATCCAGGCTCTGAGGGGTGGCCAGTCCTCTTCTGGCTGTGCCAGCTGGTGATTATAAGAGGACATGGTCATTAAGGCCAGATTGTTCTTCAAGATGTTCAAACGTTCATAGATGACCAGCAGGGTCAAATAATAATCACAGGTCAGCACCTTAGGAGTAAATGTCAGTTGGCTTTTCAAAGCCGAGCATTCAGAGGTCGAGACAGTAGGTGCGGTAGAGAGACCGGGACAGCAGGTCCGGGACAAGGTAGCACGTCCGATGAACAGGTCAGGGTTCCATTGCCGCAAGCAGATCAGTTGAAACTGGATCAGCAGCACGACCAGGTGAACTGGGGACAGCAGGCAGTCATCATGCCAGGTAGTCCTGAGGGATGGTCCAGATAAGACAGGAGAATTACACCAGATATACAGCAACATACTGAACCTAGCCCACCAGCACATAGACTATTTCAGCATAGAAACTGGAGGCTGCGAGGGGGGACGGGGGGATGACGACACTGTGGCCCTGTCCGATGAAACCCCGGTACAGGACCAACCAGGCAGGATATAACCCACCCACTTTGCAAAAGCACAGCCCCCACACCACTAGAGGGATATCAACAGACCACCAACTTACTACCCTGAGACTAGGCTGAGCATAGTCCACAAAGATCTCCTCCACCGCACAAGCCCAAGGGGGCGCAAAATCGGACGGGAAGATTACAAGTCGAGTATAGCACAAAAAAGCCTGGCAAGATGTGACTTACCCCTGCTAGGGATGGCATGGAAGAGCACTAGTATGCCTGTTACTCAGCCCCCGTAATAGGGTCAGAGACAGAAAATCCCAGCGAGGGCAGAGACAGCAAGGGCAGTTCATCATTCCAGTACCTTGCCATTCACATTCACACCCCTAGGCCAGACATCACTCAATCATAGGACCTACTGAAGAGATGAGTCTACAGTAAAGACAACCTTTTCACATGTGAGTTCCAAATATCTCTAACGGTCGTCCCGGCGTGAGTTGTTTTATGCCAGGATGTCAGAATGCATTTACTGTTCCAAAATGTGATTGTTACGCAACAGGACAGTTAACACGCGCTGCCTGCTTATTATCTATAGGCTATGTCTCAACTTGTCAATTTATTTTCTAAGTTATATTTTCTAACAACAGTTTGAATTGAGGTGTGTTCCGTCTCCTCAATAATTCACATAGAAGTAGCCCATTTCAGTGTTGCAGACAATTTATATTTGAGGCTTTACTGAGACAGACAAAATTCCCTCTTTGAGGAGAGCCCTTCCCCCTTTTGCAGACATGTATGCAAACATTTGCGCAGCCTTGCACAAACAGGCCCAGTTTCTGTCTGCCGCTTACATTACCTTCATTGTTGTTTTCCTTACCAATAATAACTTTGGGCATGTGTGCGTTCCTATCAAAGTAAGTGCCTTATTTTCTGTATATCGTGTTGTCATTTCTACTGTGGCATATGTATGTATGTATGTATGTATGTATGTATGTATGTATGTATGTATGTATGTATGTATGTATGTATGTATGTATGTATGTATGTATGTATGTATGTATGTATGTACAGTGCATTTGGAAAGTATTCAGAACCCTTTACTTTTTCCACATTTTGTTTTTTAGAAATGTTTTCAAATTTATAAAACATATTTCCATAAGTATTCAGACCCCCTTAGCTCAGGTGCATAATGTTTCCATTGAGATGTTTCTACAACTTGATTGGACATGATTTGGAAAGGCACACACTTTGTGTATAAAAGGTCCCACAGTTGACAGTGCATGTCAGAGCAAAAACTAAGCTATGAGGTCAAAGGAATTGCCCGTAGAGCTCCTAGACAGGATTGTGTCGAGGCACAGATCTGGGGAAGGGTACCAAAACATTTATGCTGCATTGAAGGCCCCCAAGAACACAGTGGACTCCATCATTCTTAAATGTAAGAAGTTTGGAACCACCAAGACTCTTCCTAGAGCTGGCCACCTGGCCAAACTGAGCAATCAGGGGAAAAGGGCCTTGGTCAGGGAGGTGAACTCAGGAAAAACGAGCTACGACTGGGAAAATACATTTTGAACATTCATCCAACTCGATATTGTAAATTCAGAACTCTGGCCTTTTTCTAGAGCTACGACCTGAAGATCACCGACGTGATTCAACCTTTTTTTTTTTTCGGGTTCCAAGTTGTATTGAAAGCACAATAAATCAAGAGAATGTCAGACTTTGATAACAAAGTTTGATTACAAAATTTGCCCATGAAGGACCGCCGCTCCACCTTCCTGTTCAAGTGTGCACAGCACAACAAGGTGAGTCCAAAAATGTATTGTATGCTGATGCATAAATGATGAAATATGCCAGGGAGATACATGTAAACTGTAGCTAAGAAAGTAATACTTAGTGTATGTTGTGTAGTAAGCTGTTAGTAGCCCATGTGCCTCCCCCTAAAAATGTGGTCTATTTTCACCAATGATCACAGTGGCATGCCATTCATTTTCTAATAAAAGCTGAGTACTGGGGTATTGTCCAGACAAAGATTTTTAGTGTAGCAATATTATGTTGTATGAAATGAAATCAGATGTGAAAAATAGGCTATGCTAAAATTTGGGCACCCTTGTCATTCTGTTGATTTGAATACCTGTAACTACTTAGCACTGATTAATTGGAACACACAATTGGTTTGGTGAGCTCATTAAGCCTTGAACTTCATAGACAAGTGCATCCAATGATGAGAAAATGTATTTAAGGTGGCCAATTGCAAGTTGTTGTTCTCTTTGACTCTCCTCTGAAGAGTGGCAACATGGGGGCCTCAAAACAACTCTCAAATGACCTGAAAACAAAGATTGTTCAACATTATGGTTTAGGGGAAGGCTACAAAAAGCTATCACAGAGATGTAAGCTGTCAGTGTCCACTGTGAGGAACATAGTGAGGAAATGGAAGACCACAGGCACAGTTCTTGTTAAGGCCAGAAGTGGCAGGCCAAGTAAAATATCGGAGAGGCAAGGGTGAAGGATGGTGAGAACGGTCACAAACAGCCCACAGACCACCTCCAAAGACCTACAACATCATTTTGCTGCAGATGGTGTCACTGTGCATCGTTCAACAATTCAGCGCACTTTGCACAAGGAGAAGCTGTACGGGAGAGTGATGCGGAAGAAGCCTTTTCTGCACACACGCCACAAACAGAGTCGCTTGAGGTATGCAAACACACATTTGGACAAGCCATCTTAATTTTGGAATAAGGTGCTGTGGACTGATGAAACAAAGATTGAGTTATTTGGTCATAACAAGGGGCGTTATGCATGGCGGCAAAAGAGCACAGCGTTCCATGAAAAACACTTGCTACCCACAGTAAAATTTGGTGGGGGTTCCATCATGCTGTGGGGCTGTGTGGCCAGTGCCGGTACTGGGAATCTTGTTAAAATTGAGGGTTGCATGGATTCCACTCAATATCAGCAGATTCTTGGGAATAATGTTGAAGAATCAGTCACAAAGTTGAAGTTACGCCGGGGCTGGATATTTCAACAAGACAACGACCCAAAACACTGCTCAAAATCTACCCGGGCATTTATGCAGAGGAACAAGTACAATGTTCTGGAATGGCCATCCCAGTCCCCAGACCTGAATATCATTGAGAATCTGTGGGATGATTTGAAGCGGGCTGTCCATGCTTGGCAACCATCAAACCTAACTGAACTGGAGATGTTTTGTAAGGAGGAATGGTCCAAAATACCTTCATCCAGAATCCAGACACTCATTAGAGGCTATAGGAAGCGTCTAGAGGCTGTTATTTTAGCAAAAGGAGGCTCTACTAAATATTGATGTGATGTTTCTGTTGGGGTGCCCAAATTTATGCACCTGTCTAATTTCATTTTGATGCATTTTGCACATTTTCTGTTAATCCAATAAACCTCATTTCACTACTGAAATATTACTGTGTCCATCAGTTATTTGATAGATCAAAATGAAATTGCTGATCCAAACACCCAATTATTTATAAATGGAAATCATGGAAATTGTCAGGGATGCCCAAACTTTTTCATACGACTGTATATCTTATTATTATCACAACCTCTTATTATCACAACAATGACAGGAATGGAGGAGGTCTTTATTCCTGTGAGATTGCTAAGGCGAACACAGCCATATTTAGTTTTGCCCAACCTAGATCGAGGCACAGACACAGTCTCAATGGGGAAAGTTGAGCTGACTACCCTGACTGTGCTAGTGGCTAACAGCCTGCTGCCTGGCCTGCACCCTATCTCATTGCGGAGCTAGAGGAGTTAGAGCCCTGTCTATGTTGATAGGTAAGATGAGAGCAGCCCTCCAGCTTGGGGGGGGGTGGAGTTATAGTACTCTCTGTACTTATTGGTGGCAAAAGACGCTGTTTCATCCTTTCCTACATTTAAATTGCCCTTGCCTAACGATTGCGTCTGAAGCTGGGCTTGCAACTCGGCTATCCTCACCATAAGGCAATAGATCTCCTGCATATTATGAGTACCACGACTGCAATTAGATGGCATAGCGTTAATGTTACTACTTAGCTTTTTCGTCTGGTCGAACTCCTGTAGAACCATGTCCAGATACAGCGTCCGGGGTGAAAAAGTTGAGCGAGGATAAAACTAAGGTGTTGGTAAAAATGTTACATGCAGAGTAAAAGTAAAAAATGAAACGTTTGGCAGGGATCCACAGTAGTAACAAACAGCACAGTTACCACGGAGACAATGCGGAAATGAAGGAGATTACAGAGAACAAATACATAAACGGCAAAGATGGTATTGTACAGCGGCTGTGCATGTAAGCATTGTTATTATTGTGGGATGAGCCTATAGATAGATAGATAGATAGATAGATAGATAGATAGATAGATAGATAGATAGATAGATAGATAGATAGATAGATAGATAGATAGATAGATAGATAGATAGATAGATAGATAGATAGATAGATAGATAGATACTTTATTGATCCCGAGGGGAAATTTCTTTGTCAAGCAGCTATGAAAATCCACAAAAGACAGATACACGAAACATGATACAGAGAGCGGCAGTATGAAAAAGTATCAAAATACAAGAAGTCTGATGTTATTGACGATAAGCACAGACCCACTGAGACTGACAGATTACATATTACATACCTACAGCCAGACAGCAGCAGCAACTCAGACAGACAAAAAAACAGATTACATGGGAACCCTGACAGAGAAAAGGTAATACTCTTAAGTATTAACATTGCTGCTCTGCATCGGGAGAGCCAATAAGGGAAACAATAAAGAAAGGACTTGTGGTTGAACACAATGAGAACATCAAACTGCATTAACTCATATGGAGCAGTGGTAGCTGAGCTTTTAACACGAGCAATGGAGGCCACAGCAACTCTGTGCAACTCTGTGCTAGGCCAGACCCATTGTCAGAGGAGGAAGATAGGGAGAGAAACCTAATAGAGACAGAGCTCCCCACAGTGGCTGATAATATGTTGGTCATAGGATGTCAGCTGGGGATTTGGCGATACATACAATCAGGTAGTGTACTGTACACCAAATTTAAAAAAATATGCGTAGAGTGTGTGTACACTATGACTGTGTCTGAGAGAGAGAGAGAGAGAGAGAGAGAGAGAGAGAGAGATTTACATAGAGCATCAACTGTTAGATGCATCCTCCGCTATGGTAATGTTTGAAACAGTGGAGAAAGGCACTCTGCCAGGCCACCAACATACCGGAGAACAAGCACCCACGCGTGGATTAAATAGCCTTAAAGAGCCGCGCCTTGAATTGTTTGGTGGGTGAGTGTGTCTCTCTGCCCGTGTGTCTGTTTGTCCATGTGTCTGTCTGCCCGTGTGTCTGTTTGTCCGTGTGTCTGTCTGTCTGTGTGTCTGTCTGCCCTTGTGTCTGCCTGCCTGTGTGTCCGTCTGTGTTTTTTTGTGTGTTTGCGTGTGCTGTGGCTGTAGCCGGTACTCCCCCACCTCAGCCCGCAGTTACGTTCCTCTGCATCACTACGTTGGTGGGAGAGGGATGTAACCAGCCTCTTTGCCAGCCAACCAGCTAGTTTCTAACCAGCCAGCCCGCCCCTGTCTTTGTGTGAGAGAGAGGGAGAGAGGGATGGAGGGCCCGCCCGGCGATCCGGTCCCGGGTCTGGCGATCCAGACGCGCTCCCACTTGCACCTCCGTTATTCAAGGCTTCTGCACATAGGTGCCCCTGTGCCCGCCGATGTTGTACAGGAGCTGAGGCAGCCTCGTTTGCTTTGCGCCGCCTGTCCCTCCAATGTATATCACGCCACACGGACTTGGCCAGGCCTCTGAAGGTGTGCTGTGCGTGGTAGCTGGACAAGGTTTAAAAACCCTTTTGAATTTAATTTTGAGAGAGAGTAAGAGCAAGAGCGAGAGAGAGAGAGAGAGAGAGGATAGAGAGAGAGAGAGAGAGATTTGGAAGGAAATAAAGTGGTTATTGTGGTCAATGCTATGTAATTAGGGAGTAGTGTTGCCACAGAGCAAACAGAACAAAGGAGAGAGAAGAGGAAGGCTGCTGGCTAATCAACTCTCCAATCAGTATGGGGTGGTAATCACCATAAATCCATGTGAAAATGCAAATCAGATTAATTACATATGGATGTCCTGGTCATGTTTCTCCTGTCATAACGAAAGTTAATTAAAGACCCAGTGCAGTCAAAAATGAGACTTTCCTGTGTTTTTATCTACACTACCGTTCAAAAGTTTGGAGTCACTAAGAAATGTCCTTGTTTTTGAAAGAAAAGCACATTATCAACAAACATCACTCCTGTGTTCAAATGGCACGTTGCATTAGATAATCCAAGTTTATAATTTTAAAAGACTAATTGATCATTAGAAAACCCTTTTGCGATTATGTTATCACAGTTGAAAACTGTTTTGCTGATTAAAGAAGCAATAAAACTGGCCTTCTTTAGACTAGTTGAGTATCTGGAGCATCAGTATTTGTGGGTTTGATTACAGGCTCAAAATGGCCAGAAACAAAGAACTTTCTTCTGAAACTCATCAGTCTATTCTTGTTCTGAGAAATGAAGCCTATTCCATGCGAGAAATGGAAACTGAAAATCTCGTACAATGCTGTGTACTACTCCCTTCACAGAACAAACTGGCTCTAACCAGAATAGAAAGAGGAGTGGGAGGCCCTGGTGCACAATTGAGCAATAGAACAAGTACATTAGAGTGGCCTGCCTGGCGTCATCCGGGTTAGGGGAGGCCGGTCGTCATTGTAAATAAGAATTTGTTCTTAACTGACTTGCTTAGTTAAATAAAGGTTAAATTAAAATAAGAAAGAAACTTGCAAACCTCTCTGCCAATAACAGCTAGTTCCCCTCCCCACTCGGACTACTCCCAGACACGGACAGTAACAGCAAAATTCTTGCTTGAGAAATTGCTCTTTTGTAAGAAGTTTTTTTATTGAAAACAATCACAATAAGGTATTTAATTGTTACCCAGAAATGATTTTATATTGAGATAAAATGACTGCATTGGACCTTTAAGAAATAATAATTACATTCAAATCTGTCGTTCGTATCGGCTCTCTCCATCTCATTTTCTCCCAATAGAGAGAATAGATTTGAGTGAATTGAGAGATTCGAATGAAAATCAGTGGAATGTTATTTTCTTCTTCTCATATAGATACATCCTCCCCAGGTTTGAATCAGTATGCATGGAGAGCAGTGGTGCTTATTCAAATCAGGAGTTGAGCTGAGCCAAACTACTTCAGGGAGTCTATTGCCACTGCAAATATCTAGAAGTTTACACACTGTTTAACTTAGGTGTCTAAAGAGGTATAGGATACTGTGGGATTTTTTTCTCTTTACATTCACACTTGAGAAATCTTTGTAGCTCATTAAACAATCTCGAGTAACTTGACGCAGTATTGTAAAACCTGCATTATCTACTGCAGGTGTCTGCTTCAAGAGTGTAGACGTTGTATATTTTACAGGCATCATTTATCACTCATGTACCTAATTAATTCCCAGCTGGCTCACTTCTCATCTCCAGCTCAACTCTTCCACTTTACTCGACATCTCTGCTCTCCTTCCACTGCAACCTTTCCCCTGGTTATTGTTATGTAGGTGTAATGTACTCTCAATCACATAACCTGGTGGGACGAAAGGTCAATAAATAAAGGTAAAGAAATGATTTCATCACAAGCCTCAACAGGACTGAGTGTTCTCACCTTGTGAATGGATGAACAGAGGGAGGAGATGAATGGCTGTTTCATTCAGCTTGGCAGAGGCACTGAGCCCAATGGATAAACTGGCCTTCACCTGCCCTTGTACACAGCAAAGCCATGGCCGTAGTTCAGAGGGAATTAATGCATGACAAATACATGACAAATAGGAAAAGGGCTAAGCCGGGTTTTATGTTTGCTCCTGGCCACGGACCAAGTGAAAGGCTGGGGGAAACCACACAGAAGAAGCATGGCCAATCATGACCATGGAGGCCAGCATGTGTGTACATGCTTTTGTAACATACCTGATTCAACACTATCCACCTAATACATGGTCTTAAACAGTGTCCACGGTTAGTTGAATCAGGTGATGGGCTGTAGAAATGCCTGCATACATTGTGGCACATGACACAGAGGCTCAGGGGAAGGAATGATAGTGTTAGCCTGTGCAACATGAAACAGAGGCTCAGATCTGACAGGTTATGTTTGCGTAGTCAGGTTCCCAGCTGCAGCAGTCACAGCAGCAGTGTTTTTACAGCACCTGTTCTCATTCTCCTGGCTGGCCCACAGCGTTTCATCGAGGGCTCACAAATCAGCCGGGAGGGGTGGACAGGTAGAGACACTCTGCTGTGTCTGTCCCTGAAACTGTCTCTCGACCCCCTTGCTCACTACACTGCCAGTTGCTCTGTCATCAGTCATTTTCATAGCCCTCGTAACTGGGGGACGACGGTGTCTGTCGGTGTGTCCCCCCGTCTCCCTCCCTCCTTCCTTTCTTCCCCTCTCCTCTGCTGCCTGTCTTCATGGGAGAGTGATGGGCAAATGGTTAATCGTTGAACTGGGTCAAACATCTCTCTCTGATTCTTCAAGCTTCCTTGATTCCCACCCTGGGAATTCCAAAATGCATATTAAAATCTCTGAATCACCTCTTAACCCTCCCATTTGCCAATCCTCCTCCCAGCCCAACATGTGGATACTTGTGTGTTTTAGCCAGAGGGGAATAGCAAACGGGGGAATAGAATAGGGAAGTCCAACTAGAAGTAGGAAAAATAATCTGAGGTTGTTGAGCATATCGACCAGTGCTAATTTTTCAGGAGTACAAACTGCTTTTCAGGGATATAGCTTTTCAGAGATTTTGAAGGGATTTTGGATAACCATATACATACATTGTAAGTATGAGCTTTATACTTCCTTTGCCTGTATAGAAAAATGGGACCGTTCCTTTAACATTCCTTTCATTCTGTACGGAACATCATCTGGCTGACCTAAATTGGTTTGCTCCTGTTGTTTGCATTTCTAAGCACAAAGGAATTATGCTTCATTGTAAGTGATTAGTATTTCATAGATCGGGAGTCTGATACAGAACACTGTTCACTGATAAATGGTAAAACATTACAGATTATTGATTGTTTTAAACTATTTCGACATGGTGAATGCTCCTTATTTCCATGGCAAGACTGTTGGTTACTCATTTCGGAGTAATACTTGTTATCTGTTAACGAATCAATAATCATAACGGATGATCAGTGTCTTCTGAAACATCAGCAGATTCTGTCGGCTGAAGTTTAGAGGTTTTCTTTTTCCGTCCCATAATTCATAGCGAAACTGTCCGGTTGCTGTTCTGCTTCTGCATTTTGTGGCACAAAAACATCTTTGACTAGACAGGCTTCCTGTGCTCTGCTGCCTTTCTCTTTCTCTCTCTCTCCGTGTCTCTCTCTATGTCTCTCTCTATGTATCTCTCCCCCCATCTTTCTCTCCCTGTCTCTCTCTCTTCTTTCTCTGTCTCTCTCTCATTTTAGATCAGCCCTTTCCATCCTCCATCTCCCATGTTAGGTCGGATATCAGGCACAGGGCCATGGACAGGAAGTAAGTCAATATCATGTTCTGTATAAATGTAAACCATTTGAACATCATAATCATCGTCACTAATATCACATTCATCATCAACAACAAAAAATTAAGAGTCTCTAGGCTTTTTTGTTGTTTCTGTAGTGCCCCCAAGCCCCCCAACGATGAAGTCGTGTCATGGCGACAGTCCCTCAAAAAACTTCTGGAGTGTAAAAGTAAGACAATGTACTCTTCTTTACTCTCTCTCTCTACTGATTCTGTTGTTTGATACTGTCGATACAGTCCTACCAAAGCAAGTGCAGAGAAGTGGTGCCAGTGTAAGCCTGAAGTCCTTGGAACAGGGGGGACAAGCTGGCTGCCATTGTACCATATTTTGTCTTGAATCGATTAAAGTCAGGTCTCCAGCTGTGATTTATTAAATGCAATTAATGTTGGATCACGCAGTTTGCTGTTTGTTTGTGTTCCCAAAAGACTAATAACAATTGGCACACCTGCACGGATCTATAAGTAAGCTAAGCATTTTGGGAAGGCTACAGTAGGCTACAGTAGATAACAGTAAGGCTACAGGACACAAATAACAACTATTCCCATAAGCCATCTAAAATATTGATTCCCTCACATCTTCTGTTGTATGGTCATTTTCTGTGACAGCATTGGAGGTTGCAAAATAACAGCAGAGGTCCATTTTAAAATGGAAACCCAGAACATCTGCTTTTGTGCTTGAACAAACATATTCCTTGTATAGGTTTCTGTCACTTAGTTACTCAGTCAAACTGAACCAGTTCGATAACTTTGTGGGCCAGCCTACTCTCTCTCTAAACCTGCAGGTCATGGGCAGTGGCCATGCTCGCATGTGTGTGCCTGCCTCTATGAATGTGAGCATGATTCTGTCTGTAATTCTAATTTCCCACCATCTCCTTTTTCTGTCTCTGCTGTGTAGCAGGGCAGCTGGCCTTCAGAGAGTTCCTGAAGACAGAGTACAGCGAGGAGAACATCTTGTTCTGGCTGGCCTGTGAGGAGTACAAGACCATCACCTCCAACACTGAGATGGCTGAAGCAGCCAGAAGGATCTACACAGAGTTTGTACAGGTCGACGCCCCCAGACAGGTACATGGAGACATCAGATGGAACAACTCTGTTGGTGTAACTTCATCTCTTTCTTTCTTTCTTTCTTTCTTTCTTTCTTTCTTTCTTTCTTTCTTTCTTTCTTTCTTTCTTTCTTTCTTTCTTTCTTTCATTTTCTCTCTCTAGCTCTCTCCCTATAGCTGTCTCTCAGTCATTCTCTCTATTTCCCCCCTTTCTCTGTCCAACATAATGGTTTCACAAAGACAATGTTTCATTCATTACTCAATTCCAGATAAACATCGATTGTGAGACCAGGCAGGAGATTACAAACAGCATGTCTCAGCCGACCCTGAGCTGCTTCGACAAGGCACAGAGAGTGATATACAAGCTGATGAAAAAGGACAGTTACCCCAGATTCCTGAAATCTGAAATCTATCAGGCTCTTTTAGAACCGTCAGATGCCAGCTGAGGTTCCAGGACCAGGTGAAGAATAATACCTGTCTACAACCATCAGGCTGTGGGCTGACAGTGATTCAACTCTCTCTTCTCTAACTACCTGTCCGCGTTAGTTCAGCGTGGTTTAACTTTGGGCTGGAGCACAAAACACAGGCCCCATGCTCAGCTGTCTCTCTAATGATAATTCATCATTTAGCTCAGTGGCTCCCAATCGTGTTCTATTATTGTAAGGCGGGATGCTCTATCCATATAAAAATGCTACAAATGCAGACTTTATTTACAGTATAACGTATTATGTATGTTTGATAACTTTTATACTTTTTTACAAGGTTAGTATTATCCATTGGTTATCCATTGATTGTTACTTTGCACATGAACTGTAATAACTGATGGTATTCTCCATCTGTCTATGTAAACTAGGATATGTCAGACTTGCCATTAATGTACAAGACATTTATGTATATTTGTATTCATTTCTGTGTTGTTTCTGTCTATGACTGGAATTCAACAACCCAATGCAATTTTGTTTGCAGGGGTGTGTGTGTGCATGTGTAATTGGGATTCAGAAGGCCAAGCCAACACAATCAGTGCAGCAACAGCTGAGGTCGTAGTCTCTGTCTCTCAGTCGTACCCTCATGTCGTTCCTCTTTATCTCTCATACCCAGACCAACCCCAAACACTCTGCTCCCTAGGCCACCGGGCCATTGGGCCATCTTTTGAGACATCTCTCTCTCTCTCTGTATCTCTCTCTCTCTCGTTCATTGTGCCACGTGATTTCATGTTGTCTAAATTAATCTACCCTCTCAGTGTTATGTCTAACACCGGTCCAGGTGTGTATAGACTCTCCCCAGCAAGAGCCTATGTACTGTAGAAGCATCAACCACCTGCCCACACTATAACACCCATGAAGTTCATCTTTTTGCACACAGACCCGCTGCAAGGATACACACCTGGCGTCTTCCGCTAGAAAAGTGCAAGTGTAGTATGTACAAACCTGCTCTGGGATACAATATCATTCTCACTTGAGTTACACATCAATGCTCCCTCAGTGAGTTACACATGCATGCACGCACCCACACACAAATGGAAACTTTAGTTGGGTTTCAGGTCTAATCTACTGCATGTGTTGCTGGTATACATCACTCTCTGCAGGAGGCTGTATCATGCTGGGAGGAAACAGCAAGAGACACCGAGACTAACACAGCCTGTTAGTTCCTGGACTGTAATTTTATTACTGTCACTATGGCTTCCTATATGGCCCCCTGACGCCTTCCTCTCTCTTTCAGTTTACATTTCCATTCATATCAACAAACCTAATCACTGTTCAAGCTGTATGTGCACATGGACATCGTTCCAATTGGCCAATAATACATTAAAGCCCTGTCTCTACAACGCTGTCTCGATCAGATGTACTGTAATCATTAGCTCTGGGATTGGATGAAAGTAAGTAGAGTTAGGATTATTATGGGTTGGCTTTCCAGGAATATATTTGTTTGTGTGTGTGTGTGTGTGTGTGTGTGTGTGTGTGTGTGTGTGTGTGTGTGTATGTGTGTGTGTGTGTGTGTGTGGGGGGGGGGGGGGGGGGTGCGCGTATGTTTCTGTCTTACTACAGAGGACAGGAAAGTTCTCCAACCAAGACATCATCTGACATTTGGGATATGAAACTTGAATCAAATCAAATCAAATTGTATTAGTCACATACACATGTTTAGCAGATGTTAGTGCGGGTGTAGCAAAATTCTTGTGCTCCTAGTTCCCGACAGTGCAGTAATATCTAACAGTAATATCTAACAGTTACACAACATATACCCAATACACACAATTCTAAGTAAGGAATGAATTAGGCCTATATACATAAGGACTAGCGGCATGGACTAAGATACAGTAGAATAGTATTGAATACAGTATATACCAATGAGATGGGGAACGCAAGATATGTAAACATTACTAAATGACTGTGATACCGAAGGATAGTATATACATATGAGATGAGTGATGCCAGATATGTATACATTATAAACATTATTAAAGTGACTAGTGTTCCATACCTTAAAGTGACCAGTGATTTATAGTCTGTGCCTCTAGGCAGCAGCCTCTAATGTGCTAGTGGTGGCTGTTTAGCTGTCTGATGACCTTGAGATAGAAGCTGTTATTCAGTCTCTCGGTCCCAGCTTTGATGCATCTGTACTGACCTCGCCATCTGGATGACAGCAGGGTGAACAGGCAGTGGCTCGGGTGGTTGATGTCCTTGATTATCTTTTTGCCCTTCCTATGACATCAGGTGCTGTAGGTGTCCTGGAGGGCGGGTAGTTTGCCCCCAGTAATGCGTTGGGCAGACCGCACAACCCTCTGGAGAGCCTTACGGTTGTCGGCGGTGTAGTTGCCTTACCAGGCAACTACAAGTTTTCCACCTTCTCCACTGCGGTCCCGTTGATGTGGATATGGGGTGCACCTTCTGCTGTTTCCTGAAGTTCACGATCATCTCCTTTGTTTTTTTTACGTTGAGTGAGAGGTTGTTTTCCTGTCACCACATTCCCAGAACACTCACCTCCACCCTGTCTCGTCATTGTTGGTAATCAAGCCTACTACTGTCGTGTTGTCTGCAAACTTGATGCTTGGCCACGCAGTCATGGGTAAACAGGGAGTACAGGAGTGGGCTGAGTACCCACCCTTGTGGGGCCCCTGTGTTGAGGATTAGCAAAGTGGAGGTGATGTTTCCTACCTTCACCACCTGGGGGCAGCCCGTCCGGAAGTCCAGGACCCAGTTGCACAGGGTGGGGTTCAGACCCAGGGCCTCAAGCTTAATGATGAGCTTGGAATGTACTATGATGTTGAATGCTGAGCTATAGTCAATAAACAGTATTCTTACATAGGTATTCCTCTTGTCCAGATGGGATAGGGCAGTGTGCAGAGTGATGGCGATTACATCATCTGTGGGTCTATTGGAACGGTAAGCAAATTGAAGTGGGTCTAGTGTGGCAGGTAAGGTAGATGTGATAGTTACCTTTGCCTTCTTGGGTAAAGGAACAATGGTGGCCATCTTGAAGCATGTGGGGACAGCAGACTGGGATAGGGATAGATTGAATATGCCTGTAAACACACCAGCCAGCTGGTCTGCGCATGCTCTGAGGACGCGGCTAGGGATGCCGTCTGGGCCGGCAGCCTTTCAAGGGTTAAGACATTTAAATGTTTTTCTCATGTCAGCCACGGAGAAGGAGAGCCCACAGTCCTTGGTAGCGGGCCGCGTCGGTGGCACTGTGTTATCCTCAAAGCGGGCAAAGAAGGGAGGCGTCGATCTTGGCAACGTGGTTGTTTTTCGTTTTATAATCCGTGATTGTCTGTAATCCCTGCCACATACGTCTCGTGTCTGAGCCATTGAATTGCAACTCCACTTTACCTCTATATTGACGTTTTGCTTGTATGATTGCCTTGCAGAGGGAATAACTACACTGTTTATGTTCTTCCATATTCCCAGTCACTTTGCCATGGCTAAAGGCGGTGGTTCGCGCTTTCAGTTTCGTGTGAATGCTACCCTCTATCCAAGGTTTCTGATTGGGGTATGTTTTAATAGACACAGTGGGTACTACTACTTCTATACACTTCCTTATACATTCGGTCACAGTGTCCGTGTATTCGTCTAGATTATTGTCGGAAGCTACCTGGAGCATATCCCAGTCCACGTGATCAAAACAATCCTGGAGCGTGGATTCCGATTGGTCAGACCAGCGTTGAATAGTCCGTATTACGGGTACTTCCTGTTTGAGTTTCTGCCTATAGGAGGGGAGTAGCAAAATGGAGTCATGGTATGATTAGCCTAATGGGGGGGCGGGGGAGGGCTTTGTAACCATTCCAGAAGTTTGAATAGCAATGGTTGAGGATTTTACCTGCGCGACTGTTACATTCTATATGTTTGTAGAACTTTGGCAGCTTTGTCCTCAAATTAGCTTTGTTAAAATCCCCAGCTGCAATAAATACAGCCTCAGGGTATTTGGTTTACACAAAGTCCAATTAAGTTCTTTGAGGGCCGACGTGGTATCGGCTTGAGGGGGATAAATACGGCTGTGACATTGATGGCCGAAAATTCCCTCGGGGGGTATTTGAGTGTGAGATATCGGGTGAACAGAAGGACTTGAGTTCCTGTATGTTATCACAGTTACACCATAAATTGTTAATCATAAAACATATACCTCCACCCTTCTGCTTCCCGGAGAGATGTTTATTCCTGTCGGCGCGATGTACTGAAAACCCAACTGGCTTTACAGTCGGACAGAATGTTTCCAGAAAGCCATGTTTCTGTGAAGCAGAGTATGTTACAGTCCCTAGTGTCTCGCTGAAAAGCGACTCTCGCCCTAAGCTCATCAACCTTATTATCCAGAGATTGGATATTAGCAAGTAAAATACTCGGGAGCGGTGGGTGGTGTACACGCTTCCCGAGTCAGACCAGGAGTCAGCCCCGAGTACCTCTTCTCCGCCGGTGTTGTTGTGGGTCGGCATCTGGGATAAGTTCAATTGCCCCGGGGAGCACGAACAAAAGATCTGCTACGGGAAAGTCGTAATACTGATTGTAATGCTGCTCTGGTTCAGGTTAGTTACCGCCTCTCTAATAACCAATAGTTCTTCCCGGCTGTATGTAATGTCACAAAACAATTCCTGAGCTAATAACGTTAAAAAAAAGAACAAAAAAAAAAAGTACAGTCGCGAAGCGGCCGTCTTGGTCGGCGCTCAGTAAGATGGCAGTGTTGATAAGACAGTAGGGTGATAAATCTGAGATGAGACCTGTGACACAGCATAAAATTAACATCATACTCAACCAGGCAGGGATACAGCAGGGATTTAGGTGTCTGCCTCTGCGAAACATACTATTGCATTACAATTATCTGCTTCTCTGTCTTCCTCTATCTCCCTTTCCTGGGATGACAATACAAATGTGCAAAAACCAGTACAAAAATTGTCTCAAAGCAACATAAACAATATCTCTGTCAATTCAAGGACAGGGCCTTGTTTGGGCCTAAAGGAAATACAATGACACTGCGTAAAGTATCTGGAAACAAAGAAACATTACTTAAAGTTCCAAGTTTATCATGAATTCATGTTCGGTAGCCTAGCTCTAGTTGGCATTAAATAGAGAAATATAGTTTTGAAATCCTCTCTGCCATCTCGGTGTGTGTGTGTGTGTGTGTGTGTATGTGTGTGTGTGTGTGTGTGTGTGTGTGTGTGTGTGTGTGTGTGTGTGTGTGTGTGTGTGTGTGTGTGTGTGTGTGTGTGTGTGTGTGTGTGTGAAGGACGAACACCTGCCTGCCTAACTGTGAGAAGGCAGCAATCTTATTCCATTTCGTTCCCTATACTGATGGACCCCTGTGAGGGCTGAGTTGGGAGGGAGGTGGTGAGGCCCCAGTAGGTAGGACTACTCTGGGCTGCGGAGGAGGAGATAAGTCCCTAGGACTTTGTGTCTGGTAAAGTAGCTCACGGAGGGACGGAGATAAGGTGTCTGGGACTCTGCTGAGTCCCACAAATTGTCTCTGGTCCTGACTGGGGAAGGCTGAACTCCTTTCACAGCTTAGCTCTCGCAGTAGGACTTCCAGCTCTCTAATACCAAGCTTTAAAGGTTTAGAAATGGGTTTCCTACATTATCTGGGAATTTACCTTATCCCAGGGGTTGAAACTGGTTCAGGGAACAGAAAAGAAACACGGAAAATAATATAATTTTTCAAGAAACAGAAACCGAACCTGAAACGAAAGTATTCCATACTGTTTTGGAACAGAACCGTTATATACCTCTTAATAACGCTATATTACATTCAAGGCATTTATTTCTAGTCCCACAACAAAACACAACAAAGCGCCTATATGCAAAGTTTCACTCAGAAACGTATTCCAGTGTCTGCCTGAAAGCTGAAAATCTTTGCCTGTGAGTGTTTAGGCTACTTGCCCCTCCCCACTCCAAAGCATAGGCTAGTGTACGGACTTTACAAGCTTGATTCAGAAGATAGGGAGGTTTGTAATTAGCTAGAGAAGAATTTATTCACTTTTTCCAATGCTAGTTAAGGATACTATAGGCTTAGTTATCACGTTTCAAGTTTTTTTTAACTCTGGTGCCACTCTGCACACACAAGCTTGTTAGCTAGCTAGCTCAAGCTTGTTAGGTAGCTAGCTCAAAGGACATTAAAAGTTTCTCCATATAAGCTGAAAGTTTCTCCATATAAGCTGAAAGCTCCTCCTAGGACCTAATTCATATAATGCATGGCATAAAAAGATGCCCAGCACGTTAAGCCTCCTACCCAACCCATAAGCTAAATGTAAAAAACTGTTGATTTCACAGTTTAAAAAATGAACAGAAAAGAACAATATAAACTGATTATTTTTATTGGTTGGAACCAGTTCAGAACTTTGTAACGAAACTGAAAATAAATAAGAGTTTCTGTTGAGAACAAAGCTAAAATAACTTTGGTTCCAACCCCTGCCGTATCCCCAGTTCCTTCTGAACACCCCAGTCTGAACACACGCTTGTGTGCACACACATACAATCCTCACCTCTGATTCCATCACTGCATATGCTGATTTGATCAAATCAAATCAAAATCAAATCAAATCAAATGTTATTGATCACATATACGTGTTTAGCAGATGTTATTGCGGGTCTAGCGAAATTCTTGTGTTTCTATCTGCGACAGTACAGTAAAGATACTGATCTGTTTGCATTTACTATGGTGAAGGGTTTGCAGGTTTGTTTGGTCAGTCAGTATCTAAGGAAAGTTAGATGAGATTTTTTCAAAATAATTTTTTGAATCACATGTTCTCCATTCTCAGCATTACTCTGCTACTGAGCGTACTGTACATCTCTCTGTTGCTTATTAATATCCACTAGATGGCAACAAAGACAACATTTCAAATGCACGGTTCTGCCCTGTTACAGCATCAATAACTTCTCTTAAGTTTCACATTTTTTAGTACAATTGATTAATCTAAAGTCAAGTTTTAAAGACAAATTCAACTTCATTACCAAATAAATCATGGAACAGCTTAAGTCAGTATTTTTGTCTTAACCTAAACATTGAACAGGACCTATTGTGTCTTTGCATAATGTAATTGCATAAACTTTTTTAACTTCTGTGAACAAGTAAATAAAGTCTCTTGCAACCAGTCAACCAGACACACATGAGAACTTGGACTGTAATGCTGAGCTGGTTTTTCTCTGAGAGGATTTCAGAAATCACACAATGTGAAACTGTCAGTCTGACTTCTACATGAATCCCCTGTGTTTCCTTGGATACCAAGCCGTTTCACTTCCACCTCAGTGCAGAGGAAGTCTGTGAGAATTTCAATAAGTTACTTGCAACACAGACTCCCACCCTGTCCTCAGAGCTGTGGATAATGGTGTCTCTCATCCCAACACTCTGCAGCCTTGACAATGGGTGCCAGCTCTCTTTCCCCCTACATACACACACGCACACATGCACACACACAGGCACACACTTTCAGCTTCTTGCCACTCCCTCTTTTCCAAATTTCGAGGTTAGATGCCAGTTATTATAACATGTTTGACCTCAACCCATACTTGTAATCAAATTGAATTGAGTTGAACATTAAGAAACCCATGCATGTCCAACTCAATAGACAGGAGTTGTACTGAAACCAACCCCAACTGGTTGTGTTGTCTCCAGCTCTGTGAGACAGGGTAGCACTCTCTCCTAAAAGGCAAGTTCGGGCAAATTATCTGAGAGAACAGTCCCCTCATCCTCTCAGCTTTTGCTCAGAGCATGGAGGCTGCGCCTCAATAGTCTTAACATTCTTCCTTTCCTCTTCTCCTTTCATCTCTATGTACTTCCATCTATGAACTGAAAGCTAATGCCTAGCTGGCATCCACCATATTGCTTTCACCTCTCCACCAGTTTTACGATAACAGGTAAAGGAAAAGAGGAGAAGAGGAAGCCACTTTAGACTATTGAGATGCACCCAAAGTGAGTCCTGCATCACAAAACTGTGATTACCTCAACTATCGTAGGTGTGTACGTAGTGATAGGCAGCATAATAGGAAGTGTGTGCATGTCCACTTGCTTTATACGACAATAAATCATCAGCAGCACACTGTAATTTTAATGTTGCTTTGCGTAGTTGGACAATATAATTGGCACCCTTTAGATGAGATTGTCCTTGACATATTTGCAATTTTTCCCAATATAGCTACAATGCTTATCTGATAATAGGGCTGTTCACATTGTCTACTGTACCTCCATGTCGTGACATAATAGTAATATGCCTTCCTGTTCTAACACTATGTAAATGGTTATTATTGTAAAGATAATTTGTTTGCTAAATAAAAGTGAGGTGCTAGTGCACTGCAGCAACTCCTTCAAGTAGATCAGATATTAGGTCAGATATTATTGACAACAGTAAGAACCTCTCAATAATCAAAATTGAAAACTCAGAACTGGGGCAAGACAGTCTTCTTTCTGTAAGTTTGGAGTATTGAAATACTGAATTTCACAATGTATGCTGTGCTGCTAAAATGAGTTAAAATCAGTAGCACTTTTGCAATAGGCATTGCCAAAAAAGTGTAATCGGAGGAAATAAACGATTACATTGACATCCTGAGGCGTTAGATCACTCATGAGTGTGAGAAAAGTTGCAGTCATATCAGAGGGGGTTAGGTGCAAGTTGATTTGAGTGCATTCTGTGTAAACCAAAATAATATTTGATCAACCACATCTAGAACCTCTTTCTCGTTACCACACCATCTCATTATCATTGAATTACCGCTAAATTAAATTAGCCAGCTATCTAAAGAGCTCCTAATCGGAGTCATAGGCTGAGGCTCCACTTCAGAGAGAGCGAGAGAGGCAGGAAGAGGGATAGCTGCATTGAGGGTCTTTCTTTGCTGGTAGATACAATGGCACAGCATAATTCCGCTAGACATTTAAGAATGTCCCATCAGATATCCCAAGTAAGATCATTCCGTCAGGGTTTAACCTTGAGGTCATAGTCTACAAAAATAAATAATGGTAATTTCAGTTAAATTTAGTTGCCCCATAGTGGTGACAATTAACATTTATATAGGAAGCAAGTAATTCAATGAAGAAGACGTTGACTTTGAATGTAAAATAAGTAATTGCTTATTATAAAGTGAGAGGGTAAAAATACAGATGGAGCCGTTTACAGTATCAATCATTTACTTTCAATCATGTTCCCTTTGACTACAAGTCAACATGTCCCAATGTCTGCATCCTATGATGCAACATCTGGTAGATACACACCCTGTGATGAAATCATAAAAAATGTGTAGCTCCACCCTTCAGACCTCACAGACACTGCAATACAGTGTCCTTTCCTTCTATAGAGTTCCGATGTGTGTGCAGGAAATTGGGGCCAAGCTTCCTGCCATCCAGGACATCTATACCAGGTGGTGTCAGAGAAAGGCCCTAAACATTGTCAAAGACTCCAGAAACCCTAGTCATAGACTTTTCTCTCTGCTACCGCATGGCAAGAGAGACCGGAGTGCCAAGTCGAGGTCCAAACAGCTTCTAACCCCAAGCCATAAGCTTCTAACCCCCCTCTCTTTTACGTTGCTGCTACTCTCTGTTTATTATCTATGCATAGTCAATTCAACTCTACCTACATGTACATATTACCTCAATTACCTCGACTAACCTGTACCCCCGCACATTGACTCTGTACCGGTACCCCTGTATATAGCCTCCCTACTCTTATTTTACTGCTGCTCTTTAATTATTTTTTACTTATCTAGTTTTCACTTAACACTTGTTTTTCTTAAAACTGCATTGTTGGTTAAGGGCTTATAAGTAAGTCTTTCACTGTAAGGTCTACACCTGTATTCAGCGCATGTGACAAATACATTTTGATTTGAATTGTTCCAGCCCAGCACTAACACACCTAATCCAAGGGTTAATCCAAGGGTTGATCATTAGTTGATTATATGTTGATTATTGATTGATCAATTTAGCTTGAGCACAATGCTCCATGTGTTGGTGGCCTCCTTCCCATCCTCAACTTTAGTTCCATTACATATTCCTGGACAAAGAGAGTGAATGGAAATAGAATCATGTAAAAACTAACACGGGAAAACAAAATGACTTCTGTTTCATTAAAATTACATCAATAGACCTTAGATGAGCATCTGGATCACCCACAGTGATCTTTTCCATCCTGCTACCCAAACTTTTAAATTAAGCATGTGATTGGGAGTCCAATGGGCGGCGCAATTGGTACACCGTCGTCCAGGTTTGGCCGGGGTAGGCCGTCATTGTAAATAAGAATTTGTTCTTAACTGACTTGCCTAGTTAAATAAAATAAATAAAAAATGAATTGTAGCTGCTTAACTGTATATATTACCAATAAACTTTGATTTTATTTGAAAAAAATAATATTAAACAGTGTCTTTGTATACTGAACATAAATTTGAAAGCAACATGTAAGGTCTTGGTCCAATGTTTCACAAGCTGAAATAAAAGAACCCAGAAATGTTCCATATGCAAAAAAAGCTTATATCACTCCAGTTTTGTGCACTAATTTGTTTACATCCCTGTTAGTGAGCATTTCTCTTTTACCAAGATAATCCATCCACCTGACAGGTGTGGCATATCAAGAATCTAATTAAACTGTGCTGGGGACAATAAAAGGCCACTCTAAAATGTGCGATTTTGACAATGTGACGCGTGTAGATATAATAGAGAGCCAGGCGCAGGAGATAGTGTGGAACAAAGGTATAATTTTAATACCGAGCAAGTATTCCACAATTGAACAGAAAAGGCATAACTGTTCCAGTAATCCACGAATGGTGCTACAATAACTAGGCCATCGCCTAGAGAACAAAACCACAAGTAAATAAATATGTCTACTCGGATATGAGAACACCGTGTACATACACAGTCACAATAAACAACAACCGACAAGGACATGAGGGAACAGAGGGAACATATATGCATGAAGTAATTGGGGGAAATGAGAACCAGGTGTGCGTAATGACAAGACCAATGGATAATGAAGGATGTAGCGTCAGTGGCTAGAAAGCCGGTGACGACGATCGCCGAAGCATGCTTCGGATGGAGTCGTGACAGTACCCCCCCTTTGACGCGCAGCTCCAGCTGCGTTCTGACACCGACCTCGGGGACGGCGAGGCGCCGGGCGATCTGGGTGGTGACGATGGAAGTCTCGTAATAGGGAGTGGTCGAGAACATCCCATCTCGGCACCCAGCACCTCTCCTCCGGACCGTACCCCTCCCATTCCACGAGGTACTGCAGGCCCTCCGCCCGAAGTCTCGAATCCAAGATGGAACGGACAGAGTACGCCGGGACCACCTCGATGTCCAACGGGGGCGGAGGGACCTCCCGCATCTCAGACTCCTGGAGTGGGCCAGCCACCACCGGCCTGAGGAGAGACACATGAAACGAGGGGTTAATACGGTAATCGGGAAGGAGTTTTAACCTGTAGGTAACCTCGTTGATTCTCCTCAGGACTTTAAATGGCCCCACAAACCGCAGGCCCAGTTTCCGGCATGGCAGGCGGAGGGGCAGGTTCCGGGTCGATAGCCAGACCCGATCACCCGATGTGAACACCGGGGCATCACTGCGGTGACGGTCCGCGCCGACCTTCTGCCGACGTACTGCTCGCTGGAGACGAACATGCGCAGCCTCCCATGTCGCCTCTGTGTGCCGGAACCACTCGTCAACCGCAGGAGCTTTGGTCTGGCTCTGATGCCACGGTGCCAGAACCGGCTGGTAACCCAACACACACTGGAAGAGGGGTTAGGTTAGTGGAGGAGTGACGGAGGGAATTTTGAGCCATTTCAGCCCATGGCAGGAACACCGACCACTCCCCCGGCCGGTCCTGGCAGTATGACCTTAGGAACCTACCTACATCCTGATTAACCCTCTCCACCTGCCCGTTAGACTCGGGGTGAAACCCAGAGGTAAGGCTGACGGAGACCCCCAGCCGTTCCATGAACGCTTTCCACATTCTAGATGTGAATTGGGGGCCCCGATCAGACACTATATCCTCTGGTACCCCATAGTGCCGGAAAACATGGGCGAACAGAGCCTCCGCAGTCTGTAGGGCCGTGGGGAGACCGGGCAGGGGCAAGAGGTGGCAGGACTTGGAGAACCGGTCCACAACGACCAGGATCGTTGTGTTCCCCTGGGAAGGAGGAAGGTCAGTTAGGAAATCTACCAATAAATGTGACCATGGCCGCTGTGGAATGGGTAAAGGGAGTAACTTTCCCCTCGGAAGGTGTGTAGGTGCCTTACACTGGGCACACACCGAGCAGGAGGAGACATACACCCTTACATCCTTAGCCAAGGTGGGCCACCAATATTTCTCAGTAAGACAGCGCACTGTCCGACTGATACCGGGGTGACCAGAGGAGGGTGATGTGTGGGCCCAATAGATGAGCCGGTCGCGGACAGCAGACGGCACGTACAGGCGTCCAGCGGGACAGGACTGGGGAGCTTTGCGCAACGCCCGCTCAATGTCTGTGTCCAGCGCCCATACCACCGGCGCTATAATGCAGGAGGCCGGTAGTATGGGGGAGTCATCTACAGACCTCTCCTCTGTGTCGTACAGCCGAGTGCATTTGCCTTCACGTTTTTTGTCCCTGGGATATATGACAGTGTGAAATGAAAACGTGTGAAAAACATTGCCCACCTGGCCTGACGAGGATTCAGCCTCCTCGCTGCCCGGATGTACTCCAGGCTGCGGTGGTCAGTCAAGATGAGGAAAGGGTGTTTAGCCCCCTCAAGCCAATGTCTCCACGCAGTCAAAGCCCTGACAACAGCCAGCAACTCCCGATCACCCACATCATAGTTTTGCTCCGCCGGGCTGAGCTTCTTTGAGAAAAAAGCACAGGGGCGGAGCTTAGGTGGCGTGCCCGATCGTTGGGATAGGACTGCTCCAACCCCCCCCTTCGGACGCGTCCACCTCTACTATGAACTGCAAAGACGGATCCGGATGTGCCAGTACCGGGGCTGTGGTGAACAGAACCTTCAGCTGACTGAATGCCCTGTCCGCCGCAGCACACCAGCGGAGACGTGACGGACCCCCCTTTAACAGTGAGGTAATGGGAGTTGCCACCTTGCCAAAGCCCCGGATAAACCTCCGGTAGAAATTGTCAAACCCTAAAAACCGCTGTACCTCCTTTAACGTGGTGGGAGTCGGCCAATTGCGCACGGCAGAAATGCGGTCACTCTCCATCTCCACCCCAGAGGTGGTGATGTGGTATCCAAGAAAGGAGACGGACTGTTGAAAAAACAGAAATGTTTCTGCCTTGACATACAGGTTATGCTCCAGCAGTCGCCCAAGTACTCTGCGGACTAGGGAAACATGCTTGGCGCGTGTGGCGGAATACACCAGAAAATCATCAACCACTACACCGCAACTGAAAATGTCCCTAAAAACATTGTCCACAAACGATTGGAAGACCGATGGAGCATTCATAAACCCGTATGGCATGACTAGATATTCATAGTGGCCTGAAGTGGTACTAAATGCTGTTTTCCACTCATTTCCCTCCCGGATACGAACCAGATTGTACGCACTCCTGAGATCTAATTTAGTGAAGAAGCGCGCCCCATGCATTGATTCAATCACAGATGAGATGAGAGGTAGAGGATAACTATACCTCTCTGTGATCTGGTTAAGAGCACGGTAATCAATGCATGGGCGTAGACCTCCATCCTTCTTCACAAAAAAGAAACTTGAGGATGCGGGTGATGTAGAGGACCGTATGAACCCCTGTCGTAGGGACTCAGAGACATATGTTTCCATAGCCTCTGTCTCCACCTGCGACAGGGGATACACATGACTCCTGGGAAGTACAGCGTCTACCTTGAGGTTTATCGCACAATCCCCAGAGCGATGAGGTGTTTTATTAGCTTTTTCCTTAGAGAAAGCTTGAGCTAAATCTAGGTATTCGGGGGGAATGCGCACGGTGGGGACATTCTCTGGACTTTCTACCGTGGTCGCACCAACGGAAACACCTATACACCTACCCGGACACTCTGATGACCACCCCGTGAGAGCCCACCCCGTGACTACTTAACCAGGGCATACCTAATACCACCGGAAATGCAGGAGAATGTACTCTGAAAACAACGGGCGGCCACAGGAGGAGCACTGAACCCGGCTCCCTCAACGATTCCGGACGGCCGTCCCACCCATTTCCATGGGAACGGGACCTGGTGTGGATAAGGGTGGCAAGAGCGGGACCCCCACAGGACGTCCGCGAGTCGTTGGACCGCCCGAAGAACCCGATCCATCGCCTCTCCTAGACTGGCGAGCATGGTGGAGTGCTCCCCCACTCTCTCCATTACCCCAGTCATTCCAGTTGCTCCTGCTGGTGCAGGAGATAGTGTGGAACTGTGATGGGTGTCTGATGCTGGGATTGAACTCTGGTCTTCAAGTCAACTGAATTGCTTCTTTACCACTGAGCTATTGTGGATGACAGATAGCAGATGGACCCAAGGGCAGAAGGAAAAATTGCAGACTTAGATGAATGAACAAAAGGTGTCTTTACTTAAGAGTCCAAGTTTAAAAGTACAACAAAAAGGAAGCCGAGCTTCCAGAGAATAAATCAAAGAAACAAAAGGTGAGCAAAAGGCAAATCCAAAAATACAACAGACTTAGCTTTCTTGGCAAGGAGAGTACAAGCATAGTAGGCTCAAGACTGAACACAACTGAAAGAAAGAGGCATGCTTAAATAGGCCACCACAAACAAGCTAATGAACCCCACAGGTGGGAGAAATCAAATACTAATGAGTGGCAACAATGCATTCTACAGAAGCTGGGGCCACCAGAGTCATTACAGCTCAGCGCCAACTAGAGGCCGGGAGAGTCATTACAAGCTGGAGCCTTACAGGAGCCCCTCCTCCAGGAACGGCTCCCGACGTTCTCCTAGCTGCGTTGTTTATGGCGGTGAAACTCCCTGATGAGATTTGGGTCTAGAATATCTCGAGCTGGCACCCAAGCCCGCTCCTCCGGGCCATAACCCTCCCAATACACAAGATACTGGTTCTTCCCACGGACCTGGCGCGAGTCCAGCAGTTGGTGTAGGCTGGCTGACCACCAATGAGGCGAGGTACTGGAGGAGGTTTCCTGGCTGGGGACAACGGAGAACAGACAACAGGTTTCAAACGGGAGACGTGAAATGTGGGATGAATACGCATGGACCTGGGTAGAAGAAGACGGTAGGACACTGGGTTGATCCTTTTGAGGACTTTGAAGGGCCCGATGAAGCGAGGTGCTAGTTTCCGTGACTCAACGTGCAGAGGGAGATTCCTAGTAGACAGCCACACTCTCTGTCCTGGTCTAAGTGATGGTCCAATTCTACGGTGCTGGTTTGCATAACTCTGCTGCTGTTGAGTGGCTCTTAGCAGGGCTGCTCGTGCTCTCCGCCATGTCCGTCGACACCTCTGGACAAGTTGAGCAGCAGCTGGTACACGGACCTCAGGATCCTGTTCAGGGAACAGAGGGGGAGGAAAAACAAACTGGCACTCAAAAGGGGACATGCCTAAAGATGAGTGGTGTAGAGTGTTGTGTGCAAATTCAGCCCAGATCAAATGGGAGCTCCAAGCAGTCTGATTGTTAGATACCAGGCATCTAAGAGTCTTTTCTATCTCCTGGTTGACCCTCTCAGTCTGTCCATTTGACTGGGGGTGAAAACCAGAGGACAGGCTGATGGATGCCCCAATTAGGCGTCCGAAAGACTTCCAGAAACGGGAGGTGAACTGTGATCCCCTGTCGGACACCATATCTTGGGGGAAGCCATGGATTCTGAAGACATGTTGCATCAATAAGTCCACTGTCTGGCCTGCTGTGGGAATCTTGGGTAATGGTATAAGATGGCATGCTTTAGAAAATCGGTCTACCACCACCAGAATTACTGTGTTACCTTGAGATTTTGGTGGACCCGTAACAAAGTCCAATGATATGTGGGACCAGGGGCGTGTAGAGATAGGTAGTGGGTGCAGTAGGTCGTGAGGGTGGGTTCTGGGTTCCTTGTTCTGGGCACACACAGCACAGGTAGCAACAAAAGCCTGAACGTCTCGTTGCATGTTGGGCCACCAAAATCTTCTCTGGATGAGTTTCAATGTTCTTGTGCTCCCAGGATGGCCCGAGGAAAGGGAAGCATGGCCCCACTGTAACACATCAGAACGCATAGAGTTAGGCACAAAAAGGTGATCCGGAGGACCGTTACCTGGGTCGGGATGTTGTTGTTGGGCCCTCTTCACCGCTGTTTCGATTCCCCATTGGACTGATGCCACCACTTTGGAGCTGGGTAGGATTGGTTCGGATTTGCCCTCCACTTCTGGTGGGAGAGGGCATCAGGCTTTGAGTTCCTGGAACCTGGACGGTATGAGAGGGTAAAGTCAAAGCGGTTAAAGAAGAGGGCCTAACGAGCCTGACGTGAGTTCAATCTCTTGGCCTCCCGGATATAGGTTCCTGTGGTCCGTCCAGATAAGGAATTGGTGTTTGGCACCCTCCAGCCACTGTCTCCGCTCTTCAAGTGCCACCTTCACCGCCAACAGCTCCCGGTTACCAATGTCGTAATTCCTCTCGGCTGGGGAAAGTCGACGTGAGAAGTAAGCACAAGGATGAAGTTTGTGGTCATTCCTTGCTCTCTGCGACAAGACTGCTCCTACCCCGACGTCCGACGCATCCACCTCCACTACAAAAGGCAACTCAGGATCTGTAAAAGTCAGAATGGGTGCGGAGGTGAAGAGCTGCTTGAGTCGGTCGAATGCCTGATCAGCCCTTTCGGTCCACTTAAAGGGGCTTGATGTCTTCTTGGTAAGAGAGGTCAGGGGTTCTGCAATAGCACTGAAGTTCCTAATGAACCTTCTATAAAAATTGGCAAATCCCAGAAAACGTTGGACCTCTTTGACGGAGCCTGGTTGGGGCCAGTTCAGAACCGCCTGAATCTTGCCAGGATCCATCTGAACATTGCCACTGGAGACAGTGAATCCAAGAAAAGAGACAGTGGGGACATGAAATTCACTCTTCTCTAGTTTGACAAATAGTCCATTCCTCAGCAGTTGAGATAGGACGAGTCGGACATGTTGGACATGCTCTTGATAACAACGAGAGAAGATGAGAATGTCATCAAGATAAACAAATACAAATTTGTTTAGCATATCACGTACCACATCATTTCTAAGTGCCTGAAAAACGGCTGGAGCATTGACTAGCCCAAAGGGCATTACCTGATACTCATAGTGGCCATTTGGAGTGTTAAAACCACTCATCTCCTTCTCGTATCCTAACAAGGTGGTAGGCATTTCGAAGGTCTAACTTTGTGAAAATGGTCGCCCCTTGTAAGAGTTCGAAGGCCGTGGTCATTAGTGGCAGTGATGCGATTAAGACCCCGGTAATCAATGCAAGGCCGAAGACCGCCGTCCTTCTTCCCCACGAAAAAGAAGCCAGCCCCTGCCGGCGACATAGATGGACGGATGAATCCGCTGTTAAGGGCATCATTGATATATTCCTCCATGGCAGCTCTTTCTGGGGCAGAGAGGGAAAAAAGTCTCCCTCGAGGAGGGCAGGTTCCCGAGAGCAGATCTATTGCACAGTCGTACGGCCTATGGGGTTGCAGAGAGGCTGCGCGGGTCTTGCTGAAGACTTCACAGAGGTCTGCATATTCTGAGGGGACTCGAGACAGCTCAGGAGGATGTACCGGAACTCTGGAGGCCACCAGTTTAAGCTTGGGAATGGTTAGTACCTCTGTGGACTGGGCTGGTGGCTTGAGAGGAATGGGCGGTAGCTTGGAGGTGGTTGGTCGTGAATCAGTGGGTGTCTTCAGCAACTCGGAAAAATGACAGAGAGAGAGACCTGAAATCCCACAATTAGTGCCCCAAGCCGTTACTACCCTAGCGGTCCAATCTATATGGGGATTGTGAAGGGATAACCATGGGAAGCCAAGGATTAAAGGGAACTCTGGTGAATGGATCAAGAAAAACTGTATCTTCTCATGATGACAACCAATTTGGAGATGAAGGTGTGTAGTGCACTGGCTCACCTGACCAGATCCCAGGAGTCTCCCATCCAATGCGGTTATGGTCAGGGGTTCTTGAAGAGAGATGGGCTCAACTCTCAGGTGTCTGGCCAGAGTAAAGTCCATAAAATTTCCAGCATCCCCTGAATCAAGGAAGGCCAGAAGCTTGTGATGCTGGTTACCCCAATGCAGTGATACGTCGAGTGAAACCCCAGAAGCTGCTGGTAGGGGAAAGGTGATTACTCTCGTCCCAGCCCCCCTCTTCTTGGACGAGAGTTGTCTTTTCCCGTCAACTCGGGACAGTTGGACCTGAAGTGGTCTGGCTTTCCACAGTACAAGCAGCATCTCTCCCTCATGCGTTGTTCCCTCTCGGCTTGCGACAGTCTGGCCCTTCCCAACTTCATGGGTTCCTCGAAATTCATGGGAAGTGGAGGGGATTCAATGACACTGCTAGAAACTTGTGGCTCAGGCAGCCTGACCTCCCCACGGCGTTCCCGTCTGCGCTCTCAAATGCGGTTGTCCACCCTGATGGAAATGTCAAGGGATTCAAGGTCAGGAGCCAGGTCTCGGAAGGCCAATTCATCTTTCAGTTCAGGGGACAGGGCACGGTGAAACGTTGCTCTCAGGGCTCGTTGATCCCAACCGCTCTCTGAGGCTAATGTGCGGAACTCTATTGCAAACTCTGCCACACTCCTTGTCCGTTGAGATATCTGAAGCAGCCTGTGGTCAACCTCTCCCCCACTGGTAGGGTGATGGAAGACCCTCCTCATCCGTTCCTTACAGGAACAAAGGTATAATTTTAATACAGAGCAAGTATTCCACAATAGAACAGAAAAGGCATAACTGTTCCAGTAATCCACGAATGGTGCTACAATAACTAGGCCACCGCCTAGAGAACAAAACCACAAGCAAATAAATATGTTTACTCGGATATGAGAACACCGTGTACATACACAGTCACAATAAACAATAACCGACAAGGACATGAGGGAACATATATACATGAAGTAATTGGGGGAAATGAGAACCAGGAGTGCGTAATGACAAGAAAAATCCAATGGATAATGAAGGAGTTAGCGGCAGAGGCTAGAAATCCGGTGACGACGATCGCCAAAGCATGCCCGAACAAGGGGGTGAGGCAACTTCGGATGGAGTTGTGACAGTCACACAACACAATACCACAGATGTCTTAAGTTTTGAGGGAGCATACAATGCTGACTGCAGGAATGTCCACCAGAGCTGTTGCCAGATAATTTAAAGTTAATTTCTCTACCATAAGCCCCCTCCAATGTCATTTTAGAGAATTTGGCAGTACGTCCAACATGGCCCCATGTCGCAAGGGTCTGTACACAATTCCTGGAAGATGAACATTTCCCAATTCTTCCATAGCCTGCATCACTAGACATGTCACCCACTGAGCATGTTTGAGATGCTCTGATTGGACATGTATGACAGCGTGTTCCGGTTCATGCTAATATCCAGCAACGTCGCACAGCCATTGAAGAGGAGTGGAACAACATTCTACAGGCCACAATCAACATCCTGATCAACTCTATTCGAAGAAGATGTGTCACGCTTCATGAGGCAAATGGGGGTCCCACCAGATTTTCTGATCCACGCCCCTACCTTTTTTTTTTAAGGTATCTGCGACCAACAGATGCATATCTGTATTCCCTGTCATGCGTAATCCATAGATTAGGGCCTAATCAACTTATTTAAATTGATTGATTTCCTTTTATGAACTGGAACTCAGTAAAATCTTTGAAATTGTTACATTTTGCATTTATAAATTACTTCTCTTTCAAACCAGTCATGCATCTCAGATTCAAAATCCCCGAGGGTGACAGGCAGGACATCCATGGAACATGTTACAAAAAAAAAATGTTTTTCCATAAGATGATATCATTGTTCGGTTTTCTTTCACACCTTTCCAGCACATGTGGAACATAGTCTGTTATTAACAGTGTCAACACATTGGCAGTGATATGGGGGCTGGTCATTTGTGTGTATGAGGCAGGAGGTAGCCTAGTGGTTAAGAGTTTTGGGCCAGTAACTAAAAGGTTGCTGATTCAAATCCCTGAGCTGACTAGGTGAAAAATCACCACAAAAGGTCACATTTATGTGAGTATATTAACTCATTCCCCCTGGGGTTCTATCTTTCCATTTCCACTACCACAAACTGCATGACATTTCCTATTCTCTGAGTCACAAGCCTTGGTGTGTGTGTGTGTGTGTGTGTGTGTGTGTGTGTGTGTGTGTGTGTGTGTGTGTGTGTGTGTGTGTGTGTGTGTGTGTGTGTGTGTGTGTGTGAAGAGGACTGGACACCCAACAGAGCCTGGTTCCTCTCTAGGTGGTTTCTTCCTAGGTTCCTGCCTTTCTGTGGAGTTTTTGTGATATCTGTTGATGTGAAAAAGGGCTTTATAAATACATTTGACCGAGTGAGTGAGTGTGTGAGTGAGTGAGTGAGCACATATCATATTAACAGTATATTAACAGTACAACACTGTAACAAACGCATTCAGATATTTGAGAGGAAATACATTGCCATGCCTCTTTTCACCATTACATACAGTATTATTTACCATCTTAAAGTAATTTCCCTTTTTTCTATTTGCAGTAAAATGACAGATGTTCTCAGGAAGTAGACGTGCAGGAGTATAGCTGTGAGTAAACAGTGAAGATTATATTAAGGTGGGCACACAGACACTCCTCTCTTAACATCTGCTCCTTAACATGCAATGTCTTCAGAGGGCATTATTATAGTGTTGAATCAGCAAGATGTAAAGAATGCAATTGTAATAGATCTGTAAAACACAAACAAATATTTCTCAAAAAAGAAAACATTTGTAATAGGAATATTACATGGATGTAAATATCCATGAGTCAAAAACGATACGTCCTAGGGGAGTTTCGGTAAGATGTGTGTTTATACCCGAGACATCTAGGGGCCTGCGACGCTAAATACCTGCCCAGGATGGGCCTGGAATGCATACTAAGACCATACGTTCTACAGCTAACTCCTAGGAGCAAATGCTGTCAATTATGTGAAGATGCCCAAACTATTATTTTTAAAGATACGGATCTATGAATTTAAGGATATACTGCAAAATAGCACACAGACAAAAAGGTATGTTCAATTATCTTTCTAGGAAAGGGAACTTTAAAGGCGGTCCATGATACATTTGTGTTATCAAAATAGATCAGATGTTAATGCATACTACTTCCTCAATTTCCACAGGATCGATATCCTTCTAAGCAGGAAAATGCATAAAAAAGACATCCAGTGTTTTCTGGTACAGAAGATAAATTATGATATACAACAAAAAGATGTCAAATAGCTTATTTAGTCATTTTGATTTACAAAACCCATATAATCCCCTTGTTGAAGAACTGTTTTAACTAGTTGGCCTAGAGTCCATTCATTATCTTCAATAGTACAGTCTGATTGGACCACCTTCTGACTTTAGCATTAATAATCCCCCAGGGTGCTTTGCAGCCTTCAAAGCCTTCCTGCAGTTTGAATTCAGTGAGGAGAATATAGAATTTTGGATAGCATGCAGAGAATACAGAAAGACCACCTCACCGGCCGACCTGTCCTGGAAAGCAACAGAGATCTACCAGGAGTTCCTCCATCCCCAGGCCCAGAGAGAGGTCAGTTAGTCAAACTGTGCTTCAGCTTTCACCTTGGCAGTATCTGGATGCAGTTATCCAAAATACTAACATAATATAAGCTAAAGTAGCATGACCACAAATATAGTTATAATTCCTAAGGTGTGACTATGTAATTCCATGTACCTTGCTGATGTGGGAAATGGACTATTTCAACGAAAGATAGATAGATAGATAGATAGATAGATAGATAGATAGATAGATAGATAGATAGATAGATAGATAGATAGATAGATAGATAGATAGATAGATAGATAGATAGATAGATAGATAGATAGATAGATAGATAGATAGATAGATCTGTTTGAACTCGTTACCTGTATAAAAAGACACTTGTCCACACACTCAATCAAACAGACTCCAACCTCTCCACAATGGCCAAGACCAGAGAGCTGTGTAAGGACATCAAGGATAAAATTGTAGACCTGCACAAGGCTGGGATGGGCTACAGGACAATAGGCAAGCAGCTTGGTGAGAAGGCAACAACTGTTGGCGCAATTATTAGAAAATGGAAGAAGTTCAAGATGACGGTCAATCTCCCTCGGTCTGGGGCACCATGCAAGATCTCACCTCGTGGGGCATCAATGATCATGAGGAAGGTGAGGGATCAGCCCAGAACTACACGGCAGGACCTGGTCAATGACCTGAAGAGAGCTGGGACCACAGTCTCAAAGAAAACCATTAGTAGCACACTACGCCGTCATGGATTAAAATCCCGCAGCGCACGCAAGGTCCCCCTGCTCAAGCCAGAGCATGTCCAGGCCCGTCTGAAGTTTGCCAATGACCATCTGGATGATCCAGAGGAGGAATGGGAGAAGGTCATGTGGTCTGATGAGACAAAAATAGAGCTTTAAGGTCTAAACTCCACTCACCGTGTTTGGAGGAAGAAGAAGGATGAGTACAACCCCAAGAACACCATCCCAACCGTGAAGCATGGAGGTGGAAACATCATTCTTTGGGGATGCTTTTCTGCAAAGGGGACAGGACGACTGCACCGTATTGAGGGGAGGATGGATGGGGCCATGTATCGCGAGATCTTGGCCAACAACCTCCTTCCCTCAGTAAGAGCATTGAAGATGGGTTGTGGCTGGGTCTTCCAGCATGACAACGACCCGAAACACACAGCCAGGGCAACTAAGGAGTGGCTCCGTAAGAAGCATCTCAAGGTCCTGGAGTGGCCTAGCCAGTCTCCAGACCTGAACCCAATAGAAAATCTTTGGAGGGAGCTGAAAGTCCGTATTGCCCAGCGACAGCCCCGAAACCTGAAGGATCTGTATGGAGGAGTGGGCCAAAATCCCTGCTGCAGTGTGTGAAAACCTGGTCAAGAACTACAGGAAACGTATGATCTCTGTAATTGCAAACAAAGGTTTCTGTACCAAATATTAAGTTCTGCTTTTCTGATGTATCAAATACTTATGTCATGCAATAAATTGCAAATTAATTACTTAAAAATCATACAATGTGATTTTCTGGATTTTTGTTTTAGATTCCGTCACTCACAGTTGAAGAGTACCTATGATAAAAATACTTCTACATGCTTTGTAAGTGGGAAAACCTGCAAAATCGGCAGTGTATCAAATACTTGTTCTCCCCACTGTAGATAGATACAAAAAAAAAAAGAAATTGAGAATTACAAGTATTGGTCTCCACAAAGTTTGCTGCTTCAGTGTTCTTAGATCTTTATGTCAGTAGATAATATGGTACACTCAAGTATAATTACAAGTATTCCATAAGTGTCGAAGGCTTTCATTGACAATGACATTCAGTTTATGCAAAGAGTCAATATTTTTAGTGTTGACACTTCTTTTTCAAGACCTCTGCAATCCGCCCTGGCCTGCTGTCAATTAACTTCTAGGCCACATCCTGACTGATCGCAGGCGATTCTTGCATAATCAATGCTTGGAGTTTGTCAGAAGTTGTGGGTTTTTGTTTGTCTACCCGCCTCTTGAGGTTCGACCACAAGTTCTCAATGGGATTAAGGTCTGGGGAGTTTCCTGGCCATGGACCCAAAATGTCGATGTTATCACTTTTGCCTTATGGCAAGTTGCTCCATCATGCTGGAAAAGGCATTGGTCGTCACCAAACTGTTCTTGGATGGTTGGGAGAAGTTGCTCTCGGAGGATGTGTTGGTACCATTCTTTATTCATGGCAGTGTTCTTAGGCAAAAATGTGAGTGAGCCCACTCCCTTGGCTGAGAAGCAACCCCACACATGAATCGTCTGAGGATATTTTACTGTTGGCATGACACAGGACTGATGGTAGCACTAACCTTCTTCTCCGGACAAGGTGTTTTCCGGATGGCCCAAACAATCGGAAAGGGGATTCATCAGAGAAAATGACTCTACCCCAGTCCTCAGCAGTCCAATCCCTGTACCTTTTGCAGAATATCAGTCTGTCCCTGATGTTTATCCTGGAGAGAAGTGGCTTCTTTGCTGCCCTTCTTGACACCAGGCCATCCTCCAAAAGTCTGCACTCACACCTGCCTGCTGCCATTCCTGAGCAAGCTCTGCACTGTTGGTGCCCCGATCCCACAGCTGAATCAACTTTAGGAGACGGTCCTGGCGCTTGCTGGACTTTCTTGGGCGCCCTGACGCTGCCTTCACAACAATTGAACCTCTCTCCTTGACGTTCTTGATGATCCGATAAATGGTTGATTTAGGTGCAATCTTACCAGCAGCAATATCCTTTCCTGTGAAGCCCTTTTTATGCAAAGCAATGATGACGGCACGTGTTTCCTTGCAGGTAACCATGGTTGACAGAGGAAGAACAATGATTTCAAGCACCACCCTCCTTTTAAAGCTTCCAGTCTGTTCTACTGACTCAATCAGCATGACAGAGTGATCTCCAGCCTTGTCTTCGTCAACACTCTCACCTGTGTTAACGAGACAATCACTGACATGATGGCAGCTGGTCCTTTTATGGCAGGGCTGAAATGCAGTGGAAATGTTTTTGGGGGATTAAACTCATTTACATGGCAAAGAGGGAATTTGCAATTAATTGCAATTCATCTGATCACTCTTCATGACATTCTGGAGTATTTGCAAATTGCAAATGTTTTTGTGTTTGATAATTTAGGGTAAAAATAGTAATTCCTTTAAAATACAGTCCTTAGTGCAGGGTTTAATTACAGATAAATGCACATATTGCACATTCGATATACTAAAAGCAATGAAAAAAAAAAAGATACAACTGAATGACTACGCCCCATCACACCACTGCAACAATGATGGCACTGGCCACCACAGACTGGTAGAAGGTATGCAGTAGTTTACTGCACACGTTGAAGGACCTGAGCCTCCTCAGAAAGTAGAGGCAGCTCTGGCCCTTTTTGTAGAGAGCCCCTGTGTTACCAACCCATTCCAGCCTGTTGTCCATATGGACTCCCAGGAACTTGTATGACCCAACCCGGTCAGGTAGTCCGTGACCCAGGAGACTAAGGGTGCTTCCACTTTCATCCTCTTCCTCTTCTCACCCAGTAGCAGGGGCTGAATGGTGTTGAAGGCACTGGAGAAGTAAAAAAAAAACTGGATGTACATCCAGTGATGTACACACCAGCGGTCTGAGGTGAGCAAGGACTAACCTTTCCAGGGTCTTCATGATGTGGGATGTTAGCGCTACAGGTCTGAAGTCATTCAGGACAGTGGGGTGCACCTTCTTGGGCACTGGGACGAGGCAGGATGTTTTTCACAGCACAGGGACCCTTTCTAGGCTCAGTTGAAGGGTCGCTGGAGTATTCCACACAGTTGGTCAGCACAGACCCTAAGCACCCTTGGGCTGATGCCATCAGTGCCCGCCGCTTTCCACTGATGTAGTCTCTCCAGCTCTCTCTTCACTTGGTTGGTGGTGAAAGCCAGCCCAGGGGCGGAGGTGCGGTCGCTGATTGTCTCAACAGAGGTGCTGTGATCAGAGTGGGGGTGGGACAGCCGTGAGGGTGTGTGGCATGGGGAACTGGAGGGGAGGTGGACAGGGCCAGTATCGAACCTGTTAAAAAATTGGTTCAGCTCATTGGCTCTGTCCTGGGTCCCCTCCGTCTGCCCACTGTTTGACTTTTTGAAGCCAGTGATATTTCTCATACCCTTCCACACCTCTCTCACCTGGCTCTGCCTCAGCTTGTCCTTCATCTTCTCCTTATACCCTCTCTTCCCCTCAGCAATCCGCAACTTCAGCTCCCTCTGGACACATTTCAATTTGTTCTTGTCCCCCTCCTTGAAGGCCCTCTTCTTCTCATTCAGCAGGGCCTTCAGGTTGCTGGTGACACAGGGTTTATTATTTGGAAAACAGCGTACCTTCCTGGTGGGTACAGTGTTGTCTACACAAAAATTGATATAGTCTGTTATGCAGTCAGTAAGTCCATCGATGTCCTCCCCATGAGCCTCACAGAGCACATCCCAGTCTGTTGTTTCAAAGCAGTCCTGTAGGGCCTCATTCGCCTCCGGAGACAATCTAATAATGGTCCTAGTGGTCGCAGGCTGCTGTTGGACCATAGGCCTGTAGAGTGGGGTGAGGTGGACAAGGTTGTGATCTGATCTACCGAGGGGAGGGAGTGCAGTGGAGTTGTATGCATCCTTCACATTAGCATATAACAAGTCCAGAGTTTTATTATTCCTGGTTGGGCAATTCACAAACTGTTTGAACGTGGGCAGCGTTGAAGAGAGAGATGCATGGTTAAAATCCCCCGAAATGGCAAAGAAGGCTCTGGGATGCGCTGTCTGTAACCTTGCGATAACAGAGTGGATGACGTCACAGGCTGTGTTTGCGTCAGCGGAGGGCTGGATGTAAATAGTAGGGTCTCAGGCTAGCGGCTAACAGCTCAATGTGCGGGCTACAAAACTCTTCCTTAAGAGTAATATGACTCGGATTACACAATCTGTTGTTAACTAGTAAAGCCAGACCCCCTCCCATACTCTTACCGGAAGAAACGCTTTCCCTGTCTGCTCTGATGGTCCGGAAACCGCCGATAGGGACGTTCTCTATAGGGATGTTATCATTCAGCCATGTCTCAGAAAGACACAATAGGCTCGCTTCCCGGTATTCTCTTTAACCATGAACCAAACCCTGAAGCTTGTCCATCTTGCTATGCAGCGATCTCACGTTGCCCATAATGATAGATGGTATAGCCGACTTGTACTTCCTTAGCTTTGCCTTACACTTCAATCCTGCCCTGCGTCCACGCCGTCGCCTTTTCAACTCGAATATCAAACTTTTCCTTGGGATGCAGCAGCGCTGAGTGTGCTAACTCCAGGAGCTGGGCTCAGTTGTAAATAATTGAGGAATCCCGTGTACGTTCGGCGCTGAGAAAAATAAAATGTACCTCGGTGATAAAAAGGACCGTTAAAACCTTCGTAAAACAGTAGCACAGCATAATCCTGAACTATTATTGTTCAACTGTTGCAAAAAAACTCACAAAAAACTCACGAAAAACATACTAAAACAACAATTTATGCACAAACAATGGGAGCTGCTTAACAGGCGACTACGCAGGGTGGCGCCAATCCATCCAAGCCTATTATTAGAATAATTTGACCACCATTGTAACTTTCTGACGTGATAAATTCCCATCTTCAAAAACATATATAAAAAGCTTATGGGACAAGTAATGATTTCAACAAGCTTTGGCAATAATTGGCAAGCTTAGGGTGGAAAGTTGACCATATAACTCAGCTCAGGCTTTTTATAACATTAGCTGCACAAATGTGTGTAGAACTTTTCCTTGGCACTCATTGTCATGGTTTGTGTTTCCCCCCTACAGATCAACGTTGACCACCACATCCACGAGAAGATCAACAGGTCCACGAAGGCTCCTGGTCTGTGCTGCTTTGAGGCAGTAATACATGTGTACAAACTGATGGAGAGCGACTCGTAACCCAGGTTCCTCAGGTCAGATGTCTATCTGGGGCTCAGACGCAAAGCCAGGACTTTCTGGTAGAGGTTAGGGGTCGAGGGTTTGTGAGTCAAGATTCACCAAGTCCAAACAAGGGTGATTCCAAACGAGTCATGGAAACATGAGACCATAGATCCTGATTATAGATCCCGACATGAAGTGACATATAACGACCACAGGAAATGAGTTGGAGAAGAAGAAGAAATGAATATAGAGTATGGAGAAGCATTGAATGTTAGATGAGTGTCGTGTGGCGATGAGTAGTGTCAATGATTCATAGTGCTAAACAGTACATTTATTCAAACCTCTAGACTGACTGATGCATCAAATGTGGCGTTGATGTAAAAAAAAGTACGTCTAGAGAATAGTTTTAGGTAAGAACAGAAGGTACAGAATGTCTAAATGGAAGGACATACTGTACATTACAAATGGTTACAGAAATTAGTTATGTATGGTTAACGGTTCCATTCAAGTGTTATTTGTTGTGGCAAAGGAAAAAAAAAAGGTATTTTCAATTCATGCTTATTTTATATGGATCTGTCAGCAATATGACACTGCTGAATAGCTGTTATTCATTTAACTATTAATACTAATATAGCATGGATGGACCCTGTCAGTTTAAATATACAGTATACTTCCATATATCAGGATGTAAACGTTGTCAGGATGAAGGGTTATCTTTAATTTGTCCTGTGACACTGAGTAATCAGGTGTGGTCGTGGGCAGGGACACTGAGAAAATCATTTTCCACAGCCTGCTTCCTGCCTGCCTGTAAGTCTGTTGTGATGACATCAGCTGTCTCAGCTAATTGGCCAGAGCCAGCCCAGCGATGGTGTCTTGAAGTTGGAAAACAATTGCCCTGTCACCGTTGACTCCACTCTATAGATGGCTCTATTTCTCAAAGTTGTGTCTTAAAAAGGCCATCTGGACGGCTCTAAGAATAACTGTGAGTTTGACCCAGAACACCTACCAGTGGATTGGAGTCAGTGGACACTCTGGTGCATGGCAAATTGGCCTGAATGTGTCCCCTTGTTAGGGAAGTAATCTCATCACCAAGGAACAACTGTTCTGTGATGGCCTTTAGCATCAGCATGGCAAACTATGCACTTTCCTCTCTCCATCTAGATGCCCTACCCACACAAAAGACAAATGTCTGGAGGCTAGCGCAGCAGAATCTTCAATTGAGCAATGCACAATGATTATGAGATAAACTAAACGTTATTACGACATACAAGGTTATAAATAGATTCAGGAGTAGCTAAAGGGGATCCTAATAAAATACTAACTTCTAAAAGCAGTCTTCAAAGGGAATGTTTTATGAGAGAGTTGCTATTTTGAATGAGGACTATTGTATAGGATGGGAAAACCAGACAATAGCCTATTTATTTGCTCAGTAAGCCGAGAGCATGGTAGAATATATTAAATTAAGCAACATATTTGTTTAATAAATAACATGGTATAATATATGAACTTAAACAACATATTTGTTTAATAAAAAATAAATAGGGGGGGTTGGTATGAGGGGATGTTCTTGACAGAGACCTCACCTCTCCTGCATCACGACAACATCACACCACTTGCCCTTCACACAGAGTCTGACGCTGTTTTCCTCCGTCCCAAACGGTTGCCATGACAGCCGAAGGGAAGTGAGTAATGTGCAATGTATTTCTGATACTGACTGAGTTACTCAATACCGACACCGAAACTTAGAACGGATACTGTTTGTGCTGGTGTAAAGCAGAAGTAGAGGAGATTCAGCAACTCTTGGGTGACAATGTCATTACATTCATTACACTTATTTATGGTGTCAACCACACAGTTGATTGTGGTCTGTTCATGTTAAACCTCTGGTCAGTTTTTACTGTATGATGTAAAGGTCGGTGTGTGTAGGTGTGTACTAGAGGTCACAAGGCACATTAACTATAAGTGGATATGTTTTGGTGTCACTTGGTTGTGCTTGACTGCTTGTGGCCATCTTTGGGTAAGTTGAGGAGAACCACGTCAGTTACTGTGCAGAATGACAAGGGACAGGTCATTGGACATGGTTGCCTAGAGTCATATGTACATTGGCCATGAGGTGTCTATATGACTCTGGCTACCGTATGCAAAGGCTATAAACCTACATTCTGCAAACTAAACAACTGATTGTGCATATTGGATGTAATCATCATATCTTCTAGTAAATATACACCTTGCTGCCAGATACAGTATGAGAGCTTTTCAACAGGGTGCCAAAACACGCACCAAGCGAAGGTCAGGATTTGCCTATCACTGTATCTGTCTCTGTAATTTGCATCTTAGCTGCCCAGACTAAAAATACTGGGGACATAAAGAGCACACTTTGAATGAGGAGTAGTTAGGCTGCCCGGAAAACTGGAGGGAGAGGGAGAGGGAGAGGGAGAGGTATCCATAGAGTGAGGGGAGAGAGAGGGCGAGAGAGCATGCAACAGTGAGAGGGAAAAATAGATTGTCGCAAAAAGACAGAGTGCATGTCACAGGGAGAGAGAGAGAGAGAGAGAGAGAGAGCATAGGGACTTCCTCTCTTGCTACGGTTCACTGGGCTGAGTCTGATGTTTCAGCGTTTCACCTTCCAGCCCTGCATAAAAAGGCCTGAGGTGGACGGAGACCCCTCTATACAGAGAGTGTTTCACCCCAGCATGAGCAGTAGCAGGGGACAGAGAGTGTGGAGTTAAAACATGCGCAAGCTAATCATCAGAGAGACACTGACACAAACCCAGCACTTCAATATGGAGCAGGACGACCGGAGGGGGAACAAGAACCTGTGAGTGTAGATGATTTTTTTAAATTTAACCTTTATTTAACTAGGCAAGTCTTATTTACAATGACAGCCTAGGAACATGGGTTAACTGCCTTTTTCAGTGGCAGAACAACAGATTTTTACCTTGTCAGCTCGGGGATTCGATTCAGCAACCTTTCGGTTACGGGCCCAACGCTCTAACCACTCGGCTACCTACCGGCTAGCGATTTTGGAAAATGTATTATGGAGCTTTAGAATATTTTGTAAATATTAGGCTAAATATTCAATGTACTCTAGTAATACTATGGATGTGTCATATACTTTCTAAATACTAAATATTTTGTATAGTTTTGTCATACAATGCTTGTACATATGTATTAGCGTCATACTGCATACCTTAGGCCACACGTTGCATATAGACACTGCATATGTTATACTAAACCTGTGAATATGTTCTATCTAGATACTACATACTGAGATGTCCTTATACAGCAATGGAGTAAGTTGTTTTAAGAGATGAACATGTCCGTTCTTTTTTTCTCTCCATAGGGGAAAGAACTTTATGTGCCGACTGCAATGCATGTTCTCTCATTCATCTACCTCTGAGAGGTAAGGATTCTTACTCTTCCTTGCACTGTTACTCTGTGTTAATCCTAATTGTTATTATTATATTATTTTAAATGTGTGTGTATATGTATATCTAAATATAAAACATATATTTTATTGTTCAAAATCAAATACCATGTATGTTGTAGCGTCCATCTGTGGTAGTGTGTGTGAATCCACATTAAACTTTAGAAAGCAGGCACGCACACACGCACACCCACACATGTGCGAGCACACACTTGATAACTGCAGCTATAATTGTTTCCTAATTATGTTGGTTCTATGTGCCCTTTCGCCTCTACATCAAGTACCAGTTTTATTTTTACCCAGATTTGATTCTAGTTGAGTAATCACCACACATTTTCTTCCCAGCAGGCTAAGTTTAGAAGACACCCAACAATGGTCTCAGTCACTGGAGAGACTCCTCGAGTCTAAATGTGAGTTTCACAGTTAAAGATAAGTAGCTAAATTAAATAAAATATCTAACTGAAAACAGCAAGACAGAAATGTGGAACAAAAACAGCACTTGTTTCCAGGCTTGGGGCCGTATCATTGTTTCATACCTTGTTGTGTTTTTGGTCTTCCCCACAGATGGACTGGCCACCTTCAGAACCTTTCTGAAGTCTGAATTCAGCGATGAGAACATTGAGTTCTGGCTGACGTGTGAAGAGTACAAGAAAATCACGTCTTCATTCAGAATGTCATCGAAGGCAAAAAAAATCTATGAGCAGTTCATAAAATCTGAGGCTCCTAAAGAGGTAAGACTGTTATAATGCAGTACGTATTACAGTACATGGCCACATGTAATGTTATAATGCAGTACGTATTACAGTACATGGCCACATGTAATGTTATAATGCAGTACGTATTACAGTACATGGCCACATGTAATGTTATAATGCAGTACGTATTACAGTACATGGCCACATGTAATGTTATAATGCAGTACGTATTACAGTACATGGCCACATGTAATGTTATAATGCAGTACGTATTACAGTAGATGGCCACATGCTAGAGATTCAAATAGCTGCAGTGACATTTCAACAAAAAGCAGCTCTCTGCAACCTCATCGGTGTTTCAATGTATTTCTTCAACATCATCTGGTTACTAACCACCACCCCCCCCTCAAATGTCTATTTCCAGACATGCTATATGAAATGCATTTGTACTTTTTAAATCTAAATGAATCTTGCTCTTGTTCCAGATAAACATTGACTACCACACGAGGGAGCAGATCAAGAGGGCCGTGAAGAATCCTACACTCCAGTGCTTTAACGATGGCCAGAAGATTGTCTATGGGCTGATGGAGAGAGACTCGTACCCACGCTTCCTGCGCTCAGACATTTACCGATCCCTCCTGGAGTCCCTCGCCGCTGACGCCGCCACGGGCTGATAGGAGCAGATTAGACGACAGAACATGAAAACAGTAACTGGAATGTTTGGGCTTCTACAGGATGGAAGGCTGACCAAGCACAGAGAGACTGACAGGCCTGTGTCCCTACAAACCATGGTCGCCACAATGCAGGACCACACCCTGAAACACTGCAAGCGGGATTCTCCACGAAGAAATGGCGGAAGAAAAGTCAGAGAGGATATGAGGAACGCTACAACACTGCAATTGCACTGGATTCTTCTGTCCTATCTGTGACTCTGGGAGTGACGTGTCATGTTATATCACAGGCTATCAGATCGTCTCTGACAGTGATGAATCACGGAGTGAATGACGATCGAACTGAAACACAACAGTCCCCCACTCAATCGAAGGTGCTTCCTGTCCTAAGAATATGGAGAAGAGAGTGTATGTGTGTACGTGTGTGTGTGTGTGTGTGTGTATGTGTGTGTGTGTGTGTGTGTACACCAGGATTCCTATGATACTGTGATAAGATATGAGATGCAAGGTGGACTTTCACTAGCAATACTAACCTACATGATCGGGACTGAAAGGAAGGAGAGAGTGGATACAATGGATACCGGCCCAAAATAATATACTGTCCTTAATAATATTCACATTTCGTCTCTAAATTCAATCCAGTTTTTCAAAAGGCAGTTAAAGACTTCTTACACTGTGTATCATTGAATCATTACCTATTTAGAAGTAGAGGTTAAGTTGTGTGAGTGCAATTGTAGAGAGAAGAGTACCCTATGTCCCACTCCTACTTTTTTGATTCCTTACAGAGCAAGCACAATTTGATAAATTAAGAAGATCATTTTTTACTATTTATTACACACAGTCACTGTTTGGATGCTAACTTTTGCAATGCTTGTAAAAATGTTCACGATTAGGTAGGATTAAATTAAATTAAATTATTTGTAGACAAATGACTTCTTGTCAATCACTCCTCTTCTGGCTTATTCTCAATTAACAACTCAATTAAAAAACATTTCACTTTGCGGTTGCCCCTGTATGTCTAAGCCCTTAGATCGCAATATCTACCAAGCTAACATATGGAATTGTTTTAAGACGGTCATAAAATTTATAATTTAGCAATTCGATTTTTTTATTTTAGGACCCCTGTACGCATAATACATATATATTTCATGAAACATTGAATTTGGCATTTACTGCTATAGCGCATAGAAACGCATTGAATAACACATTTGTACATGGCAAAACAATACAGTCAAAAAATGTATTATGAGGAACAAGGTTTTGAAGTGTCTGTCCTATATCTGAGAGATAAAAAAAACTCAACAAAAATTGTTTGGTCACGTTATTCGTGCCACATTTTTCTCGATGGCATATTTGACCCCTTATGAACTTTTTTCACATTTTACAGCCCAGTCCTGGTTTACCTTGAGAAAATTTCCCTGAAGCTTGTGTGCGTCGTAGACCAGAACACCTTCGTATTCGTGAATGTCTCCCCTTTTGATATTGGTGACATATTAGTTTGGTCTGGACAGTTTATTTTGTGAGAAGATCTCTTCGAAATGACGAAGTCTGTGACAGAGAGTTCAGACGACTGCCGTACAGCTTGTGGATGCCAAACAAGAGAAAGAGGAGACAAGAGAGTCTCCTCTTTCGATGGTGGTGTCTTATTAGTTTCTGGCTCACACAGTTTGGGTTTTACAGATGAAAGTCGTGACGACTGTCACGATCGTGTGTGTACAGAGACCAATGCGCAGCCCATTCATTATAGTTCGACATTGTTTTATTAACATAAAACTAAATTTGGTCGGAACTATCCAAAATAATAACAAGATACGTGAACTGAAGGAAAACACACTTACTCGACGTCTCTGAACAACCCCACACAATTGTGTGGGGTTGAGCAACTTAAATAGAATCCCCAATTAGAGACAACGTCTCACAGCTGTCTCCAATTGGGGATTCAACACAAAATGAAAAACATAGATCTAGATAATCTAGATCTGTCAGGCTCTGACCATGGCCAAAAGGTACTCCCTATGGCCAGAGCCTGACAACGACTGTCTTGTCCGGATCGGTAAGTCTCTAGCTTGAACACACTGGGAGCTATTAAATATTCAAAATAACGTCACCGTGTGATGCATGGGTGCGTCAATCGACTCTAGGGGGTGCTTTAACCCTAAGAGTCCCAAGACCCTAGCAAAAATCTGCTTTTCATTTATTTGACTTTCATTTACCTACAGTGGGGAGAACAAGTATTTGATACACTGACTTTGTAGGTTTTCCCACTTACAAAGCATGTAGAAGTCTGTAATTTTTATCATAGGTACTCTTCAACTGTGAGTGACGGAATCTAAAACAAAAATCCAGAAAATCACATTGTATGATTTTTAAGTAATTAATTTGCATTTTATTGCATGACATAAGTATTTGATACATCAGAAAAGCAGAACTTAATATTTGTTACAGAATCCTTTGTTTGCAATTACAGAGATCATATGTTTCCTGTAGTTCTTGACCAGGTTTGCACACACTGCAGCAGGGATTTTGGCCCACTCTTCCATACAGATCCTTCAGGTTTCGGGGCTGTCGCTGGGCAATACGGACTTTCAGCTCCCTCCAAAGATTTTCTATTGGGTTCAGGTTTGGAGACTGGCTAGGCCACTCCAGGACCTTGAGATGCTTCTTACGGAGCCACTCCTTAGTTGCCCTGGCTGTGTGTTTCGGGTCGTTGTCATGCTGGCAGACCCAGCCACGACCCATCTTCAATGCTCTTACTGAGGGAAGGAGGTTGTTGGCCAAGATCTCGCAATACATTGCCCCATCCATCCTCCCCTCAATACGGTGCAGTCGTCCTGTCCCCTTTGCAGAAAAGCATCCCCAAAGAATGATGTTTCCACCTCCATGCTTCACGGTTGGGATGGTGTTCTTAGGGTTGTACTCATCCTTCTTCTTCCTCCAAACACGGCGAGTGGAGTTTAGACCAAAAAGCTCTATTTTTGTCTCATCAGACCACATGACCTTCTCCCATTCCTCCTCTGGATCATCCAGATGGTCATTGGCAAACTTCAGACGGGCCTGGACATGCGCTGGCTTGAGCAGGGGGACCTTGCGTGCGCTGCAGGATTTTAATCCATGACGGCGTAGTGTGTTACTAATGGTTTTCTTTGAGACTGTGGTCCCAGCTCTCTTCAGGTCATTGACCAGGTCCTGCCGTGTAGTTCTGGGCTGATCCCTCACCTTCCTCATGATCATTGATGCCCCATGAGGTGAGATCTTGCATGGTGCCCCAGACCGAGGGAGATTGACCGTCATCTTGATCTTCTTTCATTTTCTAATAATTGCGGCAACAGTTGTTGCCTTCTCACCAAGCTGCTTGCCTATTGTCCTGTAGCCCATCCCAGCCTTGTGCAGGTCTACAATTTTATCCCTGATGTCCTTACACAGCTCTCTGGTCTTGGCCAATGTGGAGAGGTTGGAGTCTGTTTGATTGAGTGTGTGGACAGGTGTCTTTTATACAGGTAACGAGTTCAAACAGGTGCAGTTAATACAGGTAATGAGTGGAGAACAGGAGGGCTTCTTAAAGAAAAACTAACAGGTCTGTGAGAGCCAGAATTCTTACTGGTTGGTAGGTGATCAAATACTTATGTCATGCAATAAAATTTAAATTAATTATTAAAAAATCATACAATGTGATTTTCTGGATTTTTGTTTTAGATTCCGTCTCTCACAGTTGAAGTGTACCTATGATAAAAATTACAGACCTCTACATGCTTTGTAAGTAGGAAAACCTGCAAAATCGGCAGTGTATCAAATACTTGTTCTCCCCACTGTACATTAGCCTTACTATGACGTGTTTTACCTTTTTCTTTTCAGGACAACCAGGGCTACAAGTAGAACACACAACAATTTGACATAAACAGTTGCATTCATGACTAATTTACAAATAAGGTTTGCCAAAGCAAAAACTTGGTAAACATTTATTTATATGAATGCTGTGCATGATTTATATGAATAGTTTGCTCAGTGGGAAATTAATATCCATCTAGTCAGTGATATTTGTGTGGAGTTTGTGACAGCAACTAACTCTTATGTAGCTTTTCATAGACAGCTTTTAATAGTTTGTAGACAAATCCAATGGTATAACCCAGAAGTATGTAACACACAATGTTCTAAAGGGGTTAGAAGTCCAAAACACGCCTGTGTCATGGTGGGACTGTAGGAGTTCAAGTTCACAGCTCCGTACAGACGAAACGTCTCAGAGTCCATGATTTCTCACTACAATGTTTTACCAGTGAAATATAAGTATAACACAACCATTTTCAACCTTTACACCACTCCAGCCGACGCTCGGCATTGTGCAAGGTGATTTAAGGTTTGTGTGCGGTTGCTCGGCCATGGAAACCCATTTCACGAAGCTCCTGATGAACAGTTCTTGTGCTGATGTTTGGAACTCGGTAGTGACAGATGTTTTTTATGTGCTACTCGCTTCAACATTTTGCAGTCGCGTTCCGTGAGCTTGTGTGGCCTATCACTTTGCAGCTGAGCCACTATCGCTCCTAGACATTTCCACTTCACAATAACAGCACTTACAGTTGACCGGGGCAGCTCTAGCAGTGCAGAAATTTGACGAACTGGCTTGTTGGAAAGGTGGCATCCTAAGCTCTGTCGATGGAGATTGCATGGCTGTGTGCTTGGTTTTATATACCTGTCAGCAATGGGTGGGGCTGAAAAAGACACATTTACTAATTTGAATGGATGTCCACATAATTTTTTTTATATATAGTGTATCTCTTCATCATTGTGGTTAGATGTTCCTTCATGCTTTTGTTATTTATCTGAAAGACACATCTGCTGTCTTTTTTCAAAGGAGTTTTTTCTACATAGTGAACAACAGGAAGGAGTGAGTTTTAGTTTCTCACGACAAGACCAGGGTGTTTATGAGAAGTAATGTGTTATTACAGTAAATGGAAAGTTAAATAAATCATATGTGACAAGAGACTATGATCCTTGAGTTATTTAGAACCATGACATTGCAGATAAAGGTGTTTCATCATCTCAATGACAGTGGACCCTCATCTGACAAAGACCTTCATGGTTGTTTGTCTCTGCTGTATGTTACAAACAAGGTCTCTGTGCATGATGAATTCACCATTTGAAAGCATTTATACTGTCCAAGGTATGGCCATCACCCAAACTATTTCAGTGGCCTTCATGTAAACTACTTTACAAAGTCCAAAAACATGTTGCTATTTTGCATTGCTTGAAGTGGTTTGGAATGTGTTTTAAATGGTTTTAACAATCATTGTGTTCCATCCCATGCATTGCACATTACTAACACTGCCCTATTTTCCAAGTTGTCCAGTACACAGTCGCTTTAAAGGAAAGGTTCACCCATTTTGAATGTTATATTGTTTTTGTGCAGCTCTGTGTTCTATCAATTCCCTGGGTCATTTCGTGTTTTCATGTGTATCTGAGTTACTAGCATTCAAGCAGGCAGAAATCCGTCCGGTATGATGTAGCACCGTGATAAAGTTGCTCTCATTACACTGGAAGTTAATAGGAATACGACTTTTAAATCACAAAAACGTCTATCATGCATGTCAGATTTCTTTGCGATTGTAAGGGTCTGACCGAGGCCAGGTCCCTGACTCCCTCTACGGGGAGTGGGATGACCACGGTCTGGTCCTTACACCCAGGGTTGGGTTATTGGTGATCCCCAATTAGAGACAGCTGTCGTGAGATGTCTCTAATTGGGGATTCTTTTTATGTACACAGCACAGCCACCTGCGTGTGGATCATTATTTGTAATTGTGTCTCGCTAATGAAAGCCGACGTCACGGTGAAGTACATTTCTTGTTTTTTTCGATACTTATTAGTTTAATAAACATGTTTAACCTCACCTCTCGCTCTGAGTCTCGTTCCCTCACCCCACATCGTGACAGAATGATCCACCACCAAGGGAACCCGCAGCAAGAGGAAAAGGAGTATCGGTGTTTCGACACCATGGGCTATGTGGAGGAGCATAGAGGGCACCGACGCAACAGGAGGAGACGTCGGGGAGGAAAAACGATGGAGGGTGCACAGCCACTGGTGGTGGGGAGCATCTGGGGCTCATCGACACCGGCAGGAGAGGATGAGCTCGTAACTGGACCAGCGTGGGGGCTTGGGACAGAGCCCGTAACAACGGAGTTAGAGGAGAGGAAGGACCGACCGTGGACAGCCCCGAAGGTTCCCCATATTAACAGTGGGGGGGGGGGGGGGTTGTGGGGTCCTTGGGACACGAGGGACGCGGAGGAGGAGAAGCGGCTGCGGAGGTATTTCGGGTGGGCCGAGGAGGACGACGAGAAGATGCGTTCGGTCTCCGGCCCCAGTACCAGATCTTCAGCGCGCCCCCGGCCTGCCCAACCAACGCGCCTCCTCAGACCGTTACGTCCAGCAACAGCTTCCCGCACCGGAGGATCAGCGCGATACCAGCGGACCCCAATACCATCTCCACGAGTACCACTGTCGGTCAGCCACCCCAGGGAGGAAAATCAACTCCCACCACTTCCGCCTCCGACGGCCGATAACCGGAAGACCCCGGAGGGTTTCAACGATCGGACGTCGGAAGAGACCGAGACCAACCTCCTCTCGCTCTGAGTCTCACCCCACATCGTGACAGCGATATTCCTACCTCGAGAAATTTGTAATTTAACGGAGGGTCTAGCACATGTTTTAGTCCCGGGTGGATTGCATGGTGACGATGCCAGAGATATTATAGAAAGGATATAGGAATCCAATGAATGAATGAACGTATAACGCCCCACCCAGCAGAATGTCGACAAATCGCGTTCACGTTATCATGCTGCGTCACGCGGCTGCTAAGCAAATCGTAACGCAATTCCTTCTCAAAGTCAGTGTATGTCGAGAAACTTGCCTATTTCCCATTGACGTAGCATTGGGCAACGTTTCCCATCTCCTCAAAAGTACTGTATATCTGCCATTGCGAGTAATTTGAAGCACATCGCTTTTATTTACCCGCAGAAACAACACCGCAAAATACGCATAGCTTGCAGGAGCACAACTAGTACTTTCGGACTCTGGATGCTTAGGAATCCTTATACTCTTCTGAACAGTCAGCTGCTTACACACTATCGGCACATCATAATAAACAGAACAGACCAGCCCCTCTCTGGGTTGTGACAGCAGACCTGGTGATTTAGCTGCTAGCGCTAATTCACAACAAGAATCGAGACACAGAGATGCAGATGTACTGTACTAATAATGATCTAGTACGAAAATCGCTAAGTGTTGGATGCATGGCCTCTGCTCAAAGATGATCAAAGATGGATGGATGAATGGATGCTGTGAGAGTTGACTGGCTCATACAGTATTAGGAAAGATGATGTACATGTGACAGTTATTCTAAGGAAAACAGACCCCTCGCCAATACCCGCCCTCCAGGACACCTGCAGCACCCGATGTCACAGGAAGGCCAAAAAGATCATCAAGGACATCAACCACCCGAGCCACTGCCTGTTCATCCAGCTATCATCCAGAAGGCGAGGTCAGTACAGGTGCATCAAAGCTGGGACTGAGATACTGAAAAACAGCTTCTATCTCAAGGCCATCAGACTGTTAAACAGCCATCTCTAGCACATTAGAGGCTTCTGCCTATAGACAGACTAAAAATCAATGGTCACTTTAAGAAATGGAACACTAGTCACTTTAATAATGTTTACATATCTTGCATTACTCATCTCATATGTGTATATATACTGCATTCTATACTATTCTACGGTATGTTAGTCACTTTAATAATGTTTACATATCTTGCATCACTCATCTCATACAGTCATGTGAAAAAGTAAGTACACCCCCTGGAAAGATCTCTTTTTTTTTTTTTTTTTTTTTTAACATATTTGGACAGATGGATATGTAATCTTCTCTTCAACACTATTGACAGATAAAGGTTACCCAATTTAACAAATCACACACAAAAAAACGTATCACCTTTGGCAGTGATTACAGCTGGGAGTCAAAAAGTGAATTTCTTTGCCACATTTTTTGTAGTATTACTTTAGTGTCTTATTGCAAACAGGATGCATGTTTTGGAATATTTGTATTCTGTACAGGCTTCATTCTTTTCACTCGGTCATTTAGGTTAGTATTGTGTAATCACTACAATGTTGTTGATCCATCCTCAGTTTTCTTCTATCACAGCCATTTCACTCTGTAACTGGTTTAAACATCATCCAAAGTGTAATTAATAACCTTACCATGTTCAAAGGGATATCCAATGTCTGTAAGGGACCTTACAGATAATTGTATGTATGGGGTACAGAGATGGGACAATCATTCAAAAATCATGTTAAACACTATTATTGCACACAGAGTGAGTCCATGCAACTTGTTATCTGACTTGTTAAGCAGATTTTACTCCTGAATGTATTTAGGCTTGCCATAACAAATGGAGTTGAATTCTTATTGACGCAGGAAATTTCAGCATTTCATTTTTTATTAATTTGTAAAACATTCTAAAAACATAATTCCACTTTGACATTATGGGGTATTGTGTGTAGATCAGTGACATAACATCAAAATTGTATCCATTTGAAATTCAGTCTGCGCTGTATAAATATTGTACAATCCAGGTTTGCAAAGCTCTTACAGACTTACCCAGAATGTCTCAGCTGTAATCGCTGCCAAAGATGATTATTTTCGTATTTTCTCCTTACAGTGTGATTGCTTGTATGTGTGGCTGTCATCGATGACCACTGGCAAGTAGTTCCCTTTCCTACCACTTCAAAGCCCTCAACAGCTCCAGTTCCTTCCCAGGGTCTCCGACCAGACAAAATCCTAGAGAACTGTATGGCCAATCTCAATTCAACCACTATCCCTCTGCTATTGCTCATACTACTCATCCAATATTTTTTTCAGATCTATGAGAAGTCAAAGGGTAGTGGCTAGGGGTTGAGGTTGGAATGGGCCTAAGTGTGACCTTGGACAACCAATCAGAGTGGATATTAGGAGACCACTCATCCAATGACAAGATCCAAACACTTTACTACCATATGGAGAATTCTGCCTACATGTAATACCAGCAGCTGCCTATGACTTTGAGCTGTAATTCAAATGACACTGATACCACTTTGTATTTATGGAACATTTAAAACCTTCTTCCTGTATATGCAAATTCACAGATTTTCCATTACATCTTTGGTCATGTCAAACTGGCATAGTGTACCTACCGTAAGATGTAATTTCTGGGTAAGGAAAAACAATAACATCATCCACTATGCATTTCCATGAAGCCAATTGGTGAATGGAAAGATGCAGCGCTACTGCCAAGTCAGGTGTTTTGTGTGTTATTATATTACCATGCTGCTGAGGCAAGAACCTGTCATTCAGGTTGGAGCGCCCGCCCTGATAACACATTATCACTCTGGGTCAGTTGGACAAATACACAACTGTATTTTCTTTCATACGAAGACAGGAGATAATATCTGTTGAGTGTAGATCAGGGGTCTCGAACATGTCGATCATGAGCTACCAGTAGCTTGCAGCCCACCAACGAGAAGCTTTACAAACAATTCTGAACATATATTCAACTTTTTATGTGTTCCATCACAAACTGTCATAAACAAATCTCACAAGTATCAGACAATGCAAGCTTCCAGCTACTATCTATTCAACGCAACTTAGACATTATCCCACCCCTGGTTAGCAACTATTGGCTTAAAAAGACAAAACATAAAAGACAATATCTGCCAATGACTTTCCAGCAATATTGTCCTTATATGTCTGTGTGGTGCGCGCATTTGTCTATCACTCTGTGTAACCAGTTGATGTGATAACCGTCTTGTGGATTGACAGAAACAATTTCCCCAAAACCTTCTTAATTAAATGTTAAGCAGGCTTACCTTGTATATCATGAGTAAGTACTGTATATAATTTATATGTATTATTTGTTATTTGCAAACTTTACCATGAAAAGAACAGTAGCAGTACCGAACTATCGCTAGACAAGCACCTTAAATTGCACATTCCTCACTTGCTAGACGCGTAATTAAAGGGCCAGATGCAAAAAAATAGGGGAATTACACTCAAAATCAATTTGTAAAATTGTTTTCCAGACCTAAAATAATTGTATTCTGAAATGATTTAACCATTGGACTGAACATCCTATTAAGCTATATGGCATTGTTTTAAGTAAAGTCATACCAAGGATAATTTTGCTATTTGATTTTGAATTTTAATACCCCCATAACGACAAGAAGAAAACAGGTGTTTTGATGTTTTTGGATAATTCATTAAAAATTAAAAACAGATACCTTACCTGAATGCTTATTCAGACCATTTTCTATGAGGAGACCGATTTTCAGGATGTCTCATGGTCTAACAAACACCGCTCTAGCTCTGTCATCTTTCACAGCAGATGCGGTGGATTGAGACGCAGCCCATGCAAAAAAAAACGTCTAGCTTAAACTGGGGATGTTTTTGTTATGCTAATTAGATTTTATGCAGGGTGCGGACATCAACCTTAGGGGCTTTTAAAGAGATTAGAGTGAAAGGGTTTGCAGAAAACAAACTGGTTGACCCTCAACCTGACCAGTGACCCTCCAAATATTTCCAGATTGTGGTTAACTGCATCAGCTTGCACCTTGTTGAATCAACTATTCACAGAGTGGGCCAATCAGGTTACAGATCTGTTACTCTAGGCTGGCCTTTCTAGCATGATGGTATCAGAAGGAAACTATAAAGTGCTCTGACTGCTCTAGAGGTAGATGGATTGATTTGACTGCTATAGTCAGTGTGTCAGAAAGAGACTGTATGATGGCATCAGATTTCTCTATTGATAAAATCACCTGATATCAGGTGAGTTAATTAATTTTATGTTAGGGTTATTCTAGCTGAGTATTCTGACTTTGTTAAGCAATGGTAGCAGTCACATGGAATTATCCTAACCAAAAAAACAAACATTATTTCAGGAAGAGAAAATGTCTTGAGATGTTGATTCAATATATCCACATCATTTTCCTTCCTCATGATGTCATCTATTTTGTAAAGTGCACCAGTCCCTCCTGCAGCAAAGCACCCCCACAACATGATGCTGTCACATGGATGGTTTTTTTTCGGCTTGCAAGCCTGCCTCTTTTTCCTCCAAACATAACGATGATCATTATGGCCAAACAATTCTATTTTTGTTTCATCAGACCAGACCATTTCTCCAAAAAGGATAATCTTTGTCCCCATGTGCAACTGCAAACTGTAGTCTGGCTTTTTTGTGGCGGTTTTGGAGCAGTGGCTTCTTCCTTTCTGAGCGGCCTTTCATGTTATGTCGATATAGGACTTGTTTTACTTTGGATATAGATACTTTTGTACCTGTTTCCTCCAGCATCTTCACAACGTCCTTTGAGTTATTCTGGGATTAATTTGCACTTTTTGCACCAAAGTACGTTCATCTCTAGGAAACAGAACGCATCTCCTTCCTCAGCAGTATGACAGCTGCGTGGTCCCATGGTGTTTATACTCGCGTACTACTGTTTGTACAGATTAACGTGGTACCTTCAGGCGTTTGGAAATTGCTCCCAAGGATGAACCAGACTTGTGGAGATGTAAAATTGTCTTTGAGGTCTTGGCTGATTTCTTTTGATTTTTCCATGATGTCAAGCAAAGAGGCAGTGAGTTTGAAGGTAGGCCTTGAAATACATCCACAGGTACACCTCCAATTGACTCAAATCAGAAGCTTCTAAAGCCATGACATCACTTTCTGGAATTTTCCAAGCTGTTTAAAGGCACAGTCAACTTAGTGTATATAAACTTCTGATCCAATGGAATTGTGATATAGTGAATTATAAGTTAAATAATCTGTCTGTAAACAATTGTTGGAAGAATTACTTGTGTCATGCACAAAGTAGATGTCCTAACCAACTTGCCAAAACTATAGTTTGTTAACATGAAATCTGTTAACTATAAGCAGTAGCTACAAATAGTTAGTAGTACTACTACTACTACTGGCCACTAATATGACTTATCTCCTTCCTCAGACAAACAGTGGATGAAGTCAACCAATGGGCACAGTCATTTGACAAACTCCTGAGTCACAAATGTTAGTGCCACACCCTGTCTTTTATAGCTCATATGATAGCAGCATGACTGTATGAAATGGGCACAAAGGTTATAGAGTGAAAATGTATATGAATTAAGTGAGTCTACTTGAAGTACAGTTGGATCTAAACTGCGCCTCTGATTGGTTGATATGTGACCGTTCTCAACTCAGCTTGAAGACTACTTCTACTGCTTGAGAGCTGCTATGACATGACATTCTCTCTCCTTCCCTCCCTCCTCTCCTGCAGATTGAAAGGCAGCATTTCGGATCTTCCTGACGTCAGAGTTCTGTGAGGAGAATATAGAGTTTTGGACGGCCTGTGAGGAGTTCAGGACCATCTTGTCTCTAGGGAAACTGTCATCGAGGGCCAGAAGCATCTATGAAGAGTTCATCCAGTGTGATGTTCCTAAAGAGGTGAGTTTTCCTTTCACTACAGTCAGGCCTCATATTCTTAAAGTGCTGATATTGAGCAACAATCTTATAATACAAATATGGTAATGATAGTGCTAGTTATGTTTATTTACAAATAACTTCCATCTAATGCCAATGTGCGATCACTTTTATTGTGCAAAGACTTATTGGGGTTTTTGTCTCTATATTTGGTTGCAGATCAACCTGGACTACCAAAACAAAGATGCTATCGTCCAGAGCCTGCGTCTGCCCAGCCTGACGTGTTTCCTGTCGGCCCAGAAGAAGGTATTCAGCCTGATGGAGAACAACTCGTACCCTCGCTTCATTCACTCTGAGCTCTACAAGGAACTTTGTGCCATCGCCAGGGGAGAGGGGAAATATCTCAAGTCTTAAGATTTTGAAATTCAACGGAAGGCCGCACAAATAACATTTTTTACAGAAAAAGGGAAGTTCATTGTGGGTGAATTTACTGTAAATAAAACAACAGATGTAGAGGCAGCTGGACTGCAACACTGTTGCTCTTGTTTGTTTTGTTAAATACATACATGTCAAATGTCAAGTCTAATAAAATAATATTGAATTCAGAAAAAATGTATTTCCCAGTTATTGGGCCCTGAAGGCTTTAACACTGTGTTTTTAATAATACAAATATCCAATAACACTACAGATCCAATTAAAATTGAACTCATAACAAGTCATAACAAACCATCATTTCAATGAAAGTGAATGATGTCCATGACAGGATCCACTATACAATATGTTATACCTTGCAACTTCACAGCAGTACCTTGAGGCAGCTGAGGAAGGGAATGTTTTGGTGTAAAGATATTACATATATGAGACCTCCCCAGTCCCCCTTTCCTCACAACTCCTGGGTGAAATCCATCTACTCTACCAGAAAAATTATGTCTGCACAACATCATCTGAACAACATATAATTTGGCTTTCATTTGAACAGTGTTCACACAGCTGAAAAGGGTCATATGAATAGGAGGTTCCAGTAAAAATGGTTCTGTGTTCCGACTGCAAAAAAGAACATCATGACTGACTGTATCTCTGTGCCTCTGACTATGGGGATGTGCAGACTTTGTGTCAATCCCCTGACATGACAAAGTGTTGTTGGTATGGTTGAGCAACAACTCATTATAAAAGCTGATACTGAGAAGACAGCCAGACACCTCCCCTCTCTGACAGCTGACCGGTAGTTCTAGGACCCATGGCCTGTGTTATGATATTTGACAGCCTAATATAGGTATAATTTCTCACCTTACACATCTCAACCCAAACAGACCCAAAATAACTCCATACACTCCTAACATGCAGGCGTAATAAGACGTCCATCGGACACATTATCCCAAATAGACAAAGAATAGCTCAATTCGTTTCTTAGCAGCAGGCTAATAGTTTTGCAAAAGGGCAAATTATTTCCCACAAAAATTCCAGTCAAAACTGTGCAAGAACTATCTGGTTGGTTTGGGCCGTTGAAGTTGACACAAACATATCAATCAAATCTCTGCCTGGTAAATACACTCCATTCACCTTTTATGGAGACAATCAGTGGCAATTTTAGCATGTTGGTGGGGCAAACAAAAACAATTCTGGGGGATGCATGCCAGCAAAGCCACTACACAATACAACACTAAACAATACATTAATTGCACTATAACGGTGACAAAACGGTGGGCAAACATTTTTAGGGCCTACATAAAGCTGTCCCAACAGCAGAGTCCCATCAGCAGTCCCAACATCTTACCACTGCTACAACTGGCAATCAGTGGAGCCTTGTCTGGCTGAGAAACAGTTCATTCGGCATCATTTACTGCCTTTAAAAAAAAACAACTGATATAGTTGACTTGCTTAAATGTGGTTTCTACTGACAATTGAGATGTACAAACTATGGCATAAGGGGACAACAAGTGGATAAGAGGCAATCCGTAATTTTGATTAAGACATTAATGAGCGAGCTAGGATGGACGTAGCCAATATATCTATTTGTTCGCACTTTTTAAATGTACAGCGACAGAATTCAGAACATGGGACATTCTTACAGTGTTCTCCCTGTACACCAAGTCAGAACCGTAGGATAAATAAAGGAGGCATATAAGCAGACAATGAAATCTCTATTATTCTATTATTACATTTCTCTAAAACAGGTTATAGACTAGATGTGCACCACCAAGTCAGAACAGTAGGCGATTTCCAACTTGTTGTGTAATGATTATGTCCAATGCTCGATGAGCACCGATACATTTTATCTATAATTTATCTTCATTATTTCTCTTCATATGACAAGGATTAAAAAGGATTTGTCAGTAGATTGTCAACTTGATTCATGATGATGACTGCTAGCTAAGATCTTGAAAGTATGATGTTGACATGATCAGTCCAATCAAAGCTACTGTAGATATAACGTGATTTGACGTAATTTAATCTGTGGCCAATGACCCTGAGCCTTCTTGGATGGGCACTTCTAATGTAACTCTATGGCATCACCTAAGGGTGTTGAATTTGAGCTCACCATTAGATTTGGCAGTGACGTAATGTCCCCATGAATGACAGAACACTGAGCAAAACACAGCGCAACTAGAGAACATTACCAACCCCTACGCTCAGAATTTTCCGCTGGCTGCCCCACCACCACAGAAAGCACTGAGCTAGGCTGAAACACCGGCATTTTGGAGCTGCCTTAATCAAGAAAAAAAAGAGACCATGTTTGTATGCGGTTTTATAAACTCAATTCTTTTATTTTTTACATTGTTTGCAAACTGATATGTGACACGTATTAACGCCAAAATAACATGCAAAACAGGCAACCCTCCCCCATAAAACAATAAACAATTATTAATGTGGGGCTCAAAACATGTGGGGCTCTATTTTGCAGTTACTTTTTCAAACGTGCATGCTGCCTATAGCAAGTGCCTGTCCGCAATACTGGAAACACAGGCTATGAAAAGTCCTAATTGTTGTTAAATATTTAGTTGTGTTTCTATGTCTTTCTTTGGTATTGGCTCTGAGATTAAGTTTATGATATTTCACTCATATCACACAGCAATAGTTAAATAAAATAAATACATTAAAATACTGTAGCCTACTCATACTGTCAAATATTTGACATAAGCTACCAGTCTATTTACTGTGTTGGCAGAATGTTAAAAAAAATGTGCAGTAATTTAAACTGTAGTTGTATTTGGGACTGTGACTGTTTCTGAAAGAGAAAACAAAGTGTTGTGGACCTGACATAGAACGTTTGAATTCAACACGATCTCACACTCAATTCGTTCAAATATGTACAAAAAGTATTTCAGCAGATTGTGCGTTTTTGTGACTTAATTTGTGTGAAAATATACACGTTTTTGTGCGACTTCATTCATAGGAAAATACATTTTTGGGGACAAATTTCGTAACAATGTTTTGAAAGTTATTGGAGCGATGCATTGCCTTTTTTTGCACTCGACTGTCCCGTTTTGTGAGCTTGTGTGGCCTACCACTTCGCAGCTGAGCCGTGGTTGCTCCTAGACGTTTCCACATCACAATATCAGCACTTACAATTGACCGGCGAAGCTCTAGCAGGGCAGAAATTTGAAAAACTAACTTGTTGGAAAGGTGGCATCCTATGACGGTGCCAAGTTGAAAGTCACTGAGCTCTTCAGTAATTCCATTCTACTGCCAATGTTTCCTATGGAGATTGCATGGCTGTATACACTATTTTGAAGGGGTGTCCATATACTTTTGTATATCTAGTGTACTTAGGCTATTGTAACAAGGCATATACCAGCATTGTCGGCCTACTGCCTCTGTCCAGAGGCCTACTAGGCTTTTATGGCAACGGCCATTAGAGCTCACTTTGCCACGTATGAGCCCTAGTTGGAGTCCCTGTTGCAGCTTTCACTGTCTTCCGCTACATTGGTGGCAGCGTTGGGATCACGTCCAGCTCACGTTTAGTTATGTGATCTAGTGGTGGGAAGCATTCTGTTTTTAAACATTGTGTTGGGTGTAATTGCATTGATATATCTAGTGAACAATGGGTGTGACAGATAGAAGTAGTCAGTACAGGTGTGATCAAGCCTTACATCAAAGTTGCCTGAAGCTGAATGGAAAGTGCTATTCCCGGTTATTCAGAAGAAAGCCCTCTGTGAATGTCTAATTTACATATGTTAACTTACCAGTGTGGACCCAAAACAAACACATTCTACACAATTACAAACTACATGTTTAAAACGTTATTAAAACCATGGTGTTCTTTTGTTACTGAAGGTTATATATCAAATAACCTGACAATGATCCACATCATGAGGGTGGACAAATAATGTGTGTTATGCAGCAAAACACAACTATGCTTTTTTTTAGGATGTAAACCAGTAATATCAATCACTGTTGATCCCTTCTGTTCTGATCTAATGAGATGGATGCAGGATTTTCTACGGCCTAGAATCGAGGCCTTTCCAAGTCATGAAGGACAAAGCTAGGCCCATCTTGGTTCTCGTTGGCGAAAACTGAAGTCATGTTAGGGGTTATATGCCAGACTCTCCTATACTATTTAATTAATGCCAGACTCTCCTATACTATTTAATTAATGCCAGACTCTCCTATACTATTTAATTAATGCCAAACTCTCCTATACTATTTAATTAATGCCAGACTCTCCTATACTATTTAATTAATGCCAGACTCTCCTATACTATTTAATTAATGCCAGACTCTCCTATACTATTTAATTAATGCCAGACTCTCCTATGCCTCTATTCACAACATCTTATACCCCATAGGTTGTAAAGAAACCCTTTTTAAGGTGATATAACTTGTATCACTATTATAGGGCTGTGAAACCCAAAGCAATTGCCGATTTATAACAGGTAGTGTACATTTATTTACAATAGTGTGTGATTAATTATTGCTTTCTTCAGTGGAAATTGGGCGGCATGTAGCCTAGCGGTTAGAGCGTTGGGCCAGTAACCGAAAGGTCGCTGGTTAGAATACCCGAGCCGCCCAATTTCCTTGAGCAAGGCACTTAACCTTAATTTGCTACAGGGGCTGACCTTGTAGGTAGGCCATTTATTGTAAATAAGAATTTGTTCTTAACTGACTTGCCTAGTTAAATAAAGGTTAAATAAAAAAAATGAAGAAATACAGAATATGGATAAAAACGCCAAATATACCAAAAGCTAAATCAAGCAGAGATTTACGACTATTTAACCTTGTTAATCATTACCAAAGCATGCAAACTACAAATATTTAACCAGTTAAAGATAATAAATACATGACAACTATAAAATAGTTCATACAAAAGTCAAGAGTTGGCTATAACAAAGTACAAATAAAGTGAGTGTGTTTATATGTGTGTAAGTGTTGTTGTGCGTATTATGGTGTGTATTATAATTTCCCATCATAAAAGTGTATACCCATTCCCCAATCAAATACCTTCATCGCATTATGAAGAAAAGTCTGTAATGTAGGCTCCACGAAATATGAAGAAAATCGTGTAGGCCTACTGTTGCCTACATGAAAAAGAGGCCTTTCTGACTACAAGTGCACCAGTATCCCAAAGTATTAAGTGAAAACAAGCATAGAAAAAAAAAATCGATGTAAGGCTACTATTGTATTAAAATTATTTATTTGACAACCTGGTTGATTAACAATATTGGGTTGTTAAGACATTTGTTTTTTATATACAGTACCAGTCAAACGTTTCTACACACCGACTCATTCAAGGGTTTTCATAATTGTTACTATTTTCTACATTGTAGTGTCATGACTCTCTCATGGATGAGGATCTAAGGCCTAAAATCAGCTTGGCAAATTGCTGACAGATAGAGAGGGGGGCCTGGCTCCCACAGGAGAGGAGAGGGGGAGCTGGGCCCCTTTGGACACCTCACGCACCGGTCGTAAATTGCATGCTTTTCACCTTCTAGTATGGAGGATTGGAATGTGCTTTGTCTGCAGGGACTGTTGCCGCCCAAACCTTTTATGTCCAAAAAGTGAACATTGGAACATTATTTCTATCATCTGAATGTTAAGAATGGTCAGTGGGGACCTAAAGAATAATCATGTCATATTGTATAATGGAAAGTGTACACATTCTATCCGTCAAGTCCCGAGGATAAAAATCCTTGGTAACGAAATGTACATTAGACCAGCAGAGTTGTGGCTACACTGCTGAAAATGCTTAGAATTTTGAGCCTCAACCATAGGTGAAGAAGATAAACTCACCAGACTAGACCTTAACATTTCCAGTCTGCAGCTGGGCATGTAAAAGTGGTCCTAGAACTTTGACTAAAGACATGAGGTGGGAAGGAGAAAATCCCATCTCAGACAATCATTGGTGCACCTGAAGTATCTGTTCTATTTGAAACTCCACTACAAGACCAAGACAAATAAAGGACATTGTGACCTCTGGTGGACAAGCCAAGCCTTACACCGAAGCGGGACACTACAACTTCCCCATAGGATTGATTGGTTCAACAAAGATAGACAAACAAAGACATCTACGAGTAAATATATACATTGCAATTCTTACCCGAATGCGCAGTGGTTCCTGAGCAAAATGTCATGATTACTTGGAGGGTAGTATCCAAATATATGTACAATAAGTTTGACTCTCTTTGGAATACTTTTCCAACAGTCTTGAAGGAGTTCCCACATATGCTGAGCACTTGTTGGCTGCTTTTCCTTCACTCTGCAACTCGTCCCAAACCATCTCAATTGGGTTGAGGTTGGGTGAAATATCCCTTACACAGCCTGGAGGTGTGTTGGGTCATTGTCCTGTTGAAAAACAAATGATTGTCCAACTAAGTGCAAACCGGATGGGACATCGCTGCAGAATGCTCTGGTAGCAAAGCTGGTTAAGTGTGCCCTGAATTCTAAATAAATCACAGTGTCACCAGCAAAGCACCCCCACACCATCACACCTCCTCCTCCATGTTTTACAGTTGGAAATACACATGCAGAGATCATCCGTTCACCCACACCGCGTCTCAAAGAAACGGCGGTTGGAACCAAATATATATATATTTTTATTTTCCAGATTGACTGACCATCTCTTAAAGTACTGATATACTGTAATTTCTCTTTGCTTATTTGAGCAGTTCTTGCCATAATATGGACTTGGTCTTTTCCCAAATAGGGCTATCTTCTGTATACCATCCCTACCTTGTCACAACACAACTGATTGGCTTAAACGCATTGAGGAAAGAAATTCCACAAATTAACTTAAGGCACACCTGTTAATGGAAATGCATTCAGGTGACTACCTCATGAAGCTGGTTGAGAGAATTCCAAGAGCGTGCAAGGCTGTCATCAAGGCAAAGGGTGGCTACTTTGAAGAATCTCAAATGTATTTTGATTTGTTTAACAATTAGTTACATGATTTCATGTGTTATATCAGTTTTGATGTCTTCACTATTATTCTATAATGTATACGTAAGCTAGTAGCCTATAAAACATTGCTGTGGTCAGGTTTGTGGAAGCTCTGGAGGCACGGTGATTTGAGCTTACCGATTGGACAGCGCCAGTCGCAGTCGATTTAAATGTTTTACATTTTTTGTAATTTAGCAGACGATCTTAAGCAGAGCGACTTACAGTAGTGAGTTCAAACATTCTCGTACTGGTCCCCCGTGGAAATCAAACCCACAACCCTGGCGTTGCAAGCACCATGTTCTACCAACTAAGCCACGGATCTTCCAGTCAGATAGGCGGAGTTTGTCTAGTCAGACTAATAACTTATTTGAAAAATGGGCACACTTCGCTTACCCGGTGTGCAGGACTTCTGAATCAAGTGAAAATACAGCAAAGAGGGCAAAATAAAAAAATAAAAGCAAGTCTTAATAGTTGGCTTTTCTACAGAAAAGTTGTGACAGACTATGAATGCCTTGTTGGTGAAAACTGATCTAAAGCATTTTAACTTGGTGTGGTGGTACGCTTATTTAAAACTAGTGGTGGAAAAAGCACCCAATTGTCATACTTGAGTATAAGTGGATACCTTAATAGAAAATGACTAAAATATAGTCACCCAGTAAAATACTAGTTGAGTAAAACTCTAAAAGCATTTGGTTTTAAATATACTTAACCAAACCAGATGGCACAATTATACTTTATTTTAGCAAAGCCAGGGTCACTTGTGACTCACAACCAAACACGACATAATTTACAAACAAAGCATGTGTTTGGTGAGTCCGCCAGATCAGAGCCAGTAGGGATGTTCTCTTGATAACCATGTGAATTGGACCATTTTCTGTCCTGCTAAGCATTCAAAATGCACTTTTGGGTGTCAGGGAAAATGTATGTAGTAAAAAGTACATTATTTTCTTTAGGAATGTAGTGAAGTAGAAGTTGTCAAATGTAAATAAAGTACAGATGCCCAAAAAAAAAAACTACCTAAGTATTTTACACCACTGTTTAAGACTGAGTGGCACTTGTTTATCTAAAGATGGTTGGATGTGACATGGTTGTTGGTGCGCAGTCAACTCTTAATACATGCAATACAGTTATGTGCATATTTGTGATATCGTAGGCAGCTCTCAATGATTAGCTCAAAGCTTATATTTGTCCTGTTTGACACGAACAAGTGTGGTGTGAAATGGAAGTGTTTTTTGCATATCCCACTCCTGAGACACCCTCGGAGTGTTAGATCATGGCCAGGGACCAGCCATTGACTGAGACCCTGGAGCAATTAGGGTTAAGTGCCTTGCTCAAGGGCAGATCGGCAGATTTATCTAGTAGTCAGTTCTGGGATTCGAACTAACAACCTCTCGATAACTCTCCCAACGGTCTAACCACAAGGCTACCTGCCACCTTTTTTCCAGCAACTACTAAAAACCACACACACACAAACCATGTAGGGCCACTATGGTGGAATGCAATTAACAATAAAACTACAGCACATTCGAACATTAAACATTTTATTATGAAAATAAGACAGGTCCATTTAAACATATCTTTCCAGGCATGCGTTACAGCGGAGTGGCCCTTCACATTAATAAGATGACTGACGAGTGCGTGTGTTTGTGTGGTCACTTTGCTTCCTGGACTTTTTTGGCACTCTGCTTCTCCTTTGCCTGGGGAGAAGAACATAAACATACATGAATTGGTGTCTATGATAGGTTAATATTACCCTCTAGTGGACATCAATTGTATATCAATCACTACACTCAAATTAGTTCAGAACAGGAGTTGGAACAGTAATTATTTACTGTTACAGTGTTCTGACAATGGCCGCAACAACAAAAAAAACACCCTTCTTACCCGAAAAGTGCAGGCGCAAGACGCAGCTCAAATTTCATTGGTGGGGAGAGAGCGACGGACATGGATTGGCTTAAAGCGCTGAACATCATGGTGTGACTTTGAAAGTGTTTAGACTATTACTAGCATTATAACTTCACCGAATGACATGCTAGACATAAGGAACTAAAAATAACATTAACCAGTTCTCAAGACAGGAGTGGTGCCATTAAAATAGCCTCTCCCTCATATAAAACATAAAATAAGAAGAGCTCATTGTGGACTACAGGATACAGAGGGAGCACCCCCCCCCCCCTTTTAGTTCCCCGATTCTCTCTGCCACAGTACTTCTCGACAAGCTAATGTTAGCTAAAGCTTGTCGTTACTCAGGGCACACCAGCTCAGCTGCCTTTAGCATGCAGGTTTTCACAAATTCTCCCTCTGAGAACGGTTTGGATGCTGCAGCAATTTCACTGGCAATGATATAGCTGGCTTTAACTGCTCCATCATATGTCTCTCTACATTTGGAAAATACAGATTGTTGTATTTTTTTTTTTTTAGAGATGCTAGCTCATTCACCTTTTTGGTTTGCAGTTGCCCAGTGCACTTGTCATATTTTTCTGCGTGGGTCTCAGTGTCGTTTGATGTTATACTCCTTTACTACAGCCACTTTTTGTGAGCAAATAAGGGATATAGGTTGCACCTCTTGGAATACCCTACATTCCCTGTCAACCTTTCTCTTTTCGATATCATTTTTTGCTAAGATAGCTTAACCGTTAACATAAAAAGCCAGTTGCTGCGCTGACAATCACGTCACGTGTCAGCAGAACTGGGGGTTTTTACCATTTCCTCCGGATAGATAGCGAAGTTCAAGCTTTAATTAACGTATCAAATTCAATTTATTTACAATCTATGATCATATCATAGAAAACTATTACTTTACTCACATAGTTGATAATAACTGTATGCAAACGTTTTGCCTTTGTTTTTTAACCCATAACATCTCGGGCCGGATGAAACCTTCTGGCGGGCCGGATCTGGCCCGCGGGCCGTATCTCTGACATCACTGCACTACACCAACACTGTGGTGAAGGTGGCGCAACAGCGCCTCTTCAAAATCAGGCAGCTGAAAAAATATAATTAAGGACCTCGGCCACCCCAACCCAATCAATTTCTCTCAGCAAGTCAGTCATTTGTGTAAGTGTCGTGCTTGTTGAATGTCCTTCCCTATAAAGCGTGCTGAAAGTCTGGTCAATTTGTTTAAAGTAATAGTATTGTATCTGGTCAAACAATTTTTTCTGAAAGTTTACTAAGGGTTGGTAACAGGCTGATTGGTCGCTTATTTGAGCCAGTAAAGGGGGTTTTATGTTCTTGGGTTGCAGAATGACTTCCCTCCAGGCCCGAGGGCACACACTTTCTAGTAGGCTTAGATTGAAGATATGGCAAATAGGATTATCCTCAGTAATCTTCCATCCAAGTTGTCGGACAGCTATGACAAGTTGGTGGCTTGTCATAGCTGATAGACAACAATATTTCTTTCCACCTCTTCCATTACGATGCTTGTCTTTCATAATTTGATCAGTTATACTTCGATGTGTAGTGTCAGCGTTTCTTGCTGGCATGTCATGCTTAAGTTTGAGACTAATGCCACATGTATATAGAGACATTGAACACTGGTCACTTCAAATACTGTCGTTTACTGACCATGTACAGTACCAGTCAACACCTCAGTCGAGGGTTTCTTTATTTTTATACATTGGACATCATTTGGAAAGGCACATACCCGTCTATATAAACAAAGGTCCCACATTTGACAGTGTATGTCAGAGCAAACACCAAGCTACGAGTTCGAAGGAATTGTCCATAGAGCTCAGAGACAGGATTGTGTCAAGACAGGGGAAGGATAACAACACATTTCTGCAGCATTGAAGGTCCCCATGAACACAGTGGCCTCAATATTTCTTAAATTGAAGAAGTTTGGAACCACCAAGACTCTTCCTAGAGCTGGCAGCCCAGCCAAACTGAGCAATCGGGGAAGAAAGGCCTTGGTCAAGAAGGTGACCAAGAACCCCATGGTCACTGACAGAGCTCTTGAGTTCCTCTGTGGCGATGGGAGAACAATCTCTTCAGCGCTCCACCAATCAGGCATTTATGGTAGAGTGGCCAGACGGAAGCCACTCCTCAGTAAAAGGCACATGACATTCCGCTTGGGGTTTGCCAAAAGGCACTTAAGGACTCTCAAGACCATGAGAAACAAGATTCTGGTCTGATGAAACCAAGATTGAACTCTTTGGCCTGAATGTAAAGGTTCACCTTCCAACAGGACAACGACCCTAAGCACACACCCAAGACAACGCAGGAGTGGCTTCGGGACAAGTCTCAATGTTCTTGAGTGTCCCAGCCAGAGCCCGGACTTGAACATCTCTGTAGAGACCTGAAAATAGCCGTGCAGTGACGCTCCCCATCCAACCCGACAGAGCTTGAGAGGATCTGCAGAAAATAATTGAAGAAACTCCCCAAATGCCAAGCTTGAAGCATCATACCCAAAAATACTTGAGGCTGTAATCGCTGACAAAAAGGTGCTTCAAAGTACTGAGTAAAGGGTCTGAATACTTCAGTAAATGTAATATTTCCTTTTTTAATACATTTCCAAAAAATTCTAAAAACCTGTTTTTGCTTTGTCATCATGAGGTATTGTGTGTAGATTGAGGAGGGAAATAATCAATTTAATACATTTTAGAATAAGGCTCTAACGTAATTTTTTTTTGTAAAAGTCAAGGGGTCTTAATACTTTCTGAATGCACTGTATGTATACAGTATTCTCAACATATCGCATCCTAATATACCTACAACTGTGCATACCATCTTTTCCAAATGATATACTGACTATACATACCATATATTTATAATTTATTGTTCTGACATTTCTTAATTTATTGTATTTGCTAGACATTCTATTGCACTGTCTGAGCTAGTAACATAAACATTTTGATGCACCTGCTATAAAACCTGCAAATATATGTATGCAACCAATAAACTTGATTAGAAAATTAAAAAAAAAAAAAAAAGGTTGTTCCGGAACACTAGAGATCACTTTCGTTCCCGGTTCTGTTTCCATTCCTGTGTTCTTGTTCGGTTTTGTTCCCTGGGACTGGTTCAGAACACTCAAAATTGTCCATTTAAACACAACGGTTTGTAGAGTACCTTCAAATATCATTACATAAAATTATATTACACACCAAATTCATGTTCCTGGCGTCAGCAGTTACTCACCTTTTCCACCAATGGGATCAACTGCTGGTATTCTGCAAGTGTCTTCAGTAGTTCCATGATGAAGGGTAGGTAGTTATGCTTTCGTCGGATGTTTTCGATCTACAAAAAAAATAACATGCAATGTTTAAGAAAAACATTAAGCGTTATAATATGGTATTTATATTATAGACCCGCGGTCAGCGAGCACACCTTGTATCGTTTGAGTTTCTCATTCTCCTCATCAATCAGCAGCTGATACTTGGCGATTTCTGATTGGATGGAGCTGAGGAGGGTGCTGCTCTGGTCTGTGTCCATAGGCTCTTCCTGGAGAAAGGGTCAGAGTTTCCATTCTGTCAAATGTCCAACCAGATTTTAGTTTGCCCAACAAATGTGAGATTTACCAGCCATTTCAGATATAAACCCAATTGAATACCACCACGTAGAGGGTAATGTTTTTTTTTTAGGAGTGTCCACTGCCGCCACATGGAAGTGACTGCAATAATTATGCAAGGAAGAATGTTAGCTGGCAAGGTGAATGGTTGCTCCTTGAACAATAAACGTCTCCCTCTGTCCATCTGGCTTGTAAAAATCCTCAGTTTCAGTGTCCGTTTTTCTTTCCACTTGTATGTGCCTTCATCCTTGGTACAGTTGCTAGTTAACTAGCTAGATTGATTTGTACAGTTTTTGGCATTTTTAAGCTAGCTGCTCCACCACACTTTAGATTACAGGAAGAGAAGGAAGCAATATCACTTCATCTAAATACTCTTCCTTGGGGGACATTTCTGTAAATTGTCTTTTAAGGAGATTAATCTAGCAAAAATACCTGAACATTTGTCCCCTTCCTGCATACAGCCATCTGTCAGACTCACTAGTGCCGGGAAACTTTGCAGGCTGGCAGGCATAGTAGAGAGATGATGTGATTGAAATACAACCTGACCCAACACCCATGTATTGCCAATTTGATTTATAGAGGATATTTATCCAAATTATTATTTGTAGTTTATGCAGTTATATCAGCCAAAAGCAGGCAATAACCGGCTAACAGAAATTCTGGGATGACACTAACGTTACTTACCGCAGGTAGGATAGATGGAAGGGTGGAATTCTATCCATGGTCTTGGAGGGCAGGTAATTGTATAATCCTGGCCTGAGGGCTGCCCAATGGAAAACTACGACAGCACTTACCTCTGCTAGTTGGATCTGTAGCTCGGCTATCTTCCTCTCGTAAATCATCTTCCTGTCTGACACAATGGCCATCAGGTTGAAGCGGATCTCTCCCTCACTGTACCTGATAAAAGGGACAGAAGAAGCAGTTTTTTTATAGAAGTTGTGTAGCGCAAGCATAAACAACAAACAGCAACCATATAACGCACTTATTTACCGTGGTAAAAATGTTATGGGAAAAAAATATTTACTTCTGTATTCTTTTTTCAATGACTGGCCGAACGGCGTTGATCCAATCGTCCTGGTTGCATACACCTGAAACACAAAACAAGAGGGGATGAAACGGTAAATAATGTTTTAAAATAAAATGTAGATTTCATGGTAGAGGAGTGACTAGTCATACTACCAAAATACAAAATGTATAAATCAATAGCCAACAAGCATATAGTGTAGATCAGGGATCAACTAGATTCAGCAGCGGGCCAATTTTTCTTGAGCAGATGGTCGGAAAGACGGAACATAATTACAAATTGACCGCAAGAAGGCCAAACAGATTTAATATTTGACTAAAACATCATTTCAAACCTTGTATATGATCATGTCTCTTATGTCGGAACACTTTGGAACGGATTCCCACATTTTTATTACTTGGATTCTAAATTGTGTCCAACAATAAAATCCACCAGCTGGGAAACCTGTTGTAGATCATCATCAAGGGTGTTTCTGAAGCATGTGTCAGGTTCAAGACGTGATTGACGGCACTACAGGCCACACACACAATTTACTAGGGAAAAAAAAAAAACCTGCTTAATAATACAACTATGTAAAAGTTAAGAATCTGAAATGGCAGCTTATTTCAAATTCACAAGGCTAACTAAAACTGCTACTGTGAAACAAAACAAACATTTAAACTGTGGTAAAATTATATGTACGACAAAAAAGCTACACACACACACACACACACACATACACACACACACACACACATACATACATACAGTGGGGAGAACAAGTATTTGATACACTGCCGATTTTGCAGGTTTTCCCACTTACAAAGCATGTAGAAGTCTGAAATTTTTATCATAGGTACACTTCAACTGTGAGAGACGGAATGTAAAAAAAAAAAAAAAAAAAAAAAAATCCTGAAAATCACATTGTATGATTTTTAAATAATTAATTTGCATTTTATTGCATGACATAAGTATTTGATCACCTACCAACCAGTAAGAATTCCGGCTCTCACAGACCTGTTAGTTTTTCTTCAAGAAGCCCTCCTGTTCTCCACTCATTACCTGTATTAACTGCACCTGTTTGAACTCGTCACCTGTATAAAAGACACCTGTCCACACACTCAAACAGACTACAACCTCTCCACAATGACCAAGACCAGAGAGCTGTGTAAGGACATCAGGGAGAAAATTGTAGACCTGCACAAGGCTGGGATGGGCTACAGGACAATAGGCAAGCAGCTTGGTGAGAAGGCAACAACTGTCGGCGCAATTATTAGAAAATGGAAGAAGTTCAAGATGACGGTCAAGCTCCCTCGGTCTGGGGCACCATGCAAGATCTCACCTCGTGGGGCATCAATGATCATGAGGAAGGTGAGGGATCAGCCCAGAACTACACGGCAGGACCTGGTCAATGACCTGAAGAGAGCTGGGACCACAGTCTCAAAGAAAACCCTTAGTAACACACTACACCGTCATGGATTAAAATCCTGCAGCGCACGCAAGGTCCCCCTGCTCAAGCCAGCGCATGTCCAGGCCCGTCTGATGTTTGCCAATGACCATCTGGATGATCCAGAGGAGGAATGGGAGAAGGTCATGTGGTCTGATGAGACAAAAATAGAGCTTTTTGGTCTAAACTCCACTCGCCGTGTTTGGAGGAAGAAGAAGGATGAGTACAACCCCAAGAACACCATCCCAATCGTGAAGCATGGAGGTGGAAACATCATTCTTTAGGGATGCTTTTCTGCAAAGGGGACAGGACGACTGCACCGTATTGAGGGGAGGATGGATGGGGCCATGTATCGTGAGATCTTGGCCAACAACCTCCTTCCCTCAGTAAGAGCATTGAAGATGGGTCGTGGCTGGGTCTTCCAGCATGACAACGACCCGAAACACACAGCCAGGGCGACTAAGGAGTGGCTCCGTAAGAAGCATCTCAAGGTCCTGGAGTGGCCTAGCCAGTCTCCAGACCTGAACCCAATAGAAAATCTTTGGAGGGAGCTGAAAGTCCGTATTGCTCAGCGACAGCCCCGAAACCTGGAGGATCTGGATGGAGGAGTGGGCCAAAATCCCTGCTGCAGTGTGTGCAAACCTGGTCAAGAACTACAGGAAACGTATGATCTCTGTAATTGCAAACAAAGGTTTCTGTACCAAATATTAAGTTCTGCTTTTCTGATGTATCAAATACTTATGTCATGCAATAAAATGCAAATGAATTACTTAAAAATCATACAATGTGATTTTCTGGATTTTTGTTTTAGATTCCGTCACTCACAGTTGAAGAGTACCTATGATAAAAATTACAGACTTCTACATGCTTTGTAAGTGGGAAAACCTGCAAAATCGGCAGTGTATCAAATACTTGTTCTCCCCACTGTGTGTGTGTGTGTATGTATATATAAGATATCTCTATAAAGCCAAATATACGACCGGTATGTGCGTACCAAGGTCGATGGGTCCTTCACGTAGTCCGTCCAGCTCATAGAGCCTGCCGTTGACAGGGACGTAGCTCACAAAGTGGAACGCATCTTCATCCTTCGCTGAAGTCTTGGCGTCAAACTCAAACATTTGCTGTCTGAAAACAAAGAAGAAACATAATAGGACAGATGACAGTTTTAGCTTTCATTAGCAGAGCAACAAAACCAAAGCCTTTTTTCCTCTTCATTTTTAGCTCTGTGGGTAATGAAAAACATTACCCCCAAAACATTCAAATCAAAAATGGCAGTTCATCTGCTTAGAGCCAAGCCTTCGATTGAGCTAGTGATGTTAGTAGTGATAAACTATCCCTCTGAAATGAAAAGTCAACTCACCTGGCAAAGCTGTTGTGAACTTGTCGAATAACTTCAGAGTTGCTGAGAGCCAGACCTTTCATCTTTATAGATGGGGAGAGAATATCAGTGTGAGTTTTATGTAGTCTCCTGACAGAGTCTGGAGAGGCTGTTTGATGTCCTGGTTGCGTTAATAATGAAGGGGGCTGTGGATGGTTCTCCTCTGCTTCTCTCACTCAAACACCTACATATATGTATATACAGACAAACACACACACACAGTTGAAGTCGGAAGTTTACATACACCTTAGCCAAAAACATTTAAACTCAGTTTTTTCCCTGTCTTAGGTCAGTTAGGATCATCACTTTATTTTAAGAATGTGAAATGTCAGAATAATATTAGAGAGAATTATTTATTTCAGCTTCTATTTCTTTCATCACCTTCCCAGTGGGTCAGAAGTTGACACACTCAATTAGTATTTGGTAGCATTGCCTTTAAATTGTTTAACTTGGGTCAAACGTGTCAGGTAGCCATCCAAAAGCTTCCCACAATAAGGTGGGTGATTTTTTGGCCCATTCCTCCTGACAGACCTGAGTCAGGTTTATAGGCCTCCTTGCTCACACACACACTTTTTCAGTTCTGCCCACAAAGTTTCTATAGGATTGGAGGTCAGGGCTTTGCCACCCCAATACCTTAACTTTGTCCTGAAGCCATTTTGCCACAACTTTGGAAGTATGCTTGGGGTCATTGTCCATTTGGAAGACCCATTTGCGACCAAGCTTTAACTTCCTGACTGATGTCTTGAGATGTTGCTTCAATATATCCTCATAATTTTCCTCATAAGTCCCTCCTGCAGCAAAGCACCCCCACAACATGATGCTGCCACGCCCGTGCTTCACGGTTGGGATGGTGTTCTTCAGCTTGCAAGCTTCACCCCTTTTCCTCCCAACATAACGATGGTCATTATAGCCAAACAGTTCTATTTTTGCTTCATCAGACCAGAGGACATTTCTCCAAAAAGTACAATCTTTGTCCCCATGTGCAGTTGCAAACCGTACATGGGGACAGTTTTGTGGCGGTTTTGGAGCAGTGGCTTCTTGCTTGCTGAACGGCCTTTCAGGTTATGTCGATATAGGACTCATTTTAATGTGGATAGACACTTTTGTACCGGTTTCCTCCAGCATCTTCACAGGGTCCTTTCCCATGATGTCGAGCAAAGAGGCTTTGAAGGTAGTTTGAAGGTAGGCCTACACCTCCAATTGACTCAAATTATGTCAATTAGCCTATCAGAAGCTTCTAAAGCCATGACATTTTCTGGAATTTTCCAAGCTTTTTAAAGGCACAGTCAACTTAGCGTATGTGAACGTCTGACCCACTGGAATTGTGATATAGTGAATTATAAGTGAAATAATCTGTCTGTAAACAGTTGTTGGAAGAATTACTTACAAAGTAGATGTCCTAACCGACTTGCCAAAACTATAGTTTGTTAACATGTAATCTGTGGAGTGGTTGAAAAATGAGTTTTAATGACTTGTAAACTTCTGATTTAAACTGTACACACACACACATATATACAACTGTTGCACTTTCAAATCCAAAACAACGCGACTTCTCAGACCCCGGGGGTGGGAAAAAACTTGATAACCAATCAAGTCTCAATATCTGGGCGAATATTACAACAAATGGCCTCCTGTCCAGACCAGTAGGTCAGAACTCTTTGCTGTGTTTTAAGAATTTTTATTTTTGTACCTTTATTTAACTAGGCAATTACGTGGGTCGCGTCAACCAGGCTAGGTGTTATGCACATCCAAAGGACAAAAAAAAATGAAAAGCTTGCAAAAACTAAACGCTGCCTTAATAACCAGAATCAACTTACAGCTGCATCGAAGCTGAGTGAAAACTCTCTGAACTCTGTGAGTGTCTCTCCCAGCAGCATGTCAGAGTGGGTACAGTTCAGCAGCACGCTCACAATGGCCTGGGTAGCACATGCATTGTTTATCACCTGAAACAGCACAAATAGCAGGTTGACGTTTACTGTCATGAGTCTTTCCCTAGAGGCAGAACTGAGCAGTTTCCACTAGATGGGAAAAGTCAATATTGGCTATATAGTAAAAGTTAATGAAAACAAAAGTGTGCTTTTTGGTCTTAATTTAATGTTTGGCATTAGGGTTAGCATTGTGGTTAAGGGTCGGTTAAATCTGTTCTTTATAACTTTGTGTCTGTGCCAGCTAATGACCACTCTCCAGAGCTGCCTCCAGTACAGGAGCCATCTCAATAAATGCCAATCTGCACACACATACACAGGAGAGACAGACATCAAATGAGACCCTGTCATTTTACATTTTAGTAATTTAGCAGACGCTCTTATTCAGAGCAGACAGAGTCAATGCATTGAACTTGAAGTTAAAAAACAACCACATCACAATAATAATAATAATAATAATAATAAATACACAAGAAGACTCTTCAAAATAGTCGCTATCAGCAGAATCCGTGCCAGGAAGAAAAACAAATTACTTCTCAGAATACTTCAGAGAGCACTTTGGATATGTGCAAACTCCCTGCAATACATACAGATATCAAACCATGTACCTGCTTGGCAAAGAAGATGTTGTCAAGCCTTGAATCCTGCACGATAGATCCTCCTGGCTCCTCACCTGGTTGCCACTTGAACAGGAAGATCAACCCATGAACTGGTCTTGAAGGAAGAAAGAGAAACCTAGTACCACTGCAATACTATGAAGTTAAGTCTTTAGAAATAGAGACAGGGACCATGGCTTACTTCAGGTTTTCAAAATTCTCTGGTTCCATACTCCATATTTCCTCCACCTGAGCTCCTTTACAACCTGGGTTAGTAAAAAGGAGAAAGCTGGTTTAACTACTACATAAACCAGGGATGGGTAAACTAGCAGCCCGCAGTGGCCCGCAGGCCCACAAACCATCAAAAATAATAATAATCAGTCATGGTCTCAACTTACTATAGAGGGTTATTATAACAGAATACACAAGGTTCAATATTGAAATTTGGTTGTGCATCAGTCACTAAAGTCAGCAAATGTTTTTTAGATTTGTAAATTAGCTGGCCGCTAGACTATCTATACTTGTAGTAAGCCCATTGATCATCAGTTGTAGGGTTGCAAAGGGTTAGAAACTTTCAGGTACATTTCCAGAAATGTTCCATGGGAAGTTAAGCCCTGGAATTTAAATATATATTTTTTGGGGATACACAAGGCAATTCTAGGTCTTATTTTATTTTGGTTAAACTATCTCCAATTCAATGGAATTGAACCCTCTGCATGCACAGTGCACTCTTCCTTCACATGTACAGCTGATTCTCAAGATCTTGCACACTAATGAGATGCTATTAAGCCCACACTACTACACTGTCTGAGCCAAGGACTACATGCTTTCTGGTAAGTTTTGATTACAATATTGGGTGGAGTGAATATTTTATATGACATGATTTTTTGTTAACTATTAAATAGTAGCCTAAAGCAGTGAGTTTAAAATCATTTCTAAATTGTTAACAATTTCTGCTAGTTAGTTTTTGGTACTATGTGAGTTTTAGCTTGCTTGAGCCTGCTAACTGAGGAGTGTTAATTCACCCGTTTCCATACATGTTCATTTTAAAACATTTCTTACAAAGGAGTTCTTTAACCTAACTGCTTAACTATTTATCTGTACATGGAATTGTATGTTTTTAACTCATGTTTTTCAAATCTTTACAGGAAAATGCCACGGGCACTAACTGATGTGAAGACATTTCACTGCAGCTAATGTAGAAGGAAAAGCTGTGTACATTTTCAAATACTGTGCCAAATCATGTGAAGAATGCAACAAAGATGCAGAATCATCTGGCCAAGTGCATAAAGTTCCCTCAGCCCTCACAACCTCTGACAAAAGTCCCTCTACTTCTATTCGAGGTGAAAATTATAACTCAAACACCTTATCGATAGCAACAGCTTGGGGTTTTTGACTCAATGGAGGAATGTAGTCGGAGAAATTCTGATGAATATCTTGCTCGAGCTGTGTATGGAACTGGTTCACCTCTGATGCTCACAGGCAATGTGTATTGGAAGAGATTTCGAAATGTTTGTCGCCCAGCATACACCCCTCCAACCAGACGTGCTTTATCTACTCATTTGCTGGATGCAGAGTTCAGAGTTCAAGTGAAGGTCAAGCAAATTATAGAGAAAGCAGACTGTATTGCAATCATCTCTGATGGGTGGTCGAATGTTTGTGGGCAAGGAGTCTCTCCAAGAAACGGTCATATCACAGTCTGCCGGTATGGATGATGTATTTTGGGAGAGAGTGGTAAGCAGCCTGAAACTCCTGAAGCCTATAGCAGTAGCCATTGCAGAGATTGAGGGAGACAATGCCATCCTGTCTGATGTTCAGACTCTGCTTGCAGATGTAAGAGAAGAAATCCGTACTGCCCTGCCCACGTCACTGTTGCTCCAAGCAGAGGAAACTGCAGTTCTGAAATACATCAAAAAGCCCGAAGGCCATACATGCCGCAACGTACATGTTGGACCCCAAGTATACTGGCAGGAGCATCCTGTCTGGTGCAAAGATCAACAATGCCTATGGTGTCATCACTACCGTGTCTCGCCACCTTGGCCTGGATGAGGGCAAGGTTCTTGGCAGTCTGGCGAAGTCCACTTCCAAGCAAGGGCTTTGGGATGGAGATGCAATATGGCAGTCGTGACAACATATGTCATCAGCCACCTGGTGGAAGGGACTTTGTGGATCCGAGGCTCTTTCCCCTGTTGCCTTAATCATCCTCCAAATCACACCAACATCAGCCGCCTCAGAGCGCAACTGGTCCTTGTTTGGGAACACACACACACACACACAACAGGCTTACCAATACAAGTGTTGAAAAATTGGTGGCCATCCGGGCAAATTTGAGTTTTTTTGAGCCTGACAACGAGCCATCCTCAACAAGGTTGGAAAGTGACAGTGAAGAGGAGGCCTCAGAGTCTGATGTTCAAGAGGTGGGCATTGAGGAGGTCCAGGGAGAAGACATGGAAGCCTGAGAGGAAGACAACGAAAGCTTTAGTTTCTAGACTATCACTTTACAGATGTATGTTGAAAACGTTTTGGGGAGATGCGATGGATCATTTAATATTCCCTTTCTTTTGTTGTTCAGTGACATCATCCCATGTGAAGAGTCAACTCATTTAATTAAAGTTGAATTCATTTTTTTATATTGGAAGGATTTAATCATTCGCAATTATGTCTACTTATGATAAGGTAAAAGTTATGTTTGTCTCCATATGATATGGTAAATATATCCAATGAAAAAAACATTACATTTAAAAATGGTATTAATTTGCATATATTTCCATTAATTCCCATGGAACGTTTCCACCTCTGAATATTTCCCAAAATGTGCAACCCTAATCAGTTGTAATTAAAAACTGCAAACATTTGCCTTGCCTCCACCCTATGGCAAGAATTGCAGGAAATTAGCTGTAAAACTACATATTTGTCTACCTGCCCTATAGAAAAGGTAAAATTGCATTAAATTAGTTATAAAATTGCTAAATCTTCTCCACCCAATGGCAAAATGTGTAGAATTGCAGGAAATTAACATTAAAACTGAAAACTGTCACCAAGGGTTGATCCTAGGCCCCACGCCTTTCTCAATTTACATCAATAACATAGCTCAGGCAGTAGGAAGCCCGGATGTTGTGTTAAACGCTCTACAACAAAGCTTTCTTAGTGTCCAACAGGCTCTCTCTGCCCTTAACCTTGTTCTGAACACCTCCAAAACATGTGGTTTGGCAAGAAGAATACCCCTCTCCCCACCAGTGTGATTACTACCTCTGAGGGTTTAGAGCTTGAGGTAGTCACCTCATACAAGTACTTGGGAGTATGTCTTGAGAGTACACTGTCCTTCTCTCAGCTCATATCAAAGCTACAGGCTAAAGTTAAATCTAGACTTGGTTTCCTCTATCGTAATCGCTCCTCTTTCACCCCAGCTGCCAAACTAACCCTGATTCAGATGACCGTCCTACCCATGCTAGATTAGAGACTTAATTTATAGATCGTCAGGTAAGGGTGCTCGAGCGACTAGCTGTTTTTTACCATTCGGCCATCAGATTTGCCACCAATGCTCCTTATAGGACACATCACTGCACTCTATACACTGTGTGCACAATTATTAGGCAAGCCAGTATTTTGACCATATCATTATTATGCATATTTCCCAACTCCAAGCTGTATAAACTGGAATGCTTATTAGATTTAAGCATACCAGGTGATGTGTATTTGTGTAATGAGGGAGGGTGTGGCCTAAGGAGATCAACACCCTATATCAAGGTGTGCATAATTATTAAGAAGCTTCTTTTACTCAGGCAAAATGGGCCAAAAAAATAGATTTAACTAACTCTAAAAAGTAAAAAATTGTCAAAAGTCTTTCAGAGGGATTCAATTGCTAAGATATTGGGGCGTGATCACAGAACCATCAAACGTTGTGTTGCAAATAGTCAACAGGGTCGCAAGAACTGTGTTGAGGAAAAAAAAGACGCATATTAACTGCCAAAGATTTTAGAAGAATCAAACGTGAAGCTACCAGGAACCCATTATCTTCCAGTGCTGTCATATTCCAAAACTGCAACCTACCTGGAGTGCCCAGAAGTAAAGGTGTTCAGTGCTCAGAGACATGGCCAAGGTAAGGAAGGCTGAAACCCAACCACCACTGAACAAAACACGTCGAAAGTTGAAACGTCAAGACTGGGCCAAGAAATATCTGAAGACAGATTTTTCAAAGGTTTTATGGACTGATGAGATGAGTGACTCTTGACGGACCAGATGGATGGGCCCGTGGCTGGATCAGTAACGGGCACGGAGCTCCACTTCGACTCAGATGCCAGCAAGGTGGAGGTGGGGTACTGGTATTATTAAAGATGAGCTAGTTGGACCTTTTCGGGTTGAAGACGGACTCAAACTCAACTCCCAAACCTACTGCCAGTTTTTAGAAGACACTTTCTTCAAGCAGTGATACAGGAAAAAGTCTGCATCTTTCAAGAAGACCATGATTTTTTGCAGGACAATGCTCCATCGCATGCATCGAAGTACTCCACTGCGTGGCTAGCCAGTAAAGGCCTTAGATTAAATAATAATGACATGGCCCCTTCCTCAACTGACCTAAACCCTATTGTGAACTTGTGGTCCCTTCTTAAATGGTTGATTTACAGTGAAGGTTGCTGCTGCACCAGATCAAGAAACTGACAGACTCCATGGATGGAAGGCTTATTGAAAAGAAGGGTGGCTATATTGGTCACTATTTTTGTCAGAAATTCTCACTTTAACAGATGAAAATAAACAAGTGAGATGGGGAACTTTTCGTTTTTCATTTAGTTGTATAATAATTCTGCACACTAATAGTTGCCCAATAATTCTGCATACATATATTCTCCAAAGAAAGCCAAAACCTCACTTTTACTTTCTTAAATATTCAGATTTGAGGTTAAACATTTTGGATTGACCGAGAGCACTGTAGTTGTTCAATAATAAAATGTATCCTCAAACATACAACTTGTCTAATAATTGTGCACTCCTCTGTAAACTGGTTATTTATAAAAAACCCTCTGGGGGGGTATGCAGACCCAAGAGCCGCTGCGGCCTCATGATGAGTTCCGTTTTTTGTGGCCCCCAACTCCAAAGGTCCCCCATCTAGGACAAACCATTAGTTAATTGACAGGACAATCCGTCTAACGTTTGTTAGCTGACCAAGTTTGCCATTTGAATTGGCAGAGGATTGCACCAACAACCTATGTTTATCCATCTAGCTGATCATATTGCGTACAATATTCAATCGAAAGGCATGCAGTATAATTGATTTGTCCGTTTCTAAAGGAATGTCAGTAGTGTCAGGTAGCTAAACTAGTAACCCCAATACCTACACACTAGTGTCGTGGTAGCATGCTAATTATATCTCATCATTATCACGCAATGGAATCAACGGCGCCACCTGGCTAGCATGTTCGCTGTAACAGATAACTAGCGTGTGTTGAATCTGGTTTGCAAATAGAAATCATGCCATTTGCTAGACTGCAAACTAACACCAACAAATGGATGTGCACAGCCAAGGCTGCACAGACCTGGCTAGAGCTTGTTGTTGGCAAGCGAGTACTAGTAGGCTAGCTAGTTAGCATAGAGCACACTCACCAAAACCTTTGATCAATTCTGTGAAAACACCAGGATCACTTTCCATAAGACACCATTCTCCTGCGCTTCCAGACATGTCTATGTTATGATTTTTTTTTAAAAGACTGTTGGGCATGTGATTTTACTGCAGTATTTTTGCAGTAGACTAGTTAATATTCGTAGTGGTTGGCTAGCTAACAAAATGAATCAATGTCTTATAAAAACAAATGTGTAGTAAGAACTGGAGACTACGTCCAATATATCCGCCCGTTGTTTGAAAGGTGATCTACTCACGGTACACACACGTCGATTCATGGACGTCACTGTCCTGGTTGCATCCGGTTTAAATGGACCAACTGCACATGCGCACTAGGACTCAGAGCGCACAGGGAGCAGCGAGAGCAAAGAATGCGCCAAGTGCACGGGATCCTTTGCTCGGCATGCTAGAGTGCCTGCTGTTGTTATACTCGCAACATTTATGATTGATAAGACAGCAGCTGATGCACTGAAGACTGTACCATTGTCAAATAACAGTGTGCCGTAGGATCGATGACATGGGCGTTGATATTATTGATCAAATTATAATAATTCCGGTCCATTTTCTCCATGGACGAATCGACTGATGCCAGTGGGGAAGCCCCGTTGATTGCGTTTGTGCAATGCAGAGACAATATTTGAGCACTTTCTGTTCTGCAAGAAGCGAACGGGAGAACTACAGGTGGGGATGTGTTTCACATTATTGACAGCATTTTCTCAGAGCACAATCTGGATTGGAAATCCTGTGTTCATGTGCGCACGGATCGTGCTACATCAATGCCTGGGATAGTGAAATTATTACTTGCCCACATAAAGGTAAATCCCACCGTATCATTCACAGAGAGGCATTGTCCAGCAAGACAATTAGTCCTGAGTTACATGATGTTTTGAATGACGCAGTGAAAGTTATTAACTTTATCCATCCAAATCCTAATCAAGGCCTCTGAATCACCGACTGTTTGAAAGGCTCTGCGATGACAGTGGGACTGAGCACCACCAGCTACTGTTTAACACTGACGTCGTTGGCTATCTAGAGGGAAAATGCTACAGAAGCTTTTTGAGCTGCGAGTTGAAGTAATGATTTTCTGTCTGAGCACTCACACACCCCCTTGTGGCTGTGTTCGAGGACACAGACTGGGGAGCCCGCCATGCCTATCTTGCTGATGTATTCATCAAACTGAACAACCTGAATCTAACTCTGCAAGTAAAAAAAAATACATTCTGAACTATGACAAAGTGTGTGGATTCATGAAGAAGATCAAACTGGGAGAGGAAATGTGAAGATGGTTGTTTCCAGCAGCTTGACACCTACAGTACCTTTCTACAGGTGTCACAATTGAAATAGTAAGCTCAAATTTACTTCAGGCCAGCCAAAATGTTTTAGGGGTACAGTACCCCAAAAAAGTTTGGGAACCACTGGTCTGTAAAGAGAAGGGTGGGCTTTATGTTGATCCTGCTGCTCTGAAACTGTATTTTTCCATCCACTGGCTTCATCATTTCACCCGATCGCTTTTCCTCGCATGTTTTCATTCTAATCATTTAGATTTCTGCTGCCTGCTACTATGATAAATCACATTGTGAGGAACATTGCTATCAAGCTATCAATGTGCATAATATCTAACAAGTGGGGCAAGGGTAGTTTGTTCCCTACAAAAATCTGTTTAAATTCTTTTTATTTTTACCTACACACTGAAGGCTGCAAAGCAGACACATACTGTATATTTATAACTGTATATTTACCTGTACAGTTAATTTAACCATGCAAAATATTCACTTACCTGTTCATTTAACCAGTATGTCTATTAAGTAAACTATTATTACCCTCACTCATATCATACGCATTTTTAGCTATTGAAGTATTTCTCTGCCATCGACCTGTATCGTATAGTTAACCATCCACCAATTTATAGTGTACATATTCAGCCAACCACCCATACTATGCAATGTCTTTTTATAGCTTTTTTTTTCTTCACTCCAGACTTCTTGTATTTCTATACTTTTTCATGCTGCCGCTCTATGTATCATGTATCGTGTATCTGTATTTTGTGTATTGTCGTTCTGGCATTTTGCACCTGCCCTATGTTTTGTTGTAGCTGCTTGACAAGATTCCCCTCGGGGATCAATAAAGTACCTACCTACGTACCTACCTACCTATACGCTATCACTGATGCAGTGAAAATAATAATTTAAAAAAAGGAAGTAAGCTTTATGCAACTTTCTATTCGCTTCATTTCAGTCATGTTTCTCACATCAGGCAGTCAGTTTGTTTAGGGAAAATATATGAAACGCAAATGGCAATTCTGACTGAGTGACAGCAAACTTGGCTGCCTGCTGAAGTTGAGGACACACAGACATACACACAGACACCCACTCCGTCGCACACTGCTCCTAATCTGCAGCATTTTTGTAGTGAGAATGTGCAGGGATGTATTTTGCCAACACCTATGTCATCAGATTCGACTATCAACTGTCAATTTGGAACTGTGGCAATGGGCAGCCTCTCCCTGCTTGGCTTGATGGGATATGTAGTGATTTTGCCAACACAGCCATATACTGTATGTAGAGAACGGAGTATGGGCGAGTGGGTGTGTGGAAAGGAATGGGTGTGTTGAAAGGAAAGTAGTAGGCGTGTGGAAAGGAGTGTCGAAAGAGCTCTGCTAAACGGTTCTGAATGAGCTGTTTGTTTCTTACCACGCAACTACTGTACATTGAGCTACCCTACTGTGAGAGTTTGGACTTCTGTTTTTAAGCCAGAGGATTAGTCTAAATCGAATTTCACTGTTAGTTTTACACAAAACATTTTACATTTTCACTTATAAAACTGACAATTGTTTATTTTTGATTAAAAGTATTTATGATGGGTGTAGGCTGACTGTTACTTCATGCGTTGTATGCATGTGCTTACTGTAACTCTCACCCTGATATTGGCCTCTAGGAAGCTACTTCCCACGCTGTTGCCGGACAGTAGTGCTTGTCAAGTGTGAGAAAAGGGCACTGTTTCTCGTAATTGCCGTTAATGCCCTCTCCATTGAGTAGTAGACTGTATGTAGGCTATGTATCAAGGTGACACCTAGATAGTTAGCAATATTCCTTCAATCGAGTACAGGCTTAACTGAATGACAACAGAAGCAGAATACCATATGGAATTGTATTGAATAGTTTGGGGTAGGCCTCATCTCAGAGGAATGCTCCTCAGAGCCAGATGCAGCATGCTGGGCAGCTGGCAGTTGGTGGTGGCGAGGTGGGATGTTGTTGGAAGACTGTTTCTGCAAAACATGAAGTGAGACACAAGGGGTGAGCTGACATATAAATACTCCCCTAGATTTATGCCCATTGGCTGACAGAAAGGGACGTGATAACTGCACGAGAGAGCCCAGAGGTGAATCAGCAAGTGTGGTGGAAATTCCTTAGTGTGCCATGCTCATTGGCTTAAGTGAATAGGTGAATGACATTCTGCCCAATTGCTAATGGTAAAGAGGAGGAGAGACGTGCCGCTATCCTGAAGAAGTAGCATTATTAACACTACCATATACTGTAAATATATTGATGGGGTAACATGGACACTGAAATATCAATACATGCTATGCTTATGAGGTACCATTATAAACACTACTATGGATACCTGCTATGCTAATGGTTTACAATTATAAACACTACCCTATAAATACCAGCTATACTGATGAGATAACGTAATAGACACTACCTTATAAATACCTGCTATGTTGATGAGGTATCATTAAATCCACTAACGTTATCTCTTGCTATGCTGGTGAGTGAGATAGGAAGCGATGTAAATTATATAGTTTACTAGATGAACGAAATTAAGATCCATTCGGACCATCCTTACTGATTGAACGTTCGTAACAACATGTATTTCTTGTGTAGGCTGATATACTACTTGAAATAAAACTGTGTGAGACATACTTGGATATCTACACAGTCTTGCACCCAGGGGTAAAAATAACCGGTACGGTCCGGTACGGCGACCCGGCAAAATAAATAGTGGGGGTAAAACTTGAGCCTATCACAATTATTAGAACAAAATGTAAATAAAAATGTACGCTATTACACAAATTTTTATCATTACCGCGTGTCAGGGGCATGAAAAATTAACGAATTAACTTGAAAACGGGTGGTATGGTATGTGTTGGTGTGTTTGACTTTGTTTTACTCAGAGCCAAAAAAACAACTGGCAGCCTGGCAGCGTGGGATTGGTGCCAACAGAAAAGCAACTTAATGTATCCTGGCGAGAAAGAGAGAGAGAGAGAGAGAGAGCATGTGGCAGTGGGAGGATCATTCAAATTATGTGAAAGGGACGCAGTATTCTAACACAGGTAACAAGTAAATAGCCTGCTGTGGACACCAATTCAGAGACAAACTATGTGAAAGTGTCTAAGAGTCATCTATAGGTAATACCACACAACATTAGAAAGAGACACACCTTGAGAGCATCATACCAAACAGGAAGTGTAAAGTAGGTGCTTTCCTTGAAAGACTGGGAAGGAGAGATGGGTCTCAGCCGAGGTCCAAGCATTCTGATATACTCTGTCCAGTTGTCCCTCAAACAGGCCTGTAGGTGCCACCAACCAGCGTACATACCATCTGAGTGAGTGAACTGTGAGCATGGCAGAGAGAGAGAGAGAGAGAATCATTACATCACTGTTGAGCATTCCGTTTAAAAATAGTGTAATACTGTTCTGATTGTCTCAGTACAGCAGGGTACAGCAGGGTTAGAGAGATATGCAAACACAGTCATGGGGTGGAGTCGCAATTCAACGGCTCAGACACAAGATGTATGTGGCAGGGACTACAGACAATCACAGATTATAAAAGGGAAACCAACCACGTTGCCGAGACCGACATCTTGCTTCCGGACAAGCTAAACACCTTCTTTGCCCACTTTGAGGATAACACAGTGCCACCGACGCGGCCCGCTACCAAGGACCGTGGGCTCTCCTTCTCCGTGGCCGACGTGAGGGAAATATTTAAATGTGTTAACCTTTGGAAAGGCTGCCGGCCCAGACGGCATCCCAAGCCGCGTCCTCAGAGCATGCGCAGACCAGCTGGCTGGTGTGTTTACAAGCATATTCAATCTATCCCTATCCCAGTCTGCTGTCCCCACATGCTTCAAGATGGCCAACATTGTTCCTTTACCCAAGATGGCAAAGGTAACTGAACTAAATGACTATCGCCCCGTAGCACTCACCTCTGTCATCATGAATTGCTTTGAGAGACTAGTCAAGGATCATTTCACCTCCACCTTACCTGCCACCCTAGAGTGTGGTGCCAGGAAAACAACATCTCACTCAACGTCAACAAAACAAAGGAGATGATCGTGGACTTCAGGAAAAAGGTGCACCCCCCTATCCACATCGACAGGACCTCAGTGGAGAAGGTGGAAAACTTTAAGTTCCTTGGCGTACACATCACTGATAAACTGAAATGGACCACCCACACAGACAGTGTGGTGAAGAAGGCGCAACGGAGCCTCTTCAACCTCAGGAGGCTTAAGAAATCTGTCTTGACACCTAAAACCCTCACAAACCTTTACAGATGCACAATTGAAAGCATCCTGTCTGGCTGTATCACCACCTGGTACAGCAAATGCACCGCCCGCAACTGCAAGGCTCTCCAGAGGGTGGTGCGATCTGTCCAACGCATTACCGGGGGCAAACTACCCGCCCTCCAGGACACCTACAGCACCCGATGTCACAGGAAGGCCAAAAAGATAATCAAGGACATCAACCACCGAGTCACTGGCTGTTTACCCTGCTACCATCCAGAAGGCGAGGTCAGTACAGGTGCATCAAAGCTGGGACCAAGAGACTGAAAAACAGATTATATCTCAAGGCCATCAGACTGTTAAACAGCCATCACTAGCACATTAGAGGCTGCTGCCTAGAGGCATAGACTAGGAATAACTGGACACTTCAAGGAATGGAACATTAGTCACTTAATAATGTTTATATGTCTTGCATTACTCATCTCATATGTACAGTATATACTGTATTCAATACTATTCTACTGTATCTTAGTCCATGCCGCTCATCCATATGTATATAGGCCTAATTAATTCCTTACTTAGAATTGTGTGTATTGGGTATATGTTGTGTAATTGGTAGATATTACTTGTTAGATATTACTGCACTTTCTGAACTAGAAACACAAGCATTTCCCTACACCTGCATTAACATCTGCTAAACATGTGTATGTGACCAATCAAATTTGATTTGATTTGATTTATCTCGCCTGCCCAGCCTGTGTGTGATGTCAACAGCCTCGCTGACTCTCATATCAAGCTCGGTAGCTAGCTTCTGACAATAGCTTTCTGTTTCACGTCCTCAACGTTGTGTTCTTTCAGTCTGTACAGGTGCAGGCACCATCTCCTTTTGTATAGCTCAGCACTGGAGATCACTCTCATCCAGCTGAGTGACTGTTTCCTCATGGTTTTGCATTTTTTAGTCAGTTCTTTATCATCAATCCACTGATCTCATCTTGTACTGACCTCAGTGACACGTTTAAGCCCTCAATGGATTTCGAGTTGTTTCTGATCATACATTCAAGGTTGTCCTCTTTTTAATTTTGGTTGGGAACTGAGGAGTATTTTTCTTTGCTAATACAGGAGTTATAAAGGCCTTTTGTGATAAAGGCCTGTACTCTAACAGCTCTCATATCATCATCATGGCAAACCTTCAGTTGGAAAAATACATAATTCTTGTTGCTAGGCTACCAGTTACAGTGCTTGCGGTTTTCTAGCACCTTTAAAAAATATAGCTAGTGTCTGCAAGAATGATATGATAAGGAGTGTCCTTATTTAGCATATCAAAATGCATATCAAGATCCTGATATGGACCTCAGTCAAGAGCATATGCATTCTATGTGCTGAGAAAATATACTATGTAGGCCTACTGTCAGTTCAATAATTAAATAATCCATATTTGTCTTTCATGCACGTGCTGAAAACTAAGAAATACATCAGAAATCATTCAGAAATCATTCTTATACTTTTTTAAGAAATCAGCAATCATTCTCTTATAAAAGTCAGTTGTGTCTTGATATTCTTTTTAGATTGCAGGCTTCTTCCTTCCTGACCTCCCATGTAGGCCAGGTTTGTGCAGTCTCTTTCTGACAGTGTACCCATGCATTTTGACATTGATTGTGGCAAGAGACGCCTGTAGATCCCTTGATGTTACCCTGGGGTTCTTAGAGACTTCTATGAGCATCTTTCGGTCAGCTCTTGGGCTGACTTTGGTGGGACGACCTGTCCTAGGTAGATTGCCAGTGGTCTGGGATTTTCGTCGGACAGTGGAATGATGTACTTCGAATTGCTTGGAAATGGATTTGTAACCCCTCCCAGACTCATGGGCATCAATAATCTTTCTTCTGAGCTCCTCGGGTGGGTCTTTTGATCTTTGAATGATGTGTTACCACACACCCATATGGTTAAGACCAAACCAGACCAATTGTATTATCTTTATGGAAGGCTGGACCCTCCTAAGTTTCTCTCTAATGTTTTCTAATCATTTGCACTTGTTTTGATACACCTAATTCTAATTTTAGCCATTTTATGTGATGGCAAAGGTAGGGGTGTACTAACTTTTTCCCCATAAGGACAATGCATTTTTGTTTATTTTAATTGCATAACATTTTCAACTGGGTTTTTTTGTGTGTGATTTGTTAAATTGGGTAACCTTGATCTGTCAATAGTGTTGAAGTGAAGATTACATATCCATCTGTCCAAATATGTAAAAAAAAAAAAAAAGAAAAGGGGTGTACTTACTTTTCACATGACTGTATACAGTGAGGGAAACAATTATTTGATCCCCTGCTGATTTTGTTTGTTTGCCCACTGACAAAGTAATGACCAGTCCATAATTTTAATGGTAGGTTTATTTGAACAGTGAGAGACAGAATAACAACAAACAACTCCAGAAAAACGTATGTCAAAAATGTTATAAAATGATTTGCATTGTAATGAGTGAAATAAGTATTTGACCCCTCTCAATCAGAAGGAGTTCTGGCACCCAGGTGTCTTTAATACAGTTAACGAGCTGAGATTAGGAGCACTCCCTTTAAGAGTGTGGTCCTAATATCAGCTTGTTACCTGTATAAAAGACAACTGTCCACAGAAGCAATCAATCAATCAGATTCCAAACTCTCCACCATGGCCAAGACCAAAGAGCTGTCCAAGGATGTCAGGGACAAGATTGTAGACCTACACAAGGCTGGAATGGGCTACAAGACTATCGCCATGCAGCTTGGTGAGAAGGTGACAACAGTTGGTGTGATTATTCGCCAAATGGAAAAAACACAAAAGCACTGTCAATCTCCCTCGGTCCGGGGCCCCATGCAAGATCTCACCTCGTGGAGTTGCAATGATCATGAAAACAGTGAGGAATCAGCCCAGAACTACACGGGAGGATCTTGTCAATGATCTCAGGGCAGCTGGGAAACATAGTCACCAGGAAAACAATTGGTAACACATTACGCTGTGAAGAACTGAAATCCTACATCGCCCGCAAGGTCCCCCTGCTCAAGAAAGCACATTGTCACGAATCAAGCCTCTGTGGTTCCTCCTACTCGCCACCAGAGGGTGCCCTCTCCAGAATATTGACATTACCCATTTAGACTCCATTTCCCATGACCCCATGCCTGTTACTGATTATCTGCACACCTGCCACTTATCACCCGGACTGATTATCTGCACTCCTGCCACTCATCATCCGGGCTATTTATACAGCCTTTCTCCACTGCTTCAGTGCGAAGTCTTGTTCTGCCCTGAATAACATTTCTGAGCGTTTTTCCTTGTTTCCTCGTTATTCACCCTGGACTGTTTTCGTCGGATCGCCCCTTTGCTTCTTGCCTTTGTGACTCTGCTTTGTTTGCCTGGATATTCATTACTCTGTCTGCTGCCTGCCCTGAAACTCACACTTGACTACGTCTGTGTTTAGCCTTGGATATCTCTCTTGCTGGTATTTGACCCCTGCCTGTTGGTTCTACGTTTTATTGCTGTTCAATAAATACTGCACATGGATCTCAACGCCGCTGCCTCTGCCTTACAGAAGACTTCGCCAGACACAGTGCCAGCAACGATCATCCATTTATCCACCGAGGTCTCCGCCCAAGCTAACATCCTGGTTACACACCAACAACAACTGGAGCGTCTAACAGCCTTGACTGAGCAATTAGTAACAACGCTACAACAACTCAGTTTACCCACACAAAACCCCAACCACCTGCAGCGAGTCCAGCAGCCAGTATGCCCGTATCTAATTCCTCCACCGCGAATCCTCGTATTGCTGTCCCGGAGAAATTTGATGGGTCACCCGCCAAGTGTAAGGGATTTCTTCTTCAATGTTCCCTGTTCGTCGACCAACAACCCACGTTATACCCCAATGACACCAGTCATATAGCTTTTGTGGGTACTTTGTTAACTGGTCGAGCTCTGGAATGGGCAACTGCAGTATGGACCGATGGTCAGTCCCCATTTTCTTATTTTTCTGGCTTCCTACAACGATTTCGAAGTGTTTGATCACCCGGAGGAGGGTAAGGATCCCGGTGTTCAGCTCTTAGCTCTCCAGCAAGGAAGAAACACAGATGCTGAGTTTGCACTCACCTTTCGCACGTTGGCAGCACAAACTGACTGGGTTGAAACCACTTTGAAATTGCTGTTTCGCCAAGATCTGAATCTGGAACTTCAATCTGAACTGGCATGTCGCGATGAAGGAGCTACTTTGGACCAATTCATTAATCTGGCAATCCGCGTTGATAATTTGATACGATCACGCAGACCCACTAGAATTCTAGCCTACCACACTACCACATCTCCTGACGCGCACAATCCTGAACCCATGCAGATCGGAGGCACCCGTATCACTTCAGAGGAGAGAGAACGACGCATTCAACAGAATCTTTGTTTGTATTGTGGTCAACCAGGACACCTAAAGGCATCCTGCCCCAGGCGACCCCCTCTTCGCAACACTACTGCTGTAAGTCCTTCAAACCCTATCTCTCGCTCTTCATCATGTGTAGAATTCTCAGCTGCGTTAACGTTCTCTGGCAAATCCGTGATAACCACGGCCATGATTGATTCCGGAGCAGCAGGTAATTTTATTGACAGTGATTTTGCCCAGTCTAATCTTATTCCATTTATACCCTGTGAACCCTTGGATTTATTCGACTGTCCACCTCCCCAACCTCAGCCGGCTTCTTCTTTATCAGTAAGAAGGATGGAGGGCTTCGCCCTTGCCTCGACTACCGAGGGCTTAACGACATCACTGTCAAATATCGCTACCCTTTACCTCTAGTCCCAGCAGCCCTCGAACAACTTCGTACAGCTAAATACTTCACCAAACTTGATCTCCAAAATGCCTACAATCTCATTCGAATTCGAGAGGGGGACGAATGGAAGACTGCTTTCTCTACTGCTACAGGGCACTATGAATACCTGGTTATGCCTTTCGGGCTGGCCAATAGTCCCTCTGTATTCCAGGCATTCATCAACGATACCTTCCGAGACATGCTAAACAGATGGGTTATCGTATACATTGATGACATTCTCATCTACTCAGACTCCCTCGAAGATCACGTCAAACACGTTCGTATGGTCCTACAACGCTTAATCACTCAGCAATTATATGCCAAGGCAGAGAAATGTTAGCCAGGGCAGAACAAGACTTCGCACTGAAGCAGTGGAGAAAGGCTGTATAAATAGCCCGGATGATGAGTGGCAGGAGTACAGATAATCAGTCCAGGTGATAAGTGGCAGGTGTGCAGATAATCAGTAACAGGCACGGGGTCATGGGAAATGGAGTCTAAATGGGTAATGTCAATATTCTGGAGAGGGCGCCCTCTGGTGGCGAGTAGGAGGAACCACAGAGGCTTGATTCGTGACACATGTATAGGGCCGTCTGAAGTTTGCCAATGAACATCTGAATGATTCAGAGGAGGACTGGGTGAAAGTGTTGTGGTCAGATGAGACCAAAATCGAGCTCTTTGGCATCAACTCAACTCGCCGTGTTTGGAGGTGGAGGAATGCTGCCTATGACCCCAAGAACACCATCCCCACCGTCAAACACGGAGGTGGAAACATTATGCTTTGGGGGTGTTTTTCTGCTAAGGGGACGGGACAACTTCACCGCATCAAAGGGACGATGGATGGGGCCATGTACCGTCACATCTTGGGTGAGAACCTCCTTCCCTCAGCCAGGGCATTGAAAATGGGTCGTGGATGGGTATTCCAGCATGACAATGACCCAAAACACACGGCCAAGGCAACAAAGGAGTGGCTCAAGAAGAAGCACATTAAGGTCCTGGATTGGCCTAGCCAGTCTCAAGACCTTAATCCCATAGAAAATCTGTGGAGGGAGCTGAAGGTTCGAGTTGCCAAACATCAGCTATGAAACCTTAATGACTTGGAGAAGATCTGCAAAGAGGAGTGGGACAAAATCCCTGCCGAGATGTGTGCAAACCTGGTGGCCAACTACAAGAAACGCCTGACCTCTGTGATTGCCAACAAGGGTTTTGCCACAAAGTACTAAGTCATGTTTTGCAGAGGGGTCAAATACTTATTTCACTCATTAAAATGCAAATCAATTTATAACATTTTTTACATGCGTTCTTCTGGATTTTTTTGTAGATATTCTGTCTCTCACTGTTGAAATAAACCTACCATTAATATTATAGACTGATAATTTCTTTGTCAGTGGGCAAACAAATCAAATCATTTTTTCCCTCACTGTATATATCCATTGGCATTGAACAGTATACTATCTCAGTCACCGGCTTCATCAATAAGTGCATCGACGATGTCGTCCCCACAGTGACCGTACGTACATATTCCAACCAGAAGCCATGGATTATTTGCAACATCCACACCGAGCTAAAGGCTAGAGCTGCCGCTTTCAAGGAGCGGGGCACTAATCCGGACACCTCAGACGAATCATCAAACAGGCAAAGCATCAATACAGGACTAAGATTGAATCGTACTATACCGGCTCTAACGCTTGTTGGATGTGGCAGGGCTTGCAAACTATTATGGACTACAAAGCGAAGTTACGTGAGTTAAATGCCTTTTATTCTCGCTTCGAGGAAAGCAACACTGAAGCATGCATGAGAGCACCAGCTGTTCCGGATGACTGTGTGATCACGCTCTCCATAACCGATGTGAGCAAGATCTAACAAGTAATATTCTTTAAACAGGTCAACATTCATAAGGCCGCAGGGCCAGACGGATTACCAGGACGTGTACTCAGAGCATGCACGGACCAACTGGCAAGTGTCTTCACTGAAATTTTCATTTGGGCTCCCGGGTGGCGCAGTGGTCTAAGGCACTACATCTCAGTACAAGAGGCGTCACTACAGTCCCTGGTTCGTATCCAGACTGTCACATCCGGCCGTGATTGGGAGTCCCATAGGGCGGCGCACAATTGGCCCAGCGTCGTCCGGGTTTGGCCTGGGTAGGCCGTCATTGTAAATAAGAATTTGTTCTTAACTGACTTGCCTAGTTAAATAAAGGTTAAATAAAACAATTTTTAAAAACGGACATTTTCTGTAATACCTACAAGTTTCAAGCAGACCACCATAGTCCCTACCCCGTAGCACTCATGTCGGTAGCCATGAAATGCTTTGAAAGGCTTGTCATGGCTCACATCAACACCATCATCCCGGAAACTCTAGACACACTACAATTTGCATACCGCCCCTACAGATCCACAGATGACCCAATCTCAATCGCACTCCACACTGCCCTTTTCCACCTGGACAAAAGGAAAACCTACGTGAGAATGCTACAGCTCAGCGTTTAACACCATAGTGCCGTTTAAGCTCATCACTAAGCTAAGGAACCTGGGTCTTAACACCTCCCTCTGCAACTGGACTTCCTGATGGGCCGACGCCCAGGTGGTAAGGGTGATCCTCAACACGGGGGCCCCTCAGGGGGTGCATGCTTAGTACCCTGCTGTACTCCCTGTTCACCCACGACTACGCGGCAAAGCACGACTCCAACACCATCATTAAGTTTCCTGACGACACAACGGTGGTAGGCCTGGTCACCGACAACAATGACACAGCCTATAGGGAGGAGGTCAGAGACCTGGCAGTGTCAGAGACCACACTGCCAGGACAACAACCTCTCCATCAACGTGAGCAAGACAAAGGAGATTATTATAGGACTACAGGAAAAGGAGGGCCGAACACGCCCCCCATTCGCATCGACGGGGCTGTAGTGGAGTGGGTCGAGAGTTTCAAGTTCCTTGGTGTACACGTGACCAACAAGCTATCATGGTCCAAACTCACCAAGAAAGTCATGAAGGGGGCACGACAATGCCTATTCCCCCTCAGGAGACTGAAAATATTTGGCATGGGTCCCCAGATCCTCAATAAGTTCTACAGCTGCACCATTGAGAACATCCTGACCGATTGCATCACCCCCTGGTTTGGCAACTGCTCGACACCCGACCGTAAGGCGCTACAGAGGGTAGTGCGTACAGCCCAGTACATCACTGGGGCCAAGCTTCCTGCCATCCAGGACCTATATACTAGGCAGTGTCAAAGGAAGGCCCAAAAAATTGTCAAAGACTCCAGTCACCCATGTCATAAGCTGTGTTCGAATACTTAATGAGTATACACTACATACTATATATTATTAGTTCATTTTAGTATAATGTAAACTACAGGTATCGTTTCAGTTGAGCATACTAGAGCTTTGCCTGTCTACTGGAAGTTGATGCTGTTGCTATGCAACCTCTATTAGTTAGTTTTAGTATACTGTAAACAAACGGTATCATTTCAGTTGAGCGTACTAGAGCTTTGCCTGTCTACCGGAAGTTGATGCTGTTGCTATGCAACCTCTTGGTAGCTTGTTAGCATAACAAATGACTAGCTAAACATTTTACGATGTCGGGTGTGTTCGTGATCTCAATATGGAGTGCCAGAGTGTGCTCTGGGCGTTCGTAAATCCAGAGCATTGTCAGATTGTCTGTTCGTTCAGAGTGCACACTGGACATTCTGGCCGAGTAGGGTTGATCCGAGTGTTCAACGGTAGTCAAGCACCCAAGCTAACTGACTAACGTTGGCTAGCTACTTCCAGAAACAAATGAGAGAGAACACCTCACTGTGACCATTTTACTCGCCCTAGCAGAGCTGGTTAGGCTGTTTTCATGTTATCCAGAACGTTGGTGGCTGAACCTGTGCTGCTGGCAACAATTTAATTATGTTTTTTTTTTTTTTTACTGACAATGGCCATATTCAACGGGTTCGTAAATTCATCAGTTGTTCTGCGCAAGAGTGCTCTGAAATCGGAGTAGATAGCCAGAACTAACAATGTCTATTGAAACGCACAACGACTATACCATTTAGCTAAGAATGACGTGAATAATCAATTCCATAAACGTTGGGTATTTAGTTAGATAGCAAAGTTAATATACTGCCTGGCAAGTTCGATGTATCTGTAGCTAACTAACGTTAAGTAACTAGCTAACATACCATTACATACTGCTGTAAGGCTATGCGGTTCGTAAGGATAGCGTAGTTAACAAATTGTCAGCCAACATAACGTGTAATATAACTTATTTAAAATGTCATTACTTTATTACATTGCTTAACATTTTCATAACATTTGTCATAATTAGTTAAAGCAAGGAATTTGTATCCGCTCTCGTATTTTCTGCCATTTTCTTAAAATCTGAAAATAGTGTGAAGCCACGCCCATTTTCTGAAGAATTGCATTATGGGCCCTAAAGTCACGGAAATAGTGTCCACTGCATGTATACTTTGTATTTTGGCGAATTTAGTACGATATCCGAGGAACTTTTGGCATACTTACTATATCCACACTATGACCAATAAGCATACTATATACTCAATTCATGTCACAAATAGTACGGCTAGTATGAGTATTCGAACACAGCTATAGACTTCTCACTCTGCTACCGCACAGCAAGCGGTACCGGAGTGCCAAGTCTAGGTCCAAAATGCTCCTTAACAACTTCTACCCCCAAGCCATAACAATTAATCAAATGCCCACCCAGACTATTTGCATTGAACTCTAGAGCTCTGTCGGAGTGACCATCGGGTTAATGGTCACCTCCTTGACCAAGCCCTTCTCCCCCGATTTCTCAGTTTTGACGGGAGGCCAGCTCTAGGAAGATCATTAGTGGTTCCAAACTTCTTACATTTAAGAATGATGGAGGCCACTGTGTTCTTGGGGACCTTCAATGACCTTCCCCAGATTTGTGCCTAGACACAATCAGATCTCTGAGCTCTACGGACAATTCCTTCGACCTCATGGCTTGGTTTTTGCTCTGACATGCACTGTCAACTGTGGGACTTTATTTAGACAGGTGTGTGCATTTCCAAACCATGTCCACTCAAGTTTTTTTAAGGTGTAGGCTATATTACATGGATTTATTAGACTTTTTAAAATGTAGATGTTCCAAAGGTTTGCATCAGTGGCTTGTAGGCTATGTGTGGAAGGCAGGAGATGCTAAATGTGTTTATGCTAATTAACGGTCAATTACCGTAAGACAAAAAGTTATTTGTTTGACAATCACCGTCTGAAGCCATAGTGTTGATTGCTGAGGAAATTGATTATTTAATCTATTTTCGAATAAGGCTGTAACGTAAAAAAATGTGGAAAAAGTCAAGGGGTCTGAATATTTTCCAAAGGCACTGTATATACAAAAATGTGTCATGTAAATGTATCCCCTGATACGGACCCTTTTCGCTCAGCGTAACTGTCACTATATTCTGTTCTCTACTCATACTGAACTGAAAGAACAGGAAGGGTGAAAACAACCTATCTGCTGTTCAGATCAGTGCAAATGAAAGAAAGGAGCAAGAGGAAGAAACTGTAGACTATTGAGGTGCACCCCTAGAGTAGGCTATAGCTGCCTTGTTATGAGTCCTGTGTAGGACTCAGGGAAGGGTGTGTGTTCAGTGTTGTGTTTCTCTCCCTCAGTATGAGCAGAATGAGGAGACCAAGGAACTGCTCTCACTGACGACTCCACTGACTGATGAAGAAACAGAGCCGCTTGATGGCAGATTGGGTCCTCAAGAAGTCAAAAGGAAGACCGTAACCTCTTAGGCATTAACATCCCAGGCTGCTTCAGTGGCCCAGAAATCAGCAGCTGAGCCAGACTCAGAGCTGGATAGGTAAGAGATAGCAGTACCATAATTAAACCCATAACACTCTGTATAACCTCTATACTCTACATTTATGAACATAATGTTGTCTGTGAATCATTACAACAATCTTCCCACAGGCAGTTAAGAAGGCATGGTATAGAGCTCGTCAGCTTGCAATCCTAAAAAACGGAAATGAGTTACCTCTGGTTCGTTCATGTCACGAATGTGTGTGGGGAGAGACCAAGGCGCAGTGCAGGGATAGTAGTTCGACATTTATTTTATTTTATTTTACTATGTATAATAATAATCAAGAACGAACTACCACAAATAACAAACACGATAAACAAAACGTCACGTTCTCAAACACAAACACGAATGAACGGACGTTACCACAGACCTTATTTTCTGAGTTTATCCAAAAACCCTACAGAAACGCAATTCATAGTGCCTACGAAAAGACGCCGTCACTATTTCTCTCTATGGTAGTGTTGTATTAACTAGGCTCTATGTCCCTGTCCTATGTGTGTATGAACCAGTGATGATTCACTCACCCCTACGATATGTCAGCTGACCAGGAGATGAGCCAAGCCACCCCGCCACGCTACCTCCGAGACTCTCTGGAGGGTAAGATACAATATATAGGTCTCTCCATGGGTGTGAGATGGACATTTTAGCTTATTAACGCTCTCTTTATTTTACTAACTTGTTGAATGATTGATTCATTCATCCTTCCATCCCTCTCTCTCTCACCAGCCTTCCTGTCATCTGAGGACCCATTGAGGGTGGAGCTCAGTCTGAGAGCTGTTCAGGGACTGGTTAGGAAGAATACTTCTACAGCCAGAGAGGTGAGAGGTCACACATGGCGGTCCACCTGACCCAGCATCACGTCCTGCTCCGTGACCGGAGCCTCCGCCCGAGTCTCCACCGACGCCGCCGTCCAGACTGTAGGGAAGCCGCCAGGCATCTCTGTTTGTCTGGTGGCTAAGGTCAGGGCCTGACATAGGAGAGAGTTCTGGAAAACTCTATGTTTGGGTTTTGTTGGTCCCCAATTAGAGGCAGCTGCCCTGTGTTTTCTCTAATTGGGGATCCCATTTAAGTTGAGTAGTTTCCCACCTGTGTGTGGATCTTTGTTTGTGCATAGTGCATACCAGTTCGTGGTTGCGTTTGCGCCTTGTTTGTTGTTTTAAAACCAATAAGGCTCTGCTCCTCGGGTCCTGCCTTCGTATAGGATCCGATGTCCAACCCAAACTATAAGCTTGTTTTACTCAATTGTTTGTAAACTATATAATTGTACAAAATGAAATGAAAAATAAGAAATATCAAATCTGAATGGAAACCCCTTTGTTGATGCATTGGCAATAATTAACTTAATGGTGAGGCATGCCACGCTGGATGTTTGAAATATGAGTAGGTGATAATTTGAGTCATTCTTCTTCAGTTGTGTAATAAAGACAATTATCACTTGAATGTTGTAAAGAAATATTGTGTGTAGATACTGGAGTGATGTATGATTGTTAATTAAATTATTCATAGACCAATTCTTTATACTGCGTCCATGTGTATAGGCTGCAAGTACATTGAAGTTGTTTTCAAGTCGTTGAGTCTTCAACCAAAATCCAAAATTAAATCTAGAATCGGCTTCCTATTTCGCAACAAAGCCTCCTTCACTCATGCTGCAAACATGCCCTTGTAAAACTTAGCATCCTACCGATCCTTGACTTCGGCGATGTAATTTACAAAATAGCAACACTCTACTCAGCAAATTGGATGTAGTCTATCACAGTGCCATCCGTTTTGTTACCAAAGCCCCATATACTACCCATCACTGCGACCTGTATTCTCTCGTCGGCTGGCCCTCACTACATATTCGTCGCCAAACCCACTGGCTCCAGGTCATCTATAAGTCTTTATTAGGTAAATCCCCGCCTTATCTCAGTTCGCTGGTCACCATAGCAACACCTACCCGTAGCATGCGCTCCAGCAGGTATATCTCACTGGCCACCCCCAAAGCCAACACCTCCTTTGGCCGCCATTCCTTGTCAAAAGCTGCTTATCGATCACTGCACCTGTATATAGCCCTTCTGTAAATAGCCCATCCTACTACCTCATCCCCATATACAGTGGGGAGAACAAGTATTTGATACACTGCCGATTTTGCAGGTTTTCCTACTTACAAAGCATGTAGAGGTCTGTAATTGTTATCATAGGTACACTTCAACTGTGAGAGACGGAATCTAAAACAAAAATCCAGAAAATCACATTGTATGATTTTTAAATAATTAATTTGCATTTTATTGCATGACATAAGTATTTGATCACCTACCAACCAGTAAGAATTCCGGCTCTCACAGACCTGTTAGTTTTTCTTTAAGAAGCCCTCCTGTTCTCCACTCATTACCTGTATTAACTGCACCTGTTTGAACTCGTTACCTGTATAAAAGACACCTGTCCACACACTCAATCAAACGGACTTCACACACTCAAACAAACAGCTGTGTAAGGACATCAGGGATAAAATTGTAGACCTGCACAAGGCTGGGATGGGCTACAGGACAATAGGCAAGCAGCTTGGTGAGAAGGCAACAACTGTTGGCGCAATTATTAGAAAATGGAAGAAGTTCAAGATGACGGTCAATCTCCCTTGGTCTGGGGCACCATGCAAGATCTCACCTCGTGGGGCATCAATGATCATGAGGAACTACACGGCAGGACCTGGAACCACAGTCTCAAAGAAAACCATTAGTAACACACTGCGCCGTCATGGATTAAAATCCTGCAGCACACGCAAGGTCCCCCTGCTCAAGCCAGCGCATGTCCAGGCCCGTCTGAAAGTTTGCCAATGACCATCTGGATGATCCAGAGGAGGAATGGGAGAAGGTCATGTGGTCTGATGAGACAAAAATAGAGCTTTTTGGTCTAAACTCCACTCGCCGTGTTTGGAGGAAGAAGAAGGATGAGTACATCCCCAAGAAAACCATCCCAACCGTGAAGCATGGAGGTGGAAACATAATTCTTTGGGGATGCTTTTCTGCAAAGGGGACAGGACGACTGCACCGTATTGAGGGGAGGATGGATGGGGCCATGTATCGCAAAATCTTGGCCAACAACCTCCTTCCCTCAGTAAGAGCATTGAAGATGGGTCGTGGCTGGGTCTTCCAGCATGACAACGACCCGAAACACAGCCAGGGCAACTAAGGAGTGGCTCCGTAAGAAGCATCTCAAGGTCCTGGAGTGGCCTAGCCAGTCTCCAGACCTGAACCCAATAGAAAATCTTTGGAGGGAGCTGAAAGTCTGTATTGCCCAGCGACAGCCCCGAAACCTGAAGGATCTGTATGGAGGAGTGGGCCAAAATCCCTGCTGCAGTGTGTGCAAACCTGGTCAAGAACTACAGGAAACGTATGATCTCTGTAATTGCAAACAAAGGTTTCTCTACCAAATATTAAGTTCTGCTTTTCTGATGTATCAAATACTTATGTCATGCAATAAAATGCAAATTAATAATTTAAAAATCATACAATGTGATTTTCTGGATTTTTGTTTTAGATTTCGTTTTAGAGTACCTATGATAGAAATTACAGACTTCTACATGCTTTGTAAGTGGGAAAACCTGCAAAACCGGCAGTGTATCAAATACTTGTTCTCCCCACTGTATATATATATTTTTTTTTACTTCCGCTCAATTTTGCACTCCAGTATCTCTATTTGCACATCATCATTTTGCACATTCCATAATTCCAGTGATTATGCTAATCTGTAATTTATTTCGCCACTATGGCATATTTATTGTCTTCCTAACCTTACTGCATTTTGCACTACATTTGCACTCTGTATATAGATTTTCTATTATGTTATTAACTGTACGTTTGTTTATTCTCATGTTTAACTCTGTGTTGTTTCTGTCGCACTGCCTTGCTTTGTCTTGGCCAGGTCGCAGTTGCAAATGAGAACTTGTTCTCAACTGACCTACCTGGTTAAATAAAGGTGAAAAAAAAAAAAGAATGTAAACGGATGTCTTTGTATAGTCATCTTTTTCGAAGACATGAACGTAGATTGGACGTCAGTCTTGTTTTCAACAACATTTTGTTAGGTCGGTAAGAAACTTGCTGGAAAAAAAACTTGAAAATGATTTAAAGTTTTGTTGAATAGTCATGACTGGTTTGAGCTATCTGTCGTGGCGTAAGACAACGGTGGCCAAGGATATCATTGCAATATCAGTTTTTGGTGTAGGGTTAGCTGGACGTTTCTGACTGGTCTTCGAACTGTGATAACAGTTGGCTTGATGGGATATGTAATGATACTGATGGGATATGTAATGATACTGCCAGAGACTGTATGTACACAGTCTTATATCCTTACCCTTTTTTTAAACTGACTCGTATTTGTTGATTAAATCTGACTTTATTAGTATAATGAGTAATCCAGGAATGTCATGAGTTAAATGACACGAGAAAACCCTAGAAAATCGCATCTCTACAGAGTGCCAATGGCTACAATGAATGGCTAAATTACTTCCGGACACGAAGGGTCCAAAGAGCTCCTCCTCACAACCACTCTATGGGACGCTGTAGGACAGGCTATTTGACAATAGAGTGCCTACCTCCAAAGATAATTTACAATGTTTTAAAACTATGTGCTACCCCTGTGAGGAGAGGAAAATGCTATATGTACACTCCTGACCGGCAAAACAACATTAAGGTTAGGGTAAAGGGCAGTGATTGACTTGGGCCGGAGCTGTCCGAAGCGCTGTGCCTGCAGTTCACATTTTTGGGGAATTGTGTACCGGCTCCTTTATTGAATAGCAATGGAGAGTGGGCATTCATTTCCTGATTACACTTTGTCCAAGTTTATTTTTCCGCTAGTCTGTGAATTTGTGCATGACAGTAGGCTGTTCGAGATTGTGCAGATTGAAAATGTGCCAGCCTGAATGATGCGCTGTTCCAAGTTGTCAAATGAGAGTTTGTAAGGTCATGAAAAATCATGGAAATTAGTTTCTGAATTTTTGTTAATGTAATTCATGAAGGCACACTTTGAAATATTATCAATCACTTAAAAATCGACATATCAGCCATCATTGGAATGATCATTCGGTGTGTGCTATGTGTGTGCCAGAGCGAGTAGTACATGGCCAGAGGAAAGAGAGCCTGACATTTCAGCAGCAAGTCTAAAATAATGACAGGCAACAGACTAACTAGATAGCCAATTCAACCCATAACTTTTAGTAGTTATCTCGCTAGTTAACTATAGCTAACTAAGCATTCATGTCTTTGTCGCCTTCCCACCAGCACTGTAGATAGCCTAAATAAATCTACACCGTTCCCCTCTATTAAACAGTAGCCGTTTACACTGAGTATACAAAACATTAAGGACACCTGCACTTTCCATGACATAGACTGACCAGGTGAATCCAGGTGAAAGCTATGATTCCTTTTTTATGTCACTTGTTAAATCCACTTCAATCAGTGTAGATGTGTGATATTGCGAGGGGTGAAAGTGAGTGAAGAGGCTAAAGATGAAACAGAGATTAATACTTAAGACGATTGAACATTTACATTTGGAAAACAGCAACACACATAGACAATAACCTGCGAGGATTGAAAGAAAATATACAGGGTTAAATAGTGACCCTGAGGGTGTTGCTACCATCTTCCCCCGACCGCCGGTTTAGAACGCCGGCGAGGATGATCGTTGTAGAGGAGGAGGGCCCTTCGCTCTGTGTGGGGCATTCGTTACAGTACCCCCCTCCGTAGGCGCGGCTCCCTGGACGACCTCGAGGGCGGGGGGCTGGTCGGTCCGGACGGCGTGCATGGTACTCCGTTGTGAGTGACGGGTCGCAGATGTCCGCCGCCCGGACCCAGCTGCGCTCCTTAGGGCCGTATCCTGCCCAGTCCACCAGGTACTGGACCCGACCCTGCCGTAGCCGAGAGTCCAGCACCTTCTCTACTCGATATGCCAGACCCCCAGCTACCTCCGTTGGGGGTGGAGGCGCCACATGGTGGTGTTAGTCTCAACCTATAGGTGACCTCATTCACTCTCCGAAGGACCGTGAAAGTCCCCACATACCGGGGCTCTAGCTTGTGGCAGGGCAAGCGGAGTTGGAGGTTCCTCGTGGACAGCAAGGCTTTATCCCCTGGTTGGAATACTGGTACCTCACTCCGCCGTCTGTCCGCCTGCGTTTTTTGACGTTGGACTGCCTTCTGCAATTTACAGCGGACCAGACTCCCTCAGCCTTCCCAAACCACTACTTCACCGTCTGTACTTCATTAGAACCCCTTCCCCAGGGGCACAACCGGGGCTGAAAGCCTAGTACCACCTGGAAAGGGGTTAGACCGGTGGAGAATTCTGAGCGTATTCCGCCCAGGGGAGGAAACGGGTCCACTCATCTGGCTGTTCCATGCAATATGCTCGAAGGAACCTCCCCAGTTCTTGGTTGGTGCGCTCCGCTTGCCCATTAGCCTGAGGATGGTACCCGGATGTGAGACTGACCGTGACCCCCAGCTTGGACATGAAAGCCTTCCACACACGGGAGGTAAACTGGGGACCTCGGTCAGACACTATGTCCTCCGGAAGTCCATACAATCGGAAGACCTGTTGGAATAGCACCTCAGCGAACTGGAGGGAAGAGGGGAGACCGGGTAGTGGAATGAATCGTACCATCTTGGAGAATCTGTCCACTACCATGGCGATGGTGGTTTTCCCCTCTGCTGGCGGTAGATCTGTTAGAAAATCTACCGCGATGTGTGTCCACGGCCGCTGAGGTACTGGTAGGGGAAGGAGTTTACCTGTAGGAGCCGTTCTCGGCACCTTTGACGGTGCGCACACTACACATGACAGTACATAGTGTCGCACAGTCCTCCCCATGCCCGGCCACCAATATTTCTCCCGGAGCGCCTCCAGGGTCCAACTGATACCTGGGTGTCCGGTGGCAGGGGTTGTGTGTACCCAAGTTACCAGCCTTCCCCGCACTCTCCGCGGGACGTATGTCTTTCCCGGAGTTGACAGTTGACACACACTACTTTATCCACCAAAACTACACAATCCTCTATCCCCTTCCCTCTTGCACACTTCCTACTGCCGCGACATGACCATGGAATGTATGTGTATGTTTTGTAGCCTGTAAGCTATAAAATAAAGAGAGTCGCACACTCCATATGTATAACCTCCCAGTAATTTATTGAGCACTGGTTGCACCGGATTGGTGACACGCACTTCAGGGCGAGTGCGGGGAGCCAGCACGGGACGTACCGGACTGGAGAGGCGCACTTGAGGCCTGAAGCGTGGAGCCGGCACAGGTGGCACCGGACTGGTGACACTCACTTCAGGGCGAGTGCGGGGAGCCGGCACAGGACGTACCGGACTGGAGAGGCGCACTGGAGACCTGGTGCGTGGAACCGGCACAGGTAGCACCGGACTGGTGACACGCCTCCAGGAACTCCTCTTCCTCTTTCGTCCTCGCCCCCCAATGGTACTTCGGCCTCGCCATATGCCACACGGAGAGTGGTACTGGCGCTTCCTCCTCACGTCCAGACCACCCCCATAGCCCCCACCCAAAAATGTACTTGGGGTTGCCTTCGGCTCGCTTGACGTCTTGAGCCCCGATTACGTCGCTGTCCTCCTTGTTTCTCCTTCTGCTCCCTCTCCCCAGTGTAGTGCTGCTTGGTCTCAGCGTGGTGGGTCATTCTGTTCACGACTGGTTGTGTAAAATGACCAAGTAGTTCGACATATTTATATTTAATATATATTCAATGTGAACTATAACAAACACGAACAACGTAGACAAACTTAAATACACTTACACTTTAGACTGACATGGAAGACAATAACCCACACACACAGGTGTGGGACATACAAACAAGTAGGCTCCCCAATTAGAGACAACGCATAGCAGCTGCCTCTAATTGTGGACCCAACACAAAACACCACACAGAACTAGATAAACTGTCAGGCTCTGACAATGGCTAAATAGATGAGCCAAAGGCTTCTCTATGGCCAGAGCCTGACAATACTATAGTTATCCCGTTTCACATTGGATTTATTAACTAAAAAAAGGTTAAGATGTTTTATTTTGGTGCCTCTCTGCACACACAACTTATTAGCTACAGTAGCTCATCCATTTCTATGAGCTAGATCTGGTCCAACTCTGGGAAATTCCTCCAAAACATAGCACACACAAACACACACAGTGAAGTTATGATATTTTCCTCCTTTTCTAGCCCCCTCTCCTCCTTTCCTTTCCTAGACCCCTGCATATACACCTCTCGCTCTCTCCCCACCAGTCGAATATTGCGCCATACACGTGTCTGTCCTACACAAAACGCTGTAAACCTGCTCTGGAGCAAGCTGCTCTATCCACACTAATTGGTGGGTTAATTTAATGAGCTAAATGTGAAAACTATTGTAACTAAATTAACGGAACACCTAGGTGTTAGATGTTAGATTCTTCTCTGCAATTTGGGCTCCCGAGTGGCGCAGCGATTTAAGGCACTGCATATCAGGTGTCACTACAGACCCTGGTTCGAATCCAGGCAGTATCACAATCTGGCTGTGATTGGGAGTCCCATAGGACGGTGCACAGTTTGGCCGGGGTAGGCTGTCATTGTAAATAAGAATTTGAGTTTAACTGACGATTTCTAGAACGGTAATCCATTCTAGACCATCTGATTGGTCCCAGAAACAAACGTGTGTAAAGTGGCATTTTGAAAATACGTCATTGTCTTTGATACTCTGATTGGTTAGATATGATCCAATCACTGATGTCTTTTTTATTATATTGAATCAAATATTACAATCAGACATCATTGAGTTCAAGAATTGACAAGGACATAAAACACTAAAAAAGTTAATGAGTTAGAAAATGTGACAATGACACATATTATGAAAATACTTCGTTATAATATTGGACTGTAGACAAGCTTTTGTTCTTATTTAGTAATTTCTGAGACTTTAATAAGTTAAAAACACTTTATAGCAGGTGGTTGATTTAAAAACATTTGGTTTTGTGGATATAAAATGTACCAACCAAAATCATGACATTGTTTATACATTTCAAAGAGTTCAGAGGTTTTACTCAGTATGTACTCCTCCATATCTCTCCAAAATCTTACAGTGTACAAACAACTGTAAAACAAATGTGTCAGTGTTTCAGGGTCATCATTGCAGAAGGCACACTTGTCATCAATGTATGTAAATCTTGACACCATTGTGGGGGAGGAGTTACATATTGTGCAAAATCTTTAGATTTACCTCTCTTATTAGAAATACATAATGTAAAGGGACAAAGCTAAGCCATTCGCCATTGAATGTCTGATAGTTTTGAATTCCGAAAGGATTTCCCTCTTGGTGTGATCTTTCTTTTGCTATAGAAATATTATCTTAGATGTTTATTTGTACTCTTGGGACTTTTCATATCGATACTATTAATACATAAACTAGGTTCTATTCTGTATCTTGAAAACACAAATGACTTTTCATTAGCTGGGAAATACCTGTGGGAATAGCATCAACCACAGAGCGATATTCTTTGTATTGAACAGGAAAGGCCTTGACTCTTGAGAAGACCTCATAAATATTAAAGATGTCACTTACAAATATTATATTTTTCTCTATCCACTGTTGCATAAAAACAGTTTTGTTTTTAATAGTGATATTAATATTATTCCACAGACTAGCTGTATGAGGTGAAAACTCATGTATAGAACATCATTTCCATTTCAGAAGTGCTTGCTGATCATTTAACTGGCAGTTTGATTATGTTGTTATTACAAGACAACACAAATTGTAAACCCCACCATTTTCTTAAAATAAGGAGTAAAGAACCATAAAGATTCCGAAGATTCTATGCATTATTTCAACCACTTAATCTTAAAGGTATTATTCAATATCCAATAATTGCTGAGGTCTTTGTTTTGGACAACATCCCTAATTTTTACGTCACCACAAACGAATTCATTGATGGCAGTCTGACTGAAATACGTAGCGAACGATAGAGCAGCGGAAGAACTACGTTTAAGGCAAACCGCGTCAGTCAGTACAGTCTTCGTACATCACAAACAGGAACCTTGAACTAAATACCGTAGCTCGCAGTCTGAAATAATGGAAAGCGGAGGACTACACTAGGGGTGCGTTCAGGTTGCTTAAACGTTTGCTACATTGCGTTACAGTTTGCACTGAACGACACGTTTCCCCAAAACGTTTTTCAACGTTCTTGAACAGACTTTATGTACGTTTTCTCCACTTGGTGGGGGTCTATGCTATTTGGTATCCTTGGGACATCTCTACCCAACTGAAGTCGAAATGTACATTGGTTATGGTTAGGTAAGGTTTATGATTAGCGTTAGGTTTAGGGTAGGGACGGCCAAAGGATAGTACTAACCGTTTGGTGGGTGTGGCGGGGTGTGGCTTTAAGGAATGAGTGACGTTCAACTGATCGTGCAGAACAACACAGTTTACGTTTAATTGAACGTTGCACACCGATTTTGCGTAGGCCTATTGAACACCCTGCAAAGATCCACAATGACATGATCGCCGCTGCCTTAAAAAACACCTATCGACTATAGAACCTACGCTTTCGGAGGGACATCACTAGGGGTAAGGCATATTTTGTTATTGTATTATTTTATGATTGGTTGTGACGGTCCATGTTGTTTACGATATGCATTTCGTTACATTGTCTGTGACCATATTTGGGTTTACTGTAAATTAGCTTCCACATGGTTGCCGGTAAACGATATAGACAACTTTCGCCTGTGTATAGCGCATTTAACCCGAGCCTCCTGCATAGCTGGCACCGCTACTGAAGAGTGCTAATATTGAGTTTTAGCATACGCCACATATCTCAATTGTTGTTTTTTTACACACACAGCCTAGGTTTTATTATTTTGTTTAAAGGCTAGAAACAGGGAAAGTGGTGGCGATTTCTCCTCCCCCTTTTAATAATAGAACATGAGTTGTAAAATATTCTTCTCCACCCCATGGCATCGCAGGCCATATGAATAACGGGTTAGCAGTAGCCTATGAGGGCCTATTTATGCAAGGCAGAGAATGTACAACATAGATTAGCCTAATTTACTAATGGCTTTGAGTTTGCCAATATCCAGTCTAGAGGGTATGGTTTATGGTTATTTGAGGGGGGAAAGTTTTGTGACCTATTATGTGGTTTGAAGTTGAACAAGGAAAAAAGTCGTCTCTGAGGTCAGCCAATAGGCTCAGCAGTTTGCATTGTGGAGTTTAATAATATTTACCAGTAGTAAACTATACGATATTTGGGGTTTTCATTGTACAAGTTATTGTTAAAAGATGTTCTCAAGTCATTTAACACCAATTGTTACAAGTTCACCCCCTATTCTCTCAAAGTCACCCTGGAGTCTTATATTTTCTGCAGTGTTTTTCCATGGTCATTATGAATAAGTAATGAACCCATCTTTGATAGGATGTGTTATCCTGGGGACTGGGTGCGATCTATCCAGACAAACATGTCTGTCCCAAATGGCACCCTATTCCCTATTTTTGACATATATGGTGCCATTTGGAATGCATTCATAGTCTGTTTTGGGCAGTCCCAGTGACTTCAGTGTGTGTTAGAGATCTGCAGAGTTTCCTGTCAGGAAGTGCCAGGCATAGGGTAAGACACGGGCTACCCGGACAGCCAGGCAAGCTCACTGTGGTGACAAGGCAAACAACTAATCAAGGCAAAAAAATGAAAATGATCAACAACCCCAGCCTGTAGTTAAAATAAACCCTTATACTGTTCTTTCTTTGATAGAGTATACTGTTTCGTACAGTAGGCTACAGTTGCATTATTTAAACCATCTACCCATGGGAGACTTCATATAGAGTTGAAGTTATGAGTCAGAGTAATACGTAAACATTCACCTATTGAACCTGAAGTGTCTGTCTTCCATCCTTCTTGCCAAGGTACATTCAATATTTTCATGACACTCAGGAACTCCTCAAAGAAACAATGTTGTGACGGACAATTAGAGATGTTAGTAGTTCTGTATAGTCTCCACAGTGAAATGATGAGAGTAAATCAAATCACATTTTATTTGTCACATGCGCCGAATACAACAGGTTTAGACCTTACAGTGAAATGCTTACTTACAAGCCCTAACCAACAATGCAGTTAAGGAATAAAGTGTTAAATAAAAAATGGATAAATAAAAATAACAAATAATTTAAGAGCAGCAGTAAAATAAGGTAGGTAGCCTATATACGGTACAGTTCTCTTGCTGTGAGGTAGCAGAGAGAACAGTCTTTGACATTTTTTAGGGCCTTCCTCTGACACTGCCTGGTATAGAGGTCCTGGATGGCAGGAAGCTTGGCCTCAGTGACCCTCTGCAGTGCCTTGTGGTTGGAGGCCGAGCAGTTGCCATACAAGGCAGTGATGTAACCAGTCAGGATGCTCTCGATGGTGCCGCTGTATCACTATTTGAGGACCCATGCCAAATCTTTTCAGTCTCCTGATGGGGAATGGGCTTTGTTGTGCCCTCTTCTCGACTGTCTTGGTGTGTTTGGACCATGATAGTTTGTTGGTGATGTGCTCCACTACAGCCCCGTCGATGAGAATGGGGGCGTACTCTGTCCTCCTTTTCCTGTGCTCCATAATCATCTCCTTTGTCTTGATCATGTTGAGGGAGAGGTTGTTATCCTGGTACAACATGGCCAAGTCTCTGACCTCCTCCCTATAGGTGGTCTCATCAATGTCAGTGATCAGGCCCACCACTGTTTTGTCTTTGGCAAACCTAATCATGGTGTTGGAGTCGTGCCTGGCCATGCAGTCTTGGGTGAACAGGGAGTACAGGAGGGGACTGAGCACACAACCCTGAGGGGCCCCAGTGTTGAGGATCAGCATGGCAGATGTGGTGTTACCTACCCATACCACCTGAGGATCCTGTTGCAGAGGGAGGTGTGTAGTCCCAGGATCCTTAGTTTAGTGATGAGCTTTGAGGGCTCTATGGTGTTGAATTCTGAGCTGTAGTCAATGAATAGCATTCTCACGTAGGTGTTTATTTAACCTTTTATTTAACTAGGTAAGTCAGTTAAGAAGAAATTCTTATTTACAATGACTGCCTATCTACAGGGTCAGCCCCTGGAGCAAATTAGGGTTAAGTGCCTTGCTCAAGGACACATAGACAGGTTTTTCACCTTGTCGGCTCGGGTATTCAAACCAGCTACCTTTCGGTTACTGGCCCAATGCTCTAACCGCTAGGCTACCTGCCGTGTTCCTTTTGTCCAGGTGGGAAAAAGCAGTGTGGCGTGTAATAGAGATTGCATAATATGTTGGGCCGGTATGCAAATTGGAGTGAGTGGGTCTAGGGCAGCGATCACCAACCGGTGAGGCATTCCTAGTCGATCGCCAAACATTTCTGTAAAAAAAAAACAATGATAAAGCCTTGCGTTCCTATTTATTTTATTTGTTTCGGGCTGTTGGCGGTAGGTGCGCCCGATTCAGCTGCCCTGCATGCCTGATAGGCGGACTGTTGCCATTTTGAACCATTTCATGTGTCTGAAGGTACAAACTCTGCCTTCTCGGCGGGCCCGGAGAGAAAAATCAAGTGCACTATAGGCCTTCCACTGGCCAATCAGATGGCTCAGATTACCGTGTCTGCAGTAACGTTGCGACATAAAAGAAAGCTACAGCAAAGTTGATACTGTGAGATTTCAAAACGTTTAAAACCTTGACTAGAGAGAGACAGTCAACGAATACAGCAAAGAGCTGCTGTTTGTATGAGTGAGTTCATGTTTAAATTCTTACTCAGCGCTGTCAACACTTTGTATTCAACACTTTTATAAGCCATAAAATGTGTGTTCTTCCTATTACCATTTAGTGCTACAAGAAGCACTGCTGCAGTAATGAATGAGTAGGACAGTGTATCAATTGGCTTGTGTTGTTATTATTAGCAGCTTGGGTATTTTTTAATATCAAGGAATATTTTACTTTCCGAGGAGACTGACCATCAGATGCAGGCACCATCAGCCCAGTAAAATAAAAAGAAATAGCAAATTATTTAAATGTATCCTCACTTAGCTGTGCCTTGCAAACAATACATCAACAGATCTATTACCGTTAAAGCCTACCTCAAATTTTGAAATATATAATATGGCCCAAACAACAATGTATTGGCAGGGTGTTGGTACTGAGTCAATGTGCGGGGTACAGGTTAGTTGAGGTAAATTAAGGTAATGTGTGCATGTAGGTAGAGGTAAAGTGACTACGCATAGATGATAAACAGTAGCAGCAGCTTAAAAAATAGGGTCAATCCAAATAGTCCGGGTAGCCATTTGATTAACTGTTAGCACTTAATTAGCAGTCTAATGGCTTGGGGTTAGAAGCTGTTAAGGAGCCTTTTGGACCTAGACTTGGCACTCCGGTACCACTTGCCGTGCGTTAGCAGAGAGAACAGTCTATAATTAGGGTGGCTGGAGTCTGACAATTTTTAGGGCCTTCCTCTGATACCGCCTGGTATAGAGGTTCTGGATGGCAGGAAGCTTGGACCCAGTGACATAAAACAGTGCAGCTATGTTATTGTAAGTACTAAAATATGTATCTGTTGCTCCCTTGAGACATGTTTTGATAAAGGTTGTTTAGTGCTGAAGACTGTGTATAACATGAATTAAGAGAGATTCCATATGAACATTTGTATCTAAAATAATTAATCATAGTTGGCATATTTATGACATTTCGGCCTTACCAGCCCTCCTTTTTAAGACTTCATAATGTTTCATATGTAGGCGCCACAAAGCAAAAATTGGTGTTATATGAAGAGCTCTATTTTCATGTCATCTGACCGTTGATAAACAGCATTGGCACTTGGATTGGAACCAGTGCTATGGTCAGATGACATGAAAATAGAGATAATTGGCCATGCACACCAGTGGTAGGTTTGGTGTCGGAAAAACAGAAGCATATGCATAAGTACTTCATACCTATGGTAAAATATGGAGGTGGATCTTTGGTGTTTTGGGGCTATTTTACTTACACTGGTCCTGGGGCCCTTGTTAAGGTCAACGGCACCATTAACTTTACCAAGTACGTGGACATTTTTGCCTCTGCCAAGAGGCTGACACTTGGTCGCGAGTAAATCTTCCAGCAAGAAAATAACTCCACCACTAATCAAAATCCGTAAAGAAATGGTTAATTAACCACAAAATCTACATTTTGCATTGGCCATCTGTCTCCGGACTTGAACCCCATTGAAAACCTGTGGTTTGAATTGAAGAGTTCAGTCCATAGGAGCAGACAAAGGATATTGAGGATCTGAAAAGATTCTGTATGGAGGCATGGTCTAAGATCCCTGCCAACATGTTCTCCAATCTCATAAAACATTTTAGGAAAAAAATCCTCTCAAGGGGAGAATGCTAGAGTATTGAAAACAGGGCTGGCAATCATTTTGACCCCTATCTTTTTGAGATTTTATTACTTGTTAAACAAAGTCTCTTTCTCTGAGCAATTGCATTGGTATAATATAATTTCCCAATTATTATTATTTTTGCATATAATAGCTTAGTATTTGTTTTATTTTATACAGTCTTTTTCCCTCATCTTTATCAAGGCTGCCAATAATTATGGACCTGACTGTATGTTAACCATATCATTGGATTTAGGGTAAAAATAGGTGAAAAAAAGACACAAAATACATTTATATTGCTGGCTTTTTTCAAATCCAATCAGTTTTCCACATTGACGCAACAACATCCTCCCAAGTGGCGCAGTGGTCTAAGCTGCATCTCAGTGCTAGAGGCGTCACTACAGACAACCTGGTTTGAATCCAGGCTGTATCACATCCGGCCTTGATTGGAAGGTTTGGCCGGGGTAGCCCGTCATTGTAAGTAAGAATTTGTTCATAGATAGATAGACATGCAAACAACTTTGCGACTTCTAACTGCACCAAGTAGGTGCCCCATCCCCACTGGAGCCTAAGGGGCCATAAGCTTGCACTTCACACCTCTGTTGCTAGGCCATGTTGTCAGGGTTGCCTTATCACACCTAGGGGTCAGCCAATCACAGGCAGTCATCTGGGGTCACAAATCCCCAATTCCTGCCTCTTTCATCTTCAGAAAGCAGTGGCGGAGTGAAGAGCTCTCTGACAAACACTAACTGTGGTCACAGTTCAAAAGGTTGACCCCCCCCCCCCCAATTAAATGGCTATGAGGTCCTAAAGACTTGAAGCTAGAGGTTCCTATCTCCCTCACTAACTTTAAGCATCAGCTTTCAGAGCTGCTTATCGATTGACCTGTATATAGCCCTCCTGTAAATAGCCCACACTACTACCTCATCCCCATATTTATTATTTTAGCTCATTTTGCACTCTCTATTTGTACATCATCATTTGCACATCTATCACTCCAGTGTTAATGATAATTTGTAACTTCTTTCACCACTATGGTCTATTTATTGTCTATTTACTGGCCTACCTTCCTAACCTTACTGCATTTCGCACTACATTCACACACTCTGTATATAGATTCTCTATTGTGTTATTGTCTGTACGTTTGTTTATTCTCATGTGTAACTCTGTGTTGTTTTTTGTCGCACTGCTTTGCTTTGTCTTGGCCAGGTCGCAGTTGTAAATGAGAACTTGTTCTCAACTGGCCTACCTGGTTAAATAAAGGTGAAATAAATAAATAAATTAATTAAAAGTTTAGCAATGCAGGCTATTAATTAAAATTTACATTACACTTTGCAACGTTGACTGTGGCTTCGATTTGAAGCAATAAACAGGTCATGGAATTAAATGTACATTGTAATGTAGTCTATGTATTAATGGCCTCAATACAATAGACTAGAATTGGCTTCATGGCCACAGACCATTTCACCCTTAATGACAGCAATCAATACTGTGAAGTGGTTTAGGGAGTGGCATCTCTTTAACAAAGCAACTGGAACAGTTGGTATTGCCTTGTAAATATAGCCTACTACATACAAATAATGTAGGCTATTAATGGCTATAAACTGTAAATGATTAGTGTATCACTTTTGTGTCATCCTCATTTATTTGTAATGCTTGTGTCCTTGTTTTTATTTTTATTGGCAAATAAATCAAATTTAAATCACAACTAATTTAGGCTAAGGTTTATAGATAACAACATTGTAGCCTCTGGCTGGCTGTGGTTAGCTGGAAGGTGGCAGGCCTAATTTGGGAGTAGAGACATTCCTGGCTATTGTCTTACAAATTAACTCAGGGCTAGATGGCTTGCCTAGGGCGTATAGCTGTCCTCTGATTGGAGGCTAAACGCCAGAGATTCAAAAGCAGTCTGCCGAGGGCTTATAGCTGTCCTCTGATTGGGGGCTACCCGCCAGAGATACAAATCATGTCTTGAGCTGCAAACTCGCTTGTTGGCGGTAGGATTTTATAGCCATAGGCGTAGCGAAAGCGGGAAATAGCAAGCGGTGGAACAGTTTTTGCTATCAAATTATATTTGTCACATGTGCCGAATACAATGCAGTTGAAAAAACAGAGTTAAGAAAATATTTACTAAATAAACTAAAGTAAAAAATAAAGAAAAAGTAACACACATAAAATAACAATAACGAGGCTATATACAGGGGGTACCGGTACAGAGTCAATGTGCGGCGGGGGTACAGGTTAGTTGAGGTAACATGTACATGTAGGTAGGGGTAAAGTGACTATGCATAGATAATAAACCATGAGTAGCAACAGTGTAAAAAAAAAATATATATATATATATTATAATAATAAAGGGTGGGTGGCAGAAAGCTTGGCCCCGGTGATGTACTGGGCCGTACACACTACCCTCTGTAGCACCTTACGGTCGGATGCCGAGCAGTTGCCACAACTGACTTGGTGTGTTTTGACCATGATAGTTTGTTGGTGATGTTGAAACTCTCGACCCTCTCCACTACAGCCCCGTCGATGTGAATGGGGGCGTGTTTGGCCCTGCTTTTCCTGTAGTCCACGATAAAGTCCTTTGTCTTGCTCACATTGAATCAGAGGTTGTTGTCCTGGCGTCACACTGCCAGGTCTCTGACCTCCTCCCTATAAGCTGTCTCATCGTTGACGGTGATCAAGCCTACCACTGTTGTGTTGTCAGCGAACTTAATGACGTTGTTGGCGTCTGGGTTAGTGTTCTGAGTTGCATTGTTTTACATTTGCACTAAAGTGCAGACAGAAGAGAATCATGCTCATGCTGTAAGAACTTTCCAAACACATTCTCTTGGGAAAAACATTTGACATCCATCTGTCTTGTTTTTTAAAGAATGTTCCTCTCCCACTGACAAGACCAGATGGATACCCAATAGAGGATATTTAAGGGGGAAAGTGATTCTATTTCTATGGTATCCTGTCTACAACATCAGTCAGTTGTGTATGGCATTTCCTGCAATTAAGCCGAAACGTAGTACACTCTGACGTAATGGGCTTTATACAGTAAATTGTGCATTATTCGGTAGGCCTATTTGTGTTTACAAAAGCATTGCTGTTATACTTCATAGTTTGGATAGAGTTCAGTGATACTCGTAGTAAGCAGTTTGCTAAAGCTGACGAGAGAGAGAGAGAGACCGAGACGAGCAACATCAGTGTAGAAAACCTTCTTTCTGGCCCTGGGAAACAACTTTGCGACTTCTAACTGCACAAAGTAGGCGCCCCATCCACACTGGAGCCTAAGGGGCCATAAGCTTGCACTTCACACCTCTGTTGCTAGGCCAGGTTGTTAGGGTTGCCTTATCACACCATGCGGTCAGCCAATTACAGGAAGTCATCTGGGGTCACAGATCCCCAATTCCTGCCTCTTTCATCTTCAGAAAGCAGTGGTAGAGTGAGGAGCTCTCTGATAAACTGCACACCAACAGCTGGGCCACAACCAATGGACCTTTCTCCTGAAGCCCTGGACTCTGATAACACATGCTAGTGTTAGTGCGTCCATGATATAGTAAGTGGACTTCACTGGGTTTGAGTGTATTGAAACCTGCTTGTTTATGTTTAGACCTGCCAGTACAGGCTCGGTCATTGCTACTATAGGCCTAAGATGGTCACTGTTGTTATGTAACCTAAGATGGCTGCTCTAATGCAGGGCTGTGCACAGACCTTTTGAGGGGGCATGTGCTCCCAAAAATAAATAAATAAATAAGGGCACTGAACATTTTTTCCCCTGCAACCACGGTCACAGTCTCAATTAATACAAGCAGGGAAAGCAGCACAATCTGATGAGTAATGTATTTTGCTAACAATTTTGAACTAGAATAAATGCTGCACTTGTTAACAATGACCAACGAAATTCCAGTTAAAGAAATACTGTAGCCTACCATTACCATATCCAACCCAACTCCATTTGTTGCTGCTATCATGTATCCCAGTGGATCACCCCCAAAAAGGAGGGGTACAAAACATGTGACCCTCTCCCCAGCATGTGCGTGCACATGCACGTGTGCACACACGGACATGCACGCACAATCGCTGTGCAAATGTAGCCTGTCATTACAGCCATAAGCGGTGATGTATTTTCAAAATGCAAGGTAGGCTACCGAAATAAACTGCGTTTTACACCTGCATTTGGAGCCGAAAGTCATTCATGTTAGCAGCCAATGTCAACTAACGATATGCAGTGCCTTGCAAAAGTATTCAGACCCCTTGGATTTCTTCACATTTTGTGTTACAAAGTGGGATTCAAATTTATATTCTCAACAATCTACACAAAATACTCTGTCAAAGTGGAAGAACACTATTATTTTTTAGATAAATACAATTTCATAACTAAAATATTGTCAGGCTCTGGCCATAGAGAAGCTTTGCTTCTCTATATTTCTATGGTCAGAGTCTGGCAGTTCTAGATGTTCTACGTCTGTGTGGTGTTGTGTGTGTGTGTGGGATCCCTAATTAGAGGCAGCTGCTATGCATTACCTCTAATTAGGGATCCTACTTATATGTGTTGGTTCCACTGCTTAGGCGTGGTTCATTGTCGTATGTCTCGTGATCGAAGTAAGTGTGTTTCCTTTCTGTTATCTGCATCATTGTTATTTTGTATAGTTCACGTCAAGTATAGTTCATTACTTAAATAAAGGATGTCGAACTATCGCTACGCTGCGCCTTGGTCTCTATACACACCCGAACGTGACAAATATAGTAATTGTTTAGGTATTTTGCCCCTTTGTTTAGGCAAGCCAACATTAGTTCAGGAGTAACATTTGGCTTAACAAAGTGCAAAATTTTATATGGACTCACTCTTTGTGAAATAATAGGGGTTGACATACTTTATGAATGACTAACCCTTCCTCTGTCCCCCATACATACTGTACATCTGTTAGGTCCCTCAGTCAAGTATTGACTTTCAAGCACAGATTCGACTATACTGAACTAAAATATGAACACAACGTGCAACAATTTCATAGATTTTCATTTCATATAAGGAAATCAATCAATTTAAATAAATTCATTAGGCCCTAATCTATGGATTACACATGACTGGGAATACAGAAACCAAAAAAAAATGATCAGGATCTCCTCACAGTATTTTTGGGCATTCAGATTGCCATCGATAAAATGCAACTGTGTTCATTGTCCATAGCTTATGCCTTCCCATACCATAACCCCACCGCCACCATAGGGCAATCTGTTAACAATATTGATATCATCAAACCACTCGCCCACACAATGCCAAACACGTAGTCTGTGGTTGTGAGGCCGGTTGGACGTACTGCCAAATTCTCTAAAATGACTGACAGAGGTGGCTTATGGTAGAGAAAGTAACATCAAATTCTCTGGCAACAGCTTTGGTGGACATTCCTGCAGTCAGCATTCCAATTTCACGCTCCCACAACTAACCTCTCACTCAACGTCAGCAAAACAAAGGAGATGATTGTGGACTTCAGGAAACAGCAGAGGGCACACCCCCCGATCCACATTGGAGAAGGTGGAAAGCTTCAAGTTCCACCCACACGACAGTGTGGCGAAGAAGGCACAACAGCGCCTCTTTAACCTCAGGAGGCTAAAGAAATTTGGCTTATCACCCAAAACCCTCACAAACTTCTACAGATGCACAATTGAGAGCATCCTGTCGGGCTGCATCACCGCCTGGTACGGCAACTGCACCACCCATAACCGCAAAGCTCTCCAGAGGGTGGTACGGTCTGCCCAATGCATTACTGGGGGCAAACTTTCTGCCCTCCTGGACACCAATAGCACCCGTTGCCACAAGTGGCCAAAAAGATCATCAAAGACCCCTGCTTGTTCACACGCTATCATCCAGGAGGCAAGGTCAATAATGGTGCATCAAAGCTGAGGCCAAGAGACTGAAAAACAGCTTCTATCTCAAGGTCATCAGACTGCTAAACAGCCATTACTAACACATCGGAGGTGGCTGCCTATAGACACTGATTAGAAATCACAGGCCACTTTAATAATGTATCTGTATCTGCGTCACTCATCTCTATGTATAAACTGCACTCCACACTATTCTACGATATCTTAGTCACTCAATTTGTGTGTACATATTGCATCACCCATCTCATATGTACAGTTGAAGTCGGAGGTTTACATACACCTTAGCCAAATCCATTTAAACACAGTTTTTCACAATTCCTGACATTTAAACCTAGTACAAATTCCCTGTCTTAGGTCAGTTAGGATCACCACTTTATTTTAAGAATGTGAAATGTCAGAATAATAGTAGAGAATTATTTATTTCAGCTTTTATTTCTGTCATCACATTCCCAGTGGGTCAGAAGTTTACATACACTCAATTAGTAATTGGTAGCATTGCCTTTAAATTGTTTAACTTGAGTCAAACCTTCCGGGTAGCCTTCCACAAGCTTCCCACAATAAGTTGGGTGAATTTTGGCCCATTCCTCCTGACACAACAAGTGTAACTGAGTCAGGTTTGTAGGCCTCCTTGCTCGCACATAATTGTCCTTCCTCATGATGCCATCTATTTTGTGAAGTGCACCAGTCCTTCCTGCAGCAAAGCACCCCCACAACATGATGCTGCCACCCCCATGCTTCACGGTTGGGATGGTGTTCTTCGGCTTGCAAGCATACCCCTTTTTCCTCAAAATATAACGATGGTCATTATGGCCAAACAGTTCTAATTTTGTTCAGACAAGAGGACATTTCTCCAAAATGTACGATCTTTGTCCCCATGTGCAGTTGCAAACCGTAGTCTGGCTTTTTTATGGCGGTTTTGGGGCAGTGGCTTCTTCCTTGCTGAGCAGCCTTTAAGGTTATGTCGATATCTTGACTCGTTTTACTGTGGATATAGATACTTTTGGATCTGTTTCCTCCAGCATCTTCACAAGGTCCTTTGCTGTTGTTCTGGGATTGATTTGCACTTTTTGCACCAAAGTACGTTCATCTCTAGGAGACAGAACGCGTCTCCTTCCTGAGCCGTATGACGGCTGCGTGGTCCCATGGTGTTTATACTTGCGTACTATTGTTTGTACAGATGAACGTGGTACTTTCAGGCATTTGGAAATTGCTCCCAAGGATGAACCACACTTGTGGAGGTCTACCATTTTATTTCTGACGTCTTGGCTGATTTATTTTGATTTTCCCATGATGTCGAGCAAAGAGGCACTGAGTTTGAATGTAGGCCTTGAAATATCTCCACAGGTACACCTCCAATTGACTCAAATTATGTCAATTAGCCTACCAGAAGCTTCTAAAGCCAAGCTGTTTAATGGCACGTTCAACTTAGTGTATGTAAACTTCTGACCCACTGGAATTTTGATATAGTGAATAATAAGTGAAATAATCTGTCTGTAAACAATTGTTGGAAGAATTACTTGTGTCATGCACAAAGTACAGCGGGTGAAATAAGTATTGAACACGTCACCATTTTTCTCAGTAAATATATTTCCAAAGGTGCTATTGACATGACATTTTCACCAGATGTTGGTAACAACCCAAGTAATCCATACATACAAAGAAACCAAAACAAATAAGTTCAGAAATTAAGTTGTGTAATAATGTGAAATGACACAGGGAAAAAGTATTGAACACATGAAGAAAGGGAGGTTAAAAAAGGCATGGAAAGCCAAGACAACAGCTGAAAACTATCAGTAATTAAAAAGCAATCCAGACCCCTGTCAATGCAAATTAATATCAGCTGTTTCAGTCCCAACTGATGGCCTACAAAAAGGTCTCATTGCCAAGGTGTCACACAAGACACATCTCATGATGGGTAAAAGCAAAGAGCTGTCTCAAGGCATTCGCAACCTAATTGTTGCAAAACATAATGATGGCATTGGTTATAGGCGGTATATGGTGACGTGTTCAATACTTATTTCACCCGCTGTAGATGTCCTAACCAACGACAAAACTATAGTTTGTTAACATGAAATCTGTGGAATGGTTGAAAAACCTAAGTGTATGTAAACTTCAGACTGTATATACAACTGTATATACTGTATTGTACGCTATACTATACCACTGACTGCTAAACAACCATCTCTAGCACATCAGAGACTGCTGCCTATAGATATAGATTAGAAATCACCGGCCACTTTAAGAAAATGAAACACTAGTCACTTTAATGATGTTTCCATATCTTGCATTACTCATCTCATATGTATAAACTGTACACTATACTATTATTCAGTATCTTAGTCACTTAATCGTGTTTACATTCTGCATCACCAAACTCTTATGTGTATACTGCATACTATAAAGTCCAATGCCGCCCTGACATTTATGTATATTCTCAATCCATTCCTTACTTATGTGTATTTGGGTATATGTGGTGAAACTGTTAGATATTACTTGTTAGATATTACTGCACTGAGTTTTTCAGGATAAAAAGGCAACATCCTAGAGGAAAACTTGCTTCAGTCTGCTTTATACCAGAGACTGGGAGAGGAATTCACCTTTCAGCAGGAAAATAACCTTCAACACAAGGCCAGATCTTCGCTGGAGTTGCTTACCAAGAAGACCGTGAATATTCCTGAGTGGCCAAGCTACCATTTTGACATAAGTCTGCTTGAAAATCTATGGCAAGACTTTAACATTTCTGTCTAGCCATGATCATCTTGACAGAGTTTGAATAATTTTGTAAAGAATAATGTGCTCATATTGCACAATCCACGTTTGCAAAGCTCTTATAGACATACCCACGAAGACTCAAAACTGTAATCGATGCCAAAGGTGTTTTTAACATGTATTGACTCAGGGAGATATTTAAAGATAAACTCTGCAGAAATGGTTATGCCATTTACTGGTTGCTAAAATTCTAATATTTTGCCTAATTTCAGTTTGTGACAAAACAAGCATGTATAGTATTGAGAATCATTGTACCGTCTAATTTTAAATAACCAAAAATATCTTATTTTCAGTTGTTTGAAGCTGGTGTACAAAACTGAAAGTAAAAGACGCAAAAATGATGCTTAAGAACGTGAAGTATAGAAACTGTGCACATAGTACAGATCTACCGCTTCTTCGACATGCTTTCAATGAGAATGACATATCTTTAACACACAACTCTATGAATTTTGTCGGGTCACCCAACAAGTTACATATTGCAGCTTTAATCAGTTTTTTCACACTTTGATATTTACATTTTGTGTATATTGTTGACAAAAACAGACAATTAAATGCATGTTTATCGTACTTTGTAACACAATAACATTTTGAAGAAATCTGAATACTGAGTCCAGAAAAAGCTAAATCGTACGGCCTACTTGTAGCGGAGGTTGCAGGATCGGATTGAAAGCATGTTCTGTCTGCATCACATCATCCCTTTGGAGAGCAGCCTGCCTGCAGAGTGCTTGTTGCCAGCCGGATAACCCTGTTCTTCCTCACAAATATCGTAACATATTCTGGCAAATTGATTAAATCTTCATCCCATAATATTGAAGGCAGTGCGATGTTACAGCTGCTTTTACACATATTATAGGCCTAGTTTGGGTGCCTACTGGCAATATCTGAAATATCTTCTGGCAAAGATGAGTCTGTAGTAGATGCTAAACTGTATTTTATATGGATGATAAAACTTGTTTTTATTTAACTAGTCAAGTCAGTTAAGAACAAATTCTTATTTACAATGACTGCCTACCCCAGCCAAACCCTCCCCTAACCCGGACGACGCTGGGCCAATTGTGTGCCGCCCTATGGGATGCTAAACGTACAGTCGTGGCTTAAAGTTTTGAGAATGACACAAGTATTGGTCTCCACAAAGTTTGCTGCTTCAGTGTTCTTAGATCTTTATGTCAGTAGTTACTATGGTACACTGAAGTATAATTACATGTATTCCATAAGTGTCAAAGGCTTTCATTGACAATGACATTCAGTTTATGCAAAGAGTCAATATTTGCAGTGTTAACCCTTCTTTTTCAAGACCTCTGCAATCCACCCTGGCATGCTGTCAATTAACGTCTGGGCCACGTCCTGATGGCAGGCCATTCTTGCATAATCAATGCTTGGAGTTTGTCAGAAGTTGTGGGTTTTTGTTTGTCCACCCGCCTCTTGAGGATCGACCACAAGTTCTCAATGGGATTAAGGTCTGGGGAGTTTCCTGGCCATGGACCCAAAATGTCTATGTTTTGTTCCCCGAGCCACTTAGTTATCACTTTTGCCTTATGGCAAGGTGCTCCATCACGCTGGAAAGGGCATTGGTCGTCACCAAACTGTTCTTGGATGGTTGGGAGAAGTTGCTCTCGGAGGATGTGTTGGTACCATTCTTTATTCATGGCTGTGTTCTTAGGCAAAATTGTGAGTGAGCCCACTCCCTTGGCTGAGAAGCAACCCCACACATGAATGGTCTGAGGATGCTTTACTGTTGGCATGACACAGGACTGATGGTAGCACTCACCTTGTCTTCTCCTGACAAGGTGTTTTCCGGATGGCCCAAACAATCGGAAAGGGGATTCATCAGAGAAAATGACTCTACCCCAGTCCTCAGCAGTCCAATCCCTGTACCTTTTGCAGAATATCAGTCTGTCACTGATGTTTTTCCTGGAGAGAAGTGGCTTCTTTGCTGCCCTTCTTGACACCAGGCCATCCTTCAAAAGTCTTTGCCTCACTGTGCGTGCAGATGCACTCTTACCTGCCTGCTGCCATTCCTGAGCAAGCTCTGCACTGGTGGTGCCCCGATCCCGTAGCTGGCGCTTGCTGGACTTTCTTGGGCGCCCTGATGCCGCCCTCACAACAATTAAATCTCTCTCCTTGAAGTTCTTGATGATCTGATAAATGGTTGATTTAGGTGCAATCTTACCAGCAGCAATATCCTTGCCTGTGAAGCCCTTTTTGTGCAAAGCAATGATGACGGCATGTGTTTCCTTGCAGGTAACCATGGTTGACAGAGGATAGAACAATGATTTCAAGCACCACCCTCCTTTTAAAGCTTCCAGTCTGTTATTCTGACTCAATCAGCATGATCAGAGTGATCTCCAGCCATGTCCTCGTCAACACCCCTACCTGTGTTAACGAGACAATCACTGACATGATGGCAGCTGGTCCTTTTGTGGCTGGGCTGAAATGCAGTAGAAATGTTTTTTGGGGATTAAGTTCATTTTCATGGCAAAGAGGGACTTTGCAATTCATCTGATCACTCTTCATGACATTCTGGAGTATATGCAAATTGCCATCATCAACACTGAGGCAGCAAACATTGTGGAGACCAATACTTGGGTCATTCTCAACTGGAGGAAATTAAAGCCATTATTCTTGGTCATTCATCTGGATAGGCGCGGCCGCCTTTGCGTGCCAATGCTGATGATTGGTCAACAATCGACACGCAAGTATTTGGTTCTGTAGCATAGATGAGAATTGAACGACTTGAGGGCAGTGGGTTCAGAACAGCAACGACATTTTGCGGGAAATTCTACTACCACCGAAAAGGGCACTTTGTAGACTGGAAGGGCAAAGGTGCATGTGCTCTGCAAATGTAGAGCCATATCTGTGCATGTGCCTGTTCCCATGGCCTTGTTATTGTATACTGTGTGCAGTGTTAGCCCTTTTGGTCAGTTAGCCTAGCCCTGCTATTTTTTTGTATTTTTTATTTAACCTTTATTTAACTAGGCAAGTCAGTTAAGAACAAATTCTTATGTACAATGACTGCCTACCTACAGGGTCAGCCCCTGGAGCAAATTTGGGTTAAGTGCCTTGCTCAAGGACTCATCGACAGGTTTTTTTTTTCACCTTGTCGGCTTGGGCATTCGCACCAGCGACCTTTCGGTTACTGGCCCAACGCTCTAACCGCTAGGCTACCTGCCGCCCCAATTCTCTAATACTCTAATTCTAGGTTCCCTGTATGCCTTGTACTGTGCTTAGCCTACAAGCCCCTGGCCTAGCCTAGCATGCTAGCCCACTGCTATGTTTATATTGAGTGCTGTTTAGCCTATTCTACATTTATACTCTGTTCTGTTTTATTACAGAAACCACTTCTACTAGTCCCCTCTTGCTACTTTGGGGTGTGTGTCTTAAAGCGACAATATGTAACATTGTTTTTGGGGGGGGGGGTAACCTGACCGAATTCACTTTATTCACCCTAGTAGCGGTCTAAGGCACTGCGTCTCAGTGCTAGAAGCATCACTACAGACCCTGGTTCGATCCCGGGCTGTATCACAACCGGCCGTGATCGGGAGTCCCATAGGGCGGCGCACATTTGGCCCAGCGGTTAGGGGAGGCCGGGGTAGGCCGTCATTGTAAATAAGAAATTGTTCTTAACTGACTTACCTGGTTTAATAAAGGTTTAAAAATAAAACATAGAAATGTGAGTTATAGATTTCTCTTTTCAAGTCTAAGAAGATGTAGATGTGTTCTATGTGCGCTATTTCTATGCTTCCTGTTATATTTCAATCCTGTATAGTAAAGAGATGACCGGCATAAATTCTTATGGACCCAGAACAGGAAGCAGAACAGAACATAATCAAGCAGCTGACCAATCACGTGAGACTTAAGTCTGGGTTAACCGAGATTACTCCATATACTATGCTGCTTTAGACTGTGATTCATTTATCCATCCTAACAGGCAGATTGTTTAGTCTACGCCAGCCACAAAATTGTGATCTTAACCCACTGCCAAAAGCGAGGCTTTCCTCCGTTTATTGGTACATCAAACCAGTGTGAGTTTTGTTGTACATTCAAATCTTTAACAGTATCACAAAGGGAATTATACACAGTTACAACAGTTTTTTTGTCATGTTTGACAGCATGATAGGAAGCAGAGTTGAATTCCATCAAACCCCATACCAAAAGGAAACTTTATGATTCACAGTTCCAGCAAAAGGTCTATTGTATGATCCTAATTGAATATAAAACAAACATGGCCATATTGGGGCCTGCTGTATTTTGGCATGGCTAGTTTGTTTGACAAACAAGAGACAGACTTGTTGTACGGAAGGTAATGCTTAATGTTATGGATATGATTCTGGAGACAGTGCAGTGTGTGAGTGTACCCCAACTTCGTGCCAAGTGTCATCTTGTGAAGGCTAGCTACATTTCTTTTTACATTTCCCCCTGCATTGACAATACTCTGGAAGCTGGCCATATTTAACCTATAGGTCAACATCCTCCAGGAAAGTGAAAAGGGGATTTAAATGGAGGCTTGAAGGCAAAATCTTTCAACCAAAAGGCAGCCCTGCTACTTGATCTAAGGAATGGGGATGGGGATGAAGAAATAGCTCCATTTATGAAGAATAGTGACATGGTTGTAATAACTGGCACATATAACGACTAAACATATGTTGAAGCTATACATTGTTTACAAACAATCCCTACATTTCATCTGTCCCAGCAGGAGCTATGATTCCTGTGACGGAGTTCCGACAGTTCTCTGAGCAGCAGCAACAGTTCCGGGTTCTGAAGCCCTGGTGGGATGTGTTCACAGACTACCTCTCTGTGGTCATGCTAATGATCGGAGTGTTTGGATGCACCCTACAGGTCAGTAGCATCAAACCGCTTCAAAATCTATTTTTTTCCCAACATCAATCTACCCCATAATGACAAAGCAAAACAGTTTTTTAGAAATGTTTGTTAATTTATAAAAAACAATCTTTGAAAAAACATTTACATAAGTATTCAGACCCTTTACTCAGTACTTTGTTAAAGCACCTTTGGCTTCGATTACATCATCTAGTCTTCTTGGGTATGACGCTACAAGCTTGGCAAACCTCTATTTGGGGAGATTCTCCCTTTCTTCTCTGCAGATCCTCTCAAGCTCTGTCAGGATAGATGGGGAGTGTTGCTGCACATTTATTTTCCGGTATCTCCAGATATGTTTGATCGGGTTCAAGTCCGGGCTCTGGCTGGGTCACTCAAGGACGTTCAGAGACTTGTCCCGAAGCCACCCCTACATTGTCTTGGCTGTGTGCTTAGGGTCGTTGTCCTGTTGGAAGGTGAACCTTCGCCCCAGTCTGAGGTCCTGATTGCTCTGGAGCAGGTTTTCAACAAGGACCTCTCTGTACTTCGCTCCGTTCATCTTTGCCTCAATCCTGACTAGTCTCTCAGTCCCTGCCGCTGAAAAACATCTCCACAGCATGATGCTGCCACCACCATGCTTCACCATAGGGATGGTGACAAGTTTCTTTCAGACGTGACGCTTGGCATTCAGGCCAAATAGTTCAATCTTGGTTTCATTAGACCAGAGAATCTTGTTTCTCATGGTCTGAGAGTCTTTAGGTGCCTTTTGGCAAACTCCAAGCGGTCTGTCGTGTCTTTTACTGAGGAGTGGCTTCCGTCTGGCCACTCTACCATAAAAGCCTGATTGGTGGAGTGCTGCAGAGATGGTTGTCCTACTGGAAACTTCTCATCTCCACAGAGGAACTCTGAAGCTCCGTCAGAGTGACCATCGGGATCTTGGTCACCTCCCTGACCAAGGCCCTTCTCAGTTTGTGCTGGGCAGCCAGCTCTAGGAAGAGTATTGGTGGTTCCAAACTTCTTCCATTTGAAAATGATGAAGGCCACTGTGTTCCTGGGGATCTTCAATGTTGCAGAAATGTTTTTGTACCCTTCCTCACATCTGTAGATCGACACAATCCTGTCTGAGCTCTATGGACAATTCCTTCGACCTCACGGCTTGGTTTTTGCACTGTCAACTGTGGGACCTTATATAGACAGGTGTGTGCCTTTCCAAATCATGTCCAATAAATGTAATTTACCATAGCTAGACTCCAAACAAGTTGTAGAAACAGCTCAATGGAAACAGGATACACCTGAGCTAAATTCTAAATGTCTGAATACTTATGTAAATAAGGTTTATTTATTTATTTTTGCAAAAATGTGTAATCAGTATTCACTTATTTAATAATTTTTAGGATAAGGCTTTAACGTAATAAAATGCTGAAATGCTTGAATCAAGTCTTTTAAGTGACTTGCTGAATAGCAGAGAGAGAGAGAGAGAGAGAGAGAAGTCATTAGGGACACAAAGTTGCATTCTGGTGGGAGTATACAAACGGAAAGGGAAAGAAATTCCTGCACTTCACACACACACTGCACTGTGCACTAAAAATTGTCCTCCAGCCTTCCCCACGCCCTCTTTATAAACACATGGGATTTGTCCCAAATGGCACCATATTTCCTATAGTGCACTGGTCAAAAGTAGTGTAACTCGGGAATAGAATGCCATTTGGGACGTAGTCATGATACCAGTGGCCTGTCACTTCAATGCCTGTCCCAAATTAACCCTACAGCCTTGCACACTCTTGCCTGCATCTAGCTGATATAGGGTGTCATAATTAGTCCAACAGTTGCAAACAAGAGATTCTAATGGACAAATTAAGTTTTTTTTTAACAGAATCGGCAGAATGAATACACCCCTGATCACGCGTAAACACAGTTCACGCTCATAACAGCCACGCTGTATTTGTTCTCTTCCCTTCGCTTGTGGACTTCAATGCACAACACATCAACTGTATGTGACCAGGCAAAAAAAAGCTAATAGAACTAACGCGTTAGTAAACCTGCTACAATCATGAAGTAAAGTTAGTGTACACCGGCAGGCCCCAGTGACAGTAAATTAGTAATACCAAAAGCTTACCTTGACTTGGAAGAGTTCCAGTGTTGTGTTGGAAAGTCATAGCCAGCTAGCTAACATGGCATCCCTCTGTTTGAGCAGGGTGTTTCAGTGGGCTAAACTAGCTAGCTGCATAAGTGAAACAAATGACTCTATTCCTCTCTTGCTTCTCCTTCATTTTGGAAGAAATTTGTTCAAAACTGTTCAACTATTGTGTCTCGCTCTTTCTCTCTTTGAGTCAACTACTCCCCACATGTTATGCACTGCAGTGATTCACACATTATGTTTTCAGTACTAGATTCATTCTCTGATCCTTTGATTGGGTGGACAACATGTCAGTTCATGCTGCAAGAGCTCTGATAGGCTGGAGGATGTCTTCCGGAAGTTTTTATAATTACTGTGTAAGTCTATGGAAGGCGGAGAGAACCATGAGCCTCCTAGGTTTTGTATTGAACTCAATGTACCCTGAGGAGGATGGAAGCTAGCTGTCCTCCAGCTACACCATGGTGTTACCCTACAGAGTGCTGTTAAGTCTACTGTAGACCTTCTTTGCAAAATAGTTTTTTAATCAGTTATTTGGTGACGTGATTTATATTTTAGTATAGTTTTATCTAAAAATGTGAGTGTTTAGAAATGGTTGCTTTTGTAAATTGTGTACAATTTCAAAACTAGTCTGGCCTCAGAAATATGAACATACTACATGACTAAAAGTAGCCTCCACTCTTCTGGGAAGGCTTTCCACTAGATGTTGGAACATTGCTGCGGGGACTTGCTTCCATTCAGCCACAAGAGCATTAGTGAGGTTGGGCACTGATGTTGGGCGATTACGCCTGGCTCGCAGTCTGTGTTCCAATTCATCCCAAAGGTGTTTGATGGGGTTGAGGTAAGGGCTCTGTGCAGGCCAGTCATGTTCTTTCACACCGATCTCGACAAACCATTTCTGTATGGACTTCGCTTTGTGCACAGGGCAATTGTCATGCTGAAACAGGAAAGGGCCTTTTCCCAAACTGTTGCCACATTATATGCTGTAGCATTAATACTTCCCATCACTGGAATTAAGGGGCCTAGCCCCAACCATGAAAAACAGACCCAGACCATTATTTCTCCTCCACCAAACTTTACAGTTGGCACTATACATTGGGGCAGGTAGCGTTCTCCTGCCATCCTCCGTCAGACTGCCAGATGGTGAAGCGTGATTCATCACTCCAGAGTAAGTGTTTCCAGAGTTCAATGGAGGCAAACTTTACGCCACTCCAGCAGACGCTTGGCATTGTGCATGGTGATCTTAGGCTTGTGTGCAACTGTTCAGCCATGGAAGCCCATTCCATGAAGCTCCCGACGAACAGTTATTGTGCTGACGTTACTTCCAGAGGCAGTTTGGAACTGTACTCACTGTAGTGAGTTTTGCAACCGAGGACAGACTATCTTTATACGCTTCTGCACTCGGGGGTCCCATTCTGTGTGCTTGTGTGGCCTACCACTTAGCTGCTGAGCCGTTGTAGCTGCTAGACATTTCCTCTTTACAATAACAGCACTTATAGTTGACCGGGGCATCTCTAACCGGTCAGAAATTTTATGAATTGAGGTGGCATCCTATTACGTTGCCATGTTGAACATCACTGTGCTCTTCAGTAAGGCCATTCTACTGCCAATGTTTGTCTATGGAGATTGCATGGCTGTGTGCTCAATTTTATACTCCTTTCAGCAATGGGTGTGGCTGAAATAGCCAAATCCAATAATTTGATGGGGTGTCCACATACATTTGTATGTGTGTAATGTAACACCCCATCAAATTATTGCATTCGGCTATTTCAGCCACACCCATTGCTGAAAGGTGTATAAAGTGTGTGTGTGTGTGTGTGTGTGTGTGTGTGTGTGTGTGTGTGTGTACTCGAGACATATTCCAACATCTGTCAAATGTACTACTTCCACAAAAAACTACTCCTCTTCCAAATATGGTCTTTTACAGTTAATACCTTCAATGGCACTCACTCACACAGGACAATGTTTTAAGGAGGAAATATATATAGTGTATTTCTGGTCACCTCCAAAACTACTAATGGTCTAGTTACTGTATTTTAGACAAACTACAGTAGGGAGGTTGGTCGGGGAGGAAGGGTGGGTGTAATACCGCGACTGTCTAGCAATCCAAAGGTTGCATGTTGGAGTCACTTTGGGACAATGATAGGATTTTACCTAACCCTTTTCCTAACCAAATTCCCCTAACCTGCTACGGTAATTATCCTAACCTTTGTCATTAGTTCTCCTAGCCACCAATGTAACTCTCCTTTGTTGTTAAGATACAACCAGGTCTCAGAGAAAGATGTATAATACTATACGTCCTCCAAGATAAAGGTTCTCGTTCAAATTTTTCTAGATTTCTTAATTTGGGTGATTTGCATACTGCATTACTGCAATGTTGGAGCTAGAAACATAAGTGCCAAAATATGTATATGCAACCAATAACATTTTATTTTATTTGACATATGATCAGTTAAGTCATCCAATTTGGATGCTACTGTATGACCGGCTAAGATATATAATACTATACATCCTGTAATTCGTATGCTATTGTACGACCGCTATTCCATTCATAATGTAACGTAATGTAATCTAGCATATTAAATGGAGGAAACAGATTTACTTACTAAATCCTAAGAATTCCCTGAGACAAAGTTGACAAAAAGTCACTTCCAGTTTATATGGGCAAACGGTCCCTAATTAATACATTTCCTGGCTTTATGGGACCGTGTGTCTGTTTTATAGTAGTGGGGGTAAACAGTGGCTCTGTCACAGGGACATTTTTTAAAACAGAAATCAATGAATAGCTCTACAAACCAGCTACCACATATTGGGAAATAAGGAGAGAGTGAGACAGCTTGAGAGGGGGAATATATAGAGGGAGAATGAGGGCAGGATGAAGAGAGAGCTGAGGGAGAAGGAGAGGTTGTGGGCAGGGTTGGGGAGTAACTGATTACAAAAAAAAAAACTAGACGATTACTTGGAGGATTACTTTTTAAATTCAGAAATGATGTTTGCGGGAAAAAAATCGTTGACACTTATTCTGTTTTTATCAATGACATTCAAATCAGTATTGAAAAAAGACGCAAGTTTTAAGTTTGATCCACCTGAGCGAGTCTGACCACAAGTCAGAGAACACTATGATGACACACCAAATGGGTTTGATGGATTGCGGATCACTTACTATTGATATCTACATAGCGCATTGATGTGAATCACACTGCTGCTCTCTCATTTAGCTTTTTGCGCCTTACGGATTGTGATTGTTGTGGATGGCTGTTCACAAATATAAATGTGTATTTGAACCCAATAATGGTTGAATTCAAGAAGTTTAAGATGCCTATCCATCATTGTTTTTGAAACCAGAGGACAGCCAGTGAAAAATGCACTCTTGCAACAGCTGCATAGTGCGGATCCTAGCCTATGGAATAAAAGTGGGGCTTTTATTGCTCAGTCTAAATCATGTTGATTAAAAAATCCATAGCCCTAATGGACACATGATCAAACCCGCACACTTTTGATAGACTTAAAGGGACAATCTGTAGTTGCGACATCCATTTTTGGACTTATAAATTATATATTAATATAAAGATATAATTTAGTCATATTATTATATGTAGTAGAAACCGATGGGTTTGAAGAAGCCTACATAACCAACCCATAAAGTAAAATTTAGCATCCATATATGGCCAGCTATGTAAACTTTAACATTGATTTATCCTGCAATAGATGTCGTTCAATTGGTAACATACATTTTTGTCTTCTTCTAATGCCTCTTAAGGGGAAAGTAATCTAAAAGTAACTGAATATAATCAGATTACGTTACTGAGTTTGGGTAATCCAAAAATTACATTACTGATTACAATTTTGGACAGGTAACTGTAACGGATTACATTTAGACAGTAACCTACCGAACCCTGGGTGTGTAAACCACCATGGTCGGACAAAACTAGGGGTGTAAAGATCTCCTTTATAGCAAAAGCACTGCATCGAATTTGCAGGTCCGAGGAAAAAATTGCCTTTTCTAAAAAATGCAATTCTACTTAATTTAGCATATTAGCTGAATATTATTTTAAAACCACACAAATTACAGAAATTACAGGCGAAGGATGGACAGAGAGATAGGCCTATGTTAGTCTTATCATATTTCTCCAATGCTAAATGTGTGTCTTGTTTGCAACGAAACTGTCACTGTTTGCATATAATTAAATCTGAGACTTCATTAGGAATCTGAGCATCGTGCTTTCAAAAGTTAGGCCTACCTTTCCACCCCAGACAGAGTAGACCTACCGGCGAAGAACAATTTTAGCTTTAACTGCTGGGTAGTCTTCTCACGTGGTTCAACCAAATGAGGGAATCTCAATCTCTCTGGGTATAAACTTCTTCTATTGCAGGTCTACAGAAAGTGAAACATTTTTTTTTGAAAATAAAGAACAATGGTTAAATTAAGAATTCTCAGGTTGAGTTCCATAGCAGGCCTCCAGTGGATCTCAAGCTTTGAAGCTTTTAAGCACACTATCTCTCCTGAAACAACACACACACAGCCCATAAACCCGACAGTATGTCTCACGCAGACATTTTCAAACTATGATAGGTAACTAAAAAAGTAAATCTCACATGTCTGTGACTTTTGTAATGCCTAACTTGACTCTTGTTTTTTTAGCTCCACCACGTCATTTTGGCTAACTTGTTAGCTGAGGTAATGTTAGCTAGCTAGCCTAAATTACATGATGTAGTTGGAGTGACATGGGAAGCTTGCCAGGCTAACGTTAGCTAGCTAGCTAACTTGCCACTATGTAGATACAGACAAAAATGTAATAGATATTAGCTAAGTAGAACAAAACTCTTAGCTAGTAAATATACCTAGTCCACTAGCCCTTCTATCTTTGTGTCAGTGACCTCAAGTGCTCCACCGCAGTTTTACACTGTATGTAGTCGATTGAATGCTGACAGACTTTGCAGAAAAGTACTCCTCCATCCTCTTACAGTTCAGTTGGAAACTCTCTGTCCCTGGCTGTTATTCTGGTCGTGAAGTGTTTACTCCTCAGCTCCTCTGCTGTAAATCTGGGCATTTCCTCAGACAACTGTCATTCAGTCACTGAGCTCTCTGCACCCTGCACCTCTCACTCACACAGCGGAGGGGCTAAGGTGGGGAGAGTGGGTTTCACTTTTCGGTGCTTTGAAATACATTAATGACAACCGAGGAAACTTAAATTCAACAAGTCAAAAATAAGCTGGGAGTTTCTTTTTTGCTTTAGAATCATATGCATTCTGAAATTCTGCGGATTTTCGGCATATTCCAATTACTTGACCCTCCCCAGGATTAGATAATTGATTTTAATTTTTTTTTTTAAACTCCCCTTGACTGAAATTGGAAAAGCATGACCCTCCCCCATTTTTCTCCAGGTATCCATTCTGCAAATTTGTATACCTCCTTTAGCAGGTTTGACTTTGCATATCTCCTGTTCTACCCTGTACTACTGCAGCACAATCCTGAGACTAATTTCCTCTGGCCCATAAACCACATGGTATTCAGGCTAAGTCACTGGTCTGAATCATAGCAAGAAAAGTACTTTATGAAGCTGAAGAAGAAAAAGGGATTTTGTTTTTCTCACTGTAAATCCATCACCATACAAGAAAAATACTTAATAATGTTGTAAGTAATCTATACGAATAGTAAAACAAATATTGTTTTAAGTGTTATAAAAGCTGCAATAGCAGGTCAAAGCATAACAGATAATTTGCTGGTACAGTATTGCATTAGTGAGTCTGTAACCCTCTTCAGTCTGCGGTGGCTAAAACATTTAACTGGTTATTTCCTTTGAGTTTGAGCTCTACCAGTGAAGTCAGTGCAGGAAATAAGACTGATCATCAGATATTCCCCTCTGTTTGTATTAGTTGCTTTCTTGATTCTTATTATATTTTCTTTGTTTTATTTCAGGTGATGCAGGACAAAATAATCTGCCTTCCCCAGAGAATGTCCATGCCAAACCAAACAATACTCTTACCAAATAAAACCGAGCTGGTCTCACCCGCTGTGCCACAGGACGTGCATGAGATGATGGGCCTGAAAACCAATCTGGACCTCCAGCAGTACAGTTTCATCAACCAGATGTGCTACGAGAAGGCTCTGCACTGGTACGCCAAGTACTTCCCTTACCTGGTCCTCATACACACCCTGATCTTCATGGTGTGTAGCAACTTCTGGTTCAAGTTCCCAGGCTCCAGCTCTAAGATAGAGCATTTCATCTCCATCTTGGGAAAGTGCTTTGACTCCCCATGGACTACCAGAGCTCTCTCTGAGGTGTCTGGAGAGAATCCAGAGGAGAAGGTATTGTTTGTATATGTGTGTGTGTACATGCCTAAAATATTTTTTAGTCCAGGACTAGGCTCAATCTGTGTCAGAGAAACCGGACCTATATTGTACTGTATACATTTGAAATATGTCAAATAAAGTGCATTGATTAATTCTTTCAAGGACAAGAAGAGCAGAGCGATTCTCAACGTGTCTGTAGAGGGGAACCTGGACAATCTGGAGAAGACACAGTCCCTCAAACCCATCCCAGAGAAGATTGTAGCGGACAAGCCCACAGCCAGCGCCCTGGAAAAGAAGGAAGGAGAGCAAGCCAAAGCTCTGTTTGAGAAGGTGAAGAAGTTCCGCCTGCACGTAGAGGAGGGGGACATCCTCTATATTATGTATGTTCGCCAGACTGTTCTCAAAGTGATGAAGTTCCTCCTCATCATTGTGTATAACAGTGCGTTAGTCTCTGAGGTGCAGATCACAGTGGAATGCAATGTGGACATACAGGACATGACAGGATATCAGCATTTCTCCTGTAATCATACCATGGCCCACCTGTTCTCCAAGCTGTCATACTGTTACCTATGCTTTGTGGCTGTGTATGGATTCACCTGCCTCTACACTTCCTACTGGCTCTTCTACCGCTCGCTGAAGGAGTACTCCTTTGAATACGTACGCCAGGAAACGGGAATTGATGATATCCCAGATGTGAAGAATGACTTTGCCTTCATGCTGCACATGATCGACCAGTATGACCCACTATACTCCAAGAGGTGCGTTGTCTTTTTTAATTGTACAAGTAATTTAGCTCTTCATTGCTATTGATAAGTATGCAATGCCTCCAATTGTAAACGTTTCCTTTGCCCATCCTTGGACAATAAAGTCATCTTCATCTTTGTCTTTATCTTCTCTTATTCTCTCTCCCTCTCAGATTCGCTGTGTTCCTGTCGGAGGTCAGTGAAAACAAACTAAAACAGCTGAACCTGAACCATGAGTGGACACCAGAGAAGCTGCGTCAGAGACTCCTGACCAACCGCAACAACAGACTGGAGCTGCAGCTCTTCATGCTGTCTGGGCTTCCAGACACCATCTTCGAGGTGACAGAGCTCCAGTCCCTGAAGCTAGAGATCATCAACAACGTAACCATCCCGGCCACCATCGCCCAGCTTGAAGACCTTCAGGAGCTTTCTCTGTATCAGTGTTATTTAAAAATCCACTCCACAGCCACCTCCTTCCTCAAGGAGAACCTTAAGGTATGCTATTCTACCGTACGCATTTCTTGTAGTCTTTTGGAATGGCATGTTTTTAGTTTTTGTTATGGCTCCTGGCGTATTCTGTTTTTGTCTCGTATAGCATGTGTATTTTGTCTGTATTTGTTATTGACATGACATTTTCCCTCAGGGATTAATAGGTGGAGTATTTATGTCTGTAATGAATCCTTTTTGTGGGTAAAAACAAATTCCTCCCAGGCCCACCCATGGCTGTGCCCCTGCCCAGTCATGTGAAATCCATAAATTAGGGCCTAATGAATTTATTTCAATTTACTGATTTCCTTCTATGAACTGTAACTCAGTAAAATCCTTGAAATTGTTGCATGTTGCGTTCATATTTTTGTTTATCTATCTATCCAAGGTGCTCAGGGTGAAGTTCGACGACAGCAGGGAGCTGCCTCATTGGCTGTACCACATGCGGAATCTAGAGGAACTCTACCTCATCGGCTCACTGAGTCCTGACGCTTCTAAAAATGTGGTTCTGGAGTCCCTGAAGGAGTTGAAGAATCTGAAGACCCTGTCACTCAAAAGTAACTTCACCAAGATCCCACAGTCCATCGTGGATGTGTCCAGCCACCTGCAGCGGCTGTACGTCTATAACGACGGCACTAAGCTAGTGATGCTCAACAATCTGAAGAAGATGGTGAACCTTACTGAACTGGAGCTGTTGCACTGTGACCTGGAACGCATCCCACATGCTGTCTTCAGCCTCACGAACCTACAGGTATGATATGCCGTACTTTGACTGCCTGCTATCTGAGTTTTCCACAGTGTGTTTTTTAAATATGTAATGAGTTATTCCTTTCAGCTCCTAGTGGAGCAAAGGGCTTCAATGGTGCATCTCCAGCTAGTTTTCTTGACCTCAAATATGCTATATGTTTTGCCAATTGCTGTAATATTGTGGAGTGACACTTAAAATAAAATGTTCTAACTCTACAGGAGTTGGACCTGAAAGAAAACAACCTGCACTCCATCGAGGAGATAGTCAGCTGCCAGCACCTCCGCAAGCTGACGTGCCTGAAACTCTGGCACAACAGTATCTGCTACATCCCAGAACACATCAAGAAGCTGGGCAGCCTGGAGCGCCTCTACTTCAGCCACAACAAGATCGAGATCTTGCCCTCGCACCTGTTCTTATGCAACAAGCTTCGTTTCCTGGACCTGTCCAACAATGACATCCGGTTCATTCCGCCGGAGATCGGCGTCCTGCAGAGTCTTCAGTACTTCTCTGTCACATGCAACAAGATCGAGAACCTCCCAGACGAGCTGTTCTTTTGCAAGAAGCTCACAACCCTCAAGCTGGGCAAGAATACGCTGTCGTTGCTCTCACCAAAGATCTCATACCTGGTTCTATTGACACACCTGGAACTGAAGGGCAACAGTTTTGAGCTCCTGCCTCCAGAGCTTGGGTTCTGCCGGGCATTGAAGCGCAGTGGCCTAATGGTGGAGGACGCCCTGTTTGAAACCTTGCCTTCGGAAATCAGAGACAAAATGAAGGCTGAGTGAAATGCCTTACAGTATCTGTGCAAATGGCCCTGCGATAGACTAGCGTGCTGTCCAGGGGGTGTACATCAAGTTGCATTATACTACATAAACAGGTGATTGGCTCCTGCCCTATGGGCTTTTCTGGCTCGGACAAGCCAACTTATCTGTTCAAAAAGAAAATGCCAATTTTGTCTGACAATCTTAGTCTACCAAAATGGTAGATTTTACTGTATTATTAGCACATCATGATCAAACTCTAAGCACTGTACTCTAAGTTTGTTATAGGGGGCAGATATGATATTCATGAGTGACTGTTTTAGTATTATGCCTACGTTTTATTTAATGACAGAAGGGAATATGGCTTTGTGTTGTAATTTTAAATGGTTCTTAACAATATAATTAGTCACAGGCAAGGTACAGTATACTTAGCCTGGGTACCAGTCTGTATGTGCTAACATTCGACTCCGTTATGCCAATTAAGGCCTGCTTTTTATGGCTATTGCATTGCTGGAAAAATACTTTTCATTTGTTTTTTTTATATTGTTTGCCTGCCAAATGCTATGCTATGCTATGTAGCCACTGCTAGCCTAGCCTGCTCTAGCTTTGGCCTTCTGTGCGATTTGCTGTATTGCTGCTATATTTATGTATAGCTTTACTCATTTACATTGCATTTGTATATTGTCATTGATAATCATACAAATTAAGTCAATCAGTTATGCACATTATTGCCTGTTCTTATTTGTACCTTTCTTTGTCTCCTTTGTAGATAAACCATGCATGCATGCATACATACTTTTTGTGTGTGTATATATAGTTGATCTTAGCTTAGTTCGACTGTCACACTCCATGAGAACCCAAAACATAAGATTGTTTTTCTCCAATGTTTGTAAACATGGCAAATGTAAACAAACACAATGTATAGCCTCATGGTAAAACAATACTTTTGATATCGTGGATGGTCAGTCCTTGCATCCATAGCTCTGTCTATTAATCTGGGAGTGGTTACATTTCTCCCATCCCTCAGCTTTTTACCAAAACAGAGGCGGGGTGTCCGTTTTGTTATTGTTTCATCTGTTGATTTGCCCTTTAAACAGCTGCATAATATCAAGATATCAAAGTGTCACCAACAAAAAGGTAAACAATAGGCCTATAGCAAATGCATTTTTCACAGGTAAATAGCACTTTTCATTAGTGCTCAAAGCATGCCATTCCATGAGCGCAGCATTTATTTTTCAACTCGAATCAATGAGCCCAATCAGTCCTCCATGACAACAAAAACAACAGAGTAGGGCTGGCTAATAATTCCTTAGTTTTGGGGTTATGCTCAGGTAAAACAATTTGGCTAATCTATACTTCCATATTTCCAAGTCCTATTCTTGAAGATCAAGGGGTGTAACATTTATTGTAATGACTGGAATTCTTGACTGGAAATGACTGGAAAAACTTTGGTTTTTAATGTAAAGATGTAATTTAATTGTCTTATTATATGCAGTAGATAGCGATGGGTTAGAAGAAGCCTACATAACCAACCCATAAATAAAATTTGACATCCATATATGGCCAGGTATGTTAACTTTAACATTGATTTATCCTGCAATGGATGTTGTTCAGTTGGTAACATATACATTTTTGTCTTTAGGGGAAAGTAATCTAAAAATAACTGAATGTAATCAGATTATGTTACTGAGTTTGAGTAATCCAAAAGTTACGTTGCTGGTTACGATTTTGGACAAGTAACTAGTAACGGATTACATTTAGAAAGTAACCTACCCAACCCTGCATACCAATAATTGGCAACAACTGTTAACTGTTCACCTAACTCAATTTGTGCTGTAATTCAACTAATCTGAATCTATTCCATGCCATGTGCCATCTTCATCTGAATACATGTAGACTCATAACTTAATCTCTGCCTCTGTCTGCTCCCTCACCAAAACCCCACAGTAGTTGAGCATCATCCATTCACCAGTCCTACATATCTATTTTTACAGAGATATTGAATGTTTTATCCTGAAGCGCCTCGTAATTGGACTTAATATGCTGTCCAAAGATAGATATTGTATACTGTAATGATTTCTGAAATAACAATGAAGGTAACCCATCACTTGTCTGCGTGAGCCCAGGCCCAGTTGCAGCTGATGGTATACTGATCAGAGCTGACTCCCTCGTGAAGTACAATCCCGACTCTGATTAATCCCGACGCTCTGTCTAAACGCAAATACGCCTCGCGTTTGATAAGATTTTGGAAAGCTTTGGAATGTAACTTTCATATAAGTGGGAAATCTTTCAAATACAAAAGATACACTTAGTATGCGCCACCTCGGGTACGACACATCCTCTCACCTTTTGCTCGCATTTCCATTTGACCATTCCATTCCATATTTCCTGTGTTTCTCAAAATACAGCCAGGTACCAGCTTTCCTAAACTGCGTGCAATACGTGTAGGTTTCTTATGTATTTGAAAAATAATTTCTCGCTTATATGAGCGTTAATTACAAATGTTTTAAAAACTGTATAGCGTGTGAGGCGTATTTGCGTTTAGACAGAGCATTTGGGGCGAAAATCCCCTCAAGCGGCAGACCAATTTGTGAATAGACAGTATGTTTAATAACATTTACCTTCTATTTGAATGGGCTAGCTCTGTCCATGAGTTTGAAAGTGGTTACATTCTCCATCCCTCTTCTGTTTTACCAAATCAGTGGCGGGGTGTCAACTTTGTTTTGAACGGCAGATTGACCCCTTAAAGCTCAAAGCTTAAACAATATTATCAGGTCAATAACTACACGTTTGATCATTTCAACCCATGATTGTTACTTTTTGAGATTATAGAAACACTAAAAAGGGAAATATTGAATCTTATCCACTGTTACCTCTCTACTCAGGTAGTCTATATATTATGTTGAAAGTTATTTATTAAACAGTGTAGTCAGCTACAAGTGAAATGTGGACTGTTCGTCAATAGCCTGTGGCAATACTAGATTTATCAGGAGGGATAGCTTGTTACAGTTAGTCAAAAGCTTACACAAGCTAAAAAAATACCAGCCACATTGTAACATCTTTATTACAATCCACAAAACACCTTGCACATGCCTTATAGACAGATTTATACTTTTTGGACCTCTGAGAGGTAAATTATGTCCACGCCTTAGATATTACAGTGTATCATCAGAGCTGTAGATCACTGCAAAGGTGCCATGGTCAGTTGCTACCTTAATGTATAAAAACAGTACCGTATCTACAGTATTTAGGGCTTTATAGTCTAATGCTAAATATTCCCCCCAAATTAAAACAGATGTTGGTGAAAGATAATAAAAAGGTATATATTTTGTACATGCTTTTTTTTTTTATCAGATCATATTTGCTGTGTTTGTTTCTTGATGATGATGATTTAATAAAAACTATCAGCTGCTTTAAATTAGACATACTGTTTGTGGCATAAACATTGTGTAGTCTGTGTTATCCTATCCGTGTATAGCGTGTTGCATCCCATTTCATGTACAGCTGCGGTTCTGTTTCCCTAGGAGAAAGTCAAGCAAGTGTTGTTGTGCGTGTGGAATCAAAGTTGCACCCTAGGTGGCAGTGGTGTGCTTTGAAAACATGTTCAAGTGTCTGAGGGAAACTCTATAGTCTGTCACCACATCCCACTTGCATGGATCAATGGAGCAGACTTTGGTCTATACTTTACTAGCCTTGGATGTCCATTCCTTGCTGTGAGGTGAAAGCCTGTGACAGAGGCTAATATTGCACAGTACAGTCTGTACTGTATCTTACTTCTCAGCAACCTGTCTGTCCAGGCAACCTGTCTGTCCAGGTTTTAAGTTCTCCTCACCTTGTAACAGCTTGAAAAGGGCGAAAGGGAGGTGTCTGGCATGAAATAGGTTCTACAAGTGTCTGGAACGCTATTGGAGGGATGTGACACCATTCTGCAAGAGGAATTCCATCATTAGTTTTTTTGTAGTTATCGGTCGTTTGCGAAATAACGACTGTTTTTCAATGGATTTTTGTTGGTGAATGTCGGGAACCGAATCGCATCGATGAAAGAGACGTTAATTTCTCTCCCTGATTTGCATACTGTTATAAGTGGGGAGAGTGCATACATTCTGGTCCACTCTCATTTTTGCAGTGCATAAAAAATATATATAGTAAAAAACAATTGTAAGTGATCTAATAATTTGGCCAGGTAAAAATGTATTTGAATGCTCATTGCACAATCTGACATAATGGTAACCTACTTGTTGGGCTTTACATTGGAGATTGCTTAATTAACTTTACATTGCTTACTCCACGCGTCATCTCTCCTAGCCTCCTTCTCAAGACCCATTGGGTGAGAAAGCCACTCTGACCTTCTCCAATGGTTTTGAGAAGAGTGAAGACACGAGGAGTATGCAATTGAGATCTTCCCAATCTCTCATGCATCCTCTCCTTGGTGATAAACATGTTGGTGTGCCCTTGTGCTTGATACTGGAGATAGGTCAAGGTGACCTGGTATATCTGGTTAGTTAGGACAGGTGAAAGATGTGGCTATTATTCTCAGGAGGAGATGTGGTCACAGGTTTAGAATTACTAGATAATATTTATACGGCTGTGTTACTGTATAGGCCCCATCTAGGGCTATTTGATCAGCCTCATCTGACAAGACCATAGACATACAGTACCTGTCAAAAGTTTGGACACCTACTCATTTCAAGGGTTTTTCTTTATTTTTACTATTTTCTACATTGTAGAATAATAGTGAAGACCTGAAAACTATGAAATAACACAAATGGAATCATGTAGTAAACAACAAAGTGTTACACAAATCAAAATATATTTGAGATTCTTCAAAGTAGCCACCCTTTGCCTTGATGACAGCTTTGCACACTCTTGGCATTCTCTCAACCAGCTTCACCTGGAATGCTTTTCCAACATTGAAGGAGTTCCCACATATGCTGAGCACTTGTTGCCTTCTTTTCCTTCACTCTGCGGTCCAACTCATCCCAAACCATCTCAATTGGGTTGAGGTTGGGTGATTGTGGAGGCCAGTTCATCTGATGCAGCACTCCATCTCTCTCCTTCTTGGTAAAATAACCCTTAGACAGCCTGGAGATGTATTTTGGGTCATTGTCCTGTTGAAAACAAATGATAGTCCCACTAACGCAAACTGGATGGGATGGCGTATCACTGCAGAATGCTGTGTTAGCCATGCTAGTTAATTGTGCTTTGAATTCTAATTAAATCTCAGACAGTGTCACCAGCAAAGCACCCCCACACCATAATACCTCCTCCTCCATGCTTCACGGTGAGAACCACACAAGCGGAGATCATCCGTTCACCTACTCTGCGTTTTACAAAGACACAGCGGTTGGAACCAAAAATCTCCAATTTGGACTCCAGACCAAAGGACAAATTTCCACCGGTCTAACGTCCATTGCTTGTGTTTCTTGGCCCAAGCAAGTCTTTTCTTCTTATTGGTGTCCTTTAGTAGTGGTTTCTTTGCAGCAATTTGTCCATGAAGGCCTGATTTCACACAGTCTCCTCTGAACAGTTGATGTTGGGATGTGTCTGTTACTTGAACTTTGTGAAGCATTTATTTTGGCTGCAATCTCTGAGGCTGGTAACTCTGATGAACTTATCTTCTGCAGCAGAGGTAACTCTGGGTCTTCTTTCCTGTGGAGGTCCTCATGAGAGCCAGTTTCATCATAGCGCTTGATGGTTTTTGCAACTGCACTTAGAGAAACTTTCAAAGTTCTTGAAATTGTCTGGCTTGACTGACCTTTATGTCTTAAAGTAATGATGGACTGTCGTTTCTCTTTGCTTATTTGAGCTGTTCTTGCCATAATATGGACTTGGGTCTTTTACCAAATAGGGCTGTCTTCTGTATACCACCTCTACCTTGTCACAACACAACTGATTTGCTCAAACACATTAAGAAGGAAAGAAATTCCACAAATTAACTTTTAACAAGGCACACCTGTTAATTGAAATGCATTCCAGGTGACTACCTCATGAAGCTGGTTGAGAGAATGCCGAAAGTGTTTAAAGCTGTCATCAAGGCAAAGGGTGGCTACTTTGAAGAATCTCAAATATAACATATATTTTGAATTGTTTAACAATTATTTGGTTACTACATGATTCCATGTAAATAAAGAAAAACCCTTGAATGAGTAGGTGTGTCCAAACTCTGACTGGTACTGTATATCATTGACAAGGCATGATGGAGGAGACAAAGAACTAATCGGAGGTGCAGTGGCTACATGGCTCCAGCACCTAACAGAAATAAATAGAACTATCGTAAATAGAACCGTTTATTCAACATAAGTGCTCCAACATCTCTCTGTTCTATGTTCCTGGCAAGCTGCCCAGTCCAAGACAACAGCAAATGCTTGTGTTACGTAGCATTTGTTTGGCCCACAAACACAGGGCTTGTTCTATGAAGGGCATTTCACAGAGAACATAATGACATTCTGAATAACACACAGGCACAGTACTGAGGATCATCTTCCACAGAATAGATGGCTAATGTACTTTATTATCCACTTTATGACAAATCTTCTTAACAGCACCCCTTCCACATTATGAGAGGCACAGAATTCCAATCTCTTAACATACAGGGCATTCGGAAAGTATTCAGACCCCTTGACATTTTTCACATTTTGTTATGTTACAGCCTTATTCTAAATTTCCCCCATCAATCTACACACAACAGCCCATAATGACTAAGCAAATGTTTGCTAATTTATAAAAAATAAAAAACTGAAATATTATATTTACATAAGTATTCAGACCCTTTACTCAGTACTTTGTTGAAGCACCTTTGGCAGTGATTGCAGCCTGGAGTCGTCTTGGGTATAACGCTACAAGCTTGGCATAGCTGTATTTGGGGAGTTTCTCCCATTCTTCTCTGCAGATCCTCTCAAGCTCTGTCAGGTTGGATGGGGAGCGTCGCTGCACAGCTATTTTCAGGTCTCTCCAGAGATGTTTAATCGGGTTCAAGTCCGGGCTCTGGCTGAGCCATTCGAGGACATTCAGAGACTTGTCCCGAAGCCACTCCTACATTGGCTTGGCTGCGTACTTAGGGTTGTTGTCCTGTTGGAAGGTGATCCTTCGCCCCAGTCTGAGGTCCTGAGCGCTCTGGAGCAGGTTTTCATCAAGGATCTCTCTCTACTTTGCTCCATTAATCTTTCCCTCGATCCTGACTAGTCTCCCAGTCCCTGCCGCTGAAAAACATCCCCACAGCATGATGCTGCCACCACCATGCTTCAGCATAGGGATGGTGCCAGGTTTCCTTCAGATGTGATGCTTGGCATTCAGGCCAAAGAGTTCAATCTTGGTTTCATCAGACCAGATAATCTTTGCTTCTCATGGTCTAAGAGTCCTTTAGGTGCCTTTTGGCAAACTCCAAGCGGGCTGTCATCTGGCCACTCTACCATAAAGGCCTGATTGGTGGAGTGCTGCAGAGATGGTTGTCCGTCTGGAAGGTTCTCCCATCTCCACAGAGGAACTCTGAAGCTCTGTCCGAGTGACCATCTGGTTCTTGCTCACCTCCCTGACCAAGGCCCTTCTCCCCCAATTGCTCAGCTTGGCCAGGTGGCCAGCTCTAGGAAGAGTCTGGGTGGTTCCAAACTTGCAGACACAATCCTGTCTCGGAGCTCTACGGACAATTCATTCGACCTCATGGCTTGGTTTTTGCTCTGACATGCACTCTCAACTGTGGGACCTTATATAGACGTGTGTGCCTTTCCAAATTATGTCCAATCAATTGAATTTACCACACGTGGACTCCAATCAAGTTGTAGAAATATCTCAAGGATGATCAATGGAAACAGGATGCACCTGAGCTCAATTGCGAGTCTCATAGCAAAGGGTCTGAAAGTATTTACTTATGTAAATAAGTATTTTTAATTTTCAACACATTTGCAAAAAATCTAAAAAAAAACTGTTTTCACTTTGTCGTTATGGGGTATTGTGTGTAGATTGATGTGGGCAAAAAATATTTTATCCATTTTAGAATAAGGCTGTAACGTAACAAAATGTGGAAAAGGGTAATGGGTCTGAATACTTTCCAAATGCACTGTTTATTTAAATATTTTCAAAAACCCCTTTGAATGTATGTTTTTTTTCTCTCGAAATTACAAGTTAAATATTGACACCAACGTGTTGATTATGCAATGTCTGGCTGTACCTAAAAATATACAGCCAGTATTGGCTCCAGGAACCAAATGTTTTGTCTGTCACGAGGTCACGAGATTACACAGCAAGTAAAGCACAGCTGCTCTGATCTGTTACAGTATGTATGGCATTTCTCTGTTTCCACATTTAGAGAGCTGTTTGAGTTTGAGGTCACAGTCATTCATTGTAAAATGAGACTGATGTATGAAAATAATGCCTTGAAATGTCAAGGCTTGTCATGGACTGATCGTAGCTAATTAGGCTACTGCATCTGTACAGAGTGCAGACCGCCTGGCCACTCATTTTCAAGGCTAAACTTGTGAAAGCATACAGCTGCCTAGGTTTTAACACTGTAGGCTTCTAGAGAATATAATCTTGAAATTCATCTTTCCTTGTCAAAACATGTACCAACCATTACACTACCTGCTGCAGGTGTTTTTAAGAATAGCTCTATATTTCCCTGTGCCTTTCCTGAGACTGTCTACTGCGGAGTGCTTGGGGTCTGTTCCATGTGTTTAACGGTTTGGTAAGCATGACAGCAGTGAGCCAGGTCCTCTGTAGATAGGGTAAAAGGCAGAGTTCATGGCTCCTAGGGACAGTGCATTTGATATTGAGGAATCGACCTACTTTGCAGCACGGGAGCGTCTGTGTGTGTGTATAAGATCTGCCTGAAGTGCACTGGTGTACCAAAATAATCTAGCGGAGTAAGCTACTTTACCTATATAGGATAGGACTAAAATACATTGTTAACAAAACATAAACATTGATGCAATATCTTTTTTGTTAAAAAAAAGAAAAAAAGAATACAAGGTTATGACAATGTAATACAACCAAGCTTTTATAAGTCGTTTACAATCAATGGGTGGATTTGCAGAAATATATATTATAGATTGAGTGTGTGTGTGTGTGTGTGTGTGTGTGTGTGTGTGTGTGTGTGTGTGTGTGTGCCCTACGGGATTTAGTTCACACTTCACACCTTTGCCTGACTGGCAGTAGAGTTGAAACTTGTCTTGTCTTTGAGACATGATTGGTTGATACAGTAATGCCAAAAATGGTTCGGTAAAGCTATTGGACTAGCCTAGGATACATTTAATATTTATTATTTATTTCCTGTGCACTCTATGTCCCTCTACCTTTACGGCCGCAGCATGTCGCTATGGAGCAAGTAGAACCAAAGCAATATTATAATCAGCTTAGTGTCGGTCCAGCAATACGGTTGACTAGATGTAAAAGCATTTCGTCTTTGTTTACCTTATCGAATCATGGGACGTACCAAGAAGTATATTTTTTCGGCTGAAGTAACGAGGCAGCGGGACCCATAAATTAATTGAAGGTGCGTATGCGTAGCCTATCTCCTCTCAGAAACCGGCGGCAAGAATGTTATGCAATGCCTTTTATATATAAATAGCGGCACCATATGTGTATATATAATGTTGTCACAAAATAAAATGTACCCTAAAATTGTACTGTAAGAGGCTAAAATAAGGCTGATATAGAGTAGCCTAGGCAGAAGCTGCTATTTCAATATGTAACATGGTGTCCAGAAATCAAGAGTAGTCTAGGCCTACTGTAGCCTATACATGTTTTGGTTTTCTATTGCCTACTAAATCCAGGCCATAACTCATACCCTTATCCTAACATAACCCTTACCTAACCCTAGCCGTGTGAAATGGCATCTTCAATGGAGTGACGTCAGAGTTGGACGTCTCAATGATGCAGTTGCGATTATTCTGAGCAGAAATGTTGTCACATTTAGAGCCCATTGACGCGAATCCCGTGCCAGTGCACAGTCGATGTTGTGGGATACAGTTTGGCCTACTATATAACACAGCGATTTCTTTATCACGCTGTGTTATCATATTTTTAATGCGACACTAGCCTGTGTTCAATCTAGGAGGTGGTGGGTAGCCTATACAATTTCAGATGACGTGTAGGCTACTTGGAACACCATAGTAGCCGAAACTGTTCATAATATAAGGTCCATATAAGCTACAGCATAGTTGGTGTGTAGATATTGCCGTTTTAGCCTTGTCTGTGATATGGCAATGTAAATCACGGATTTTTTTTTTTTTTTTTTTTTTTTTATCTCTGACTAGCCTACTGCATTTGAATGTGGTCCATCAGTTTGTGAAAACAGAAGCCTACTAGGGTATCTAGCTACCACAAACATAGTCACTTTTGATTGTGGGCGGTGTTGCCAGGTCCAACTAAAATTTCTAGCCCAATGACCTCTGAAAACCTGCCCACAAGGTCTGAAAACGAGTCCACATTTATCCATGAAACCTTTTTCCCATAACATTATCGAGTAAATTATGAAGGAATATCTGTCATTTGTAATGACAAAGGCTAAGAAGCATAATTCGCTATTCCATCAAAATAACAATTCTTGCAAGTTTAAGAATATGTTGCAAGAAAAAACATAAATCGCCCTTATTAAACTCTCCAGATCATTTTCCATCAATGGATGTAGATTTAACTTGTTTTGACTGCTATGATTAAACAATAAGGCCCTAGGAGGTGTGGTATATGGCCAATATACCATGGCTAAGGGCTATGTGCAAAACTATAGATAAAAAAAGGTTAGGCTTTTTTCTGGCAATTTTGCTTACATTATGTGCCAGATGTTAAGACTACAAACCGTTATAAATGGCCTATTTGTGAAATTGAATTGTAAATACAATAGGCATAGGCTACTGACTAAAATCTGGATTTATAATGCAATTCAACTTTGCCATGGTTCGCTGAGCTAGGTACAGGTAGCCTATAGCCCCTGAAAGGCCAACATCTAATTTCAGGGAAAAGTCCACAATGAAACGGACATTAAATGTGGAGAATGATACATTTGCGATATAGCTGTTACTATGATCACAATTGATAACTTCCAATTTAATTAACCAAACATGGCCATTAACAATTGCATAATAACACAAGGCTAGAGCTAAAAACTGAGTCAAAGGCTATTTATTAAATCCGTTTGCCAGCTCCAGGTGGGCTACAGAAGTGGCACAAATTGATTTGCAATGACTCCAGCTATATCGCCATTTCAACATATGTATTGTACTGTATCAAATTGTAGGCAACAGTAGCCTACAATGGCATATACATTATTAGCCTTTGATGGCCCACAGATGCAAATATAGCCTATCATTCTCCACATTAAATGTAATTTTAATTGTGGACTTTTTCGCCATAACAGAAGCACGCGAGGGACTTCCATAACTTTCATTTCAAATTTCCCCTCGCACAGCGCACCAATCCTTGAACTGAGCACAAGTAAAACCCTTCGCTTCACACGGTTATCCATAAAAGTCAACATTTGAATGCAGTTTACTTTAAACCACCTATAGTGTGCCTTTTTTTTATTTTTTTATTTTACCTTTATTTTACTAGGCAAGTCAGTTAAGAACATATTCTTATTTTCAATGACGGCCTAGGAACAGTGGGTTAACTGCCTTGTTCAGGGGCAGAACGACAGATTTTTACCTTGTCAGCTCGGGGATTTGATCCAGCAACCTTTCGGTTATGGGCCCAACACCCTAACCACTGGGCTACCTGCCGCCCCATCATTTTCCTGCCTAAAGTCATTTTCCAATGCTTTGTCAGTTCTAGCGCGTTAATATGTTTTTTGGAAAAAGGGTGTCTCCGTATTGACCAATCTAAATAGCCTACCCACAACTGGTAAAAAGTTGTCATGATGTGCACGCGTGCTACTCTGGCTCCTTGACACAGCTGCCTCTGCTGTAGCACTCTCTCAACCAGTGCTATCAATACACACACACTGGTCTGGCCTTCCTCCCTCACTCACTCACTCACTCACTCACTCACTCACTCACTCACTCACTCACTCACTCACTCACTCACTCACTCACTCACTCACTCACTCACTCAGTAACAACCTGCTCACTGCCTGATAGTCAGCAGCAGCAGGTTACAGTTAAATATACTCTACCAGACAAAAGTTTTAGAACACCTAGTCATTCAAGGGTTTTTCTTTATGTGTACTATTTTCTACATTGTAGAATAATAGTGAAGACATCAAAACTATGAAATACCACATGGAATCATGTAGTAAACAAAAAAGTGTTAAACAAATCAAAATTATATTTTATATTTGAGATTCTTCAAAGTAGACACCCTTTGCCTTGATGACAGCTTTGCACACTATTGTATATATCAATAACCAAAATAAATGTGTTCAAAGTCAATGCTAGATTTTCTGGGCAGGGGTCACGGGTCAAGAAAAGTTTGAAAACTCCTGGCCTAGTCTTGACACCAGGAGATTGGAGTAATAGAAATCTGCCCCAGCGAATCATAGCCTTCATCTGTGTGATAATGCTCACCATTGGGAGATCATGTGGTTAATTTCATGTCCATGGTTGTACAGAATGCTCTAATTGGGTGCTCTAGATGCCAATCATTACCTGTTGACAAATCAGTGACTCTTGCTCAGCTCTTCAGCACTTGACCTACTTTGGAAACGGTCAGGTGTAGGAATATATATATATATATCAGGAATATATACAGTATGTCTGCTTTAGTTGCAAAATGATGAATTACACATTTATAACAATGTAAGTGTGCTCAACCAATGTTTATATATAAACAATAACCCATGCATCACCAAATACTGAAGATGGGAAAGTACACAGTGTATATTAAGTCTAAGTTTCTGCTCACTCAGGAGTTCAGTTTTGTCTAAAAGCAAAACTAGGGCTGTGTCCCAAATAGCCCCTTATTTCATGCAACCACATGAATTTTACACCAACACCCTTAACCACATTTCATTGAAACTGAACCACAGTCTAGTCTGCTTGCAAGTGCAACATTCATAAACACACACTGACATTGTGCTGGTCACTAGTGGTCTCTGGCATGGTGACTGTGGGCTCTGCTTTTGTCTTTGAAACATTTAATTGCAGCGGAGAAAGGCTAGCTAGAGCAAATAGACACAGATGTGCCCAAAGGGCTCTGGTCAAAAGTAGTGTACTTGTATAGGGAATATGGTGCCATTTGGCAGACATCCCATGTCTTGTGGTAAACAGAAATACATATAGGGCATGGTTCATCTGTTGGTAGGATGAAGTCACTAGGGAATACGTGGCATGTTATTTCTGTTGGCTGTGTCGATAGGTTACCCTACCCTCTGAACGAATGAGTGATGAACCGCTGAAGGTGATAACATCAAATCAAATCTAAGTTTATTTGTCACGTGTGCCAAATACAACAGTTGTGGACCTTACAGTATTATAAAAAAATAAGTATTATGTAAACAACAGGTAAGTAATGAAATAAAAAACTTTAAAATGATAGTAAAATATACAGCGGGTGAAATAAGTATTGAACACGTCACCATTTTTCTCAGTAAATATATTTCCAAAGGTGCTATTGATATGACATTTTCACCAGATGTTGGTAACAACCCAAGTAATCCATACATACGAAGAAACCAAAACAAATAAGTTCAGAAATTAAGTTATGTGTAATAATGTGAAATGACACAGGGAAAAAGTATTGAACACACTTACTTATATTTATTTAATACTTTGTACAAAAGCCTTTGTTGGTAATGACAGCTTCAAGACGCCTCCTGTATGGAGAAACTTGTCGCATGCATTGCTTTGGTGTAATTTTGGTCCATTCTTCCACACAAACAGTCTTCAAATCTTGAAGGTTCCGTGGGCCTCTTCTATGAATCTTGATCTTCATTTCTTTCCATTGTCATGTCCTGATTTGTTTCACCTGTCTGTGTTTGTCCCCTCCCCACACCAGGTGCACCCTATCTCCTTCGTCAATCAGTTTGGGTATTTAGTCCCTTGGGTTCTGTTAGGGTTTTGCCAGATCGTCTTGCCTAGTCAGTCGTTTCCAGCACTCTATCTCGTATTACTAACTCTGCCAGTCTGTTTCCCGGTATTTGGACCTCTACCTGCCTGTTGGATTACGTTCCTGTCTAGCCCCCTCATGTGCCTTCGACCATCTGATCTGCTGCCAAACGAACTCTGCCTGCATTACGAATTACGAGACTGTCTACTCCTCTGTACTGCCATCCTTCTGATTCCCGGTACCGAACTCTGCCTGAACTACGACTACGAGCCTGACTCCCCTTATTGGACGACTGCCATTCTGATTCCCTGTTACGAACACTGCCTGTCATTGACTACGAGCCTGTCTTGCCCCATATCTCCTATTAAACAGTCAATCATATCTCTGCCTCCGTGTCCGCTTTTGGGTCCCATATATCTGTCGTTCTGTCAGAACGATCTGGCCATGACGGACCCAGCGGAGTTGACCCATCTACAGAACGCAATAGCCCACCAAGAGGTTGTTGTGGGTCGGCACGAGGAGGTGCTACGTTCAATAGCAGAGGAACTCAGTGAGCAGAGAGAGAACCAGCAGTGAGCCACCGAATGCCTGCTCAAACACTTGGAGAGGTTAACACTGGCACTACCGGCACAGAGCGCTTCCCCCCCGTCTCCTGTCCCACCTATACCCAGCAACCCAACACCTTCCCCGGTATCCCTAAGAGAGCCGCACTTACCTGCTCCCGAACGGTTCTCTGGCGATTCTAGTTCTTGTCGTCCTTTCTTGTCCCAGTGCTCGCGTATCTTCGAGCTGCAGCCATCCTCTTTCCCCACAGAAAAGTCACGGGTCGCCTATATGATAACCATGATGACGGGGCGAGCCCTGGCCTGGGCTACACCGATTTGGGACCAGCAACTTCCCGTCTGTTACAGCCTGGCAGCGTTTACTGCGGAGGTAAAAAAAGTTTTTGATGCTCCATTATCCGGAAGAGAAGCGGCACGTCAGCTGCTACATCTAAAACAGGGGACTAGCAGCGTGTCGGATTACTCCATCAAATTCCGTACCCTGGCAGCGGAGTGCTCATGGAATTCCGAGGCTCTGCTCGATGCCTTCTACGACGGATTATGTGATCCCATCAAGGATGAACTCGCCGCCCGAGAGGTGCCTCCCAGTTTAGACAGCCTCATCGCCATTGCCATGCGTATTGGCAGTAGGCTTCAGGAACGTAACCGGGAGAGAGAAAATCGTCGTCCTGCCCAGGCACTTCCGCATTTCGGCGGATTGGGTAGCAGAGCGTCACCGGGAGTAACGGCACCACCCGAATACTTCCGAGAACCTTCGAGTGAGTCCGAAGTCCTGACATCTGAACCCATGCAAATAGGAAGGACACAACTGACGGCCGAGGAACGTCAACGCAGGATAGACAGTCGCAGCTGCCTCTACTGTGGAAAGAAGGGACATTATGCAGCCGGTTGTTCTTTAAAAAGGGCAGGCTCATTCGTAACTGCAGGAATACGGGTGAGTCAAACCAAAACCCTGTGGGTACCCCCGGTTCGTTTTCCTTTTCCTGCCACTATCCGATGGCAATACCGCCATCCTCACCGTTGTAGACCGGTTTTCGAAGGCGGCACACTTTATTCCCCTGCCTAAGTTGCCATCGGCCAAGGAGACGGCCCAATTGATGGTGCAGCACGTTTTCCGAATCCACGGACTACCCACTGACATTGTCTCCGACCGGGGGCCTCAGTTCACCTCCCAGTTCTGGAGGGCTTTCTGCACCCTTATTGGATCCTCTATCAGCCTGTCCTCAGGATTCCACCCAGAGTCTAACGGTCAATCAGAGCGGGCCAATCAAGACCTAGAAACGGCGTTACGTTGCCTGGTTTCAGACAATCCCACCACCTGGAGCCAGCAACTTGTTTGGGTGGAATATGCCCGCAACACCCTGCCTTCCTCCGCTACTGGGCTTTCCCCCTTCGAATGCTCCTTGGGCTACCAGCCTCCGCTGTTTCCAGAGCAGGAGGAGGAGGTTGGCGTTCCGTCGGCCCAGTTGTTTGTAAGGCGCTGCCGTCGGACATGGAGAAAGGCCCGGGCGGTTCTACTACGCACCAATGCCAGGTATCGGCGGCAGGCTGACCGTCGCAGGACCCCGGCTCCCCACTATCGTGTGGGCCAGAGGGTGTGGCTGTCCACCCGAGATCTGCCCCTTCGGGTGGAGAGTCGCAAGCTCTCATCCCGTTACATCGGTCCCTATCAGATCTCCCGGATTATCAACCGTTCAGCCATACGCCTCATGTTGCCCCGGTCCCTCCGCATTAATCCCACCTTTCATGTGTCCCGTGTAAAACCTGTCTCTCATTGTCCTTTGTCTCCTGTTCCTAGGCCTGCTCCTCCTCCTCGGGTTATTGACAATCAACCTGCCTGGACGGTGCGTCGCCTCCTGAGAGTCCGTCCCCGGGGCCGGGGTTTCCAGTACCTGGTTGACTGGGAGGGCTACGGGCCAGAGGAGCGGTCTTGGGTCTCTACCAGGGACATCCTCGACCCGGAGCTCATCGCCGACTTTCATCGACGGCATCCCGGTCAGCCAGGTATGCACCCGGGTCGGTCGCCAGGTGGCGCCCGTAGGAGGAGGGGTACTGTCATGTCCTGATTTGTTTCACCTGTCTGTGTTTGTCCCCTCCCCACACCAGGTGCACCCTATCTCCTTCGTCAATCAGTTTGGGTATTTAGTCCCTTGGGTTCTGTTAGGGTTTTGCCAGATCGTCTTGCCTAGTCAGTCGTTTCCAGCACTCTATCTCGTATTACTAACTCTGCCAGTCTGTTTCCCGGTATTTGGACCTCTACCTGCCTGTTGGATTACGTTCCTGTCTAGCCCCCTCATGTGCCTTCGACCATCTGATCTGCTGCCAAACGAACTCTGCCTGCATTACGGATTACGAGACTGTCTACTCCTCTGTACTGCCATCCTTCTGATTCCCGGTACCGAACTCTGCCTGAACTACGACTACGAGCCTGACTCCCCTTATTGGACGACTGCCATTCTGATTCCCTGTTACGAACACTGCCTGTCATTGACTACGAGCCTGTCTTGCCCCATATCTCCTATTAAACAGTCAATCATATCTCTGCCTCCGTGTCCGCTTTTGGGTCCCATATATCTGTCGTTCTGTCATCCATAGATTTTCAATGGGATTTAAGTCAGGTGATTGACTGGGCCATTCTAGCAACTTTATTTTCTTTTTTTGAAACCATTTGAAAGTTTCCTTGGCTGTGTGTTTGGGATCATTGTCTTGCTGAAATGTCCACCCTCGTTTCATCTTCATCATCCTGGTAGATGGGAGCAGATTTTTGTCAAGAATGTCTCTGTAAATTTTCCCATTCATCCTTCCTTCAATTATGTGAAGTGTACCAGTACCATTTGCTGAAAAGCAGCCCCACACCATGATGTTCCCACCTCCAAACTTCACTGTTGGTATGGTGTTTTTAGGGTGATGTGCAGTGCCATTTCTCCTCCAAACATGGTGTGTATTATGACATCCAAACAGTTCAATTTAGCTCTCATCTGACCACACTATATTCTCCCAGTATTTCACTGGCTTTTCCAAATGTTGTGCAGCAAACTCTAAACGAGCTTCAACATGCTTTTTTTTCAGCAATGGAGTCTTGCGTGGTGAGCGTGCATACAGGCCATGGCGGTGGAGTGCATTACTTACTGTTTTCTTTGAGACAACAGTACCTGCTAATTGCAGGTCTTTTTGAAGCTCTCCACAAGTGGTCCTTGGCGCTTGGACAACTCTTCTGACTATTCTTTTCACTCCTCTGTCAGAAATCTTGCGAGGAGCACCTGGTCGAGTCAAATGTATGGTGAAATGATTGTCTTTCCACTTCCGTATTATGGCCCCAACAGTGCTCACTGGAACATTCAGAAGCTTAGAAATGCGCCTATAACCAATGCCATCATTATGTTTTCAGCTGTTGTCTTGGCTTTCCATGCCTTTTTGCACCTCCCTTTCTTCATGTGTTCAATACTTTTTCCCTGTGTCATTTCACATTATTACACATAACTTATTTGTTTTTGTTTCTTGGTATGTATGGATTACTTGGGTTGTTACCAACATCTGGTGAAAGTTTCATGTCAATAGCACCTTTGTAAATATATTTACTGAGAAAAATGGTGACGTGTTCAATACTTATTTCACCCGCTGTATATATATACACACAGGTGGTATACAGGTGGTACCGGTACACCTTGGGGGTAAAAGCTGTTGAGAAGCCTTTTGGACCTAGACTTGGCGCTCCGGTAACGCGCGGTAGCAGAGGGAACAGTCTATGACTTGGTTGACTGGAATCTTTATGGCCATCCTCTGACACCGCCTGGTATATAGTTCCTGGATGGCATGAAGCTTGGCCCCAGTGATGTACTGGGCCGTACGCACTACCCTCTGTAGTGCCTTGCGGTCGGAGGCCGAGCAGTTGCCGTACCAGGCAGTGATGCAGCTAGTCAGAATGCTCTCGATGTTGCAGCTGTAGATTCTTTTGAGGATCTGAGGACCCATGCCAAATCTTTTCAGTCTCCTGAGGTGGAATAGGCGTTGTCGTGCCCTCTTCGACTGTCTTGGTGTGTTTGGACCATTCTAGTTTGCTGGTGATGTGGACACCAAGGAACTTGAAGCTCTCAACCTGCTCCACTGCAGCCCCGTCGATGAGAATGGGGGCGAGGTTGTTGTTCTGGTCACCACACGGCCAGGTCTCTGACCTCCTCCCTATAGGCTGTCTCGTCGTGGTCCGTGATCAGGCCTTCCACTGTTGTGTCATTTGCAAACTTAATAATGGAGTTGGAGTCGTGCCTGGCCATGCAGACATGAGGGGCCCCAGTGTTGAGGATCAGCGTGGGAGATGTGTTGTGTCCTACCCTTACCACCTGGGGGCGGCCCGTCAGGAAGTCCAGGATCCAGTTGCAGAGGGAGGAGTTCAATCCCAGGATCCTTAGCTTAGTGATGAGCTTTGAGGGCACTATGGTGTTGCACGCTGAGCTGTAGTCAATGAATAGCATTCTCACGTAGGTGTTCCTTTTGTCCAGGTGGGATAGGGCAGTGTGGAGTGCAATAGAGATTGCATCATCTGTGGATCTGTTTGAGCGGTATGCAAATTGGAGTGGGTCTAGGGTTTCTGGGATAATGGTGTTAATGTGAGCAATGACCATCCTTTCAAAGCAATTCATGGCTACAGACGTGAGTGCTACAGGTCTGTAGTCATTTAGGCAGGTTACCTTAGTGTTCTTGGGCACAGGGACTATGGTGGTCTGCTTGAAACATGTTGGTATTACAAACTCAATCAGGGACAGGTTGAAAATGTCAGTGAAGACACTTGCCAGTTGGTCGGCGCATGCTCAGAGAACACGTCCTGGTAATCCGTCTGGCCCTGTGGCCTTGTGAATGTTGACCTGTTTAAAGCTCTTACTCACGTTGAGTACAGAGAGTGTAATCACACTCTGGACAGCAGAATGTAATATGAGTATATTCAGTTCACTTTCAAGACTATTGCCAGCTTGTACAGGTTTCTCTTTCAAACTAGATGTTATCACCATGAGACCTTATAAAGGTTAAAATATGATGGTACCCAATAATGACATTTGAGAATGAATGTTAAATCATCATAGAGAGTAACAGAATTTAAGGATCTCAGATTTAGCCAATATATTGAAGTATTTATTTATTTGAAGACAGTATGTACCCTAATGCATATAATTTTGAATTAGACAAGATCTTTTAGGCCGCAATTAGCTTAATTGCACATCATTACAAATGAGCTACAGTCTGTAGCAATCGTGTGACTGATTGTCTGGTTGTCCACTGGACTATCCAAATCTCTTTTCAAAGGACAAAATTTGTGACCACCTTTTTAAAAATTGTTTTTTACATTTCTCTTTGTAGAGGCAGACATTCTTAAAGGAAGATACCACTCAAAACTATCTTTTGTTGTTTGTTTCCTTAGTCCACTATTGATACAGTCCCAAAATGTTTTACATGTCAGCAATCAAAACGCATCATACTGTGAGACTTTCTGTATGTTTTAAATTCTATATCTTGAAAACTTGATTGCTGACATGCAAAACATTTTGGGACTGCATCAACAGTGGACTAATGAAATGGTATTTTCCTTAAACTCTCCTGCCATCTTTTCTGTCTGGCTGTGAGGTTTTAGTAAGGCTTTGGTTTAGTCACATCAAAGCCAATTCCGTTTAGATGAAGGGTATACAAGCAAAGACAAAGAACAAAGACAGCAATGACTTAAACAGTTGAGTTAAAGGGAAGAATTAAATTGAGTTTTTGGTGGAGCATGTCAAGATTTACAGTGCCTCACAAAAGTATTCCTGTACACTACACCCAGTAACTATAGAAAGTCTACATCCCCATTGGATTTCTTTACATTTATTGTTACAAAGTGGGATTAAAGTGTATTTAGATTGTCATATCTACACAAAATACACTAATGTCAAAGTGGAAGAAAAATTCTAACATTTTCTAAAGATTAATCCAAATTGAATAAATATAATATAGTCGTTGCATAAGTATTCAGCTCCTTGAGTCCATACATGTTAGAAACACCTTTGGCAGCAATTACAGCTGTGAGTCTTCTTGGGTAAGTCTCTAAGAGCTTTGCACACCTGGATTGTGCAATATTTGCCAATTATACAACGGGCGGGTCTAATCCTGAATGCTGACTGGTTAAAACCGCATTCCAGCAGGTGACTATTCCACAAGTTACCACTGGTTCAATTTATGACGTCAAAATGCCTATTTACTCTGTTCCATCTGACTGCGCAATCCACTGTCTCATTAACCCAGCAAAGCAATTAATAAACTTGATTTCCAATCTTAAAAGCATCTAGACATTATCTCATATTTCTTTTAGACTAACATTTAGTTTTCAACAGCAGAGATTTGTATAAACCTTGCCATCTGTCTCTCCGACATTTGCAACATTGTTTCAATATTCAAATTCCATCTCCAGCTGTCGCATAGTAATGAATATGTCGAGAGTTGGGATGAGACAGACAGGCAGGCAGCTTTTCTCAGCCAGTCAAAATCATGAATCAGCATCATTTTTATGGGTATATACAAAGAAATATCAATAGAAAATAGATAAAACAAAACAAAGCAGCTAGTTTGCAGCCTTTCCAGTTTCCGTTTGAAGTGATTGTGTTAGCTGTGTTGTTGGCTAGCTCCTCTGAACAACACTGTCCTGACCATAGAGCACATTTTCTATGCCAGGTGAAATCGCGCATCATTAGCTCATTGTTATGTGTGTATCTAAATAAATGTCACTAGAAAACAGCTTAAACAAATGCAAATGCAACTACTTTGTTGTTATTCTGGCTGCACTATTTGATATGACTGTAAGTTAGCAATAGTTGGCTAGCTAGCAAGCAAGGGATAAGAACGTTGCCAGCCAGTATGGCAATAAAACATTTAGAACGAATAACTGGGTCGCGCCCATAGATACAGAACAAAACGACTTAACAACTGGGTCGCGTCTCTGGCAACTGTACCGATAGACCGAATGACCAGCCGGCTTGGGTAGCAACCCTAGATTTGTGTCGGGACTATATCGTGTGGAATGGATGAAATAGCATAAATAAATTCATCAAAATAACGTTTTTAATTTAAATATGTAAATCATTATTTTGGTAACAATTGTTGAACAAAATATACTAAATGGCATATTAAAGTTGCAGAGTGGGATCTCTACTACTTTTAGAGTTATTGTCCAATTTGTAAGTATTACCAAAAAAGTGAATGTAAAAATGGACTCAATATGGTCACCCTCTGCTGGTGATTTGCAGGATGTACAGTCGTGGCCAAAAGATTTGAGAATGACACAAGTATTGGTCTCCACAAAGATTGCTGCTTCAGTGTTCTTAGATCTTTATGTCAGTAGTTACTACTATACACTGAAGTATAATTACAAGTATTCCATAAGTATCAAAGGCTTTCATTGATAATGACACTCAGTTTATGCAAAGAGTCAATATTTGCAGTGTTGACCCTTCTTTTTCAAGACCTCTGCAATCCGCCCTGGCATGCTGTCAATTAACTTCTGGGCGACATCCTGACTGATGGCAGGCCATTCTTGCATAATCAATGCTTGGAGTTTGTCAGAAGTTGTGGGTTTTTGTTTGTCCACTCGCCTCTTGAGGATCGACCACAAGTTCTCAATGGGATTAAGGTCTGGGGAGTTTCCTGGCCATGGACCCAAAATGTCGATGTTTTGTTCCCCGAGACACTTAGTTATCACTTTTGCCTTATGGCAAGGTGCTCCATCATGCTGGAAAAGGCATTGGTCGTCACCAAACTGTTCTTGGATGGTTGTGAGAAGTTGCTCTCGGAGGATGTGTTGGTACCATTCTTTATTCATGGCTGTGTTCTTAGGCAAAATTGTGAGTGAGCCCACTCCCTTGGCTGAGAAGCAACCCCACACATGAATGGTCTGAGGATGCTTTACCGTTGGCATGACACAGGACTGATGGTAGCGCTCACCTTGTCTTCTCCGGACAAGGTGTTTTCCGGATGGCCCAAACAATCGGAAATTGGATTCATCAGAGAAAATGACTCTACCCCAGTCCTCAGCAGTCCAATCCATGTACCCTTTGCAGAATATCAGTCTGTCCCTGATGTTTTTCCTGGAGAGAAGTGGCGTCTTTGCTGCCCTTCTTGACACCAGGCCATCCTCCAAAAGTCTTCACCTCACTATGCGTGCAGATGCACTCACATCTGCCTGCTGCCATTCCTGAGCAAGCTCTGCACTGGTGGTGCCCCGATCCCGCAGCTGAATCAACTTTAGGAGACAGTCCTGGCGCTTGCTGGACTTTCTTGGGCGCCCTGACGCCTTCTTCACAACAAATGAACCTCATCTCCTTGAAGTTCTTGATGATCCGATAAATGGTTGATTTAGGTGCAATCTTACCAGCAGCAATATCCTTGCCTGTGAAGCCCTTTTTGTGCAAAGCAATGATGACGGCACGTGTTTCCTTGAAGGTAACCATGGTTGACAGAGGAAGAACAATGATTTCAAGCACCACCCTCCTTTTAAAGCTTCCAGTCTGTTATTCTGACTCAATCAGCATGACAGAGTGATCTCCAGCCTTGTCCTCGTCAACACTCTCACCTGTGTTAACGAGACAATCACTGACATGATGGCAGCTGGTCCTTTTGTGGCAGGGCTGAAATGCAGTGGAAATGTTTTTTTGGGATTAAGTTCATTTTCATGGCAAAGAGGGACTTTGCAATTAATTGCAATTCATCTGATCACTCTTCATGACATTCTGGAGTATATGCAAATTGCCATCATCAACACTGAGGCAGCAAACTTTGTGGAGACCAATACTTGTGTCATTCTCAAAACCTTTGGCCACGACTGTATAACGATACAACTGAAAGGAGGGCTGTGATTGGTTACATTGCCTACTATGCCAATTTCTCTGTATAACATGGGACATAACTTTAAAGAGTAAATTTAATAAAAAACAAATATTTCTCATTGAAAACCAAATGGTTTTAGTCTTAGTTATAGTTTAGTTATAATAGTTATAATTCTGGTCTTCATTTTGACTGTTCATTGCAAAAGTTATATATTTGGGTATTTTTGTTGTAAATCTAGCTCTTTGCCCCTAGCGGTTCAACTCTACCAAATTTAATAGTGAAGTAGTCATCTCAAGGGAGGGGTTCAGTATGAAATACACTGCCTTCTTGATGTGCTAGGTGGTACCACCTCAAGACTTTCTATAAAAGCAGGTGACCGTGTGCCTTATTTGGCAATGGTCTTGGTAAGTGGAGTGTGCATTCGGAAAGTATTCAGACCCCTTGACTTTTTCCACATTTTCTTACGTTACAGCTTTATTCTAAAATGGATTCAACAGTTTTTTTCCCTCATCAATCTACACACAATATTTTTTTTTTTTTGCAAATGTATTAAAATTAAAAAACTGAAATATCACATTTACATATGTATTCAGACCCTTTACTCAGTACTTTGTTGCACATTTGTCAGCGATTACAGCGTTCTTGGGTATGACACTACAATCATGGCACACCTGTATTTGGGGAGTTTCTCCTATTCTTCTCTGCAGATCCTCTCAAGCTCTGTCAGAGATGTTCGATCAAGTTCAAGTCCGGGCTCTGGCTGAGCCACTCGAGGACATTCAGAGACTTGTCCCGAAGCCACTCCTACATTGTCTTGGCAGTGTGCTTAGGGTTGTTGTCCTGTTGGAAGGTGAACCTTCGCCCCGGTCTGAGGTCCGCTCTGGAGCAGGTTTTCATCAAGGATCTCTCTCTACTTTGATCCATTAATCTTTCCCTCGATCCTGACTAGTCTCCCAGTCCCTGCCGCTGAAAAACAACCCCACAGCATGATGCTGCCACCACCATGATTCACCGTAGGGATGGTGCCAGGTTTCCTCCAGACGTGACATTCAGACCAAAGAGTTCAATCTTGGTTTCATCAGATCAGAGAATCTTGTTTCTCATGGTCTGAGAGTCCTTTAGGTGCCTTTTGGCAAACTCCAGGCTGTCATGTGCCTTTTACTGAGGAGAGGCTTCCGTCTGGCCACTCTACAATAAAGGTCTGATTGGTGGTGTGCTGGAGAGATAGTTGTTCTTCTGGAAAGTTCTCCCATCTCCAAGGAGGAACTCTGAAGCTTTGTCAGAGTGACCATCGGTTTCCCCTTCCTTACCAAGGCCTTTCTTCCCCGATTGCTCAGTTTGGCCTGTCGGCAAGCTCTATTTAAATTAAATGTTATTGGTAACATACACATATTTAGCAGATGTTATTGTGGGTGTAGTGAAATGCTCTATGAAGAGTTGTGGTGGTTCTTAACTTCTTCCATTTAAGAATGATGGAGGCCACTGTGTTCTTGGGGACCTTCAATGCTGCAGAAATATTTTGGTATCCTTCCCCAGATCTGTTCCTCGACACAATCCTGTCTCTGAGCTCTACAGACAATTCCTTCGACTTCATGGCTTGGTTTTTGCTCTGACATGCACTGTCAACTGTGGGACCTTATATAGACCGGTGTGTGCCTTTCCAAATCATGTGCAATCAATTGAATTTACCACAAGTTGTAGAAACATCTGATGGATGATCAATGGAAACAGGATGCACCTCTGCTCAGTTTCGAGTCTCATAGCAGAGGGTTTTCGCTTTGTCATTATGGGCTATTGTGTGTAGATTGATGAGGAAAATGTTTTATTTAAACAATTTTAGAATAAGGCTGTAACGTAACAAAATGTGAAAAAAGTCAAGGGGTCTGAATACTTTCCGAATGCACTGTACTTTGTATGATGCTTCCTTGACTAAACTACTGACGTTACACAAAATTCAAAAGGCAGTATGGCACATTTCCGCATATTACCAAATGCAATGTTTTTGCTTACCAATTCATACACATCTATGTGCTTTTACGATAAAAAAACAAAACATGTAGGCTATGAGTATTATACATTTATATTCATAGCTACATCCATCATAACAAGAACTAGATTACAATGGTGGTCATGTCAACATTAAATTATTTTCCCCAACAGCTATGATTAATTGGTAGGCAGATAAAAGAGTTGGCGCATGGTTCAGTCTTGTGAGCCCACATGGGGCAGATATCTTTTTTTTGTACAATATTCATCCCGTACTCACACACTTCTAATTCTGAAAAGTGAAAGCATGCCTGTTAAAGGGTCCGCCCGGTAGTAGTTGTAGATTTTCATACAGTACCCAAGACCAATCTGTGAGTTAATTTTAGCATTGGAAAAAGAGTTACTGCGTAAATACAGTTGGATTGAATTGAGCCCCTCCACATCTCAACCAAAAAAATGTGTGATTCTAATTTACACCGCAAATGGCAGTAGATATCAGGACCTCGGCTCCTTACCACTATGAGCTAACTGTCCAGAGCCGTATTTGCTCGCCATGCACATAATTTTATTATCAGACCATGCCAGTGGTCTTCTGGTAAGTATGCTTTAGTCAGAAAGTGTTGGGATCAGGTATAACTGCTTACCCAACCCCAACATTTATATTTATGAGCAATTTCCCCCACCCACAACTCCTCACCTGAATTCCGTGGGCAAAGGTTGAAATTGGGGTTGAGTGTTACCTTTAAAACTAGCATAGATCCCACTCTTGAAAGTTGATATGCCCATAGTATAGTATATTATGTTCAACAATATATAGAGACATTTCCCAATTTGTTTTTATATATTTTCAATATTCATGCTTATATTTGTGAAGTGCTCTATCAAAATCAGTTGCACGTCGTCCTAGCTAATTTGCATAATTTTTTTTAGAAACAAATATTTTGGTATCGTCTATTTTTGTATTAAAACAGAAGTCACTTGATCAATGTTTACTAGTCAACCCAATTATATATATTGGTACACTCCACTTACCAAGATTGCCAAATAAGGTGCGCTGTCACCTGCTTTTATAGTAAGCCTTGAGGTGGTACCACTCAGCACATCTAGAAGGGAGTATATTTCATACCGAACCCCTCCTTTGAGAAGATGTATGATTTCAATGCTAGAGTTTAACTGCTAGGTGCAAAAAGAGCTAGATTTACCAATAAAATACCAAAATATATCACTTTTGCAACAAACTGTCAAAATGAAGACCAGAATTGATGTGTTTCACTATAATAAGACCTACCTGAGGCCCTCAGAAGAAAAGATTATTGATGCCCATGAGTCTGGGAGGGGATACAAATCCATTTCCAAGCAATTCGAAGTACATCATTCCACTGTCCGACGAAAATTCCAGACCACTGGCAAATTACCTAGGACAGGTCGTCCCACCAAAGTCAGCCCAAGAGCTGACCGAAAGATGCTCATAGAAGTCTCTAAGAACCCCAGGGTAACATCAAGGGATCTACAGGCCTCTCTTGCCACAATCAATGTCGGATTGCATGGGTACTCAGTGAGAAAGAACTTGGCCTACTTGGTAGGTCAGGAAGGAAGAAGCCTCTGCTCTCAAAAAAGCATATCAAGATACAACTGACTTTACCCAGGCGTTGTCTGGATTTGTAACCCCTCCCAGGCATCCATAATATTTATTCTAAGGGCCTCAGGTAGTTATTTTGATCTTTGAATGATGTGTTACCACACACCCATATGGGACCAAACCAGACCAATTTTCTTATCTTTATGAAAGTTTCTCTTATGTTTTCTAATCATTTGCACTTGTTTTGGTACACCTAATTCTAATTTTAGCCATTTTATGTGGTGGTAAAGGTAGGGGTGACCTAACTTTTTCCCCATAAGGAAAAGGCATATTTGTTTATTTTAATTGCATAACATTTTTGTTTGATTTGTTAAAATTGGGTAACCTTTATCTGTCAATATTGTTTAAGTGAAGATTACATATCCATCTGTCCATATATGTAAAAAAAGAAGAAGATAACTTTCCAGGGGGTGTACTTACTTTTTCACATGACTGTAAATCTGAAGTCCGAGGTGTAGAGGGTGAACAGGAAGGGGGACAGGACCGTTCCCTGAGGGGCCCGTGTGTTGTTCACTGCCTGTTCTGACACGCAGCTCTGTAGTCGCACAAATTGTGGCCTGCCAGTCAGGTAGTCCGTAACCCAGGAGACAAGGGTGCTTCCACTTTCATCCTCCTCATCTTTTCACCCAGTAGCAGGGGCTGAATGGTGTTGAAGGCACTGGAGAAGTCAAAAACATAACCCTGACGCTACCTGCAATGTCCAGGTGGGAGTAGGTCCACTCCTAATGGTCCTAGTGGTCGCTGGCTGCTGTTGGACCATAGGCCTGTAGAGTGGGGGAGGTGGACAAGGTTGTGATCCGATCTACTGAGGGGAGGGAGTGCAGTGGAGTTATATGCATCCTTCACATTAGCATATAGCAAGTCCAGAGTTTTATTATTCCTGGTTGGGCACTTCACAAACTGTTTGAACGTGGGCAGCGTTGAAGAGAGAGAGGCATGGTTAAAATCCCCAGAAATGGCCTAGAAAGCACTGGGATTCATTGTCTGTAACCTCGCGATAACAGAGTGAATTACGTCACACGCTGTGTTTGTGTCAGCGGAAGGCAAGATGTAAACAATAACAGCAATGGCCGCCGTGAATTCCCTCTGCAAATAGTAGGGTCTCAGGCTTTCGGCTAACAGCTCAATGTCCGGGCTACAAAACTGTTCCTTAACAGTAATATGGCTCGTATTACACCATCTGTCGTTAACTAATAAAGCCAGCACTCCTCCCTTAAGCTTACCGGAAGAAGCACTATCCCTGTCCACTCTTAATGGTCTGGAAACCGCCGATAGTGACGTTCCCTGCAGCAGAATATGTCCAAATAAAATGTTTTTACCACGCTGCTTGACGCACCACACCTCCGTTTCGTCCACAAAGCAAAAACCATATCAATGGTACTGGGGCGGACACTGGCGTTGTTTCCTCTAATGCACATTCCACCTTTAATTCACTGTTGAATTAATATGCCTGTTTTCTGTTTCCGTTGCAGTGATGTTTACTCTCACAGAGGTAGCCGCCCTGAATGACATCCAGCCGACCTATCGGATCCTGAAACCATGGTGGGACGTCTTTATGGACTACCTGGGCGTCGTCATGCTGATGCTGGCCATATTTTCTGGAACCATGCAGTTAACCAAAGACCAGGTGGTTTGCCTTCCCATCCTGGAACCAGCTCCAGAGGACCCCAGTGTCTTCACGACACCACAGCCAGCAGAGGGGTCTGGTTCTGGGTCAGGGAGCGGAGAAAGCAGGGTGACGCTAGCCGCGCCCCTAATGATTAAGGATCTACCGGATAGTGTCGTTCATGAGATCCACTTCACACAGTTTGGTGGTGTTGGACAGCAGCATCCGCCAACAGGGATCAGGACAAACCTGGACTTTCAGCAGTATGTTTTTGTCAATCAGATGTGCTACCACGTTGCCCTGCCGTGGTACTCAAAATACTTCCCATACCTTGCTCTCATTCACACCATCGTCCTCATGGTCAGCAGTAACTTTTGGTTCAAATATCCAAAGACTAGTTCAAAAATAGAGCATTTTGTGGGTATTCTGGGGAAGTGTTTTGAGTCTCCTTGGACGACCAAGGCGTTGTCCGAGACGGCATGTGAGGACTCAGAAGAGAATAAGCAAAGGCTCACTGGTGCCCATTCCCTACCAAAACATTTCTCAACTAGCAGTGAAGAGGGAAGTCCTAACCAGTCCACCCCGATGCTGGCTAAATCTGGGGTCAAATTTACTGCTGATAAGCCTGTTATTGAAGTCCCATGCATGACCATACTGGACAAGAAAGATGGAGAGCAGGCCAAGGCCTTGTTTGAAAAGGTTAGGAAGTTCCGTGCTCACGTGGAAGACAGTGATTTGATCTACAAGCTCTACGTTGCGCAAACTGTGATCAAAACCGTGAAGTTCATTTTGATCTTGTGTTACACAATGACGTTTGTTGCTTCAATTGACTTTGACCATGTGTGTGAGCCTGACATAAAACATTTAACTGGATACTCTAAATTCCAATGCACACATAACATGGCATTCATGTTAAGGAAGCTGCTTGTCAGCTATATTTCCCTTGTCTGTATATATGGCCTCATCTGTATATACACTCTCTTCTGGCTGTTTCGACGTCCTCTCAAGGAGTACTCTTTCGAGAAAGTCAGAGAGGAGAGTAGCTTCAGTGACATTCCTGACGTGAAGAACGACTTTGCGTTTCTCTTGCACATGGTCGATCAGTACGACCAGCTGTACTCAAAGCGTTTCGGCGTCTTCCTCTCTGAAGTCAGTGAGAATAAACTGCGCGAGATCAGCTTGAATCACGAGTGGACGTTTGAGAAACTGAGACAGCACGTAACCCGCAACACTCAGGACAAACTGGAGCTCCATCTATTCATGCTGTCAGGTCTGCCAGATGCTGTCTTCGATCTGACCGATCTGGAGATCCTAAAGCTGGAGCTGATTCCAGAGGCCAGGATAACAGCCAAGATCTCCCAGATGATCAACCTTCAGGAGCTTCACTTCTATCACTGTCCTGCCAAAGTCGAGCAGACCGCGTTCAGTTTCCTTCGTGACCACCTCCGGTGTCTTCATGTCAAGTTTACAGACGTAGCTGAAATCCCCACCTGGGTGTACCTGTTGAAAAGTCTGAGGGAGCTGTACTTGGTCGGGAATCTGAATTCTGAAAACAACAAGATGATTGGCTTAGAATCTCTCAGAGACCTGAGGCATCTGAAGATTCTGCATCTAAAAAGCAACTTGACGAAGGTCCCAACCAACATAACAGATCTCTCTCCACATTTGATCAAGCTGGTGGTACACAATGATGGTACTAAACTCCTGGTACTGAACAGTTTGAAAAAAATGATGAACCTAGCTGAACTGGAGCTTCACAACTGTGAACTGGAGAGGATTCCTCATGCTATTTTCAGTTTGACCAACCTGCAGGAGCTGGACCTGAAATCCAACAATATTCGTACCATTGAGGAGGTCATCAGCTTCCAGCACCTCAATAGGCTGATCTGCCTTAAACTGTGGCACAATAAAATCATCACCATTCCATTGTCCATCAGCCATGTCAAAAACCTTGAGTCCCTCTACCTTTCGCACAACAAACTTGAATCCCTTCCCGTACCTTTGTTTAACCTGCTCAAGCTGAGGTATCTGGACGTTAGCCACAATTCCATAGTGGTGATCCCGCTGGAGATCGGCTTCATGCAGAACCTCCAGCACTTTGCCATTACAGGAAACAAGGTGGAGGTGGTACCCAAGCAGCTGTTCAAGTGCACCAAACTGAAGACACTATGTCTGGGACACAACTGTATCTCTGCCCTTCCAGAGAAGATTAGCAATCTGGTGCAGCTAACAAACCTGGAGCTTAAGGGAAACTGTCTGGACCGCCTGCCAGCCCAGCTAGGCCAGTGTCGTCTCCTCCGCAGGAACTGCCTGGTGGTGGAGGACCACCTCTTTGACTCACTCCCCCTAGACGTCAAGGAGAGTATCAATCAGGAAGCCAACGTTCCCTTTGCTAATGGGGTGTGAGTGTGGAAGGACAGTCACTTTGCCCATACAGGAATGAGATTACAAAAATGCGGCCAGCTAGTCAACAGCTAGCTAGTTAATTTTCTTAATTACAGCATGTGAACTAGAATAAAGGTTTTTGCTCAGGGCTGACTCGTCTTGAAAGAACAGATTATGTTTTAAACTTATAGAAAATGGCACTGTGCTAACTAGTTAGGAGAGTTGATTCCAGGTACTGTGGAAAATGCCAGAATGATAGGTTAGTTCCATAGGGATGGGCTGATTCCAGAATAACAGACAAGTTCCAGAATTATGGGCTGGTTCCAGAATGAGGGGCTGGTTCCAGAGTGAGTTAGTTGTAGAATGACAGCAATGTTTGTGTTAGACCACTAAATGATTTGTCAATGTTCTGAGGAAAAGGGATGCTCCTCTTAATGGAACAGAGAATGGTGGTGTTGAATTCATAGATGCCAGGGATACAGTAGCCTCCAGAAATGTGACACCCTTGATAAAGATGAGCAAAAAACGATGTATAAAATCAAGAATACAAATACTGAGCTATATTGTATGCACATATTTTTTGGGTGAAAATTATATTATTTTATACTAATACAATTGCTCAGAGAAGTAGATTTGGTTTAACAAGTAAAACAAAACAAATAAAAAATATATAGTTGTCAGAATTATTGGCAACCCCAAAGATTCTTATTTTACTTTTTTTAATGGATCTTACCGCTATTAGGGCAACAATTACAACTTTTAAAACAACTGGAACAGTAATAAACTTGCCTGGTAGAGAACACAAGTGTATCTTGTTCTCCGCACGCACTGTGAGGAAGATGGTTTCGGGAGGCAAAGAAAAGTACAAGGGAGAATAACAGAACTTGATATCATTTTAGGTTCACCAAGTTCACCAATTAGACGTCATCTCCATGCCAATAGGCTATTTGGAAGGGTTGCCATAAAAAAGCCTTTATGGAGAGCAACCAACAAATGTAAACGCCTGGAGTTTGCTAAACGCCATTGGCACTTACCTGGTTGCCTCTGGCAGGAGGCTGAAACGTGGCTTCAAGTGGATCTTCCAGCAAAACAATGACCCCAAGCACGCATCAAAATTCACAAAGAAATGGTTAATTGACAACAAAATTAGTCACAGACCGAAGGATATCAAGAATATGGAAAAGTTCTGTGTGGAGGAGAGGTCTATGATCCATCCCAATGTGTTCTCCAATCTCATAAAACATTATAGAAAAAGGATAAGTGCCTTTATCCTTGCAAGGGGAGGTTGCACAAAGTACTGAAAACGGGTGGCAATAATTTTTACATATCTTTTTGGGGGGATTTTTCCAATTGTTTTGAATAGACTATACAATATTGCTCAGTATTTGTATTATTTATTTTATACTGTCTTTTCTCCTCATCTTTATTAAGGGTGCCAACAATTCTGAAGGTGACAGTATCAGGGTTTGGCTCAGTTCAGAATTGAATTAAGAATGCCTCATAAATTCCACTTCAATTCTTGAAATGAATTTGAATTGAAGTAGGAAACAGGATAAGAATTGCAATTGGAATTTGAATTAAAGAAAATAGAATTGAATTAAGTGAATTTCAATTAAATTAAAATGCCTCTTTTATTCAATGCTGAACAAAAATATAAACGCAATATGTAACAATGTCAATGATTTTACTGAGTTGTAGGAAATTTGTCAGGTGGATGGATTATCTTGGCAAAGGAGAAATGCTCACTAACGGGGATGTAACTGGAATCTTTTATTTCAGCTAATAAAATATATGGTGTAGTTTATACATGTTATACATAAAACATCAAACATGTTGTTATATACTGTACATGCATATAAAATAATGTTGAAACAATATATCTTCAGGACAAACTCTTAAAATGAATGATCAAGGAAAACAAAACCTGTATGTGAATATTGTAAGTTATCATATTACATTAACCACATGAAATAGCAAATTAAATAGCTGGTGGAAATATAATTGGCTATTCTAAAAACAGTATATGATTTTTTTTTCCAGGGAAAAGTTACAGTATATATTATTTGGTGTCTGGAAGAGTGACCTGTCAGATTCAATGAAACTCATGTTCTATGACTGAGTGGAATTTATTTGAATTGCACTGAATTAAATTCTACTTCCTGTCACTCAAACTTTAATTCTACATCCTGTGGGGTGTGGCTAAATTCAATTTGAATTTCAACTCATGTTGAATGGGAGTCAATTCCAAAATTCTGAATTGAGCCCAACTCTTGACTGTGTATGATCTGATGAGCTTTTATTTTTTGTTATTCTGTATGTTTTATAGCAACATTCTTTACTTTTTACCTTAAACCAGGATGTAGCAGCTTAGGGATTCCTCACGATTTTTTCTTCAATCTTTTTTTCTGTCATTTTTCAGAGTATATTAACTGTAGTTGTGTGAAAGGAACCTCCAAACTTACCGACAAGTGTGACAACCTAGTCAACAAGCATGCCTATGCCCGTACTGTATTGGCTTTGGTAAAACTATACAGGTGTCAGAACCACACGTTATAATCTAAACCAAGGAAGGGTCTATCAACAAGGATAATTATAAAACACTAGTGTATGTGACAACCGCTCTGCATTATTGATGTGCATCTACAATATTTTCTTGGCTGCTCACGTAATCACATTGTGCATGTGTATGTTTACTATTCTATCCTTTTACTCATAAATGTATCAGTAAAGTATTTAACTCTTTCAACAGACATTTTCAACACGTCCGTTCGCCTATGACGCATTCAGAATTAAATATACCAGAGGTTCCTCTGTTATCTGTTTTACTCTATGTCCCTAGCAATTTCACAATATGTTTGACGCATTTTCATCTTCACTGGTATGGTTGTAGGCTACCAGAGCATGTGATACAGGCCATGCCAGGTCAGTTTGAATTGTTTTGCACCTTTCAATCAGTCAGAAGTATCATATTCCTGTCTTCCATTGGTGGCACACATTTACTTTTTTTTGTTATATATATAATCTTTTCCATTCATTTGGGATTCAGACCTGTAGATGATCCACACAACAGATGCTGTTGAATATCGATTCACCTCAACCCGAGACCACTTTTGTGTTGCGTGGAATCTGACAACCTTTGATTTTTGGATAAACTTTATCTTTAATTTGAATGACAGTGACAAATGCTACCATTTGTTCAATCTCAAACAGTTAAAAGATTATGAATGTTATGGTATGACAATTGTAACTCAATAAAGGAGTTTACTTGCACAGTAAACCAATTGTGTCACGTCTTGCATGGATTTGATGACGTTCATGGGGTCATCGGTAGTAGATTGCACTTGCAAGGTATAGATTTTTAAACCCCAAAATCAAAGTGTTTATTCTCAAAAAATATCACAATGTGGACCATCAAAAGATTAGAATGATAAAATAAAATCATTCACATATTTGATGCATTATTGAAAAACTGCAATACATTGAGTGTTAATATAGCACATAAATATATGGCATTATTCCCATTTCCAGATTATGACTATTTTCTCTCCATTATTGTGTTTAGAAAATTGTTTGAGAAAAATGTGTGTTTCTTATTTTATATTAGTTTGTATATACATTTGTAGAACATGTTTTACCAATGTATTGCTATTTAAAGTAATGAGAAGAATGTGTGGAGAGACTGTCTAACCAAAAGATTACTATGAGGGATGTGATTCACTGTTGAAATGCGCCCTCACCACCATCTCTATTCAAAGCATGATATCGGACTGATAATGCTTGACAATCAATACATTGTGTGCGTGTGTGGCAGGGAATTATTACTTCAATTCCAATATAAAAATAATATGCATTGTTTTGTAAACAACATCAATATTAAGGGAGTCTCATATGAAGCCGTTTTTCTTTTGTTTTTCTTTAGTACCGTATAACGTGAGTTTTTTTTTTTTTAAAGGACTGTTTACGCCGTTTCAAAATAACAAGAACATGATTTTTGTTTTGGATTATTCTTTTTTTACATTTGAATAGAATATTTTGTCTTTTAACCGTCTGATATTCTAACATTTCTCTTCTATATCTACTAAACTAACACACGCTAAATCTGAGTCGATTTATACTACCACCAAAATTACATTGAGATACAATAAAAAGTCTACACCCCCCCCCTTGGATTTCTTCACATTTGATTGTGTTACATTTTATTGTGTTACACACAAAATACACTAATGTCAAAGAGAAAGAAAAATTCTAACATTTTAAGATGTATTAAATATAAAACGCTAATGAGTCAATAGATGTTAGAAACACCTTTGGCCACAATCACATCTATGAGTCTTATTGGGTAATTCTCATCAGAGCTTTGCACACCTAGATTGTGCAATATTTGCTCATTATTCGTTTCAAAATTCAAGCTCTGTCAAGGTGTTGGGGACCACGGCAACACAGCCATTTTCAAGTTTTGCCATAGATTTTCAACAGATCAATACTGTCAATGCTGTAACTTGGCCACTCAGAAACATTCAATGTCTTCTTGTCTTCTTCAACTGTACATTGTGTAATCTTGTTATTATACAAACCACATTGTTTACCTTACGGTGATTGATGCCATTAGGATGGTTGACAACAGTGATCCCAGCAGCACTTTCAAACCACTTCCTTGGTTACCTGTACATTTAATTTTCAAATCATATGTTACAAGCAGGTTATTTTTTTTAATGAACAATAAAGACAATGATATCCATTTTGGGCCTGTTTTATCTTTGACAGTTACCAATATAACTTTGTTTAAATGTTGTTCTCAGATGTACTCTTTAGGGCCATGTTCAGTACGAAAACGTTCTTAAACGTTGCAAATCGAAATACCACGAATAGAGCCGTATGTCCTTATACTACACAGGGGCCACTGATTGGCCACCCCGGGTGCAACCCCAAAATTTCATTTGCTACTGGCAGTTTGATGCTGATTGACATCTCATTTCACTTCTTGTTGAAAGAAGCATTTATTTAGCCTAACATTATGTTTACATCTATGCTAGTAATACACCCATATACAATGCAGTGTTGTAAGTTACAGTATACAAATGTTTAGCTAATGTGGGGTAACCAGAAGGCTACAGCTGTCAGTGTTCAGCAAGATAACATTCAGCAATTTGAAATCCATTAACTCAGTTAGATTTTCGTACTTGAAACTCAAAACAAACAATTGTTATTATCAATCTGTTAACATTACTCAAAAGATTACCACAATTTGCAGATAGCCTGTATGCTATCGTAAAGGTGTAAGAAATTATAGCTAGCTAAGTTACTTACTGCAGAGTAGGGATAGCCATGATCTAACTAGTAACTTAGGATGGTAGTTGATTTTAAGGTACAGTTATGATAAATGGGGATTTGTAATTAATATTGAGATTGGACTAAAATGTGGGTAATTGGATGCTTAGATGTAACCAAAGACTGTCTTATTTTTGTATAGGGTCAGTTAAACATAAAAAGAAAGGGAGAAATATCAGACTTATTTTTAAAGAAGCACAAACAGGCAGATCAGGTTCAAACAGACCCCAGCGCTTGCATCAACACCGGACCCCAGAGCAGCTCCCTACCTGAGGCTAGTCAGAGTCAGTGTGGTCAGACTTCACAAGGACCCAGTCTACCACCACCAGGTCAGAGCATCTACCAGGCAGTCAGTCACAAGGACCCAGTCTACCACCACCAGGTCAGAGCATCTACCAGGCAGTCAGTCACAAGGACCCAGTCTACCACCACCAGGTCAGAGCATCTACCAGGCATCTATCAGTCACAAGGACCCAGTCTACCACCACCAGGTCAGTCACATGCCCAGTTCAGAATTTAAGTTTAGCTTCAGCTTGTATTAGATGATTTTGTCAGATTAAGCCTCACTTTAAAATGTTGGTTGTTGATTCATGTGTGTGCTTGTTTTGATGGCTGTGGCATTTTTATTGTGATTATACACTAATGGTTCTTGTGTTATTTTAATGTAATAGATGTATCAAAGGATGACACAGAGACCTCTGGCTCTGAGCAAGACAGTGAGCCAGAGCTGCCAGGAGATGTCATCGAGCCCCTCCTAACTGTATCAAGCACCAGATATGCTGTTCCTGTGAGGGCTTGGTTGTGGTAAGGCCTCTTACTCCCACCTAGGGGAGGAGAGAGGCACACAATCAAGTCCTCACACCCTAACTAGGGAGATTATGATCCCCAATCAGAGACAGCTGTCTAGCGTTGTCTCTGATTGGGGATAGTATTTAGGCTCCACACAAATCCACCTGTGTGTGGATCATTGTTTGTTTCGGTTTGTCTGCATGTGGCAGAACTCAGAGAAGTCACTTTGCTTTGTTAGTGTAGTGTTTATTTTAGTCATCTCCTTTTGTTATTTTGTGCTTCGGGAGCACATCTCACATAATAAATAAGGAATGACGCTCCACCAACGCTCCGTGTATCGTCCCATATATTCGCAGTGTGACAGTTCCAAAAGGACCCAATGGTAGGCCAGGCCTGTACTTTAAACTACACATTTTAGTTAGCAGCTGTTACTATCTAATCTTGTGGATCCTTTAATTATACATTTCTATAGAGTTATGACACATTATTTAACGTGTATTTCAGACATTTCAAGATCCAGAGAAGAGAATCCTGTACAACCGCGTTTGAAAAAATTTCCCAGAACTCAGCATGGTACTAGGAAAAGGGCTTTTAACAGCTCCTGGTATAAGGACAATTTATGGCTTGAATATTCTGTAAATCAAGATTTCGCCTGTAGGCATTTCTCTGCCCAATACACCTGATTCTGCCTTCACATCACAGTCAGGTTTTTGTATCTTGAAAAAATGTGCTTTTTAAGCTCCAATTGAAGGCAGAGCAGAGTATGCTTGGAATCAGCATAAAATGGCTATTAACAGCAACTCATCAATGTTAGGTGTCATAAATGAGGACCGGAAAAAGAAAGTGGAGGAAAACTGTACTTACATTAAAACAATTGTAGATGTGCTCCTATTAACTGCCACTCAAAATATAGTGCAGCGAGGTCATCGAGAGTCTAATGACTCTCACAAGGGTCATTTTTTGACAATCTTAGAAGAAATAGCAAAGCATGACCCTCTCATAGAGAAAAGGATGAATGCGTGTGGCAATGCAAATACACAAGCCACCAAATCCAGAACAAAGTTTGAGGGCTTAGCTGAGATGGTACAAAGTGAAATAATAAGAGAAGTAAAATAAAGTTTTGTTTTTAGTGTAATTTCAGATGTAACCAAAGATTTAAAATAACAAGTCTTTAGTTGTGAGGTACTATTACAACGGGGCCATCCACAAAAACTTTTTACAAATTCAGTCAGCTGAAAGCTTAGATGCAGCAGGTCTCACAAAAATGATAATTGATTGCCTTGAAAAACATGGTCTGGACTACAGAAATAATCTTGTGGGGCAAGGCTATGACGTTGCATCCGTCATGAGCGGAAAGCATTCTGGTGTCTGCCTGGATTAAAAACAGTGCAAGATTTGCATTTTATGTGCACTGTAATGCACATTGTTTGAATTTGGTTCTTGTCGATGCTGTAAAATCAGTGCTTAAGGCAGTTCACTTTTTTGCTCTCCTGCAGAAACTTTATAACTTTGTATCTGGCTCGTACGTTCATCTCAAGTGGCTTGCAGTTCAGAAAGAGATGTATCCACAGCAGCAGCCAAGGGAACTACAGAGACTTACAGATGTAAGGTGGGCATGTAGATACATGGCATGCCGTAATCTGAGGGAAAGGCTTCCAACAGTTCTGAGAGTGCTACAGGATATCACACTTGAAAATAGTGGTGATAGTGGAGACAAGGGGCCTTCATTCTCAGATAGATTTACATTTAATAGGGCTTTTGGTTACCTTTTGTAAAGTACTTGGTGATGCCAAATATCTTTTTGACATGCTCCATTCAAGCTCTCTTGACCTAGCAAGGGCTGTGGATCTAGTAGGTGCCCTTACAGACACATTACAGGACTACAGAAGTGAGAGTTACTTTGGAGAACTATGGAAAGAGGTTGCAGAGCACTGCAAAATAAGTGTACAAACAGTGTGTCAAAGACAGCCTAAAACAAGCTTAAGATTTCATGACTCATCGATGATGAGCACTATAGGAAAGAAAAATAGTGACCAAAGTGATGGTGAGAGCTTCCAAAGAGCTATCTTTTATCAGGTGCTTGACAGTCTCATAGCTGAGCTACAGAGGCGTTTTTCAAAGAATGCGAGATAACGCAAGTGGTCCCGTCTCTCAACCCAAAGAGTACAACATTCTTGAATGAGGAGCCTCTGTTTGCTTTTGCTCAGACCTTTGAGTCAGATTTCGAGGACCTCAAACAGGAGGTTCAAGAAACCAAGCTGCTTCTTGATAGGGGAGAGAAAAGTGGAAGGGGCAGACCGTCTGCTCTCCTTGACTTTGTTGTGTTTCTAGAACCTTATAAAAAGGTCTTCCATGAGCTATTTCGACTTTGTAAGATTTCTGTTGTTACACCAGTCAGCAGTGTTTCTTGCGAGAGAAGCTTCTCAGCTTTAAAACTGATTAAAACCCACCTTAGGACAACAATGGTTGATGACAGGTTAAGTCACCTTGAAATTCTCAGTATTGGGTCAAGGAGGGCACGCTCCCTCAACATGCATGTGTTTGTGAAACATTTTGCCAGTTCTCACCAGAACCGCAGAATGATGCTGTTTTAAATCTACCTAGGATAATTTGGCAGTCAGGCCTCTGGTCATGATTAAAACCTGCACTGTGTACTAGCTAGAACACTGACATTCTAAAATGATAAATCCAAAGGGTGTCACACAGACTTAATTTGGTCTTGATTATGCCAAATCCAAAACTTTTGTTTGCTATTAGTTAACATAATATATATGAGCATAAATATGATACTATACATTTGTAATTTGTACTTTTGTACTTTTATTTTTCATGTCCATTTCTGCTTGATACCTGGTATGTCAAATTGCAGTGTTTTTTTGTAAATTTACTTTTTTGTAACTAAACTAGGCAATTTATGAAACACACAAATGCTAACTTATCTCCTTGGTGCTTGAGCTTTATTTTCTGAAAATATTTTGGATGTTCAACACTTATAGACCCAGATGATATATCCATGAAAACAGAGTGACCCAAGTCTCTCCAGTTTGTAAGTACAGTACAGTACAGTGTGTGTGTGAGAGAGAGAGAGAGAGAGAAAGACATTGCGCCTTACTGAACACACCCCCTGCTTTCTCTTGGGAACGCAACATATTAATATTCTATTGGTGGCTGTGATGTCACCCGACAGCCTCAGGACCAGATGGTAGGTCTAGTGGTAAACTGTCTTGGAGTGCCATCGTGTGGGAAGATAGCGTTACTATAACTTACTTCCTCATAGATAGGCCTGCTTACATAGCAAAATCACTTTCTAATGAAATTGATCTTACTTCACACTGGCACTACTGCAAGACATTATTTAGATAAAAGTAACATTCCAGATATATTAGCAAATAATGCAGTCAAAGTAGTTGACGTTAAAGTAACTGTCCAGTGTTTCCAGATTTCTCTGAAATATTACCTATAATTACTTACACTATGAGTGAAATAGTTTTCATTCCAACATATGGTAATTAAGTATGTTAAAAGCAGATGTTCTCTGTTGGAATAGTGTGGGTATACCGCAACAATGGTGTGGGCGTATGCCGGTCATAAAAAAAATATCCATGCAAGTAGACCACTGATCGGCCAGCTCATCCTCAGGAGTATAACATCATACTCTGAGGAAATGAGGGGGTTCGATTAATCCTGCCCGGGTAGGCATGTTTTGCATCGGCTGAAAGTTGATTGCATTCTATTTGGAACCAGGTTGCCTGCCGGGCGTGAGCCAGGTGTCCTGTTCAAAGAACCACAGCGAATTTGGCTCAAAATAAAGTGAAGTAATTAAGCATGTGTAGTAATTACTAGGATTCTGGTGTTTTCCCATGCAAAGAGTGTTTTTATCAAGCACAATCTGCCTTCCCAATGAAAAAGATCAAGACGTAGGTTTCTGGACAATGCACCACGCTGCCTTGTTGGCAAAATGACAGAGCGGCGCAGATTACTGTTTGACTTCAGAAAGGCGGTCCGCCCGCCACCGACTGGTGCACGGCTTAGCATAATCAAATCCGCCCAATAGCAAGCATTTTTTAAACAGTGTACTTGAGATACAACTTTGAGGTGGGGTTTTGGAAGTTCTTTCTCCAATTTATGCTTTGGCCACAAATACGATAAAGAACAAGTCAACATTACTTGGGTATGCCTGAGTTAACAGAATGAACTTTTAACACTTAGTTTTCATTGGACAACTAGACATACTGAGGGGTCCCGTCCCGGCACCATGGTTTTGTAGTGGATGCGAGCTTCAACTGGAAGCCAGTGGAATGTACGGAGGAGCGGTGTGCCATGGGAGAACTTTGGAAGGTTGAACTCCAGACGGGCTACGGCATTTTGGATAAGTTACAGGGGTTTGATGGCACAAGTGGGGAGCCCAGCCAGTGGCAGTAGTCCAGACGGGATAAGACAAGTGCCTGGATTAGGACCTACGCCACTTCTTACGTGAGGAAAGGTTGTACTCTATGGATGTTGTAGAGCATGAACGAGTCACTGCTTTGATGTTTGTAAAGAACGGGGTATTGTCCAGGGTCACGCCAAGGTTCTTTGCACTCTGGGACGACGACACCATGGAGTTGTCAACTGTGGTTGAGAGGTCTTAAAGAGGTAAGGCCTTCCCCGGGAGAAATAACAGCTCGGTCTTGTTGAGGTTGGGGGCCGACGTCGAAGCTGAGATATCTGCCAGGCACGCAGAGATGCATGTTGCCATCTGGGTCTCAGAAGGGGGGGAATGAGAATATTAGTTGATACGAGAGACAATGAGAAGATATGACAGAGCCGAGTAACTTGGTGTATAGAGAAAAGAGCGGAGGGCCTAGAACTGAGCCCTGGGGGACACAAATAGTGAGATCATGTGGTGCAGACAGATCCTGTCCACGCCACCTGGTAGGAGCAACCTGCCAAGTAGGATGCAATTCAGGAGTGTGCCGAGCCTGAGACGTCCAGCCCTGAGAGGGTGGAGAGGAGGATCTGATGTGTCACAGTGTCAAAGGCAGCAGATAGATCTAGGAGGATGAGGAGAGAGAGTCAGCTTTGGTAGAGATGGGAGCATCTGTGACAGAGGACAGCAGTCTCAGTTGAGTGACCCATCTTGAAGTCTGACTGGCTAGAGTCAAGAAGATCGTTCTGAGAGAGATAAAAAGAGAGCTGGTCAGAGACAGCACACTCAAGTGTATGGGAAACAAAAGAAAGGGATACTGGTTTGTAGTTTGATAGAGGGGTTGAGTGTTGGTTTCTTGAAGAGGGGAGAGACGCTGGCCATCTTGAAGTAAGAGGACACAGCCAGTGGTCAGGGATGAGTTAATGAGGGAAGTGAGGAATGGGAGATCATCTCCGGAGATCTGGAGGAGGGAAGGGGTCAAGTGGGCAGCTTGTCAGGCAGCTGGACATCACTAGTCGCATGATTTAATCTGGAGAGAGAAGGGGAAAAAGAGGTCAAGGCATAGGGTAGTTCTGTGCGAGTGGGACCAGTAGGCTGAGTGAATGAGGAGTAGATGTCGTTAAGTCGCAGAGAGGGAGGAACATTTTTTTTTCCCAGGTTTGGAAGCAGAGGCTTGGAATTGAGTGATAGAAAGCAGCTTTAGCGGCGGATGCAAAAGAGAAGGTAGAGAGGAGGATGATAGGTCATAGGTCCTCCGGAAGTTTTGTTTTCCTCCATATGCCCGCAGCTGTTCTGTGAGCACGCAGTGAGTCATTTAGCCAAAGAGCAGGAGGGGAGGGTCGAGCCGGCCGGGAGGAAAGGGGACAGTGGGTGTCAAAGGAGGCGAAAAGGGAGGAGAATAGGGTCAAAGAGGCAGAAGACAGGAAGGAGAAGGATTTAGCAGAAGGAAGAGATGATAGAAGAGGAGAGTAGTGGGAGAGAGAGCAAAAGTTGCAATGGCGCTGGGTAGGGGCTGAGTGGTTAGGGTTGGAGGAGAGAGGGGAGCAAAAAATAAATGATAGTAGTGATCAAAAACCTGGAGTGGGGGTTGCAGTGAGATCAGTAGACAAACAGCCTCTAGTAAAGATGGTCAAGTGTGTTGCCTGTCTAGTAGGTGGGAGGGGACTGGGAAAGGGTGATATCAAAAGGAGGGGAAAGAAAGAGGTGGAACAAAATATGTGAAAGTCAGGCGCCAGGAGGTTGAAGTCTCCTTTTACAATGGGTGGTGAGCCAACGGGAAAATAAGCTTAAAGTTTCAAGCTCATTGAGGAACTCTCCAAGGGCACCTGGTGGTGTTCAACAATGTTCAACAATGTTAAGCTTGAGTGGACAAGTGACAGCATGGAATTCACTGTACCACCACCACGATGACTAGATGCTCTCAGACTATGAGAGAAAATGTAGATGAAGAGAGAGCAGCTGGAGTAGCAGTGTTCTCTGGGGTAATTAATGTCTCCATCAGGGCCAAAAAATGTAGGGACTAAAAGGCGGTCAGCCTTCTTGACCACAGATTGGCAGTCCCAAACCCTGCCGGAGACTAGGAAGTCCACGAGTTGTGCGCACTGGTTACACTAGATTAGAATGGTTGCAACTACGGGGTGGGAAGCGTCTGTAAATCCTAGAGGGAGAGAAGCAAACAGGGATAGAAATCATACACATACTTCACAAAGAGCAAAATGAGATCATCTGACAATAACTAGGTAAGATACTCAAGCGATGTGCAGCCTTCCTCGAATAACTCTGCAGAACATCTTTGCTTCTGCGACGAGGCTGCCGCTGACACGGCCACTGCTGAAGAACTAGGGGAGACTGAAGTACTAACACTAATGGCTGATTTCCTAGCAGAGGTGAAGAACACACCTCCCCACACTAATTACTAATTGCCTAGGACAGGTAAGACCACTCTGCCTCCAATACAGGCACTGATAACCAAAACAGCAACAATCACATATTGCTCAGAGGTGTATACTACATATCAGGTTTGAGGAGTTAGCAAGGTAACTTTGGTAAACGCTGACTTCAACTCGAGATAACCAGCCATACCTTTTAGTCAGGTACATTTCTGTGGCAACGTGTCCTCTAAAACTAAACTGCTCCAGTGCAGGTTAACTTGAGGCTAACCACTGAAGCTCAAGTGAGTGTATATAAGTGTCAATGCGGCTGTATGAGGTCGTGGTGGTGGAAGCAGGCGCAGGGAAAAACCGGGTCTTGAATAAACGTGCAAACGCACGATGTTTAATTCTTCTATATCTATTACGTTCCTCCAACCGGAGTACACTAAACACATAACAATCACGGACAAGGACATGGGGGGAGCAGAGGGATATATATAGGACACAGACAATTAGTGATGATGGGAGCCAGGTGTGCGTAAAACAGGACAGACGTAAACAGTGCATGGGATCGGTGGCGGCTAATACGCTGGTGACGTCGACCGCCTGTGGCCGCCCGAACCAGGAGAGGGGCCGACTTCGGCGGAAGTCGTGACAGTACCCCCCCCTTTACGCGCGGCCCCAGCCGCGTGCCGACGTCGGTCTCGGGGACGACCCGGAGGACGAGGAGCAGGGCGATCCGGGTGGAGGCGATGGAACTCCGTTACCAGTGATGGATCCAGGATGTCCTCCACCGGTACCCAGCATCTCTCCTCCGGTCCGTACCCCTCCCACTCCACGAGGTACTGAAGGCCCCTCGCCCGACGTCTTGAGTTCGTGATGGCTCGAACCGCATACGCCGGGGCCCCCTCGATGTCCAGCGGGGGCGGAGGGACCTCCAGAACCTCATTTGCGTGGAGTGGACCAGCCACCACCGGCCTGAGGAGAGACACATGGAACGAGGGGTTAATACGGTAATCGGGGGGGAGCTGTAACCTATAACATACCTCGTTCAATCTCCTCAGGACTTTGAAAGGCCCCACAAACCGCGGCCCCAGCTTCCGGCAGGGCAGGCGGAGGGGCAGGTTTCGGGTCGAGAGCCAGACCCGGTCCCCCGGTGCGAACACCGGGGCCTCACTGCGGTGGCGGTCGGCCCTCGCCTTATGCCGCCTCACGGCTCGTTGCAGGTTCACGTGGGCGGCATTCCATGTCTCCTCCGAGCGCTTAAACCACTCATCCACCGCAGGAGCCTCGGTCTGGCTCGGATGCCACGGTGCCAGGACTGGCTGATAACCCAAAACACATTGGAATGGCGTTAGGTTAGTGGAGGAGTGGCGGAGTGAGTTCTGGGCCATCTCAGCCCAGGGGATGAAAACCGCCCACTCCCCCGGCCGGTCCTGGCAATACGACCTCAGAAACCTGCCCACATCCTGGTTTACTCTCTCCACCTGCCCGTTGCTTTCGGGGTGAAAACCCGAGGTCAGGCTGACCGAGACCCCCAGGCGTTCCATGAATGCTCTCCACACCCTCGACGTGAACTGGGAGCCCCGATCAGACACTATGTCCTCAGGCACCCCGTAGTGCCGGAAGACGTGGGTGAACAGCGCCTCCGCCGTCTGTAGAGCCGTAGGGAGACCGGGCAAAGGCAGGAGGCGACAAGACTTAGAGAACCGATCCACAACAACCAGGATCGTCGTTTTCCCCTGTGACGGTGGAAGATCCGTCACAAAGTCCACCGACAGGTGTGACCACGGTCGCTGTGGAACGGGTAGGGGTTGCAATTTCCCTTTAGGTAGGTGCCTAGGCGTCTTGTACTGAGCGCACACCGAGCAGGAGGAAACATACGCTCTCACGTCCTTAGCTAAGGTGGGCCACCAATATTTCTCACTCAGACAGCGCGCCGTCCGGGCGATCCCAGGATGACCAGAGGAGAGTGAGGTGTGGGCCCATACGATCAGACGGTCGCGGACAACGGACGGAACGTACCTACGCCCAGTTGGACACTGAGTGAGAGTAGGCTCGTGACGCCTCGCTCGCTCGATGTCCGCGTCCAGCTCCCATACAACCGGTGCCACCAAACAGGAGGCAGGGAGGATGGGAGTGGGATCGATGGACCGCTCCTCTGTGTCATACAGCCTGGACAGCGCGTCTGCGTTCTGGGAACCTGGCCGGTACGATAGAGTGAAGTCGAACCGGGTGAAAAACATTGCCCACCTTGCCTGGCGAGGGTTTTGTCTCCTCGCCGCCCTGATGTACTCCAGATTGCGGTGGTCAGTCCAGATGAGAAAAGGGTGTTTAGCCCCCTCAAGCCAATGTCTCCAAGCCTTCAGGGCGCTCACGACAGCCAACAGCTCCCTGTCCCCCACGTCATAGTTTCGCTCCGCCGAGCTGAGCTTCTTCGAAAAAAAGGCACAGGGGCGGAGTTTAGGTGGCGTACCCGAGCGCTGAGACAGCACAGCTCCTATCCCAGCCTCGGACGCGTCAACCTCAACTATGAAGGACCGAGAGGGGTCCGGATGAGCCAGCACGGGGGCCGAGGTAAACATATCAGTATGTCGTCGATATACACCACTACACCCCGCCCGAGCAGGTCCCTGAAGATCTCGTCTACAAAGGATTGAAAGACTGCTGGAGCATTTTTCAACCCGTACGGCATGACGAGGTACTCGTAGTGCCCTGAGGTGGTACTAAATGCTGTTTTCCACTCGTCTCCCTCTCGGATACGCACAAGGTTGTAAGCGCTCCTGAGATCCAATTTTGTGAAAAAACGCGCCCCGTGCATTGACTCGATCGCACTGGCTATGAGAGGCAGCGGGTAGCTGTACCTCACAGTGATCTGATTGATCCCTCTATAGTCAATACACGGGCGCAGACCTCCCTCCTTTTTCTTCACAAAAAAGAAACTCGAGGAGGCAGGTGAAGTGGAGGGCCGAATGTATCCCTGCCCCAGAGATTCAGAGACATATGTCTCCATAGCCTCCGTCTCCTCCTGTGACAGAGGATACACGTGACTCCGAGGAAGTGTAGCGTCTACCAGGAGGTTTATCGCACAATCCCCTCGTCGATGGGGTGGTAATTGAGTCGCCTTCCTTTTACAGAAGGCGAGAGCCAAATCGGCATATTCTGAGGGGATATGCACTGTGGATACCTGGTCTGGACTCTCCACCGTCGTCGCACCGACGGAAACACCCACACACCTACCCGAGCACCCTCGGGACCACCCCTTCAGAGCCCTCTGTTGCCACGAAATATTGGGGTCATGATAGGCTAACCAGGGTATGCCCAGCACCACGGGAAACGCAGGAGAATCAATGAGGAAGAGACTAATACGCTCCTCATGACCCCCCTGCGTCACCATTCTTAGTGGGGCTGTGGCCTCCCCAATTAGCCCTGACCCCAAAGGACGACTATCTAGGGCATGCACTGGGAAAGGCACATTTAAAGACACAATAGGAATCCCTAACCTATGGGCAAACGCCCTGTCAATAAAGTTCCCAGCTGCGCCCGAGTCTACTAGTGCCTTATGCTGGGAATGCGGGGAACACTCAGGAAACATGATTAATACAAACATGTGTGCAACAGGGAGCTCTGAGTGAGTTTGGTGCTGACTCACCTTGGAAGACTCAAGGGTGCTCTGCTTGCCGCCTCGACTCCCTGAGGGGACTCCCCAACACTGGCCAGCCGTGTGTCCTCGGCGACCACAGCTGGTGCAGGAGCTGACCCCTCCCCCGGCCCCCCTGAGCGCGGCACCTCCCAGCTCCATGGGTGTCGGAGAGGGGAGGCTGGGGGATGGTAGCAACGGGCCCTGATCAGGACGTCCGCGGGTAGCCAGCAGGTTGTCCAGACGGATGGACATGTCCACCAACTGATCCAGATTGAGGGTGGTGTCCCTACATGCCAGCTCCCGACGAACGTCCTCCCGTAGACTGCATCTGTAATGGTCGATCAGGGCCCTGTCGTTCCATCCCGAGCTCGCTGCCAGGGTCCGGAATTCCAACGCGAACTCCTGCGCGCTCCTGGTCCCCTGCCGGAGATGGAAGAGACGTTCACCCGCCGATCTCCCCTCAGGCGGATGATCGAAAACCGCCCGAAAACGGCGAGTGAACTCCCCGTAGTGGTCCAACACCGCGTCGTTCTCAACCCAAATGGCGTTGGCCCACTCCAGGGCTTTCCCAGCCAGGCAGGAGACGAGAGCAGACACGCTCTCGCGTCCCGATGGAGCCGGGTGGACGGTTGCCAGGTAGAGCTCCAACTGGAGCAGGAACCCCTGGCACCCGGCAGACCTCCCATTATACTCCCTTGGGAGCGAGAGCCGAATCCCACTGGGACCAGGTGTAGGAGGGAGAACTCGTGGGGGAGATGGTGGGAGTGGTGGAGAGATAGGTAGCCCTCCTCGCTCCAATCGCTCCATGGTCAGCAGCACACGATCCATGGCTGTGCCTAGTTGCTCTAGCATTGTCTCGTGCTGCTGCATTCTCTCCTCAACCTGGAGAGGAGGGCTGGGTTCACCTGCTGCTTCCATATTATAATCTGGTCCGTGATTCTGTCAATGCGGCTGTATGAGGTCGTGGTGGTGGAAGCAGGCGCAGGGAAAAACCGGGTCTTGAATAAACGTGCAAACGCACGATGTTTAATTCTTCTATATCTATTACGTTCCTCCAACCGGAGTACACTAAACACATAACAATCACGGACAAGGACATGGGGGGAGCAGAGGGATATATATAGGACACAGACAATTAGTGGGATGGGAGCCAGGTGTGCGTAAAACAGGACAGACGTAAACAGTGCATGGGATCGGTGGCGGCTAATACGCTGGTGACGTCGACCGCCTGTGGCCGCCCGAACCAGGAGAGGGGCCGACTTCGGCGGAAGTCGTGACAATAAGCTACTTCCCGACCAATCAGATGCACTCTCAAACATGGCATGTCCTTTTTTGGACGAGAACCCAGTGGATATCGGCGCTCTGAATGTAAGAGGAACTTTGCGCTCAGCAAGAGTTTTTAGAGATAAAAACATAATCCTTTGTTGTTTTCAGATATTTTCCTTTATGAGTATTTTTGTATACTTATTCTGGCTGTTAGATCCAACCCCATTCACAGAAGAGGCTTGTTGTCCACAATGCAATGTTTGCATGTTTTTTTATTAATTTTTAATTTTATTTAACCTTTATTTAACTAGACTAGTCAGTTAAGAACAAATTCTGTACAGGAATGTGCATGTGGCACGTTCCTGTACAGCGTTGGAGATGCAGACATTTTAAGCAAGCATATGGCTTATTTCTATAATCATTCTATTTAATGATGTTAGGTCAAGTCCAAGCATGCACTGATAGACATGTGCCTTGACCAGTGATAATTAAATGTATAAGTTAATTACACTGTGTACAGTTAAACAGTAGGAGAGCAGGTTACAACGAAAATGGTAGTATTTATTTTATTGTGTCTCATCAAATACAGTATGGTGTCATGAGGAATGGCTTCATGTGCAATTGGCTCACACAATTTTTTACATCCGTTTCTTCCCATCCTTATACTTATGATATTTTCAGATCTGTCACCATCAGGGCCTTGTCACCAACAATGAGGCGAAGTGGCCTGGCTCGGTGCACGACTTGTGCATCTTTAGAGAGTGATGACAAGATTGACCTACGTGTTACATTATTTCTAGCTGGTCATCAGCAACTGTTGATAACCTGTAAAATGTAATGGGCCTGAACTATCTGTATTTTAATGTAGGTCAGTTCATTGGGCTGCTTGTTGGAGACAGTGGCTATGCATGTCAGTGATACCTCATGACACCCTATCCAAATCCAGACCCTGGGCCACAGAATCGGTTCAACGTGACCCTGACACTCCCTAGGGTCAAAATCTAGAACACCTTCGGCATCCTCAAGTCTTACTGTAACTGCCTCTGTAGGCTTCAGGTGTCCCCTGACCGAGCATGCGACAACAGTTGCATGTGTAGTGCTGCACAACATTGCAACCATCTGAAAAGAGAGAACCCCTAGTGAAGATTCACCTCCTCCTGATGCTGCTGAACACATCCGCGATGGCAGGGTTGTGAGAGACAGCATAGCAAATAAATTACTTCGTAAGATTGTCTAGCCTATGCTACTGTGGCTCAAGGTAGGTCAGATGTTTTTGGCTCGAGCACCCATAATGGAAAAACAATAAGCAAGCGCTAAAATAATTTAATTCATAAAAAAAAGTAGCTGTTAATATTACAAAATTATTTCAAGAATCATTTTGCTTAGTTTATATTAATGTAGGCTCTGTAAAAACCACTAAAACCATCACAAGTCAAGAGTTAAATCCATTACAAGGAAATCCATTATAATTTTGTTTGGGCAGGTATTAAGAAATATTATGGACCTAAGTTTGGACACACCTACTCATTCCAGGGTTTTCTTTATTTTTACTATTTTCTACATTGTAGAATAATAGTGAAGACATCAAAACTATTAAATAACATATATGGACTCATGTAGTAACCAAAAAAGTGTTAAACAAATCAAAATATATTTTATATTTGAGATTCCTCAAAGTAGCCACCCTTTGCCTTGATGACAGCTTTAAACACTCTTGGCAATCTCTCAACTAGTTTCACGAGGTACTCACCTGGAACATATTTAAATTAACAGGTGTGCCTTGTTAAAAGTTAATTTGTGGAATGTATTTCCTTGTCAATCAGTTGTGTTGTGACAAGGTAGGGGTGTTATACAGAAGATAGCCCTATTTGGTAAAAGACCAAGTATATAGTATGGCACGAACAGCTGAAATAAGCAAAGAGAAACAGTTCATCATTACTTTAAGACATGAATGTCAGTCAATCTGGAAATTGTCCCCAAAAAATGTTGTTTCTTCAAGTGCAGTCGCAAAAAACATCAAGCACTATGATGAAACTGGCTCTCATGAGGACCGCCAGAGTTAACTGCACTTCAGATTGCAGCCCAAATAAATGTAACGGACACTCAATATCAACTTTTCAGAGGAGACTGGGTGAATCAGACCTTCATGGACGAATTGGTGCAAAGAAACCACTATTAAAGGACAAATAAGAAGAAGAGACTTGCTTGGGCCAAGAAACACGAGCAATGGACATTAGACCAGTGGAAATATGTCCTTTGGTCTGATGAGTCCAACTTCCGTGTCTTTGTGAGAAGATGAACGGATGTGCATGTCTCCGCATGTGTAGTTCCCACCGTGAAGCATGGAGGAGGAGGTGTGATGGTGTGGGGGTGCTTTGCTGGTGACACTGTCTGTGATTTATTAAGAATTCAAGACACACTTAACCAGCATGGCTACCACAGCATTCTGCAGCGATACACCATCCTATCTGGTTTGCGCATAGTGGGACTATCATTTGTTTCTCAACAGGACAATGACCAAAACACACCTCCAGGCTGTGTAAGGGCTATTTGACCAAGAAGGAGAGTGATGGTGCTGCATCAGATGACCTGGCCTCCACAATCACCCAACTTCAACGCAATTGAGATGGTATGGGATGAGTTGGGCTGCAGAGTGAAGGAAACGCAGCCAACAAGTGCTCAGCAGAACTCCTTCAAGACTGTTGTAAAAACATTCCTCATGAAGCTGGTTGAGAGAATGCTAAGTGTGCAAAGCTGTCATCAAGGGAAAGGGTGGCTACTTTGAAGAATATCTAATATGAAATACATTTCGATTTGTTTAACACTTTTTTTGGTTAGTACATGATTCCATGTGTTATTTCAGAGTTTTGATATTGCTTGTTAGATATTACTGCACTGTTGGAGCTAGAAACACAAGCATTTCGCTACACTCACAATAACATCTGCTAAACATGTGTATGTGACAATACAATTTGATTTGATTTATTTTAAAATAAGTCTTGGGCCCGCCCCTGACTCAAACAATTGACCAGTCACATGTATTTATGCGGTTTGTTATAATTATTTTTTGAATCAGTTACCCAATCAAGGCAGGGCCCCTCAGTTACCCATGTGGGCCCCCTACATTCTCTCCTCCCCCATTTGATGGTTAGCAGATCGGCAGCAGCAGGCTGTCTACACTTATTGAGAGTGTGCTCCTGAGTATTCCTGTGGTTGGTGGTTGCAGTGAAAAAATACTATATAATATATACAGTATATATCTGCCTCTTGGCCCCCCCACGGGCCTGGGCCCAGGGGCTTCAGCCCTGGTAAGCACCTGCATTAGTCCGGCCCTGGCCCATGCAGTCATTCAAGGTCTATATGGTACTGTATTTCCAGGGAGAGGATCCATTTGATACCAACGTAAGAGGAGGAGGAAAGTTAGTTTTTTCTGCATATACAGCTTTCTTTCAATGCAAAAACCATACAACAAATGTAAATGCCTGGAGTTTATTGAACGGCATTGTCACTTGGATTGGAACTGGCGCTATGTTCAGATTACATGGAAATAGAGCTCTTTGGCCGTGCATACCAGTGGTGGGTTATGCGTTGAAGAAAATGTGCATATGAAGAAAATAACCCCATACCTACTGTAAAATATGGTGGTGGATCTTTGATGTTATGGGGTTATTTTGCTTCCGCTGGTCCTGGGGCCCTTGTTAAGGTCAACGGCATCATGAACTTTATCCAGTACCAGGGCATTTTAGCCAAAAACCTGGTTGCCTCTGCAATGAGGCTGAAACTTGGCCGGAAATTGTATTTATGACTCCTCTCCCATCAGGTTGACGAGGGAAACACACTGCCTAGATTCCAATCCATTATTTCCTTGGAATCAAAGAACAGGAATAGCCTTGTCCCTGTTCACAAACATTCAGTCTACTCTTCCCTCATTGAAGACTCCTGCCATGTTGTCCATTTGTGAGGTTGTTGTTGAACAAACAGATGGGCTTCAACAAATCTTGTGTGGCCTGGGGACACAGACATAGACAGCATGTTCAGTGTTAAGTGGTACTTTAAGGTTTGCTGGCTGCACCTCTGCAGTGTAATAGGTGTATGGATGTTGACATGGCCGACATGGACTTGGAGAAATCCCTGATTGCTCACTTTGGATAGGATTGGGATGTGACAGGGTCTGTGTTTGCACACCAGTTTGTCCGGCCTTAATATGGAGGAATGCTACGTACAGTTTTATGTAAAAAATATATAGGGCCAGTTTCCCAAACACAGATTAGTCCTGTACATTGAGCATGCCATTTGGTCCAGGACTATAACCTTACCAGAATATGCGGTAGCCGTGGCGGCCGCTGATTGGCTGAATACCCGGGGCGCGAGGTGGTTGGAGTTGTCAACAAAACAGCATGACAGAAATATGATGGCAAGTTTTCGAACTAACCTGTATTTAACTAGGCAAGTCAGTTAAGAACCAATTCTTATTTACAATGACGGCCTACACCAGCCAAAACCTCCCCCGGACGACACTGGGCCAATTGTGCGCCGCCCTATGATACTCCCGATCACGGCCGGTTGTGATACACCCCGGGATCGAACCCGGGCCTGTAGTGATGCCTCTAGCACTGAGATGTAGTGCCTTAGACCGCTGCACCACTAAGGATCCCTGAGTTTATTTATTTATTTATTTATAGTTTATTTGAGAAGATAAAGTGATCTGTGCATTTGAACAACAGCATAAATACACCTATTTCACTTTTGCATGTAAAAAAACGAATGACCATGCCTTGGCGTGCTGCGGCTGTTTTGAACAGATTGTACTATTTAAAATGAGCAGCCAGCTCACTTCACAAATGAACGGGCGCACCAGGGAGAACGCAACAAGCATGCAGATGCAATAAGCGTAAACACATTATCTAAATGTCAGATATTAGTTTAGAAAGACTTGAAACTGTCATGGAAGCTAACTAGCTAGGAAGCTATCAGCTGGCTATAGCTAGCTAGCTGCTTATCAAAGGTAGATAACGGGTCAATTTTAGCAACAACTAAAAAAAAAATAGACCAAACTACAGTATTTCTGTAGCTGGCTAATTAATTTGATCATGCTTTGTGATACATCCGGTTTTATGCTGTTTAAGTCCACACAACATGTAGCCCTGTCACCTACAGTAGAACCTGATGAACACCGTGGAGGTAAACAATATCATTTGCCATGCTTTCTTGTCCTACCAGATCTGCGATGAGAAGGTTCTAGCTAGTGTATCCCTCTGTCCTTCAACTGTTGTTGGATGTAGTTGTCAGGTTTGTCAGGTTCCAGGCTCCCATGACTTATTTATTTGCAAGTTAATTACAATGATCTTTTTGCTTTAGTGCCATCTGCACCTGATAGAGCAGATCTAGTCTCACGTGCGGAAGTAAGTCTTCTGGATGGTCCAATTACTTTGTGCTGTTATAATTTATGCTATGAAATCCATTGGGGCAGTTACCCCTCATAGCAAATAGCTGGCAAAACAATCAAAACAATGTTTGCATGGCTTATGCGCCCACGGAGGTGGAGCTGCTTCTGCTGGCAGTCATTGTGGGGCAGAGTAGTAAGTAACTGAACAGCTTGTTTTAAACAATATATTTTTGAAACATGAAAATGTACACATTGACAATACTTTTATGAGCATTTAAAACATAATCCATTAATTTCTTGACTTATTTTTTGGGACCAATCACAAGTGGGGCGCCGCTGACTGTGTGGTAGTATAGTAGTGCATTTAGTCTCCGTCCCAAATGGCACCCTAGACCATTTATAGTGTACTACTTTTGACCATAGAGAAATCCCTGACCACTCGCTGTAGATGTGATTGGATAGGAAGACTGGGTCTGTGGTTGCACACCTGTTTGCCCCTAACTTTAGCAATACTACATGTAGGGGTTTTATTTGAAATAAATGGGGGCAGTTTCCCAGACATAGATTAAGGGCTCTATTCAATCAGATCCACTTTAGCCGACATCCGCATAGCTGTTATTTTGGCCATGTCCGAGGTAGAACTGGGTTAGAGCTGTCAAATCCACAAGCGGCTCCTGGACATTATACCTAAAGCAGACATTGCCATTGGCTGCACTGAGTCGCATTAACAGAAATCCCATGCAGCCATGTTTAGAAGTTCGAACACTGGAATGTGAGACGTAATTTCATGATTTTTCAATATAAACATAATTATTTCTATATAGCCTACACTTTCTCGCTCTGAACTTCTAACTTGAGTGGGACTTCATGGCAATGATTGCAAGAGCAGCTGCAACACAGTTCCACCTCCAACATCTGTTATCGCTCGTTAATGCCTGATCTGATTGAATTTAGACCTAAGACTAGTTCTGGACTACAAAGCTTGAGCTATTTCTATGGAGAATCTTGCTTTTTCTGACTAGTGGTGCCATTTGGGACGGAGACATGGCTTGGTTTTGAAGGGGAATTTGGATGAGTGTGTGGCCTGATGCTCCCTCTCTGCCCGGAGGTATAATGAACAGATCTCCAGTGATGGCACTTTGTAAGCACTTGCACAGCTGAGCTGTAATTATGTTTTAATGATTTCTGTAGGGCATCTTTCTCCCCCCTCTGTGCATACCCCCTCCACCCCTCCTTCTTACCCCTACACATTAAAACTCTCTAAGTGTATCCCAAATGGCACCTTATTCCCTTTGTAGTGCACTACTTTTGACCAGAATCCTATGGCCCCTAGTCAAATTAGTGCACAAAGAAGGGAATAGGGTGGCATTTGGAAAACTACCTCTATGCTTTATGAAGTCTACTAATTGAAAGCTCTATGAAGTCCACAATGGCACCCAAAGTTGGTTGATTGGCAGCTTTGATGTCTCCAGTCTGCCGCCCACTGGCCACAGCAGCCTGATAGTTTAGGGGCACAGATTGCCCTGATTTGCTATAATTGGGACAACTTGTTTTAGAAAAAGGGCATCGGATGACTTTGACGGATGTGTCGCCCTGTTGAAGCCCCCAGCCACTGCTAACCACCCCCTCTCCTCCTCCCCTTCTTCCGATCGTGTGCCCAGGGGCATCATGGGTAGTCTTGTCCCTTATTAAGGAGACCGTGACTGTAAAGTGACAGATGTCCTGATGCGATCTGGCTGCCTCCTTGGCCTCCGTCTTTCTTGTCAGTACACACGGTTACTGAGGGTGTGGGAACTTGTGGTTTAGGAGGGTGTGGGGACTCGCAGAGAGACCAGGGTTCTCTAATAACTGTTAAATATATTCTTTGGAGGGCCGGATGGCGAGGTGGGTTGAAGGAAGCTATAACTCCCCTGCTGATCTCCTTGCATAGTGACAGACTCAGAGCACTTAATCTCTATGTCTACATTCCAAATGGCACCATATCCCCTATTGACCAGGGCCCATAGGTAGTGCACTATGTAGGGAATAGGGTGCCATTTGTGACGCAACCTATACCCCCAGATTGGAAGATATATCCCCCCTCTCTACTCCTCTTCTCTGCTTTCTCCTCTCTTCTCGCCCCTGTGGTGCAGGCCCTGATGTTCGGGGGTTCACTGCCGTTGAAGCGTTTATAAATCTCAATTTTGGATCTGTTTTGCCCCCATGCCTGGCACAGGATAGATTAGGGTTGCGGTCCTGGGCTATGTCTCCCACCCCCATCCTCCCGCTCTTCACACCCTCCCCCATCCTTACCCTTCACCCATCCTCAGAGAATCAAACCCTTTTAGCTTCCTCCACAGGTAAAATTGCTAAGGACCTTGCGAGACCTGGGTTCCCCTGGAGGTAAAATCTATAATGAGATTTTGATTTGAGCTACACGGGTCTTGAAAATGTACTTCTTTAGTTAAACAACCCACCTGCTGCCTCACAGAAGGTCCGGAAAAGCCTGGATCGAACATTCACAACATCAGCTGCAACAGTGAGGGAAACAGAGAGAGCAACAAGAAACGACATTAGTCTAAAGAGAGTGACCTGTAGACAATTCATTTAAAACAAAAAAAAAACTTTTCAAAATGTGAAATGCTGCTTTGTTAAACATTCACACTTTCAAAATAAATTATTCACACAGCGTTATTGAGTCATAGGGCCTGGTATTAAATCTGGTTGTCTTGTTGCTCAAACATCTCCAATCTGTCTTGTTGCTATGGTAAATCTGAGATAAATATTTATTAGTAAAGTCATCAATTATGGAAATGTTACATATCATGAAATAATTTGCTAATCAAGATCACAATAATCTGGAGCTCTCTAGAGTGGATAGCAGGCCTTTCTTCTTCTTCTTCTTCTTCTTCTTCTTCTTCTTCTTCTTCTTCTTCTTCTTCTTCTTCTTCTTCTTCTTCTTCTTCTTCTGTGGTATCATGGTGGTCTGCAAACAATTGTTTAAGTGCATGCCGCCACCTACTGTGCTGGAATGTACAATCAATCATGATCTGCCCAATTCTGTATTACTATGAAAAAATAAAATTCAAAACCAAATAATTCCTTAAATTCTATCACACCCTCCCCCACCGCATTAAACTTTATCTATATCATGATAAAACACTCCACCCTTAGGGTTGTTCAGCATGTCAACAACCATTTCAACAGTAACATCTGTTACCCCCAATATTTATTTTGCTGTCACAACAATAACCTTCAACCTGGCATTTATGCTTTCAACAACCCGAGTCATATTGATAACCTTACCAATAAAAGCTATCAAGTCAACTTTATTCATTATCAAAGTGACCTTTGACATGGCACAAGATTTCTGAACAGGCCTCGAAACCATGCCAGGACCATCAGAAGCACATGCCCCGACTGTAGGTCCACTTACTACTGGTACATCCATGTAAGCTCCATCAGTCCACACTGTAGTTCTAGCAATCTGTTTTACGGCCTCTGCATACCATACATCATGGCTGATCCTATATCTCTGAGCCTCTCTCTGTACCTGGCATCCACCAAATGCTGCACTGTGTTCTCCCTCAGAATTACAGCACTTAACTTTCACACTGCTTTCAACTTCACCGTAATCATGTTGCCCTCCACACTTGGCACATCTTTTCCTTCCTTTACAGCTACGTGTCCCATTCTTTGGCATTTAAAACACTGCAGTGCATATGGGACAAATTCTAAACTAAGGAATCCTATCTGTACTTTTTCTAACCTCAGCATCACTGATAAGCTTCCCTACTGATCAACCTTTTGGCCTCAATCACTCTACCGTCCTTCACATTTTCTTTAATATAATCTGTGGACATAGATATTGGGACCGCAGTGATGACTCCCCTCAACCTAGCATACGCACCAGGGACATGGCTTTTCCATTTTCAAATTCTTCTCTTGCTGAGCCTGGCAACCACACAATATTAACAATCTACCATTTCCAATGAACCAAGCTAATTTCACTTCACCTGCCTCTTTCTCTACGGCATTAGTTAAACAGATAGGGTGTAAGTGAGGCCCTGTGGTCTCTTCAAACACTATCACCACTTTCCACTCCAACACATCACAAGTCTTGCTTCCTACCTTGGCCCTCTTTATGCTTTCATTACTAGACGCTCCACTGCTTTCTGTATCATATGATCTCTTTTCTTCCTATCTCTTTCCACTACCAACCATTTTGATTCTTGACCCTCATCCTCCCGCTCCATACCATCACAACTGACACCCATATTGTTTGCATTCCAGCACAGCTGTTGCTTCTCCCATTTCCTCCATTTCCTCCTCACTACTCGCCGCCATTTTACATTCCCCGAACTATGGATCAACTCTACACCCTTCACCAATCAAGGAGCCTCAAGCGAACAAAGTACACAACTCCCTCGTACACCATCAGCCATCTTTTCACAAAACTAGTCAACAGTGTATTTGTTATGTTCTAAATCTACTGCTAGAGGGCGCTCAACCCCAACATTAGAGTGACTCCTGATCTGAACTTGACTGAACAATCAACATACAGCCTACAGTCAACTTGAGCTTCATCAGATTGTATCATCTATGCTTGTAGTGAATATATAATGTGGTTTGAATCAAATGTATTCAGACATTCATTTGATTACATTTTTTCTACCATTCAAGTCAGTTAAGAACAAATTCTTATTTACAATGACGGCCTACCTACAGGGTCAGCCCCTGGAGCAAATTAGGGTTAAGTGCCTTGATCAAGGACACATCAACAGGTTTTTCCTTGTCTGCTCGGGTTTTCGAACCAGCAACCTTTCGGTTACTGGCACAACGCTCTAACCGCTAGTCTACCTGCCGCCCAATAATAATAACAATAATTCAAAGTCATATTCATATTTAATGTCACTACAAACACTCATTGCCTGCAATATATGCATTGATAGTAACATAACGCAAAAAATAGTAACATTCTTCACAATATATTACACTTAGTCAGAAGGGTTTCACTGCTAATGTTGTCCCCAGATGATGATAATAATAATTATATGCATTTTGAACCCAAGAGCCTTATTTCTCGCAAGACGTGCTAAGATGTTTACTTAGTGTCAATTTCTGAATCAGAAATTCCACACAATTCATTACCACTTTATTGATGTATCCTCTGCTGACTTTATTAAATTATTCATAAATCAACGCCTCAAAAAAACACTGTTTGCTCTGCCTAAATCTGTTTGATATCAAAACAGGGAATCAGACAGCCATCGCAGCTATAATCGTAGTTAATCCTCTAATTTAATGCACTTAGTGTCGTGTTGTTTAATATTCAAATTAATTGTCTGCGCAAAAAAAACAGTAGCCCCATGTCCCACTTGTCATTGGTGGTGGCCTGGGTTTGTCAATATGATTTGATTGGTCAGATTGTAATTCCTTCCAATCAGAATTCTTTGGGACCTAATGTGATGTGACAGTTGAGTTGCGGATCTGGCAGACAGGACCAAACTTAGAGTTTCTCTCTAAATACTTATCATAGTGATGAGTTAAACATCCCCAGGAGGCTCAGCAGAGGTTCCCTTTGAACAAACTAAAATGGGACTGAACCAGCACCTAGAGGTCTTAACAACCAGCGCTGGGACCGCTACACCAACTACACAGATGTGTCTCAAATGGCACCATATTCCCAATACTGTACATTTCACTACTTTTGACCAGAGCTCTATGGGCCCTGGTCAAAAGTACCGCACTATAAAGGGAACAAGGTTCCAATTGTCTTATCATCCAGGCCTGTTTTGGTTTATCAAAGAGTACAATTAGTCATTTCTCCTGCTACTGCGGAGGAGAGAAAAAAAGAATGGGAAGAAAAAATAAAGAGAGAAGGGAATATGTTTGAGTGAATCTTTATCTCAGCTTAATTTCCCATGCTTTAGCAGAGTGAAGGATTTCTCCCCCCGTACAGATCTCTTTGTCAGATCCTACCTACCCAGGATAGACCCAGGGGCGCTCAGAGAACATACACATCACCTAGATTTGCCTTCCAGCTCTCTTCACTTCTCTCCAGTGATTTCTCTCTCGCTCTCTCTCACTCTCACGTTCACTCGCTCTATCACGTTCTCATTCTCTCTCTCTCGCCCCCCCCCCTCTCTCTCTCTCTCCCCCCCGCTGGCTTCTTTGTGTAGAACGAGACGAGTGAGCATTTTGGAAATCAAATCTCAGTTTGTCTGAGTAAAACTGGAGCAGACTTCAATTTGAATATATTTACTGCAACGTAATTGTTCTGAGCACATATACACACACACACACACACACACACACACACACACACACACACACACACACACACACACACACACACACACACACACACACACACACACACACACACACACACACAACCCCCATCCTCCCCTAGCTACCTAGCTTTCTCTCCAACGACAATGCAAACCAGGCATCACAGTTGGTAAATGAAACACTGTATGAATTACTGTAACGTCTCCTGCAATGCACCTCCTCCATATCAGACCGTTGTTGATTTTATCTGGAATTGCAGTGACCTTGCAGCCTCAATGGCCTGTTAACAATCCAGTTAATTATGTCACGCTCCTTACTGTCACGATTTGATGACCTGCTAATCATGACATGCTATGTCTCTGATGACCTCGTCACGTTAGCTACATGAGAGGACTAGGTAGGACATGAAAATAACCTCTCCCTCAACTTCAACAAATGAAGAAGCTGATTGTGGAGTTCAGGAGACAGCAGAGGGAGCACGCCCCCATCCACATCGACCGGGCCGCAGTGTAGAAGGTGAAAAGCTTTCTTTGCGTACATATCACTGCAGTGATGTGCGGTCAGGGTAAGCAGGGCAAGCAGTGCTTACCCTGTGATATAATTCAATTTAAAACCTTTTCTGAAAAGCCAAATTAAAATATATTTTATAAATACATTTAAAAAAAAATTCGTTATGTCATTATTGTCAGCGAATCTGGCAGGGATAAGGTTAACATTTTCAATTTTTTCTAAAACTACATTTAAATTAGAGGAAATGCGCCAGGGTAAGCATGCTTGCCCTCCCGTCCATTGACACCACTTAAATGAAGTGACGCGCACCGCCGATCCGCACTACAGACAAGTTCATAGCTGCAGGGCAAGCATTTCATTTTCTGCTTTCATAGCTTCATTCACTACGCTGAGTGAATTTGTACTTTTGCTCATGCGTATTTTCAAAATAAGTTGTCTGGGGCAAGCACTGCTTATGGGCGTGTCAAGGTCATATTTTTGCAAGTTCAACAGAATTAAGCTGGCTAGCATAATGTCTAAGAACATGGATGCCATACATCACCTAAAGTTATTTTCCAAGATGGATTTTCAGGGAAAACTGGAAATTATTCAGAGAGGAAGACCAACGCCTGATCTTCATCAGCGAAAAGGTCAAAAAATAATCAGGTCATTCAAGCGGGAGTGGTATGATTGTCGAGACTGGCTGTGTGGCTGCGGTGCGACTAGCCGTTTATACTGTTTCCCATGCCTGCTTTTTTCAACCGGCGAAAACGCTTGGGTAAATGGTGGGTTCTGCAACCTCAACAACCTTACCAATGCCCTCAACAAACATGAGAAATCAGCAGTGCACATCCAACACCAGATCACCCTAAAAACGTTTGGGAACGCTAGGATAGACCTGGCATTAAATGAGCAGCATATGCTACAAGTGAGCATACACAAAGCTAAGGTTAAAGAAAATCATGAGATTCTGAAGGACCTCATTCGAGCAACATGCTACTTAGGAAAGCAGGAGTTAGCATTTCGGGGCAATGATGAGAGTACAACCTCAAGTAATCGTGGAAACTATGTTTGCTGAAAAAGATGAGAGGTTAGCTAGGCACTTGGCAACTTCCACAGTTTTTTGGGGTACATTGAATAGAATACAGAACGATTTGATTGAAGCAGTCAGTGATGTAATTCGAAAAGAAATTGAAGATTAGATAAATGCCGCCCCATTTGTTGCGGTGGAAGTTGACGAAACTACAGATGTTACAAAGCACAGATTTCTGTGATTTTACGTTATGTGGCTAAAAGTGAAGTCAAGGAGGCTTTTTTGAGATTTGACGATGTGAGCGATGACAAACGGGCTGCGGCCTTGGCAGATTACATATTGGGTGTATTGGGGATGTACAACTGTATTGAAAAGCTGGTTGCTCAAACATATGATGGTGCTTCAGTTATGGCTTCAGACCTTAATGTTGTGCAGGCCAAAATTAGAGAACGAGTTCCTGAAGCTACATTTATTCATTGCTATGCACACAAATTGAACTTGGTGCTCTCACAATCAGCGAAATGCATCCCTGAGTGCAAAATCTTTATTAAGACTGCGGAGGGACTTGCATCATTCTTTAGTAAATAAATCAAGCGCACTCACCTACTGGATGAAGTTGTAAAGAAATGCATGACAAGGGCAGCACCAACCAGATGGAATTCAAATTCCAGGCTAGTCCAGACAATCAGCCTTTATCAATCAGATCTACAAGCAATGTTTAAGATAATGTCCGAAAACCCTGACAACTGGGACAACGATACACTGCTGATGGCTTCTGGATACGATTCTTGGCTCTCAAAGGCATCAACATGCTTTCTACTGATGGTGTATGGGGAGATTTTCAGTGAAACTGATTCACTTTTCCGGAGCAGACAGCCGATCAGAGACGAAAGGAGAGGAATATTTTTCAACATTTTAGACAACATACAGAGGGGAGAACAAGTATTTGATACACTGCCGATTTTGCAGGTTTTCCTACTTACAAAGCATGTAGAGGTCTGTCATTGTTATCATAGGTACACTTCAACTGTGAGAGACGGAATCTAAAACAAAAATCCAGAAAATCACATTGTATGATTTTTAAATAATTAATTTGCATTTTATTGCATGACATAAGTATTTGATCACCTACCAACCAGTAAGAATTCCGGCTCTCACAGACCTGTTAGTTTTTCTTTAAGAAGCCCTCCTGTTCTCCACTCATTACCTGTATTAACTGCACCTGTTTGAACTCGTTACCTGTAAAAAAGACACCTGTCCACACACTCAATCAAACAGACTCCAACCTCTCCACAATGGCCAAGGCCAGAGAGCTGTGTAAGGACATCAGGGATAAAATTGTAGACCTGCACAAGGCTGGGATGGGCTACAGGATAATAGGCAAGCAGCTTGGTGAGAAGGCAACAACTGTTGGCGCAATTATTAGAAAGTTCAAGATGACGGTCAATCTGCCTCGGCCTGGGGCACCATGCAAGATCTCACCTCGTGGGGCATCAATGATGGGAGAAGGTCATGTGGTCTGATGAGACAAAAATAGAGCGTTTTGGTCTAAACTCCACTCGCCGTGTTTGGAGGAAGAAGAAGGATGAGTACAACCCCAAGAACACCATCCCAACCGTGAAGCATGGAGGTGTAAACATCATTCTTTGGGGATGCTTTTCTGCAAAGGGGACAGGATGACTGCACAGTAAAGAGGGGAGGATGGATGGGGCCATGTATCGCGAGATCTTGGCCAACAACCTCCTTCCCTCAGTAAGAGCATTGAAGATGGGTCGTGGCTGGGTCTTCCAGCATGACAATGACCCGAAACACACAGCCAGGGCAACTAAGGAGTGGCTCCGTAAAAAGCATCTCAAGGTCCTGGAGTGGCCTAGCCAGTCTCCAGACCTGAACCCAATAGAAAATCTTTGGAGGGAGCTGAAAGTCCGTATTGCCCAGCGACACCCCCGAAACCTGAAGGATCTGGAGAAGGTCTGTATGGAGGAGTGGGCCAAAATCCCTGCTGCAGTGTGTGCAAACCTGGTCAAGAACTACAGGGAACGTATGATCTCTGTAATTGCAAACAAAGGTTTCTTTACCAAATATTAAGTTCTGCTTTTCTGATGTATCAAATACTTATGTCATGCAATAAAATGCAAATTAATTACTTAAAAATCATGTGATTTTCTGGATTTTTGTTTTAGATTCCGTCACTCACAGTTGAAGAGTACCGATGATAAAAATTACAGACTTCTACATGCTTTGTAAGTGGGAAAACCTGCAAAATCGGCAGTGTATCAAATACTTGTTCTCCCCACTGTAAGTGTCCAAATGAATGCCAGGTTTGATCATTTTGGTGAGCTCAGTTTCCTTGGCTTGGTCGACTGCACAACGTTTGATGAAATGGCAAAGTGTTTCGATGCCCGTAAGCTTGAAAGCCTATCTGCAAAGCATATGATAAAGACCCGATTTTATTGGCCGGGGGTGAAGAGAGCAGTGGAGGATTACTGCCGCAGTTGCCCAGAGTGCCAGCAGGTGGCACCAAAGCCACACTTTCGCAACCCCTTAATTCCATTACCCATCATTTCAGTCCCATTTAGCAGGATCGCAATGGACCTTGTGGGACCGCTACCCAAGAGCAACCGAGGGAACCAATACATCCTGGTGGTTCTGGATTATGCCACCAGGTATCCAAAAGCCATTCCCCTACGCACCATGGCTACCAAAGGAATTGCACGTGAGTTAGTCATGCTGTTTTCCCGAGTGGGCATCCCAGACGAGATATTGACAGATCAGGGAACTCCGTTTATGTCAAGAATTATGAAGGATCTCTGTAAATTAATGAAAATAACACAGCTGCGCACCTCAGTGTACCACCCAAAGACAGACGGCCTGGTCGAAAGATTCAACCGGACCCTGAAGCAAATGTTAAAGAAGGTGTTGGAGGCGGACGGTAGGAATTGGGATCAGAGACGAAAGGAGAGGAATATTTTTCAACATTTTAGACAACATACAGTGGGGAGAACAAGTATTTGATACACTTACTTAAAAATCATACAATGTGATTTTCTGGATTTTTGTTTTAGATTCCGTCACTCACAGTTGAAGAGTACCTATGATAAAAATTACAGACTTCTACATGCTTTGTAAGTGGGAAAACCTGCAAAATCGGCAGTGTATCAAATACTTGTTCTCCCCACTGTAAGTGTCCAAATGAAGGCCAGGTTTGATCATTTTGGTGAGCTCAGTTTCCTTGGCTTGGTCGACTGCACAAGGTTTGATGAAATGGCAAAGTTTTTCGATGCCCGCAAGCTTGAAAGCCTATCTGCATATGCAAAGTACTTTGATTTTGTCAGACTAAATGCAGATCTTGTCGGACTATAAAATTCGCAACTCATACGCGAAATCTGTCACCCGGACAGCTGCTGAGTTTCTTGTACCAGAATGACTTGGTTCAGACAGTCCCAGAGGCAACAAAGCTGCTTCAACTGGTCCTAACCCTAGCAGCTCTCAGTGGAGAGGTCGTTCTCTGAATTAAAGCACATCAAAACATACAGCCGTAACAGGACTGGAGAAGGACGATTGTCATCTTTGGCCCTAATATCAATTGAGAGTGAAAAAAATTAAATAAAGACGAATTTTACAACACTGTCACCGAGATGTTCATCTTGAAGGAGAGGAGAATGGAATTCATTTACAAGTAAAGGTAGGCTTACATTTCCTTGTAATCTGTGGGTTAGAATGCTAGGAAATGTTAGTTTGAATGAACATGAGTTTATGCAGCGCAAAGTCAGGCCTGTTTTTTATTGTCTGTTTTGCAAATTATTAAGATGATTCATCGATATTAGTGGCAACTATGAATTGCTCCTCCCTTGGTTTCTTAATTTTTTCTCTGATTGAGTCTTTTGAATCTCCTTCAAGAAATGAGCATGTCACCAAACCAGAACTGAATGAAGGCCCCTTAGCTTCTGCTAAGCAGGTGGCTACCCCGCCCCTTACATAGCAAACACTATGATACTATCAACGGGCAAGACGTCTGAAGGAAAATATGCTTAATAAATAAACTAATTAATTCACTATTAGCATATTAATTCTGAGTGACATCACTGAGTGCAGTGTACGCATCTATTCAATGAAGTTGCGCTGCAAATAAACTGGAATTTGACTAAAGCGGGACTCGGACCTATTAGCCTAGACTTATTTTATTTGTTAGACCTAATTGCTTCTTCATTAATGTTAAATGTATTTAATTTGTCAGGCTTGGAATTCAAAATAACATACATTTAACGTAGGGCTAGTGTCATTATTTAAATAGCAAAGCTATTTGTTAGGCAATTTTATTGTTAGTGTTTCTACATTTCTAACCCCCCCCCCCTCCCGTTGTGATTATAGGCAGTGCTTGGCCAGCCACTGACCTCACTGCACGTCACTGCATCACTGACAATCTGAAATGGTCCACCCATACAGACAGTGTGGTGAAGATGGCGCAACAGCACCTCTTCAATCACAGAAGGGTGAAGAAATTTGGCTTGGCCCCTAAGACCCTCACTAACTTTTACAGATGTACCATTGAGAGAGAGGGAGAGAGAGAGAGAGAGAGAGAGAGAGAGAGTGACAAGTTAAGTGGTGAGCTGTATAACTAGGAAGAAGGATTTAACCCTGTGTACCGAATTGGACTGTCTGAGAACCGTGCTTTGGATTTACCCTTGGATTAATGGACAACGACAACGAACTGTGGACTGTGAACTGGTAGCTAAAACCCCCCCTTTTCCTTTCCCAACTAGGGACTTATTTCCCTAATAAATTCCCAACTGCATTGAAATTACGCTGTTTGTGTCTGTTTGTTATTGAGCTTGATGACTTGGAAACCTGGTGCCTCGTCCTTTTGTGCAATCTGTCCTGCAATTGGCTCACACTCACCTCCTGGGGGCTCACCTAGGAGTAGAGAAAACCTTAGACCGGATAAAGACCCGATTTTATTGGCCGGGGGTGAAGAGAGCAGTGGAGGATTACTGCCGCAGTTGCCCAGAGTGCCAGCAGGTGGCACCAAAGCCACACTTTCGCAACCCCTTAATTCCATTACCCATCATTTCAGTCCCATTTAGCAGGATCGCAATGGACCTTGTGGGACCGCTACCCAAGAGCAACCGAGGGCACCAATACGTCCTGGTGGTTCTGGATTATGCCACCAGGTATCCAAAAGCCATTCCCCTACACACCATGGCTACCAAAGGAATTGCACGTGAGTTAGTCATGCTGTTTTCCCGAGTGGGCATCCCAGACGAGATATTGACAGATCAGGGAACTCTGTTTATGTCAAGAATTATGAAGGATCTCTGTAAATTAATGAAAATAACACAGCTGCGCACCTCAGTGTACCACCCAAAGACAGACGGCCTGGTCGAAAGATTCAACCGGACCCTGAAGCAAATGTTAAAGAAGGTGTTGGAGGCGGATGGGAGGAATTGGGATCAGCTACTACCTTACCTGATGTTTTCAATCCGAGAAGTACTCCAAGCCTCAACAGGATTCTCTCCCTTTGAACTCTTGTAGGGGAGACGACCCCGGGGACTACTGGACCTGGCTAAAGAAGCCTGGGAACAACAGCCGTCGCCCCATCGAACCATGGTGGAACACGTGGAGGACATGAGAGATCGGATGGCATCCCTGTGGCCCCTGGTACGGGAACACATGCAGGAGGCTCAGGAGGCCCAAGCGCGGATATATAACAGAGGGGCACAACAAAGAGACTTCCAACCAGGAGACAAAGTATTGGTGTTGGTCCCCACCTCAGAATGTAAGTTTTTGGCCCAATGGAATGGTCCATACGAAGTCCTTGAGAAAGTGGAGGTTAATTATAAGGTAAGACAGCCGGGACGTAGGCATTTGACCCAGATTTACCATGTGAATTTGTTAAAGAAATGGAATGCCCGTGATGTCCTCTACTCTGTTTACCCCCCAAAGGCAACCACAGAGACCAAGCCGAAGGAGGTGCCCATGGGGGACCAGCTAAGCCAAGCACAAAAGCAAGATCTGACAGAGTTGGTTGGACGGAACCAGGATGTGTTCTCTAGTGAACCAGGACACACAGATCTGGTACAGCACCACATCATCACTGAACCCGGGGAAAGGGTGCTGCTGAGACCATACCGCATACCTGAAGCAAGGAGAGAGGCCGTTGAGAAATTATGTTGGAAGCAGATCATAGAGGAATCGAATAGTGAGTGGTGCAGCCCCATAGTATTGGTAATGAAACCAGATGGCACCATTCGCTTCTGTAATGATTTTAGAAAGGTAAATGATATCTCCAAATTTGATGCCTACCCTATACCCCGAGTTGATGAATTAATCGAGCAGCTGGGGACCGCTCGACATATCAGCACTCTGGACCTGACAAAGGGTTATTGGCTGGTGCCCTTAGCTCCCGAAGCGCGGAAGAAAACGGCGTTTGCCACCCCTGATGGGCTGTTTCAGTACAAGAAACTGCCCTTTGGTTTGCATGGGGCTCCAGCCACCTTCCAAAGGTTGATGGACCGGGTTATCCGTCCCCACCGTGAGTATGCAGCAGCCTACCTTGATGATATTGTGATCCATGGGAGCAAGTGGGAGATCCATCTAGCACAGGTGAGCGAGGTGTTGCAGGCCTTACGAGAGGCGGGACTAACGGCTAACCCTAACAAATGTCGTCTTGGCCTGCGGGAGGCTGAGTACCTGGGGTACACAGTCGGGAGGGGGTGTGTCAAGACCCAGGCGAAGAAAGTCGAAGCGATCCTGGACTGGCCACGCCCCCTCACCTATCCCCAATTATGCCTTGCTAGCCAGTGTCACGGAATGGGGTTTGGAGAGCCCAAGACGCAGCGCAGGGATAGTAGTTCGACATTTTTATTTTATTTACTATGTAATAAATATTCCAAATGAACGAACTATAACAAAACACAAAACAAACACGATAGACAAAACGTCACGTTCACCTAACACACGAAATGAACGGACGTAAAACAAAGCACACTTACATTCACCGTGACTGTGATATATACCTCGACATGTAACGATAACGACCCACACCAGAGTGAAGGACATACTCAACATATATAGGATCCCTAATTAGAGACAATGCCGTGCAGCTGCCTCTAATTAGGGATCCAACCTAAACCCCACACAGAAACAGAAAAGAATGACACTGTCAGACTCTGACCATAGCTACATAGAGAAGCAATTAGGCTTCTCTATGGCCAAAGCCTGACAGTACCCCCCCCCAAAGGCGCGGACTCCCGGAAGCCTAAACAAAAAAAAAAACACACAAAACACCGGGGTGTAAATGGGAGGGACTGCTCAGGCTCTGAGGCGGAGCAGACGGCTGAACCCGGAATGGGCACCGGTGGAGCGGACTGCTCTGGCACTGAGGCGGAGCAGACGGCTGGACCCGGAATGGGCACCGGTGGAGCGGACTGCTCTGGCACTGTGGCGGAGCAGACGGCTGGACCCGGAATGGGCACCGGTGGAGCGGACTGCTCTGGCACTGAGGCGGCGCAGACGGCTGGACCCGGAATGGGCACCGGTGGAGCGGACTGCTCAGGCACTGAAGCGGAGCAGACGGCTGGACCCGGAATGGGCACCGGTGGAGCGGACTGCTCTGGCACTGAGGCGGAGCAGACGGCTGGACCCGGATTGAGCACCGGTGGAGCGGACTGCTCTGGCACTGAGGCGGAGCAGACGGCTGGACCCGGATTGAGCACCGGTGGAGCGGACTGCTCAGGCACTGAGGCGGAGCAGACGGCTGGACCCGGAATGGGCACCGGTGGAGCGGACTGCTCTGGCACTGAGGCGGAGCAGACGGCTGGACCCGGATTGGGCACCGGTGGAGCGGACTGCTCAGGCACTGAGGCGGAGCAGACGGCTGGACCCGGATTGGGCACCGGTGGAGCGGACTGCTCAGGCACTGAGGCGGAGCAGACGGCTGGACCCGGAATGGGCACCGGTGGAGCGGACTGCTCTGGCACTGAGGCGGAGCAGACGGTTGGACCCGGAATGGGCACCGGTGGAGCGGACTGCTCTGGCACTGAGGCGGAGCAGACGGCTGGACCCGGATTGGGCACCGGTGGAGCGGACTTCTCTTGCACTGAGGCGGAGCAGACGGCTGGACCCGGAATGGGCACCGGTGGAGCGGACTGCTCTGGCACTGAGGCGGAGCAGACGGCTGGACCCGGAATGGGCACCGGTGGAGCGGACTGCTCTGGCACTGAGGCGGAGCAGACGGTTGGACCCGGAATGGGCACCGGTGGAGCGGACTGCTCTGGCACTGAGGCGGAGCAGACGGCTGGACCCGGATTGGGCACCGGTGGAGCGGACTTCTCTTGCACTGAGGCGGAGCAGACGGCTGGACCCGGAATGGGCACCGGTGGAGCGGACTGCTCTGGCACTGAGGCGGAGCAGACGGCTGGACCCGGAATGGGCACCGGTGGAGCGGACTGCTCTGGCACTGAGGCGGAGCAGCGGGCTGGACCCGGAATGGGCACCGGTGGAGCGGACTGCTCAGGCACTGAAGCGGAGCAGACGGCTGGACCCGGAATGGGCACCGGTGGAGCGGACTGCTCTGGCACTGAGGCGGAGCAGACGGCTGGACCCGGATTGAGCACCGGTGGAGTGGACTGCTCAGGCACTGAGGCGGAGCAGACGGCTGGACCCGGAATGGGCACCGGTGGAGCGGACTGCTCTGGCACTGAGGCGGAGCAGCGGGCTGGACCCGGAATGGAGGTGCAGGGCTGCTGACCTTCGCTGGAGGTGCAGGGCTGCTGACCTTCGCTGGAGGTGCAGGGCTGCTGACCTTCGCTGGAAGGTCAGCAGCCCTGCACCTATGAGTACCTCCTCCTCCGGGTACTCATAGAACCCCTCTGGCCGCTCCCGATCCAGATCTGTGGGCATACGAAGTGGTGTTGGTTCCTCCAGGAGCCCCCACGGGTAAAGGAACTGAAGCACGTCCTCGTCGTCGTCCTCCTCCGACGAGTCCGACTCGAACCCTCCGAGGAGTTCCGTGTCCGTATACCGACGCGGGGAAATCTCTCTCTCCCTCTCTCCCCAGTCACGCTGCTTGGTCTCATACGGGTGGGTCGTTCTGTCACGGAATGGGGTTTGGAGAGACCAAGACGCAGCGCAGGGATAGTAGTTCGACATTTTTATTTTATTTACTATGTAATAAATATTCCAAATGAACGAACTATAACAAAACAAAAAACAAACACGATAGACAAAACGTCACGTTCACCTAACACACGAAATGAATAGACGTAAAACATAGCACACTTACATTCACCGTGACTGCGATATATACCTCGACATGTAACGATAACAACCCACACCAGAGTGAAGGACATACTCAACATATATAGGATCCCTAATTAGAGACAATGCCGTGCAGCTGCCTCTAATTAGGGATCCAACCTAAACCCCACACAGAAACAGAAAAGAACGACACTGTCAGACTCTGACCATAGCTACATAGAGAAGCAATTAGGCTTCTCTATGGCCAGAGCCTGACAGCCAGTCCCCTGACAGATCTGCTCAAGAACCGTCAGCCCACCCAGGTGAAGTGGACCGAGGAGACGGAGAAGTCTTTCAGGACCTAAAGGGTGCACTGTGCTCTGGACCTGTGTTGGCGACCCCGGACTTCTCCAAACCACTGGTGGTGCAGACGGATGCGTCCGAAACGGGGGTGGGGGCCGTCTTATCACAACTACACGAAGGTGAGGAACACCCAGTCATGTACATCAGCCGGAAGTTGTTGCCAAGGGAACAAAGATACTCCACGGTGGGCCCTAGAGTCACTGAAATATTACTTATTGGGACGGCACTTCACCCTCGTAACGGACCATGCTCCGCTAGTATGGATGTCCCGGAATAAGGAAAGTAACGCCAGGGTGATCCGCTGGTTCTTATCCTTACAACCCTTTGCTTTCTCTGTCATCCATAGATCAGGTGCAGCCCATGGAAATGCAGATGCACTTTCCAGGAAGGACGCTCTTGCGGGCTGGACCGCCCCTCCCTCCCGGTCGGAGCTGAGGGGGGAGGTGTGTTGCAGACGGCAGGGAGAGGTGAGGGGAGTGGTCGTTGAGGGAAGATATCTGGCAGCCCATTGGCTCCACCCCCGAGCCTTATAGGGACTTCCTACACTAACGAGAAAAGTGTGACAAGTTAAGTGGTGAGCTGTATAACTAGGATGAAGGATTTAACCCTGTGTACCGAATTGGACTGGTTGAGAACCGTGCTTTGGATTTACCCTTGGATTAATGGACAACGACAACGAACTGTGGACTGTGAACTGGTAGCTAAAACCCCCCCTTTTCCTTTCCCAACTAGGGACTTATTTCCCTAATAAATTCCCAACTGCATTGAAATTACGCTGTTTGTGTCTGTTTGTTATTGAGCTTGATGACGTGGAAACCCCACACCCCTAAACTTGCTAAAAAAAATATATATATATATATATACTATCGACATTTTTGGTCCATTAAAATAACATCGAATTGATCAGAAATACAGTGTTGACATTGTTAATGTTGTAACTGACTATTGTAGCTGGAAACAGCTGATTTTTTGTGGAATATCTACATAGGTGTACAGAGGCCCATTATCAGCAACCATCACTCCTGTGTCCCAATGGCACGTTGTGTTAGCTAATCCAAGTTTATAATTTCAAAAGTCTAACTGATCATTATAAAACCCTTTTGCATTTATGTTAGCATAGCTGAAAACTGTTGTGCTGATTAAAGAAGCAATTATTCTGGCCTTCTTTAAACTAGTTAAGTATACGGAGCATCAGCATTTGTGGGTTTGATTACAGGCTCAAAATGGCCAGAAACAAAGAACGTTCTTCTGAAACTCGTCAGTCTATTCTTGTTGTGAGAAATTAAGGCTATTCCATGCGAGAAATTTCCAAGAAACTGAAGATCTGGTACAGCGCTGTGTACTACTCCCATCACAGAACAGCGCATATTGGCTCTAACTAGAATAGAAAGAGGAGTGGGAGGCCCCGGTGCACAACTGAGCAAGAGGACAAGTACATTAGAATGTCTAGTTTGAGAAACAGATGCCTCACAAGTCCTTAACTGGCAGCATCATTAAATAGTACCCGCAAAACACCAGTCTCAACGTCAACAGTGAAGAGGATTCTGGCCTTCTAGGCAGAGTTGCAAAGAAAAAGCCAAATCTCAGACTGGCCAATAAAAAGAAAAGTTTAGAGCCTTGATAAGAGCCTTGAGTCCTCTTGACGCTACACCTTTTTTGGGGAGTTTCTCCCATTCTTCTCTTCAGATCCTCTCAATCTCTTTCAAGTTGTATCGGAGCATCGCTACACAGCTATTTTCAGGTCTCTCCAGAGATGTTCGATCGGGTTCAAGTCCAGGCTCCAACACTCAAGGACATTCAGAGACTTGTCCTGAAGCCCCTCCTGCATTGTCTTGGCTGTGTGCTTAGGGTTGTTGTCCTGTTGGAAGGTGAACCTTCGTCCCAGTCTGAGGTCTGGAGCAGGTTTTCATCAAGGATATCTCTGTAATTTGCTCCGTTCATCTTTCCCTCAATCCTGACTAGTCTCCCAGTCCCTGTCGCTGAAAAACATCTCCACAGCATGGTGCTGCCACCACCATGTTTCACCGTAGGTATGGTGCCAGGTTTCCTCCAGACGTGACACTTGGCATTCAATCTTGGTTTCATCAGACCAGAGAATCTTGTTTCTCATGGTCTGAGAGTCCTTTAGGTGCCTTTTGACAAATTCCAAATGTGCTGTCATGTGCCTTTTACTGAGGAGTGGCATTCGTCTGTCCACTCTACCATAAAGGCCTGATTGGTGGAGTGCTGCAGAGATGGTTGTCCTTCTGGAAGGTCTCCAATCTCCATAAAAAAAAAAAAAAAGTTTTTACTTTGTCTTTACGGGGTATTGTGTGTAGATTGATGAGGAAAACAATGAATTTAATCCATTTCAGAATAAGATGGTAACATAACAAAATGTGGAAAAGGTCTAGGGGTCACAATACTTTCAGAATGCACTGTGTAATATATACAGTGGGGAGAACAAGTATTTGATACACTGCAGATTTTGCAGGTTTTCCCACTTACAAAGCATGTAGAAGTCTGTAATTTTTATCATGGGTACTCTTCAACTGTGAGTGACGGAATCTAAAACAAAAATCCAGAAAATCACATTGTATGATTTTTAAGTAATTAATTTGCATTTTATTGCATTACATAAGTATTTGATACATCAGAAAAGCAGAACTTAATATTTGGTAGAGAAACCTTTGTTTGCAATTACAGAGATCATACGTTTCCTGTAGTTCTTGACCAGGTTTGCACACACTGCAGCAGGGATTTTGGCCCACTCCTCCATCCAGATCCTTCAGGTTTCGGGGCTGTCGTTGGGCAATACGGACTTTCAGCTCCCTCCAAAGATTTTCTATTGGGTTCAGGTCTGGAGACTGGCTAGGCCACTGCAGGACCTTGAGATGCTTCTTACAGAGCCACTCCTTAGTTGCCCTGGCTGTGTGTTTCGGGTCATTGTCATGCTGGAAGACCCAGCCACGACCCATCTTCAATGCTCTTACTGAGGGAAGGAGGTTGTTGGCCAAGATCTCGCGATACATGGCCCCAACCATCCTCCCCTCAATACGGTGCAGTCGTCCTGTCCCCTTTGCAGAAAAGCATCCCCAAAGAATGATGTTTCCACCTCCATGCTTCACGGTTGGGATGGTGTTCTTGGGGTTGTACTCATCCTTCTTCTTCCTCCAAACACGGCGAGTGGAGTTTAGACCAAAAAGCTCTATTTTTGTCTCATCAGACCACATTACCTTCTCCCATTCCTCCTCTGGATCATCCAGATGGTCATTGGCAAACTTCAGACGGGCCTGAACATGCGCTGGCTTGAGCAGGGGGACCTTGCGTGCGCTGCAGGATTTTAATCCATGACGGCGTAGTGTGTTACTAATGGTTTTCTTTGAGACTGTGGTCCCAGCTCTCTTCAGGTCATTGACCAGGTCCTGCCGTGTAGTTCTGGGCTGATCCCTCACCTTCCTCATGATCATTGATGCCCCACGAGGTGAGATCTTGCATGGTGCCCCAGACCAAGGGAGATTGACCGTCATCTTGAACTTCTTCCATTTTCTAATAATTGCGCCAACAGTTGTTGCCTTCTCACCAAGCTGCTTGCCTATTGTCCTGTAGCCCATCCCAGCCTTGTGCAGGTCTACAATTTTATCCCTGATGTCCTTACACAGCTGTTTGATTGAGTGTGTGGAGTCCGTTTGATTGATTGTGTGGACAGGTGTCTTTTATACAGGTAACAAGTTCAAACAGGTGTAGTTAATACAGGTAATGAGTGGAGAACAGGAGGGCTTCTTAAAGAAAAACTAACAGGTCTGTGAGAGCCGGAATTCTTACTGGTTGGTAGGTGATCAAATACTTATGTCATGCAATAAATTGCAAATTAATTATTTAAAAATCATACAATGTGATTTTCTGGATTTTTGTTTTAGATTCCGTCTCTCACAGTTGAAGTGTACCTATGATAAAAATTACAGACCTCTACATGCTTTGTAAGTAGGAAAACCTGCAAAATCGGCAGTGTATCAAATACTTGTTCTCCCCACTGTATATATATATATATATATATATATATATATATATACACTGTATGTAATTGCATTATTTAACTTTTTAGATTTATATGTATTGTTAATATTACTGCACTGTTGGAGCTCGGAACACAAGCATTTCTCTACACCTGCAATAACATCTACTAAATATGTGTATGCAACCAATAAAACGTGATTTGATTTAACTGGAGAGGGTGGACATGGGAGTAGGTGAAGGCTGGACACGAGGTTAGTGGTGGGATATGGAAGGGGGATGTTGGAGGCTTGGGTTGAAAGGTGTTGAATGTGTGTGTATGTCAATGTGTTTATTTGTGTGCGCGTGTGCCTGCTTACGTGCGCATATGTGTGTGTGTGTGAGTGTGTGTGCATGTTTCTGTGTGTGTATAGGGGTGAGGCAGAGGGTTGTGAGGAGTCCCCCAGCCCTCCTCTTGTGATGACCAGTGTCCATCAGCGTGGTCTCATGGGTGCCACGGAAACAGCAGTGCTGGCAGAAATAAAAAACACACCCTGGGAAAGTGCTTTTTTTCCCACCAGACACAAAGTGATGGATCAGCCTGGCCACAGCACACAATGCATTTGTGATTTGTGAAGAGAGGAGGTGAGGTGAGGTGAGGTGGAGGGGAGGGAGGGGGTGGGGGGGGGGGGGGGGGACACAGGGTCTGCCAGAAAAACACAACCACTTTACTCCTAGTTGGCTCTAAAATATTAAACAGCTCAATATTTATTTCATTATTCCAGACGCTGGATTCAGAGGTCAACAAGAAAGAATGGACACAACACAACAAAAGAATGGACACAACACAACAAAAAATGACAGACTGAACATTTTAGAAACCGTATTATTTAATAACACAGAGGGCCAAATTAATATTCAAATATGCATCTATTTTATAGAATGTACAATTACAACATTCTATTATCTAATATTGTTCATCTAATCCGATAGAACACTACAAGACTATTACTACTATTAATTCCATCGAATGAACACAGATGACATTGGGGTCTCATCTGTGTAGTTGTCCAATGTGTTTGTATATGTTTGTTTGTGTGTGTGTGTGTGTGTGTGTGTGTGTGTGTGTGTGTGTGTGTGTGTGTGTGTGGGTATCCTTACTCCCTCTGCTGTGAGCATGGAGAATGGGCAGCCTGGGTTCACACTGATTGATGGAAGCTTTATTTTTTTGAGGCGTCCAGAGAGAAATAGAGAGAGAGAGAGAGATCTGCTTGTCTTCAGAGAGTAGCAGACTAAATCAGCCTAGAGGGAGAAAAATAACCACTGCTTCCTCCAATAATTGTCCCTGTTTCCTTTCAAGGAGAGAAATCATCTTATTCAACCAACGGCTAGGGTTGTTTTAATTAATACATGCCTTTCTTAAATTAGCCCTCCGAGGAGCTATAACTCATATTCTTGTATTTATGGAAGTAATGGGTTGGGCAAAAAATCTAAACTGAAATAATTACGCAGTCCAACACTATGCTTTGAGTATAAACTGCATTAGAAACCCGATGAAATTTAAATGTGTGTAGGAGGCAAAGATATTATATATTAAATATTAACCACTCTGTGTTGGTCTACAACCCCAGTAAAGATGCTAGTCAACTGTAATAATTGCTTTGCTGCAAAACTTTGCACTGATTTTATTGATTTACAGTTTACACAGACATTTTGGCCAGAACACTATAGATATTTTTCAAAGTACTCAATTTTGCAAATGGTCGATGCCCAGGTCTGTTTGATGTAATTATGCTGCAGGTATATGCATTTAAAAGAAACAACCCAGGTTATTGATGTAAAGGAACTTTACACTCCAGTCCAGGCCAAGAGGAGAGGAGACCCCTTGGGGACTGATCCTGTATCAGGAGATTGCATATTTCTACACTAAAGAAGCTTTTCAAACCCACTAAAGCCTGAATTATTTAAGACACCGTGGGCTCTATTTCCATCTGGCGCTAAGGAGGCGTAGGCCTAAGTGTCAAACACAAGTTAGTTAGCAATTTCGTAATGTAAAAACTGACGCACTGGAATTTCCACCCCTAACACAAGGTGTGTCAATTTGTCACTTTCTCTGCGATTGTCATTCTTACGGAATCCAGATAGAACAAAACCCTGTCCTCAAACATTTACATCAAAAGGTGCAACGTTATGGGGAATGACAAAATATCCACATAAAATTGAATATTTTTCTTGAAGTAGTAATTTTACCATCCTTACAAACCACTTAATGTAAATGTCCATTATTGTATTGTACATAGGCTGGTCATCTAGGTTTGTAACTGTAGACTTTCCATCACTATGAAGAAAATCAATGCATAATACAGTGATTGAGTACATTGAGACATCAAGTGGTTTGCGATGATGTTATGTGACGATGTGGCTCAGTTGGTAGAGCATGGCGCTTGCAATGCTAGGGTTGTGGGTTGCTATAGCTAAGAGTGTCTACTAAAAGGAATGAATAGATCATTTCAGTTAGAAATAAGTTTAATTTGCAAAGTTTTTCAAGAAACTGGAAAACATATATCAAGTATTTTTATATTCCACAAGTATTATCATATTATCGTATTATCATACAGTTTTGTACAGATAATTATCCGACTCAAGTTACAAATGCTGGTAAACAGTCAAATACATTTAGTAAAAAAAAAACACAAAAGTGGGCCTTTACTGGGCTTTTACTAGTCCTGTATTAGCGGACCGATATAGACGTCTTCAGTGTGGGCGATTTTCTTTGCAGCATCCCCACCCCCAAACTACTTCCCGTGGCTATGGAGGAGGCGAAATCACTTGGGACCGTTCTAGCCAATGAGAGGGCAGATACACGCGTGAACAAGAGGCCATAGAGATACATAAAGGACTTATCTTTGTATCTGTGCCATTATAGCATCTGTGACAGCATGGGCATCTCCATTTTTTATTTATTTTTATTTTATTTAACTAGGCAGGTCAGTTAAGAACAAATTCTTATTTACAATGACGGCCTACCCGGACAACGCTGGGCCAATTGTGCGCCACTCTATGGGACTCCCAATCACGGCCGGTTGTGATACAGCCTGTAATTGAACCAGGGTCTGTAGTAAGCACTAAGATGCAGTGCCTTAGACTGCTTCATTGGCTGATTGCTCCCAACTCATAGGATGTTGACTACTTTAAAATGGTGGATCCGTCAATGGCAATGTCCATGTTAAAACGGGTTATATCCATGATGAGTCCTCTATCTTTATGACAACAGGCACAACTCCAATATAAAGTTGTTATTTTTTTAAGTTGCCGAAATGCCACATGCGTCCACTTATATCAGTGTATTTGTAACAAACAAATCATTATGGAACTTCTATTCCAACAAATAAGCCTCACGTTGCAAATTAGCAATGAATTTTTTGTTGTTGACCAAATTCCACACTCATTGACCTTCATACATAAAAAACTTTGTGGATTTATTGACAGATTTTGGGCGGAGTAAAATCTTTCGCTTCACCTCTTCCTCTCTGCTATAGCCTGTGTATAACAATGTATTTTCATACTGATGCAATAAAATTAGAACAATGTGGACTGCAAACAACATATTTAGAAAATATGGAGCAGACCATTTAACAAACTAGGCTATAACGGACTAACATTTGAATTGGAGTTTTGACAACTCAATACATAAAGGACTGTAAATACACAACTTGAAGCAACCACATATTTAGACATGGAACACCTCCTGATTGGCCTGTGAGGGGCAAAGCCTCGACACACCCACAACCTATATATTCATCAAACCCCAGCCCTTTCCTGCCACCACCAGCTACTGCACCCATCATTTTGTTTGTGAAAACAGCAAAAATATTTCTGACACCCCCCCAAACCTATACCGCTACTGCCAGCGCTAAGATGTACTATTGCGTTAGGTTTGTTAAAATAAAGCCCTGTATGTTGATTTAGCTTTCAAATCAAATCAAAGTTTATTGGTCGAGTACACAGTTTTGAAGATGTTGTAGCGGGTGCAGCGACATGCTTGTGGTACTAGCTCCTAACAATGCAGTAAAAATGTCAAACAAGTACACAAATACTCATCAAAAATGAAAAATATAGAAATCACGAATGTGGAAACAAATCCAATTAACAAGTAGAACCATATAGGGTTCTTCGGTTTGTCCCCATTGGGAAACCCTTTTTGGTGCTTAGAACTCTTTGCAGAGGGTTTTAACTAGAACCCTCTATGTAGGGTTCTTAATAAAACCCCCTGAAAATAGTTAAAACTAGAACCCTCTATGAAGGGTTCTGCCTAAAACCCCAAATAAAGGATTCTGCCGATAACCCTTTTATCTTTGGAGGGTTCCACCGGCCTTATTAGCCTTTAAAATTAAATGATTTATAACAATACATTACATATACCATATGGCCTTTCTTTGAGGGCCTAGTAATACCCTAACACAGTGGTGTTAGGAAACTCATGGTTTCCAGGCAACATTAGGCCTTCAAGTCACATTATTCTGGCTTGCAAAGTGATGTTTAATTCCTATTGGAATCCAGCCAGAGTTAGGATATCAAACAAGTGGATTTTTTTATCACCCACAACCTGCATTCAGAATAACTGCCAGGGTAGGGAAGCTTGAATACTGAGACTACCTCAATCATCTAAACTCGAACAATCATCTCAGTAATGGGTGCAATAACAGATTGGATTAGTTTATCTTTGTGTAGCATAAAATAATCAACCAATCAACGTACATGCAAAAACATAGATATTAAAACAAACAATTTAGAAAATCACCCTGCAATAAAGCATGTTGGGAAATATGATATATTGCTGTTTGAGAAGGTTTAAACCCTAAGCAACCTGCATACACATTGTTTGAAGTACAATACCAACGTACAGTAGCTACTATAGTAGGTCAAAGTTGTGTGGAGTAGGCATTGTGGTGCTTATGTGAATCTCCTTATTTTAGCTTCAGACCAATCCCTTCTTCTCACTTAAAATGTTGTTTTTTGTTATCAAATTCCATGGTTTTTACACCAGAAGGTGATTATACAAAATTAAAAAGTTTGAGCCCTGAATGCTGATTGGCTGAAAGCCGTGGTATATCAGACCGTATAGCATGTGTATGACAAAACATTACTTTTTACTGCCCTAATTACGTTGGTAACCAGTTTATAATAGCAATAAGGCACCTCGGGGGTTTGTGATAAATGGCCAATATACCACAGCTAAGGGCTGTGTCCTAGCACTCCACGTTGAGTCGTGCATAAGAACAACCCTTAGCCATGGTATGTTGGCCATATACCACACCCCCTTGTTCCTTATTGCTTAATTGTACAATAATTCTACATGCAAAAGGTGTCTTTCAAAATTGTAATTTGAGCTTCAAATGATCTATGTGTTTTGCCTCACATCATTTATTTTCCCGAATCCAGTATATACAGTAAATAAGAATCCAATATATACAGTAAATAAAAATCCAGTATATACAGTAAATAAGAATCCAATATATACAGTAAATAAAAATCCAGTATATACAGTAAATAAGAATCCAGTATATACAGTAAATAAGAATCCAGTATATACAGTAAATAAGAATCCAGTATATACAGTAAATAAGAATCTAGTATATACAGTAAATATAATCCAGTATATACAGTAAATAAGAATCCAGTATATACAGTAAATAAGAATCCAGTATATACAGTAAACTGTTTAAAGGGATAGTTCACCTACATTACAGAACTACAAGTTGGTTTCCCTACCCTGTAAACAGTCCATGGACAAGGCATGACAACAATCCATTACCTGTTCTTGTTTCCCTGGCACTGTTTCCACATGCCAACGCTTTGTGTGTGTGTGTGTGTGTCTGTGTGTGTGTGTGTGTGTGTGTGTTTTGTGTGGTGTGTGGGTGTGTGCATGCGTGTGTGCTCATGTGTGTGTGTGTGTGTGTTTGTGTGTGTGTGTGTGTGTGTGTGTGTTTTGTGTGGTGTGTGGGTGTGTGCATGCGTGTGTGCTCATGTGTGTGCGTGTGTGTTTAGCCTCATCGGCGAAAATGGCCTTTTAGGTTCTAAGCATGCTTTTACTGCCTCTGAGGAGTTATTTTTGTTGATGAAAAAGATATGCCGCCTTGGTAAAGTGAACCCTGGCTATTCATAAGCTTGTTTAATACCTTTGACCCAGTTTACCTTATAAATGTATCACCAGTAAAGTATACTAGTGGTCTCATGCCTTTAGTGCAGGCTTAAAGCTAAGTGGTAACGTTGTGTAAAGAGAGAGAAAGAGTGGGGCAGAGAGACAGAGAGGGGAGGGAGAGACAGAGAGAAAGAGCTATAGAGAGACAGAGAGGGGAGGGAGAGACAGGGAGAAAGAGCTATAGAGAGAGAGAAGAGAGAGTAAGAGAAGTGAATAGAATATAAAGGGAAGAGGAGAGGAAGCGACAGAGCGATTATATGGTGGATGTTACAATATTTTGTATTTTGCCTCACATAATTTATTGACCAGAATCCAGCATATACAGTAAATATGAATCCAGTATATAAAGTAAATATAATCCAGTATATGCAGTAAATAAGAATCCAGTATATACAGTAAATCAGAATCCAGTATATACAGTAAATCAGAATCCAGTATATACAGTAAATCAGAATCCAGTATATACAGTAAATAAGAATCCAGTATATACAGTAAATAAGAACCCAGTATATACATTAAATAAGAATCCAGTATATACAGTAAGTAAGAATCCATTATATACAGTAACTAAGAATCCAGTATATACAGTAAATAAGAATCCAGTATATACAGTAAGTAACAATCCAGTATATACAGTAAATAAGAATCCAGTATATACAGTAAATAAGAATCCAGTATATACAGTAAATAAGAATCCAGTATATACAGTAAATAGGAATCCAGTATATACAGTAAGTAAGAATCCACTATATACAGTAAGTAAGAATCCAGTATATACAGTAAATAAGAATCCAGTAAATACAGTAAATGAGAATCCAGTATATACTGTAAATGTGAATCCAGTATATACAGTAAATAAGAATTCAGTATCTACAGTAACTAAGAATCCAGTATATACAGTAAGTAAGAATACAGTAAATACAGTAAATAAGAATCCAGTATATACAGTAAATAAGAATCCAGTATATACAGTAAATAAGAATCTAGTATATACAGTAAATATAATCCAGTATATACAGTAAATAAGAATCCAGTATATACAGTAAATAAGAATCCAGTATATACAGTAAACTGTTTAAAGGGATAGTTCACCTACATTACAGAACTACAAGTTGGTTTCCCTACCCTGTAAACAGTCAATGGACAAGGCATGACAACAATCCATTACCTGTTCTTGTTTCCCTGGCACTGTTTCCACATGCCAACGCTTTGTGTGTGTGTGTGTGTGTCTGTGTGTGTGTGTGTCTGTGTGTGTGTGTGTGTGTGTGTGTGTGTGTGTGTGTGTGTGTGTGTGTGTGTGTTTTGTGTGGTGTGTGGGTGTGTGCATGCGTGTGTGCTCATGTGTGTGTGTGTGTGTGTTTGTGTGTGTGTGTGTGTGTGTTTTGTGTGGTGTGTGGGTGTGTGCATGCGTGTGTGCTCATGTGTGTGCGTGTGTGTTTAGCCTCATCGGCGAAAATGGCCTTTTAGGTTCTAAGCATGCTTTTACTGCCTCTGAGGAGTTATTTTTGTTGATGAAAAAGATATGCCGCCTTGGTAAAGTGAACCCTGGCTATTCATAAGCTTGTTTAATACCTTTGACCCAGTTTACCTTATAAATGTATCACCAGTAAAGTATACTAGTGGTCTCATGCCTTTAGTGCAGGCTTAAAGCTAAGTGGTAACGTTGTGTAAAGAGAGTGAAAGAGTGGGGCAGAGAGACAGAGAGGGGAGGGAGAGACAGAGAGAAAGAGCTATAGAGAGACAGAGAGGGGAGGGAGAGACAGAGAGAAAGAGCTATAGAGAGAGAGAAGAGAGAGTAAGAGAAGTGAATAGAATATAAAGGGAAGAGGAGAGGAAGCGACAGAGCGATTATATGGTGGATGTTACAATATTTTGTATTTTGCCTCACATAATTTATTGACCAGAATCCAGCATATACAGTAAATATGAATCCAGTATATAAAGTAAATATAATCCAGTATATGCAGTAAATAAGAATCCAGTATATACAGTAAATCAGAATCCAGTATATACAGTAAATCAGAATCCAGTATATACAGTAAATCAGAATCCAGTATATACAGTAAATAAGAATCCAGTATATACAGTAAATAAGAACCCAGTATATACATTAAATAAGAATCCAGTATATACAGTAAGTAAGAATCCATTATATACAGTAACTAAGAATCCAGTATATACAGTAAATAAGAATCCAGTATATACAGTAAGTAACAATCCAGTATATACAGTAAATAAGAATCCAGTATATACAGTAAATAAGAATCCAGTATATACAGTAAATAAGAATCCAGTATATACAGTAAATAGGAATCCAGTATATACAGTAAGTAAGAATCCACTATATACAGTAAGTAAGAATCCAGTATATACAGTAAATAAGAATCCAGTAAATACAGTAAATGAGAATCCAGTATATACTGTAAATGTGAATCCAGTATATACAGTAAATAAGAATTCAGTATCTACAGTAACTAAGAATCCAGTATATACAGTAAGTAAGAATACAGTAAATACAGTAAATAAGAATCCAGTATATACAGTAAATAAGAATCCAGTATATACAGTAACTAAGAATCCATGATATACAGTAAATAAGAATCCAGTATATACATTAAATATGAATCCAGTATATACAGTAAATGAGAATCCAGTATATACAGTAACTAAGAATCCACTATATACAGTAAGTAAAAATCCAGTATATACAGTAAATAAGAATCCAGTATATACAGTAAATGAGAATCCAGTATATACGGTAAATGTGAATCCAGTATATACGGTAAATAAGAATCCAGTATATACAGTAAACAAGAATCCAGTATATGCAGTAAATAAGAATCCAGTATATACAGTAAATGAGAATTCACTATATACAGTAAATAAGAATCCAGTATATACAGTAAATTAGAATCCAGTATATACAGTAAATAAGAATCCAGTATATACAGTAAATAAGAATCCAGTATATACAGTAAATGAGAATTCACTATATACAGTAAATAAGAATCCAGTATATACGGTAAATGAGAATCCAGTATATACAGTAAATGAGAATCCAGTATATACGGTAAATAAGAATCCAGTATATACAGTAAATATGAATCCACTATATACAGTAAATGAGAATCAACTATATACAGTAAATAAGAATCCACTATATACAGTAAATGAGAATCCAGTATATACAGTAAATAAGAATCCAGTATATACACTATTGCTCAGTTACAATTTTGCGGTCATTTAGAAATGTCCTTATTTTTGAAAGAAAAGCTACTTTTTTGTCTATGAAAATAACATCAAATTGATAAGAAATACAGTGTTGACATTGTTAATGTTGTAAATGACTATTGTAGCTTGATACGGCAGATTTTTTATGGAATATCTGCATAGGCGTACAGTGGCCCATTATCAGCAACCATCACTCCTGTGTCCCAATGGCACGTTGTGTTAGCTAATCAAAGTTTATAATTTTAAAAGGATAATTGATCATTAGAAAACAATTTTGTTAGCACAGCTGAAAACTGTTGTTCTGATTAAAGAAGCAATAAAACTGTCCTTCTTTAGACTAGTTGAGTATCTGGAGCATCAGCATTTGATTACAGGCGCAAAATGGCCAGAAACAAATAACTTTCTTCTGAAACTTGTCAGTCTATTCTTGTTCTTAGAAATGAAGGCTTTTCCATGCGAGAAATTTCCAAGAAACTGAAGATCTCTTACAATGCTGTATACTACTCCCTTCACAGAACAGCGCATATTGGCTCTAACCAGAATAGAAAGAGGAGTGGGAGGCCCCGGTGCACAACTGAGCAACAGGACAAGTACATTAGAGTGTCTAGTTTGAGAAACAGACACCTAAATAAGAGTCCAGTATATACAGTAAATATAATCCAGTATATACAGTAAATAAGAATCCAGTATATAAATACATTGTGTGTAGTCAACTAGCTCTCATAGTCTCACATCAGAATTAGACGTTCATCCATGTTTCTCAAACAGAAAATGTTGAAGTTGTTGCAAATGTCAAATTTTAAGGGTACATTTAGGCATCAACTCTGAATGGTTAAAATAAATAACTTAAAATGCAAATTCTGTAGTAGATGTTTTAGAATTAGCTACATATAGAATACAGTATATGAATACATAGTGTGAAAAACAGTTTAAAAGAAACGGTGCAGTGTTTAAAGGGATAGTTCACCTACATTACAGGACGACACATTGGTTTCCCTACCCTGTAAACAGTCCATGGACAAGGCATGACAGCAATTCATTCCCTGTTCTTGTTTCCATGGCACCGCTTCCACATGCCAACGCGTTGTGTGTGTTTAAGTGTGTGCGCGTGTGTGCATGTGTGTGTGTTTAACCTCATCGACTAAAATTGCCTTTTACGCTGTAAGCATGCTTTTACAGCGTCTGAAGAGTTATTTTTGTTGATAAAAAAGATATGCCGACTTGGTATGAACCCCGGCTATTCATGAGTTTGTTTAGTATACTACTATACTAGTGGTAAGAGAGAGAGAGAGAGAGAGAGAGAGAGAGAGAGAGAGAGAGAGAGAGAGAGAGAGAGAGAGAGAGAGAGAGAGAGAGAGAAAGTGAGAGAGTGATTATATAGTGGATAGTGGTTAATCCTATCCATTCTGCAGTAGAGAAGACTGTTTGTTCAATGTTTAAGAACATTGACAATCCTGGACTGGTTTTATCAATGCATCACTTAATTCACAGATACAGTACAGAGGCCTCGCTTGTTAAACAAGTTGTATGTTAGTATTAGAAGTGATCAATCCACTGTGGACGCAGGCTCTTCCCATCTCTTTGAAGTTAACGCATTGATCGGCCAGAATACAAAGGAGTTAAACAATTGGTCCAACAAAGTGTTGAGTGTCTGGAGCTATTGGTGAAGTTAAGCTGCTTTTCCATGTGACTAAGGAAGAAAAAAATACAAAATAAAACACACACACAAAAGAAATACTGTACACACAAAACAAACGATCAAGCAAATAAACCAACAAATCATCACCCAAATTGTAAATAAGAATTTGTTCTTAACTGACTTGTCTAGTTAAATAAATCATAGATATTAAAATGAATACAAATAAATAGGGCAGGACATCCTTGAAGAATATCTTTTCAAAGTGCACCATTAAGATTAAACATATTGGTTTCAACCTAGTTTGTCTTGAGGTGACAGGCAAGGACTACACATGCCTCTCTCTCTCTCGGGGCAGACTTCCATTTAAGCAGGTCAAATGTTGTTCTACTTATTATTTAGGAGGATTTAATGTTACATGAACTAAGTGTTAATTGATATGTTGCTTCTCCAGGGAGTCTGTGTGTAGGTGCTGGAAGTGGGACACTGGGACACCCTGCAATTTACACACAGATTGATCTCAATTAGTAAGAGTGTTTGGCCTTGTGGAGTGGATTCTTAAGCAGTACATGAACGTTGTGCCACTGAAAATAACAGCGGATAGAGAACAATTATTCAATGTGGAGCTAATTGTTGTTGTTTTCAAACCTCGACATGTGAATAGCTGTTTGAGATGGTTAGAGCTCTAGAAAGACTGTACGGTGGATGTATCTATCCCAGGTGGGATATTGTTGTTGTCTTGCCCTTGTGCCAGATGTTTTCTCCTGAATTAGCTAGCTTTTCTTCTTCCCTGGATGGGGTGGGGGAGGGAATGATATTTCCTAATACAGAACTAAAGTGTAATCTGTGAGTAAATTCAATAATGGTGATATCATAGTGTAGACATAGATCGAACACAAGTTGATGGAACCCAGTTAGAGAAGAAAAAAAAATGTGCTGTCATACTGTAAGTTATATGTACCAAGGTGTTTGAAAGGCTGTCTGTATTGTTTATCGCTGTGACGTTAGGGAGAATGGGACCAATCACTGCTCTATTTGATCGGTATTACATCACTTTCTTTTTTAAAGGTGGACAGTAAATCACATTGGAGGTGAATGCTTCTAACTTACAAGATCCCCCCCCAAAGCACCTTAATCACCTATCAACTAACCGGATGGCTTCTCTCCGTTGCCCCGCCTCTATTGACGCTTTGGAGGCCCGTGACAAAGTATGCGTCCCAAATGGCACCCTATTCTCTACAGTGCACTAGTTTTGGCCAGAGGCCGCATAGGGCTCTGGTCAAAAGTAACGCCCTCTTTAGGGAATAAGGTGCCATTTGGGACGCGGGCAAAGTGTTGGGTAATTAAAGCGATAACATGGCGGTGGATGTCGTTGATGTCGTTGATAAAGACATTGATGAATCCCTCCACCCGTCACCCTCCTTTCATCTTCTCCACTCAGACATAAAAAATTCATCCAAGACCTCCAGAAATATTTATCATGAAATCTTAGCAGGGAGAACTGGTAGCACTGAAAAATGTATGTCCTCCATTGGCCTCCAACAGCTGTGGACCCCTTAATTAATTTGACTGCTCGCATTATACAATAAATTAATACATTTACACAATATTTTCCTTTTCCTGTTTCGTTTTTTTTTTAAATCTGATTATTACACACAGAAGCAGATACATCTCTCTCCTGTGGGACAATTGCTTTTGGTCCAGAGGCGTCCTTTATCATACAAATAATTTCTCACAAAAGACTAGCATGGATTTTTAAACATGCTTTACATGAGATTATGTGTGAGTGTGACCATACACAGACTAGCACACATTTTTATACACAATACGGATTTATTACTTTTTTATTATGCTTTAAATAGATTATCTTCAGAGTGTGACCACACCAGAGGAGGCTGCTGAGGGGAGGACGGCTCATAATAATGGCTGGAACGGTATCAAACACATCAAAGACGTGGTTTCCATGTGTTTGATACCATTCCATTGACTCCATTCTAGTCATTTTATGAGCTGTCCTCCCCTCAGCAGCCTCCACTGGACCATACACACAGTCGATTATGTGTTGTTATTACTGTTATGTGCTGTATAAAGGATTGCATGGCTCAGGCCTGCTGTAGGTTTACCAAGGTGTTGATAACGCTAGCTTCTTCTGCTATGGGATCGTGATATCCTAGGCTACATATAATGATACATACACACACAAACACACACACACACACGCACACACAGATGCACACGCACACACACACACACACACACACACACACACACACACACACACACACACACACACACACACACACACACACACACACACACACACACACACACACACACACACTCTCTTCAGGATAAGAGAGTGTTAAGTTCACATGGATACTGTCATCCTCATTATAGAACAACACAGAGATTACATAAAACTCCACAGGCCTATAAGAGACATTTAGATCCTGGTGACTCCTGTGTGCAGAAGCATCCTTTCTTCCCCATCTCCCTGTGCTGCTCACGCACTACACCACACCACACGGAATAACAGTCAACTTAAGGGTTGGCTCTGACAGGCTAAAGCATAGCAGTGTCTCTGTCTGAGATTCCACCATAACAAATTCCCTCCCTAATCGATATCAAAAGAGTGGGGGAAGACATACAAGAGACAGCAAGGCAAAAGCAAACAAATGCACGTATGCTCAGTGAGGGGAGAAAATTTGAACTTGTGGCTGTGTCTTCCTTTCCTCACCTGTCGTTATCTGCTTTAGTTCTATTAATGAGAGCTTCTCTTTTCTAAGGTCACGTCACATTTGTTTTATAACTGTCCCTTTGAACAGCTGAAAGATATTGAGCCCCCTTTGATCATGCAATCCTTCTGAATTCCAAATCAGAAATGAGCCTCCCCTCCCCTCAGACTCCCTCAAAATACCTCTGCTGGGTCGTCTCCCCGTTTCTGAAACTATTTGGTTTGTTTACTATATACACACCAGCCGAAGCCAGGAAGAAGGGGGCAAAATGAAACAGAAAGAAGAGAAGGAAAGAAAGAAAGAAAGAAAGAAAGAAAGAAAGAAAGAAAGAAAGAAAGAAAGAAAGAAAGAAAGAAAGAAAGAAAGAAAGAAAGAAAGAAAGAAAGAAAGAAAAACTGAGAAAATGAGAGACATGGGAGAGTCTGGGAGAAAGGAAAGAGCCTGCGTGGGTTGTGTACATTTTCTTCATTAATGTTTATAAATTTAACAAAGAGAGAGGAGTTGAAGGATTTATTTTTTTAAAGAGAAACATTGCCACAAGACGCAGTGGCGGCGCGTCTTCCTGCCTGTCCGCTTTGCTTTTCTCTTGTTCTCTTCATTTTCTTTGAAGGCGGCATGCGTTTTCTAATGATGACCCTTGGCATGCTGAGACACCTGGGACTTCCCCCAGCCGCCATGGAGCCACAAAGGACAAGTAGGGAGGCTGATCAAAATGATCCCATTCTCTTTTCAAACAGAATTTGTCCCAGCCTCTGATCACAGTGAAGCACATATAAAAGCCTGGGCCCCTCTTGGTCCTGCAGAGATGGAGTAGAGACAGGAGAGATCTCCGCCTGGTCGGTGGGAGTGGGAGGCCCTCCCCTGGAGATGGTGGCGTTGCGGCGGAGAGAGCAGGGGGAGCAGGTGGAAGGCGACACAGTGACATGACTGTGGGACGCCAGGGATCTGGATGTTCTTCGGCTGTTATTCCCTGTTAAAAGATTTAAACCATCGGGGTATGATAGGTCCCTTTGTTGTTTGCCAGGGTACGAGAGAAAAACTGATAGAAAGAAAGGGAGAAAGGGAGGGAAGGAAGGAAGGGAGGGAGGGAGGGAAGCAAGGAAGCAAGCAAGCAAGCAAGGAAGGAAGGAAGGAAGGAAGGAAGGAAGGAAGGAAGGAAGGAAGGAAGGAAGGAAGGAAGGAAGGAAGGAAGGAAGGAAGGAAGGAAGGAAGGAAGGAAGGAAGGAAGGAAGGAAGGAAGGTGGTCAGGTGGTGAAGGGAGGAGGCAGGTTGTTAATAGGCACTCATCTTTTTCAGAGCCACAAAGGAGGAGGGGTAAAGAATGGTTGAGGATGGTGGAAGAGGGTGGGAGGAGGGTAGGCAAACCACTGTCTCAGTGCAGACACTCCAACAAAAGAAATATAAAAGCGGTGAGTTTGAGGCCAGGGCTAAGGCTGACTGAGGCAGAGAGAGAGAGCGAAAGAGAGAGACTAATGGCATAGAGTAGAGAAGAAGAGAAGTTGCTTCTAACCACTACCGCAGGTTGAAGGGGTGGTGGTGGTTACGGCCACTGTCATCGGCATCAATGGTCTTTTGGTCTGCTAATATACAAAGGGAGAGAAAGTCGAGCCTGACACCTCATGGGAAACTCACCTCTCGCCTCCCTCTGCTGCTACAGGCTCATTAGGGTAAGATAAACTATTCACCTACCCAGGCTCTAGGCAAAGAGTAGACACGTCTTCAATTAACCAGTCAGTAACAGCATGACCCTAAAAGATACACAGAAGTTCTCTCATTCCTCTGTTTCTATAATTTACAACTGCTTGTCTGTCATCATTGAGTCAATCTGAGAGTATGTTCAAACCCCCTAGCCTGTTTGTGTGAGCGTGTGCGTGTGTGTGTGTGTGTGTGTGCGTGTGCGTGTACGTGTGTGTGTGCCGTATTCCTTTCCTGGTGAAGTGTTTGGGAGACAGATGGAAGCCAGTCTCAGCAAAGGGAATAGCAAAGATCTGAAAGCGTTTTAGCAACAATTAAAATCGTTGATGGTTTAAGCTGTTCACATCAAAAGCAACAACCCCACTGTTTGGTTTCTTTTGATGACACAGAGTATAAAAAATGATCTGCCAATTGTCAGCAAACACAGAGCTTGGTAGATAAGAGGCAGAAGGCCGTGTGGGAAAGCACTGTGGAAAAGGATTAAGAAAAGCAACCAGAAAAAGGATGGCTTAACTGCAACTGGGCTTCAACTGGGAAAGCCTGTTGATACAAACAACTTTAGCAACACAAAGATTAGCAAAAAATCACCAAAAAGCAATAAATAAGCCAATAAATATGTATTTGTATAAAAGTTCCATGAAATTATATACATTTAAGACAACAAAATCAGGTACACTACTTGACCATAAGTATGTGGACGCCAGCTCATCGAACATCTCATTCCCAAATCATGGGCATTAATATGGAGTTGGTCCCCCCTTTGTTGCTATAACAACATCCACTCTTCTGGGAAGGCTATCCACTAGATGTTGGAACATTGCTGCAGGGACTTGCTTCCATTCTGCCACAAGAGCATTAGTGAGGTTGGGCACTCCAATTAGTTAGGTCGGCGTTCCAATTCATCCCAAAGGTGTTCGATGGGGTTGAGGCCATGGATCTGTGCAGGCTAGTCAAGTTCTTCCACACCGATCTCGACAAATCATTTCTGTATGGACCTCGCTTTGTGCATCACCATGAAAAACAGCCCTAGACCATTATTTCTCCTCCACCAAACTTTACAGTTGGTACTATGCATTTCGGCAGGTAGCATTCTCCTGGCATCCGCCAAAACCCTGATTCATCCGTCGTACTACCAGATGGTTAAGCATGATTCATCACTCCAGAGAACGTGTTTCCACTGCTCCAGGGTCCAATGGTGGCAAGCTTTACAACACTCCAGCCAATGCTTGGCATTGCACATGGTGATCTTAGGCTTGTGTGCGGCTGCTCGACAATGGAAACACATTTCATGAAGCTCCCGATGAACAGTTCTTCTGCTGACGTTGCTTCCAGAGGCAGTTTGGAATTCGGTAGTGAGGGTTACAACTGAGGTCAGACGATTTTTACGTACTACACACTTCTGCACTCCTGTTCTGTGAGCTTGTGTGGCCTACCACTTCCTACCACGTCTGAGCCGATGTTGCTCCTAGACGTTTCCTCTTCACAATAACATCACTTACAGTTGACCGGGGCATCTCTAACCGGTCAGAAATGTGACAAACTGACTTGTTGGAAAGGTGGCATCCTATGACGGTGCCACGTTGAAAGTCCCCGAGCTCTTCAGTAAGGCCATTCTACTGCTAATGTTTGTCTATGGAGATTGCATGGCGGTGTGCTCGATTGTATACACCTGTCAGCAACGGGTGTGGCTGAAATAGCCGAATCCACTAATTTGAAGTCCACACACTTTTCTATATATATTGTATCTCTGGGTTCTACAAATTCTTATTAAGAAATTATAATGTTGTCTATGCCTGTGTTGACGTAGTAAAGCTTGATCCCCCCCTCTCTTCTGATGTCCTGTTGAGATGTATTCATCTGTTAATTAAGCATTCTAAAGCACACTGAAGTGTTGTCAAGCCAGTAAGAAAAAGGCGGAGATACACATTGGATGATTATTACACCATTTAGGGCTGGGTGGCCATGTTGTTTTATTGGGCCTAATCTTCTTCGGGGAGTTGCTTGCCAAAGAAGAATTTATAATCTGCATAACATTAGAGGAAAAAAGTGAGTACATCCCAAAAGGCACCCTATTCACTATATAATGCACTAGTTTTGACAAGAGCCCTATGGGCCATGGTCAAAAGTAGTGCACTATATAGGGAATAGGGCGCCATTTGGGTACATACTCAGACTGGCTAACGAGCGGTTCCTCTGACCTATTTCCCTGCTCTCCCACCATTTTGGGTATGTTCATTAGGAAGCTAATCACAGGAAAGGCTTCTACTCTTTTACCCCGTCTGTACGCGGGATTAGTGGCGTCAGGGAGGCTTTCTGACATTGCTCTGCGCCAGGGGATCACTCCTCTTCAAGACATCACTTTCCTTCAGACACCTTGAGTCTGTCTGTCTCTCTGTCTGTCTGTCTACCGCAGTCTGACTCCCCCAAAGCCCCCCCCCCCCATACCCCCCGCCCCCCTCTCGCCACAGGGAGACAAATTAATTCAAACAACTACCATTTTAATTGAAGACACCATCAGCCACAGAAACACCAGTAACATCAGAAGGACTGGAAACATCCTCACATCCGTGTATTTCCAGTTCTATATCTGTATAATTAGGTTGGGTTTTCAAAAGGAGTTTGACAGTACTTTCCGCGGCATAATTTTAACTTTAAAGGCGACCAGTGAAATAAAGTGTTTTCACAGCAAAGGGGCTTTGGAGAGATTACGCATGATTTTTCCTATAATATATACCTAGTCTAATTTACACTTCCTTTGTGGAATCATATTCACAAAATCACGTTCCAGCGCGCTTGGGGTTGACGACCCTGTGCTCTGGAGATTTGCAGCTGCATGCGGTATGTTTACATTTGTCTAAAAGCAGTGTAAATTGAATTCTCCTGTATGTTCCCGACAGTGACTGCTGGTGTAAAGTGGCGTGTACAGAGTTGTACACTACACAGCCCTCCTCTGGGAGATAAACCATCCCTGTTGTGCCATCAAGCCTCTGAATGGAAGGAGGGAGAGATGGAAGACGGGAGGGGAAAATAATCAATAAATCACATGCCATCCATCCAGCAACCAGGAAAACACTGTGCAGACCTACATTCATTTGACAACGGATGAAAAATGGCAGAAAGCACCTCTGGATGTCTGTTTGTGTCTTTGTTCGTCACATGGCAGAGGAACGACGACCAAAAAGGGAGTAATTGAATGCAAAGTGCTCGTTTTCTACTCCGTCTCCTCTACTCCAGCCCACACACCCTCGAGCCCTCGATCGGGACGAGACCAGAACAAACCGCATCAGATCAGAAGGTGACATATCCAAAACTGTCACAAAATCACAAGAAAGGCAGTAATGGCTGCCAGAGACGTGGCAGCAGGCAGCAGTTCAGGGTGTTTCTAGTCTAGTGGGCTCTTTTTCTATCACTCCCATGCCTATTCGGGTTGTAGGAGAATAAGAGAGAAAACTAGTTCCGCTCTGCTCTGCTCTCAGGCCTGCCCGAATGAATGTGAAAGCGGCTGGATTTGAAGTTGATGGCTTAGTGACAGTTGAGATGAAGGATGGTGGTTAGAGTTGAAGACGAGACTCAGAGCTGATCAATGGGCCCTCGCAGACAGACAGGCCTGTGTGCAGCTGACTTGCCAAGTTAAAGGACGATGCCTCCATGCTCTTCAAGAAGAACCCCCTTTCTACCCTTTCTCACTCCTCTCTCCCCTTCTCCTACCCCACGACTCCCCCCATCTCTCACTGAGACCATCCCTTTCTCTTTCTCTCTTTCTTCCACCTCCAAAAGCATTAGATGACAAATCCATACCCCCAGTAAAGAGAGATATCGGCCTGCCGTCTAGTTCGTCTCCTACAGCACTGCATCAGTCGGCTGCATTTTCTGATAGACGTGCTGCTGAGCTAACATCAGGATCAAAGACCGTCAAAACAATAAAGGGATAACAGTGGTACAGAAGTCTGCCCATCCACAGGAATATTCCTCCACCAGAGGACGTTATGTCCATTTGAAGACAGTGATTTGTTTCGCTCTAACTTCTGGTAATTACTTTGATAAACTGACATTTTTGTCATCTGACATTTTTGTCATATCAAATACCTTGTCGCTCCATGTGCAACGGAACGGAAATTTTAGTTAGGTTAGTTTTCCATCATCAAGGTCACGTTCTTCTGTCAAGAGAGATGAGATTCTCCTTAAAGGTCCTTAAAATGGCCTCCTGTATCCGGTCAAAAGGCCCTTCATCAAAGAGCTATAGTAAAGGCCAGGGTGTTGGTGAGACCAAAGCCTTCCAGCAAGGCTACTGTACCATGATGGCAGGTCCCGGGGGTCCAGGAGGTATCACGACGCCTGGTCGCAGAAGAAGAGACACGTTATGGATCAAATGCCAACGGCCGTGTGAAATCAAAGGGAAAGGCGTGCGGCGAGGCAGGCGGCTTCTCCCACTTAAAGTTCAGCTGCAGAGGAAGAGAAGGTTTTATTATGGACATAATAGAGGCAGCCTAGGTCAGAAAGCAATCACAGCTCTGACACCTAGCAGACACCTAGTCCAGCAGGTAGCGGCCAGCGTCACCCATCAGAGGTTGATAGCACTTTGGAGAGATGTCCTTCTCCAGGACCACCAGTGGAAAGAAAGGGCCAAAGGGATAGTGGCAGGCCACTGTTCCATCGATGACAGTGTAAAAGAGTGTAATTCTCAAAGCAGAAAAATAGGGCCTGTCGATGTGTAACACTCCAGGCCTCCATTTCAGTCTATAACTGATAAAACATATCTGAGGGGAAAGTTCATACACGGACGTGCATCCAGGGTTTGATAGGAAATCTGTATACATATGTCACTGGATCTATAAGTAAGTGTCGATATGTTGACTTTTGGTCACCTGTATGTGTCATCAAAAATTCGAATCAGACCTGATATAGCCTCCTCTCACTGTAGAGACTTTCAGACCACATGCAGCATATGGCAGTTATTATGGTCACGTACGGCACAGAGACAGACCAGACACTACAGTAAAGCTAGACAGAGCCCATGCAGGTTCCAGCCATTATGCTGCTGCCATCCCTGTAGAGGAAACCCGTATTTAACCAGGGCTAATGAAGTGCAGGACTGAGACTAATGTTCCCTCTGCCCTCTGACCTCTCCCGGGGATGGAAACTAGGACCTGGCAGTGCTCTGGCAGGGTGACATACTGTAGAGGCTGGACTTCAACAGCGCTGAACATGGATACTCTGAACAACCATTAACCCTGACCTATAGCGTGGCCATGGACAGATCTCCTCTTAGGCTTACATCTGGTCAGGACTGGACCAGTACCAAGTCTCAGTCGGCAGCCAAGCATATAGGTAGCAGGCTGCACTGAAACACTGCTGGATAACATACAGGCAGACTGGTAGCCGGCCACAATAAAAAGCATTTATACATTATCTCACATTTCTTTTAGACTAACATTTAGTGTTCAACAGTGGATATTTGTATAAACCTTGCTGTCTGTCTCTCTGACATTTTTCAACATTGTTTCAATATTCAAATTTCCAGCTGTCCCATAGTAATGAACATGTCGGGATTCGGGACGAGACAGACAGGCAGGCAGCTTTTCTCAGCCAGTCGAAATCATGAATCAGCTGGCATAATTTTTATGGCTATGTACAAAGAAATGTCAATTGGAAAAATATAAAAAGACACAGAGGTGCAGCTAGTTTGCTGTCTTTCCAGCTTAAGTTTGAAGTGATTGTGTTAGCTGTGTTGTTGGCTAGCTCCTCTGAACAACAGTGTCCTGATGAGAGCACATTTTCTATGCAAGGTGAAATCGCGCATCATTAGCTCATTGTTATGGATGGATCCAAATAAATGTCACTATAAAACAGCTTAAACATATGCAAATGCGGCTACTTCGCTGTTATTCTGGCTTTTTGACATGACTGTAAGTTAGCCGTGGTTGGCTAGCTAGCAAGCAAAGGATAATAACACCCGTGTCAATATATCCTCCAAATTCTGGCTTCTCGGGCATTATCACTTAAATAAACCATGGAACTGTGGTAATGATTATGCATCTTCTTCGTAGCAATTTAGATAAACTATTTTGTATTTCTGCATGTAGTTAGTTTTATAATTTTATTCTCACTCCAGATGTTTACGAGTCAAAATCATTCTCTGGTCACCCTGTGACTTGATATGAATATTGTGTTGTATTTGTGTGTACTACAAAAACTGCACTTATGTCACAATGACATACAGTACAAACTGAAAACGGTGGTCTTTATGTAAGGAAACACCAACATGAACATGGGGTCTTAATTTTATTTAACCTTTATTTAACTAGGCAAGTCAGTTAAGAACAAATTCTTATTTACAATGACAAGCTACCTACAGGGTCAGCCCCTGGGCCACCACGAGCTGCCAGAACAGCAACTTGGAAAAGATTATACAAGTGTCTCCAACTCTATTGGAGGTATACAACACCATTATTCCACAAGAAATTCCATAATTTTGTGTTTTGTTGATGATGGTGGAAAACTGTCTCAGCTGCCGCTCCAGAATCTCCCATAAATGTTAAATTGGGTTGAGATCTGGTGACTGAGACACGCATGCATGCATGCACGCACACACACATACACACACACACACTTTAAACCCCCTATGCTCCTTTGAAACCCCTCTTTCAAAGGCACTGAGATCTCTTCTTCTAGGCATGGTAGCCAAAATAATGGGCAACTGGGCATTTTTATACATAAGCATGATGGATTGTTAATTCCTTAATTAACTCAGGAACCACACCTGTGTGGAAGCACCTGCTTTCAATGTACTTTGTCACCCTCATTTACTCAAGTGGTTCCTTTATTTTGGCAGTTACCGGTATGTGTTTGGTTGTAACAGAGATAGAACATTTGCAATGTATAGAAAAACTAAATATGCGGCACTTTACAGCATTGTATACAGTACTTATCAGGAAGACATTGTTTTGGTGTTCCTCCAACAAGCCTTTTGCTTCTGTTTCTCTGCGTTGGTTCTTGTCTTGACCTTTGGTGAGCACTGAGAAACACCTCTCCAATCATAGCCAGTCCAGTTCTGTAGTCTCTATGTGCTCGGAGGAGTCATAAAATATTCAGGCTCCATGTTTCCCTCAGACCAGGCTGGTGGCGGTGGCTTTGTTAGCCAGGCTGCTCTCTCAGCTCTCTGCTATATCTCGCTATGGGAAGGGTAGCTTACTGCTTGCTGCAGTCCATGCTGCATACTCCATAACAGCACACCTTGGCAATAATCAGTGGTTTTTGTGGTTTGTGGTGTTATTGGTAGCGAGGATGCGTGGTGTGGACATCAGTATGCAGCTAGATAGCTCGCTGCGGTGAGACACATCTAGTCTAGCTGCATACTGCTGTCCGTGCTAGGCGTCCTCAGTGCTCCTTACAACTACAAACCACTGATTACTAACAAACTGTGGTGTGGTGTTCACTCCCAACACACCCCACACCACCATACACACCAACCTTCATTCGCTACAGGAAGCCAGCTAGATGCATCTGTCCACACCAAGCTTCCTCAGTCCTCTCCTTACCACCACAAACCATTGAATATTGCTAAGCTATCTTTTCTTTCATTCATTTCCTATTATCTGTTATCAGTTTTCTGTTGTTTATGTTGTTCTAGCCATCATACCAGACCTGAGAGGTGGGATATTGTTGGTCTCTATGTGGGCGTTGTCAATTTATAACCAATGGCAAGATCCTGAATTATACACTAAGCTAGTCGAGCAGAAGAAACAGGCTTGTTTTATTCACAACCTTGTGAATTCAAACAGATTTCTGTGGCTGGGGGATTGAAGCAGAAAGCTATCATACAGGGTCCAAGATGGAGCAAGAGAACAGGTAAGAATAAGCTATGTATAAAAGCACAGGTAAGCTTTAGCCTCGTGCGTAGCTACAATGTTATAGCTACCAAAAGCCACAATAAATTCTAGGTTTTACTGTTATGTTAAATTCTTTTGCTCTATTGATAAATAATGACAGCTTTTTTCAGCGAGGGTATCCTGACCTAACTCTCAGTGTTATTACTCTAGACATCTGATAACTGTTACTAACAACCTACCCAGCAAAACATACCTGGCTTGTTGCCACTTGGAAATTCAATTGCCCTTATTTGATATCCGAGATAGGGATTTGTACATAATGGACAATGGATAAGTTTGACCCAGTGGCTACAACATCATCTGCTTATCACTTAAGGTGACATGATAATAACACACATATAGGCTTTGTCTCACTAACATCATATCATTTACATTCATAACATATTGACGGCTTCCAACAGCTCATCCAGGATATCTAATCTCATCTTTATTTTCCTAGCGTCTCCTCATTCCTGTAATCCCCTAACACAGTCCCATGACTAAAGCCTGTAACAGGAAGAGGAGGAGGATGTGCTGGTGGAGGAGGAGGAAGAAGAGGAGGAGGAGGAGGAGGAAGATATAGAAAAGGAGGTGAGTGTTTGTATGTGTCTGGCTGCCAGTGGTGGTACAGTGTGTTATAAAACCCGGGGCCTCTCTCATGTCTCCTCCATCCTGACATGCAGCTAATCCAGGTTGATGAGGAGCTGCGCTCAGTCGGTTAGCAGGGACTTCGCTAGGCAGGAGGCAGCAGCACAGACCCAAATCCTTCCCCCTATCCCCCATCCCTTCCTCCACACAGACCCAAATCATCCCCCCCGTACATACCCATCCGTCCCATAACACCTCCATAAGTATTACATTAACCGCAGTCATACCTGTCTGAGGTGTGTGTTTGCAAAGCTAAGTGTGTGTGTGTGTGTGTGTGTGTGTGTGTGTGTGCGTGCGTGTGTGTGTGTGTGTGTGTGTGTGTGTGTGTGTGTGTGTGTGTGTGTCTGTGTGTGTGTGTGTGTGTGTGTGTAGCCTTCCCTATGCATTATTTCTGCCGTCTTCTGTTCTCATCAGCATGGATGGGGATCCAGGTGGTAAACAAGGCCTGAGCTGCCTGTCAAAGTGTTGGGTGGCTGGGTGTCTGCACTTCACCACCTCTGCTTCTGCCTCCTGGACCAGTCTACCCTGGATTCTTCTACACAGATAAACCTGTCCTCGTCTCCAACCAAACAGGCAGGACTTGCACAGTGGCAACCCTCACCTATTTAGAGAAAGTATTGCTATTGTGCTGCTCACTCACATTATATTCCTAATCTTTTCGCAACAATTTAGCAATACAATATAATTGAGTTGCATTTGTTTTATGTTTTCACGTTTATATTTTACTATCTACCTGAGAAATACTGACAGATAACAGAACAGAACAGAACAGAACAATTCATTTAATATATAAGGGATAATATAAAGTGCATTCTGAAAGTATTCACACCCCTTTACTTTTTCCCCCAAAAATTGTATTACAGCCTGAATTTCAAGTTGATTAAATTGAGATGTTTTGTCACTGGCCTAAACACTGTGATAGGAGAAAACTGAGGATGGATCAACAACATTGTAGTTACTCCACAGTACTAACCTAAATGACAGAGTTAAAAGAAGAAAGCCTGTACAGAAGAAAATATTCTGTTTGCAACAAGACACTAACAATAAAAATAAAAGTGGCAAAGAAATAAACTTTATGTCCTGAGTGCAAAGTGTTATGTTTATGACAAATCCAACACAACACATCAATGAGTTCCACTCTTCATATTGTTATGCATAGTGGTGGCTGCATCATGTTATGGGTATGCTTGTCATCGGCAAGGACTAGGGAGCTTTTTTAGGATAAAAAAAAAAAGGAATAGAACTAAGCACAGTTAAAGTCCTAGAGGAAAACGTGGTTCAATCTGGACAAATCCACCGTTCAGCAAGAAAATAACCTAAAACACAAATCTACACTGGAGTTGCTTACCATGACGACATTGAATGTTCTTGTGTGGCCTAGTTACAGTTTTGACTTAAATTGAAAATGGCCGTCTAGCAATGATCAACAACAATAATAATGCAAGTATTGTACAATCAAGGTGTGCAAAGCTCTTAGAGACTTACCCAAAAAGACTGTAATAGCTGCCAAAAGTGATTGTAACATGTATTGACTTATTTCTGTATTTTATTTTCAATAAATTAGCAAACAGTGCTTTCAGAAAGTATTCATACCATTTGACATATTCCACATTTTGTTGTATTACAGCCTGAATTCAAAATTATTTAAATATATTTTTTTCTTACCCATCTACACACAATATCCCATATTGAAAAGACAAATCATTTTTCTTTGCTAATTTATTGAAAATGAAAAACAGATTAATTTCGGGAGTGAACGTTATTTATAATAAGGGTTACATGGAAAATTGGACCTCTCTGAAATGATTGTTTCTGCAGGCCCGAGAAAAGAAAAGCCTTTTATAAACATTTCATGCAATTCTATGTAATTTTACATATTAGCAGAATATTTTTTAATACCAAACAAAATGCAGAAATTACAGGCTAAGAATGGACAGAGAGAAAGGCCTACAGTGGGGAGAACAAGTATTTGATACACTGCCGATTTTGCAGGTTTTCCTACTTACAAAGCATGTAGAGGTCTGTAATTTTTATCATAGGTACACTTCAATTGTGAGAGACAGAATCTAAAACAAAAATCCAGAAAATCACATTGTATGATTTTTAAATAATTAATTTGCATTTTATTGCATGACATAAGTATTTGATCACCTAACAACCAGTAAGAATTCCGGCTCTCACAGACCTGTTAGTTTTTCTTTAAGAAGCCCTCCTGTTCTCCACTCATTACCTGTATTAACTGCACCTGTTTGAACTCGCTACCTGTATAAAAGACACCTGTCCACACACTCAATCAAACAGACTCCAACCTCTCCACAATGGCCAAGACCAGAGAGCTGTGTAAGGACATCAGGGATACAATTGTAGACCTGCACAAGGCTGGGATGGGCTACAGGACAATGGGCAAGCAGCTTGGTGAGAAGGCAACAACTGTTGGCGCAATTATTAGAAAATGGAAGAAGTTCAAGATGATGGTCAATCTCCCTCGGTCTGGAGCACCATGCAAGATCTCACATCGTGGGGCATCAATGATCATGAGGAAGGTGAGGGATCAGACCAGAACTACACGGCAGGACCTGGTCAATGACCTGAAGAGAGCTGGGACCACAGTCTCAAAGAAAACCATTAGTAACACACTACGCCGTCATGGATTAAAATCCTGCAGCGCACGCAAGGTCCCCCTGCTCAAGCCAGCGCATGTCCAGGCTCGTCTGAAGTTTGCCAATGACCATGTGGATGATCCAGAGGAGGAATGGGAGAAGGTCATGTGGTCTGATGAGACAAAAATCAGACTAAAGCTTTTGGTCTAAACTCCACTCGCCGTGTTTGGAGGAAGAAGAAGGATGAGTACAACGCCAAGAACACCATCCCAACCGTGAAGCATGGAGGTGGAAACATCATTCTTTGGGGATGCTTTTCTGCAAAGGGGACAGGACGACTGCACCATATTGAGGGGAGGATGGATGGGGCCATGTATCGCGAATACTTATGTCATGCAATAAAATGCAAATTAATTACTTAAAAATCATACAATGTTATATTCTGGATTTTTGTTTTAGATTCCGTCACTCACAGTTGAAGAGTACCTATGATAAAAATTACAGACTTCTACATGCTTTGTAAGTGGGAAAACCTGCAAAATCGGCAGTGTATCAAATACTAGTTCTCCCCACTGTATGTGTTCATCTTATCATATTTCTCCAATGCCAAATCATTGTGTCTTGTTTGCAACAAAACTGTCCCTGTTTGCAAATAATGTAAACTGAGATGCCATTAGGAATCTGAGCATGGTTCAAAAGATAGGCCTACCTTTCCACCATATATATATATATACAGTACCAGTCAAAAGTTTGGACACACCTACTCATTCAAGGGTTTTTCTTTACTTTTACTATTTTCTACATTGTAGAATAATAGTGAAGACATCAAAGCTATGAAATAACAAATATGGAATCATGTAGTAACCCAAAAAGTGTTAAACAAATACTTCAAAGTAGCAACCCTTTGCCTTGATGACAGCTTTGCACACTCTTGATATTCTCTCAACCATCTTCACCTGGAATGCTTTTCCAATAGTCTTGAAGGAGTTCCCATGTATGATGAGCACTTGTTGGCTGCTTTTCCTTCACTCAGTGGTCCAGCTCATACCAAACCATCTCAGTTAGGTAGAAGTTCGGTGATTGTGGAGGCCAGGTCATCTGATGCAGCACTCCATCATTCTCCTTCTTGGTAAAATAGCCCTTAGACAGCCTGGAGGTGTGTTGGGTCATCGTCCTGTTGAAAAACAAATGGTAGTAACACTACGTGCAAACCAGATGAGATGGCGTATTGCTGCAGAATGCTGTGGTAATCATTTAAGTGTGCCTTGAATTCTAAATAAATCTCAGACAGTGTCACCAGCACAGTAACCCCCACACCATCACACCTCCTCCTCCATGCTTCACGGTGGGAACTACACATGGGGAGATCATCTGTTCACCTACTCTGCTTCTCACAAAGACCCGGCGTTTGGAGCCCAAAATCAAAAATTTGGACTCATCAGACTAAAGGACAAATTTCCACCAGTCTAATGTCCATTACTCATGTTTCTTGGCCCAAGCAAGTCTCTTCTTCTTATTGGTGTCCTTAAGTAGTGGTTTCTTTGCATCAATTCGACCATGAAGGCCTGATTCACGCAGTCTCCTCTGAACAATTGATGTTGAGATTTACTTGAACTCTGTGAAGCATTTATTTGGGCTGCAATCTGAGGCTGGTAACTCTAGTGAACTTATCCTCTGCAGCAAAGGTGTCTCTGGATCTTTCTTACCTGTGGTGGTCCTCATGAGAGCCAGTTTCTTCACAGCGCTTCATGGTTTTTGCAACTGCACTTGAAGAAACTTTAAAAGTTCTTGAAATTTTCCGGATTGACTGACCTTCACGTCTTAAAGTAATGATGGACTATTGTTTCTCTTTGCTTATTTGAGCTGTTCTTGCCATAATATGGACTTTGTCTTTTACATCTTCTGCATAACCTCCCTACCTTGTCACAACATAACTGATTGGCTCAAACGCATTAAGAAAGAAAGAAATTCCACATTCTTTTAACAAGGCACACCTGTTAAATGCATTCCAGGTGTCTACCTCATGAAGCTGGTTGAGAGAATACCAAGAGTGTTCAAAGCTGTAATCAAGTCAACTTTGAAGAATCTCAAATATAAAATAGATTTTGATTTGTTTAACACTTTTTTGGTTACTACATGATTCCGTATGTCCTATTTCATAGTTATGATGTATTCACTATTATTCTACAATGTAGAAAATATTGAAAATAAAGAAAAAACCTGTAATGAGTAGGTGTGTCCAAAAGTTTGACTAGTACTGTATATTAATGTGTATGTAAGTTAGTGTGCTCAATTATTTTGTAAAATATTTTACTGGTACCTAAACTAACAATACATTTGTGTAAAAGCCTACTCCCTCAAATAATACACACAAGTGTGCATGCAGGGACAGAAGAACTGTTATGTAGTACAATCATACCTATGCTTTACTCTTTCAATTAAATAACGGATACTGACAAACCCCATCTGTGTCCATCTCTAAGCCAGTAAAATTGCTTTTTGATTACCGACAAGCATATATTTAGTTCCTTCTTTAGATCAGTGCTCTTAGAGCTACAATGGTTCTGTATTCACTGAGGTATTTATTTCCCACAGGAGCCACCTGCCTGACATACAGCCACTCAGTCATCTGCTCTGATTTATCCCTCTAATACCACCACAACACAGCAGGGGGCAGTAAAGGACTTACAAACGTATGATAGCGTATTATAGTGGACATGGAAGGCATCAGAACCATTCTAGACATGAAGAAGAAGGAAACCAGACTGAATCAAAGTTATCCTAAGTAAAAGCATTGCTTGCACTGGTTCCTAATGAAGTTATGTCGGTTTTTAGTGTGCTACCTTGGATATTTGATAATATTAATATATTAATTATTAATTAATGTATATTATATATTTAGAGTGTGTTGGAATGACAAGGCTGTATGCTACCTGAGCTCAACATATAATCCATTCACAAAGAGCATGGGGACTTTGCGTGGTTGAAAGTGTTAATGCGTATGAATATGTTAGTTTTATACGTTTGAATATTGTATGTTTGGATTGAGTTTGATGTGTATGAATAGTGTACATTTTGACGTAGTTTGATGCGTCTGAATTGTGTATGTTCTGAATAGTATACGTTTGGTACATTATGTTGGTGATGATAGTGCCAATAAAACATATCAACTCTGATTTGATTTTATATTTGTAAAAGAGCAGCTCAAAGTTCTTGCCGAGATGGAGGAAAACTCAGGTCTCATGTTTACCAGTCTACCTGAATGTGAGCAGCGATAACTTGTTAGTGAACACTCCATTCAAAATACATTACATTATACACTGCACTATAAAATATAGCTCTAATAGTCGGAGAGCACTCCGACTGGCCGTGTATTTGATACTGTTTTACTAGACTCTTACTACGCTTTCCCAAAGAGACAAGCAACATATCCGACAATGAAAAAAGTATGAACATGTATTCACTAACAAACTGTGTCGCTCTGGAGAAGTGTGTCTGCTAAAATTACTAAAATGTCAAAAGTAAACTGCCACAAAATCCCCCCACTGCAAAAATAAATAAATCAGGCATTCAACCAAATCGTTCCATTTTGAGTGACTGTGTGTCAACATGATGTTTTAATTTATGTCTATGCCGGTATCCTTTAACTAATGGGTGTTCATCTTTTTTTCCGGAATGATGTAGCCATCGAAGACTCACCATGCAAATGCCATTTTAATTTCATCATTTAAATTCCTGGAAAATATAAAAAATATATAAATATCAAAAACCAGTTATCGGGGCACATTTTTGATATGCTCCAACTTATCCATGTAGCATTAAAACCTATTTACCTCCTCATTTAAAATGCAGACAGGCGTGACCACAGCGCTGACACACGGCTGGTTTATGAACAGAGTCAATTAGGAGAGGCTAGGTTATTTGTAAATTAAATAGAGGGGCTACCTTACCCACTGTGGCACAGGAGCTAACACCCCTCAATGCAACAATAACAGCTGCTAGATCCTGTTCCAGAGGGAGAGGGAGAGGGGGGGGGGAGTAAGATAGACAGAGACAAACAGAGAGAGAGAGAGAGATTGAGCAAGTGATACTAGACAGAAAGAGAGAGAGGGAGGGAGAGAAAGAAAGAGAGACAGAGAGAGAAGAAAGAGAGAGAGAGAAAAAGAACGAGGTCTGTTCATTAAGCAGTGGTATCTCTCCTGGGTTTGTCCACCTGTCCTGGCCACGTTAACATTAATAATGCATGGTGGAGTGCAGTAATACAACCATTACATTCGCTCTGACTCTCTCCTCTCTCAGCCTCCTCTCACAGGCAGCTCTGCATCGCTGCACAGGGGGACAAATGTAATCTTGCCCTTTATCTAGGATCTTCTCTTGTATATTACCACCCAAAGAACACGTCTCTGGTGACACACACACTTGTGCACAAACTAATGAATGAACACACACACACAGGCACGTACACACACACTCACACATACACACCAAAATGAGTTACCCTTTCTCTTTGGGTTCACTAAACTCTGAAAACAATACAGCAACTGTGTTTTCTACCAGATGAAAGTTGTCAATTTGGAGTCAGTGTGTCTAAAGAATGTCCATTCCGCTGCAATTTCCTATCTACTATGGTATATAAGAGACAAGAGAACAAGACGATTGTTCTCCGCGGAGAAATGCCAGAAAGAGACACAGAGGTAGAGAATAAAAGCCAAGAAAGACTTTTCATACACAGACCTGCCTTTCAATACGGTTATTATTCTCCAAGTGACCACAAGACATTTGATATACTAGCAGAAATTGTTTTGGGACATTGCCTTACATCACTGGATCTGCCTGTTAAGAATAGATTGGAGGGGATGTACATACATTTAAAACACCTGTAATGAAAAACGAAACATAGCATGGCCTCTCTCAAACATTAGGCTGTCTGTCAGAGGGCCAGAAAGAGACAGAGTATGTGGAATATCACTGGGATCACATCATAATAACCTTTCTATGGGGCTATATCCAAACAGTCAATCAGGAAAGAAGGAAAGACCGCACCAGCTGCATCGTGCGGTATTAATAGGCTGCAGATGCTTGCTAGTTGGGTAAATAGTACTTATTATGTTTTTAATGTAACGGTCTTAATCCGTAGCGCAGATTTCAATTTTGAGGCAAACATGAAGGATATTGAGGGTTTCAACGAAACAGCCAAGTAATTAATGTGGGGCTCCTCGGCCAGGCGGCCAGGACATTAGAATGTTAACAGAGTGTAAGGGAGGGACCCATGTGGGGGAAAATACAGAGTGAGGGCTTTATTACTGAGGCCCAGACAGGGGGTGACATCACTCCTAATTGGGGACATCACAGTTCCTTCTGCCGCTTCTTATCGTCCGTTCAGATTTCCTCTCTCCCTCACTTTTTGAATGTATTCACCCATTTATTTCGCTTTTGCTCTCCTTTTCTCACTCGATCCCTCGCTTTCTCCCTATTGCTCTCTCTCTTGCCTTTTCCAGATCTGTCTCTTTCTTTCCCTCCCTCTCTCTTTCTCCCTCTCTTTCCCCTTCTCTCTCGCTCCCCCTCTCTCTCTCTCTCTCTCTCTCTCTCTCTCTCTCTCTCTCTCCTTATCATGGGGATCTGTTCTCATTAGCAGTCAGCTGCATGAATTCCCCTCGTTTGCATTTCAAGTGGCAGTGCTGTGCAAGAGCAGCCCTATATTACCAGAAGAGGAAAGAGGGAGGGAGAGAAAGAGTGGTAAGAGAGACAGAGGCGAAAGAGGTAGAGAAAAAGAGAAAGAGCGATAAACAGAGGAGAGAGAGGAAATACAGGGGGAAGAGAGAGAGAGATGAGAGAGAGAGCAGAAGAGAGCAAAGAGAGCGAGAGAAAAAAAGAGAGAGATCTGCTTCATCCCAGCGAGGTGAGTAGACATCTGAGGCCATGTCTTTTCCCACGAGCTCCACCATGTCATTCACGGGATTAATCAAGGCCCTAATTTGGTAATGATGGTTTTTAATGTATGTAATAATAGCTGATTTAATGTATGTGAACGAGTGCAGTCTCTTGACTCATTACCAACAATTTGCCAGAGACACACATAATTACACTCTCTTACAACCCACACACATTTATCTTTGCTGTGAGTGGATTGAGCAAACACAGTTTAGTTCTGTCTGAGTGGCTTCCCAATCAGTCCTTAAAGGGATGCTGTGAGATTCTGGGATTTGGAGTCAAATTAACAAATGGATACCATTTTGATGTCTTTGCGTGCAGTTTGAAATTAGCTTAGCTCAATTGCTGGAAGTCTCCTCTCAAAAGCAGGGAAAAAAACATTCTAACTACTCACTCCAAAGTTTGATGGTTAGCACTTTGTAATCTATTTATTGTACTCTAAGCATACAGTGCATTTCGGAAAGTATTCAGACCCCTTGACATTGTTCCATTACAAACAAAACAATGTTTCGACACACAATACCCCATAATGACAAAGCAAAAACTGTTTTTTTAAATGTTAGCAAATGTATAAAAATATGTTTTTATTTACATAAGTATTCAGACCCTTTGCTATGAGACTCCAAATTGAGCTCAGGTGCATCCTGTTTCCATTGGTCATCCTTGAGATGTTTCTACAACTTTAAATTCAATTGATTGGACATGATTTGTAAAGTCACAAACCTGTCTATATAAGGTCCCACAGTTGACAGTGCATGTCAGAGCAAAACCAAGCCATGAGGTCAAAGGAATTGTCCGTAGAGCTGGGGAAGGAACCAAAAAATGTATGCAGCATTGAAGGTCCTCAAGAACACAGTGGCTTCCATCATTCTTAAATCGTAGAATTTTGGAACCACCAAGACTCTTTCTCTCTTTCACCCGGCCAAACTCTGGAGAGACCTGAAAATAGCCATCCAACCTGACAGAGCTTGAGAGGATCTGAAGAGAAGAATGGGAGTAGCATCATACCCAAGAAGACTCAAGGCTGTAATCGCTGCCAAAGGTGCTTCAACAAAGTGCTGAGTAAAGGGTCTGAATATAACTATAATATTTCAATTGTGATTCTGTTTGGAACTATTTTCTTCAAGGTACGCATTTCATTTATTGGACATGGGTGCAAGGATAGCTCGTGCTCGACCTTTCATGTCAACACTGCTGGCCAGCTGCGACAACGCTTCACTTTTGAGCTAGATAGCTTGTACGATCCATCACTTGTCCAATATGATTTGTGAATGTGCTGTGAGAATTTATAAAATATTGTATAATACTATGTACAGCTTTGTAAGACTATAAATCACCAACCACCCAGCTTTGGAGTAGTTAGAAAGTATTTTTCCATGCTTTTGAGAGGAGCTGGCTACTGTACCCGGAGACATCCAGCAATTGCGCTAAGCTAACGATAAGCTAACATTCATTGTCTTCAAACTTCACTCAGAGACACACAAATTATATCCATGAGATAACCTAAATCCGCAAATCACCCAGTATCCCTTGAATGTATGATTTACAAACGCAGGCTGATCAACATGCAGATAAGAGCAGTCTACTCTAAATGCAACTCAATTAATATGTCGCTGAATGTATAGTTGCTTATGTTGACAGAATATTTACATTATCTAGGGGTTTAAGACAAGGATGTTCTTTATCAACGTATCTATTTATTATGGCAGATCAAATATTTGCAATAAAGATAAGAGAGGCAAAACACTTGGTTCATAGACTGTATAGGTCAGTGTCCTTTTGCCACAGTGTTCAAAGTCCATGCACATGTGACTGACAGGGTATCGAACCCGGGTTTTCTCTGCACCTCAAAGACATTTTTTAGCTTAAAGGAGAAGTTTACCTAAAATCCCAAATTCCCATGTGATTCTATCAATTGAAACTACAGTAGTTTGGTGGAGATTGCCTTCACATCTCTCTCCCTGCAGTCTAGAACTGAAAAGCTGCTAAAATGGGTCACGTGGCTCGTGACGTGTCTTTGTGCACTGCTAGCTCTGCTCCACTGTCAGTCAAAGAGCAATTCAGAAATCTGTGGACAAATTCTTTACTTTATTGAAAGTACTATCGGCTTTGAGTCAAGAAATGTGTACTTCTCCACCAAAATTGATTGCGATTATTTTATATAATTATTTTATGTGGCCGACTGCAACAACAGCGGAGTTAGGTAACAACTGCGCATATACGCTCTTGTGTGGGAATCCCTTTAAGTAAAAACAGCACATAAGGCCCTTATTCACAATCATAGCTGCAACAACAACCTACAAACATGTCTGATGGACTAAATTCTCATCAGTGAGGAAGAAAACTCCTGGAGGGGCGCCGATGGTGTCGTCAAACCATATTTATTTGAGCCTGACTATTCTGACGAAGAATTTAGGCAAACTGAGCTTCAGAGGCAAACAACCGCTCTAGCCACCGAGGCTGCAGCAGCAGCAGGACGAAAGCCCCGGCCGGTACCCAGGATGAACATAGATTGGTGGTGCAGTTGTGGTGACTGTGCTCTAATGCCGACTCATGAAGAATGCTTATGCTGCAGACAATTTGATTACATATGTGACTCGTTTTCAAGGAAACTAGGCGTATGTCGTGGGTCACTACTTCACAGGAGAGCCATTTGAACTTTTTTGACAGAAATGCCTTCTGGAACATGTGAACTTTCATGTGCCTTAATGAAAAACTTGTATGCCATCAGTAAATATGAATGCAATTGTTAAAATACGAGCCTAGTTTGCTAAGCCACGGAAAAAGACAGAAAACTTCCCACTAGCCATGAATGGCTAAGATAATGAGTGGGCTGAACATGCCGAGAGAGGAGTTTGGATTGGTTTGCCATATAGAAGGCCTCTGTCTATTTGAGCTGGTCAGTATGTGTAGGTAATCCTGTCTAACACTGCTTTTTAAAAAATGTATTGTGTAGTGGAGCTGCAGAAGTGTTGCTCTCCACTTTCAGGAGGTTCGAGTTTTGAAATCAGTGGAATTAGAGTTTTTTCTTAAAAGAGAGGTTACAAGTTTATCAACTTCAAAAACAAATTTAAAATATATAAATATCTAATTTACATACAGTAAGTATTCACACCCATGAGTCAATACATGTTAGAATCACCATTGACAGCGATTACAGCTGTAAGTCTTTCTGGGTCTCTAAGAGCTTTGCACACCTGGATTGTACAATAGTTGCACCTTATTATTTAAAAGATTCTTCAAGCTCTTTCATGGACATAAAGTTAATTTCTTTGCTAATTTTTTGGGACAGTTTTGCTTTAGTGCCTTATTGCAAACAGGATGCATGTTTTTATTCTGTACAGGCTTCTTTTCACTCTGTCATTTATGTTAGTATTATGGAGTAACTACAATATTGTTGATCCATTCCCAGTTTTCTCCAATCACAGCCACTCTGTAACTGTTTTTAAGTCACCATTGGCCTCATGATGAAATCCCTGAGTGGTTTCCTTACTCTCCGAAAACTGAGTTAGGAAGGACGCCTGTATCTTTGTAGTGACTGGGTGTATTGATACACCATCCAAAGCCTAATTAATAATTTCACCATGCTTAAAGAGATATTCAATGTCTGTTTTTTTTTCATCTACCAATAGGTGCCCTTCTTCATGAAGCATTGGAAAACCTCCCTGGTCTTTTTGGTTGAATCTGTGTTTGAAATTCACTGCTCACCTGAGGGACCTTGCAGATCATTGTATGTGTGGGGTACGGAGATGAGGTAGTCATTTAAAAATCACATTAAACACCATTATTGTCCATTCAAATTATTATAAAATCAACAGTGACAATGCAAATAGTCCTAGTAGCCATTTGACTATCTGTTTAGGAGTCTTATGGCTTGGGGTTAGCAGCTGTTAAGAAGCCTTTTGGACCTAGACTTGGCGCTGCGGTATCGCTTGCCGTGCGGTAGCAGAGAGAACAGTCTATGACTAAGGTGGCTGGAGTCTTTGACATTTTTAGGGCCTTCTTCTGACACCGCCTGGTATAAAGGTCCTGGATGGCAGGAAGCTTGGCCCCAGTGATGTACTGGGCAGTACGCACTACCCTCTGTAGTGCCTTGCGGTCACATGCAGAGCAGTTGCCATACCAGGCAGTGATTCAACCAGTCAGGATGCTCTCAATGGTGCAGCTGTAGAACTTACCGGGGGCAAACTACCCGCCCTCCAGGACACCTACAGCACCCGATGTCACAGGAAGGCCAAAAAGGACATCAACCACCTGAGCCACTGCCTGTTCACCCTGCTGTCATCCAGAAGGCGAGGTCAGTACAGGTGCATCAAAACTGGGACCGAGAGACTGAAAAACAGCTTCTACCTCAAGGTCATCAGACAGCTAAACAGCCACCACTAGCACATTAGAGGCTGACCAGAAATCACTTGTCACTTTAAGGTTTGGAACACTAGCCACTTTAATAATGTTTACATATCTGGCATCACTCATCCCATATGTACAGTGGGGAGAACAAGTATTTGATACACTGCCGATTTTGAAAATCACATTGTATGATTTTTAAATAATTAATTTGCATTTTATTGCATGACATAAGTATTTGATACATCAGAAAAGCAGAACTTAATATTTGGTACAGAAACCTTTGTTTGCAATTACAGAGATCATACGTTTCCTGTAGTTCTTGACCAGGTTTGCACACACTGCAGCAGGGATTTTGGCCCACTCCTCCATCCAGATCCTTCAGGTTTCAGGGCTGTCGATGGGCCATATGGACTTTCAGCTCCCTCCAAAGATTTTCTATTGGGTTCAGGTCTGGAGACTGGCTAGGCCACTCCAGGACCTTGAGATGCTTCTTACGGAGCCACTCCTTAGTTGCCCTGGCTGTGTGTTTCGGGTCGTTGTCATGCTGGAAGACCAGCCACGACCCATCTTCAATGCTCTTACTGAGGGAAGGAGGTTGTTGGCCAAGATCTTGCGATACATGGCCCCATCCATCCTCCCCTCAATACGGTACAGTCATCCTGTCCCCTTTGCAGAAAAGCATCCCCAAAGAATGATGTTTCCACCTCCATGCTTCACGGTTGAGATGGTGTTCTTGGGGTTGTACTCATCCTTCTTCTTCCTCCAAACACGGCGAGTGGAGTTTAGACCAAAAAGCTCTATTTTTGTCTCATCAGACCACATGACCTTCTCCCATTCCTCCTCTGGATCATCCAGATAGTCATTGGCAAACTTCAGACGGGCCTGGACATGCGCTGGCTTGAGCAGGGGGACCTTGAGTGCGCTGCAGGATTTTAATCCATGACGGCGTAGTGTGTTACTAATGGTTTTCTTTGAGACTGTGGTCCCAGCTCTCTTCAGGTCATTGACCAGGTCCTGCCGTGTAGTTCTGGGCTGATCCCTCACCTTCCTCATGATCATTGATGCCCCACGAGGTGAGATCTTGCATGGTGCTCCAGACCGAGGGAGATTGACCGTCATCTTGAACTTCTTCCATTTTCGAATAATTGCACCAACAGTTGTTGCCTTCTCACCAAGCTGTTTGCCTATTGTTCTGTAGCCCATCCCAGCCTTGTGCAGGTCTACAATTTTATCCCTGATGTCCTTACACAGCTCTCTGGTCTTGGCCATTGTGGAGAGGTTGGAGTCTGTTTGATTGAGTGTGTGGACAGGTGTCTTTTATACAGGTAACGAGTTCAAACAGGTGAAGTTAATACAGGTAATGAGTGGAGAACAGGAGGGCTTCTTAAAGAAAAACTAACAGGTCTGTGAGAGCCGGAATTCTTACTGGTTGGTAGGTGATCAAATACTTATGTCCTGCAATAAAATGCAAATAAATTATTTAAAAATCATACAATGTGATTTTCTGGATTCTTTTTTTAGATTCCGTCTCTCACAGTTGAAGTGTACCTATGATAAAAATTACAGACCTCTACATGCTTTGCAAGTAGGAAAACCTGCAAAATCGGCAGTGTTTCAAATACTTGTTCTCCCCACTGTATATACTGTATTCTATACTATCCTTCGATATCACAGTAATTTAAACAATGTTTACATATCTTGCGTTCCCCATCTCATTTGTATATACTGTATTCAATACTCTTCTACTGTATATTAGTCCATGCCACTAGTCCTGATGTATATAGGCCTAATTCATTCCTACTGTTATATATACTGCACTGTCGTAACTAGAAGCACAAGCATTCCGCGACACCCGCATTAACATCTGCTAAACATGTGTATGTGACCAATAACATTTGATTTGATTTGAGATTAGAAAGCACCGGCAACCTAAGAAATGAAACACTAGCCACTTTAATAATGTTTCTGTATCTTGCACTACTCATCTCACATGTCTAATTGTATGCTATAACATTCTCGGTATCTAATCATACTGCATCACCAATCTCTTATGTGTATATTGTATACTTTAAAGCTTACTATTCCACTGGATCTTAGTCCAATGCCGCCCTGGCTTATGTATATATTCTCAACCCTTTCTTACTTAGATTTATGTGTGTTATATGTTGTTAAATTGTTAGACATTATTGTTAGATAGTACTGCACTGTCGGAGCTAGAAGCACAAGCATTTCTCTACACTCACAATAAAATCTGTTAACCATGTGTATTTGACCAATAAAATGTGATTTGATTTTAGTTTGTTAGTGATGTGGACACCAAAGAACTTGAAGCTCTCAACCTGCTCCACTACAGCCCCGTCGATGAGAATGGGGGCGTGCTCGGTCCTCTTTTTACTGTAGTCCACAATCATCTCCTTTGTCTTGATCACGTTGAGGGAGAGGTTATTGTCCTGGCACCACACAGACAGTTCTCTGGCTTCCTCCCTATAGTCTCATCGTTGTCGTGATCAGGCCTACCACTGTTGAGTCATCTGCAAACTTAATGATGGTGTTGGAGTCGTGCCTGGCCATGCAGTCATGGGTGAACAGGGAGTACAGGAGGGTTCTGAGCACACACCCCTGGTGGTCCCCCAAGTTGAGGATCAGCGTGGCAGATGTGTTGTTACCTACCCTTACCACCTGGGTTGGCCCGTCAGGAAGTCCATGATACAGTTGCAGATGGAGGTGTTTATACCCAGGGTCCTTAGCTTAGTGATGAGCTTTGAGGGCACTATGGTGTTTGGCAGTGTAAAGCAAAGCTAAGGCTATACCATCTATCAATGTGAGATCGCTGCATAACAAGATGGACGAGCATCAGGGTCTGGTTCATGGACAAAGAGAATCCCGGGAAGCTAGCCTATTGTGTTTTTCTGAGACTTGGCTGTATGATAACATCCCCATAGAGAACATCACTATCGGTGGTTTCCGGACTATCAGAGCAGACAGGGATAGCGTTTCTTCCGGTAAGAGTAAGGGAGGGGGGCTGGCTTTATTAGTTAACAACAGATGGTGTAATCCATGCCATATTACTCTTAAGGAAGTGTTTTGTAGCCTGGACATTGAGTTGTTAGCCATTAGCCTGAGAACCCACTACTTGCAGAGGGAATTAATGGCGGCCATTGCTGTTATTGTTTACATCCTGCCCTCCGCGGACGCAAACACAGCGTGTGACGTCATCCACTCTGTTATCGTGAGGTTACAGACAGCGCATCCGAGTATTTCTTTGCCATTTCGGGGGATTTTAACCATGCATCTCTCTCTTCAACGCTGCCCACGTTCAAACAGTTCGTGAAGTGCCCAACCAGGAATAATAAAACTCTGGACTTGTTATATGCTAATGTGAAGGATGCATACAACTCCACTGCACTCCCTCCCCTCGGTAGATCGGATCACAACCTTGTCCACCTCACCCCAATCTACAGGCCTATGGTCCAACAGCAGCCTGCGACCACTAGGACCATAAGGAGATGGTCCCTGGAGGTGAATGAGGCCCTACAGGACTCTTTGAAACAACAGACAGTGAGGCTCATGGGGAGGACATCGATGGACTTACTGACTTTATAACGGACTATATCAATTTTTGTATAGACAACACTGTACCCACCAGGAAGGTATGCTGTTTTCCAAATAATAAACCCTGTGTCACCAGCGACCTGACGGCCCTGCTGAATGAGAAGAAGAGGGCCTTCAAGGAGGGGGACAAGGACAAATTGAAATGCATCCAGAGGGAGCTGAAGTTGCGGATTGCTGAGGGGAAGAGAGGGTATAAGGAGAAGATGGAGGACAAGCTGAGGCAGAGCCAGGTGAGAGAGGTGTGGAAGGGTATGAGAAATATCACTGGCTTCAAAAAGTCAAACAGTGGGCAGACGGAGGGGACCCAGGACAGTGCCAATGAGCTGAACCAATTTTTTAACAGGTTCCCCTCCAGCTCCCCAGGCCACACACCCTCACGGCTATCCCAACCCCACTTTGCTCACAACACCTCTGTTGAGACAATCAGCGACCCCACATCCGCCCCTGCTCCCTCTGGACTGATCCTCAACACCCCTCTTCCCCCCACCTCCCCACCTGGGCTGGCTTTCACCAAGTGAAGAGAGAGCTGGAGACTACATCAGTGGAAAGCGGCGGGCCCTGATGGCATCAGCCCAAGGGTGCTTAGGGTCTGTGCTGACCAACTGTGTGGAATACTCCAGCGACCCTTCAACCTTAGTCTGAGCCTAGAAAGGGTCCCTGTGCTGTGCAAAATATCCTGCCTCATCCCAGTGCCCAAGAAGGTGCAACCCACTGTCCTGAATGACTTCAGACCTGTAGCGCTAACATCCCACATCATGAAGACCCTGGAAAGGTTAGTCCTCACTCACCTCAGACCCCTGGTGTGTACATCACTGGACCCCCTGCAGTTCGCATATCAGCGCAACAATGGGGTGGATAATGCAATCATCTATCTTCTGCAGAGGGTCTACTCTCACCTGGACAACACAGGTTGCACTGTGAGGGTTATGTTTTTTGACTTCTCCAATCACTTCAACACCATTCAGCCCCTGCAACTGGGTGAGAAGATGAAGAGGATGAAAGTGGAAGCACCCTTAGTATCCTGGGTCATGGTCTACCTGACCGGTAGGCCACAACTTGTGCGACTACAGAGCTGTGTGTCAGAACGGGCAGTGAGCAACACAGGGGCCCCCCAGGGAACGGTCCTGTCCCCCTTCCTGTTCATCCTCTACATCTCAGATATAACTCTGAAACATGCCACCTACAGAAGTTCTACTTTCTGAGGAGGCTCAGGTCCTTCAACGTGTGCAGTAAACTACTGCATACCTTCTACCAGTCTGTGGTGGCCAGTGCCATTTTTTTTGCAGTGGTGTGCTGGGGCGCCAACATAAAAGCCTGTGATGCTTTTCAGGTAAATAAGCTGATCAGGAAGGTTAGCTCTGTTCTGTGGATTAGCCTTTACACTCTAGAGGAGGTGGCGGAGAGACCAAACTGCTGGCCATCATGGACAACGTCACCCACCCTCTGCATGCCATGGTTATGACGCGGAGGAGCACCTTCAGTCACAGACTGATCCCACCACGTTGTGCCAGAGAGCGGCTATTAGACTATTTAATGCCTCACCGGGGTGCCGTGCCGTCGTCAACATAGACCTGGAACTGTTGGGGTGTTAGGACCTAGTTAACAGTTATGCATCCATCCATGAGTAACTCTTTGGTCTGTAATCACTCAGGACTTATTTATTCATTCAGTTCTGTATATTTATATTCATGTACAGTTGTTATATCATGTGCAATATTGTAAGCAATTCTGGGTCTTATCTTACGTAGTCATTCACTCAGGAATTCATATTAGTATCCTGTCAGTTGTATCCTTTTTCATTGCTTTTAGTATATCGAATGTGCAATATGTGAATTTATCTGTAATTAAACCCTGCGCACTAAGGACTGTATTTTAAGGGAATTACTATTTTTACCCTAAATTATATCATACACACATTTAGCTATTTAAGTATCCTTCCTGTCTTTTACCTGTACAGTTAATGTAACTATGCAAATATTCACATACCTGTAAATTTAACTGTATATTTACCTGTACAGTTAATTTAACCATGCAAAATATTCAGTTACCTGTTAATTTAACCAGTCTGTATATTAAGGAAACTATTGTTACCCTCACTTATATCATTCGCACTTTTAGCTATTTAAGTATTTCTCTGCCATCAACCTGTATAGTATAGTTAACCATGCACCATCCACCAATGTATAGTGTACATATTCAGGCATCCACCCATACTAGGCAATGTCTTTTTATAGCTTTTTTACACTCCAGACTTCTTGTATTTTTATACTTTTTCATACTGCCGCTCTATGTATCATGTATCTGTATTTTGTGTATTTTCGTTCTGGCATTTAGCACCTGCCCTGTGTTTTTTTCAATAATCCATCCATCCATCCATCCATCCATCCATCCATCCATCCATCCATCCATCCATCCATCCATCCATCCATCCATCCATCCATCCATCCATCCATCCATCCATCCATCCATCCATCCATCCATCCATCCATCCATCCATCCATCCATCCATCCATCCATCCATCCATCCATCCATCCATCCATCCATCCATCCATCTATCTATCTATCTATCTATCTATCTATCTATCTATCTATCTATCTATCTATCTATCTATCTATCTATCTATCTATCTATCTATCTATCTATCTATCTATCTATCTATCTATCTATCTATCTATCTATCTATCTATCTATCTATCTATCTATCTATCTATCTATCTATCTATCTATCTATCTATCTTGAACTCTGATCTGTAGTCAAAGAACAGCATTCTCACGTAGGTGTTTCTTTTGTCCAGGTGGGAAGGGGCAGTGTGGAGTGCAATAGAGATTGCATCATCTGTGGATCTGTTGGGTCGGTATGCAAATTGGAGTGGGTAATGGTGTTGATGTGAGCCATGACCAGCTTTTCAAAGCACTTCATGGCTACAGACATGAGTGCTACGGGTCGGTAGTCATTTAGGCAGCTTTCAGGGCTCCTGAGTGGCGCTGCATCTCAGTGCTAAAGGTGTCACTATAGACCCTGGTTTGATTCCAGGCTTTAGTCCCATAGGGTATGGTAGGCAGTCATTGTATATAAGAATTTATATACCCTGACAGTTGACCCCTGACCTTTAACACTAACAGCAGGTGCAAAAAGGTACTCAAGTCAAGTTTTACCTTAGCAGGTCAGGTACATTAGAGCGCATATTAGTGTAACTATACAAAACATTTTACAATGGAAAACCGAAAAAGGTGCTTATTTTTTGGACAAGTACATGATAGTATCTCTCTGTTTCACGGAACACAAAGATTATGAGCTGTCAACTGAGGGAGGCTAAAACCCTCATTATGGTCCAGGCGTTTGAACAGATCAGACATCCAATTTTATCTGTGACAAAATATTAATGAAAGTCCTCTAAATGCCAGTTAGTTATTGGTTTGCACCTGCATTCAAGCCACAAGCAGATTTTATGATTAATACCCCCCCTCCCACACACACACACCCACCCACACAGCAAGGTCCTATGTGTAGAAACTCCTGGTAAAAGTACAGGAGGAGCGCTGGGTAAATATTTAATCTATGACTAAACTCCAGGCGTACATAGAGAAGAGAGGAGAAAAGCTAGTGGAGAGATGGAGGGATGGGGAGAGAGAGACAGAGAGAGAGAGAGAGAGAGAGAGGGGTGGGATGTGTGAAAGTTGGAAGTGTGAGAGATGGGAAGCTTTTCCTAATTAAGTAGCTTCTAATCAGTCTCTGAGCTGGGGCGGGGGTGGGTGAGATCTTTCCCTGGGTGTCATCTGTAATATCTGTCCTCCCACTCTCTGTTTGTTGTGGCTTGCATGGCTAAAACTGATCCCTTTAATAACGCCGGAAAATATGCAAATGGACGTTTCAATATACCAAACCTTCTGCGGTCTATCCTCTCTTAATTCAAACAAAAGGCAAGAGCGGGACCTTGTCACTCAAACTTCCGCACACACACACACACATACACACACACTCCCCTCACACCCAACCCTGCAGTTCTCCCATTACAACACACAGGCAAACTTATTAAGGGGGAGTTTGTGTGGAGATGCATTTGGATCTTACCGAGAGAACTTATTTTTCTGCTGTTCAGTTTGTTCTTCTCCTTGGTCACTGGAAACACATCTAGTTCTGTGATGATCATGGGCCACATGTTAATCAAGGTCATTTTTTGTTGCTGTATGTTATGTAAACGCTGAATGTATACATTGGTGGCATGGTATACACATACATACAGCTTAGCCCCTCGTCTGAGGATGGGGTCCAAAAGGCCAAGTAACCCATAGTGAAGGAAGAAGCATTTATATCCTTGCTACTAAACACATTCATAAATAATGTATGAACGTGCGTATCTTTCCTGTGTATGTACATGTCACCACTGACTCAATGATGATGCCATATTGTTTGCCCCAAATGGCACCCTATTCCCAACCTAGTGCACTACCAGAACCCCTATGGGCTCCGGTCAAAAGTGGTGAACTATATAGGAATAAGGCGCCATTTGGGATGCAGACCATAGAGAAGTAGTGCTGTAGCTGAGTAGGCTGAAGTCTGTAACAGTACCAGGAGACGTTAGTTTGGCCTGTGGGGAATTCTGTAGAATACAAGTGGGAAAAAAAGAGCTGCTCTCAGCTGCTTAACCTAGTCAATTAAAAGCATTCAAAGAATTCAGGCAGTCGCGGCTGCCAAACTGATGTTCTGAGTATTACAAGCACTGAGCTGAGCCTAATGTTAAATTCATGCCTCATTTCAAGAGTGTCATTGAGGGATACAATACATCACTTCCTGGTGGATTTTAAAGCAGGCCAGTCATTGGTAAGATCTGTGGGCACAATATGATAAAACATGGAAGGTAACATGTTAAGGTCACAGATTAGGGCCACGAAGTCAGTGTCATGGCTGGGTGTAGGCAAGAAACAAGGCGCAGCGCGGTAGTAGTTCAACATTTTATTAGAAGAACTAAAAAAAACAATAAACCAGAGCAAAAAACAACCGCAACGTGTGTGAGCTCAAATGGCACCTAAACACAACAATATCCCACAAACACAGGTGAGAAAGCAAGAACCTTAAATAGGATCCCCAATTAGCATAGCAGCTGCCTCTAATTGGGGACCAAACACACATTTACCATAGAGTTCGCCTAAAACTCTCCTGACCGTGACAAACATAGAGAAGCCAGAGGCCCCCCTACGGTCAGGACCTGACAGCGGAGACTCCGGCCCCGGCGCAGGACGTTACACCCGTTCTGGCGGCGGGTCCGTCCCCGGTGCAGGATGTAGCACCCGGTCCGGCGGCAGCTCCGACCCCGGAGCACGACGTGGCACTGGGTCAGGAGGCTCCTCCTCGGGAGCAGGACTGGGCACCGGTGCAGAGGGAGGCTGGGGACCGACCCAGGAGCTACCGTGCTAGGAACCGGCACTGGCGCTACTGGGCTAGGAACCGGTACAGGAGCAATCGGGCTGGGGACACGCACTGGAGGCTTGGTGCAGAGAGCCGGCGCAGGACGTACTGGGCTGGGGATGCGCACTGGTGGTCTGGTGCGGGAGGCTGGAACTGGACGTACCGGACTGGGGATGCGCACTGGAGACCTGGTACGGGAGGCTGGCATACCATGTTCCGGACTGGGGATGTGCACTGGAGACCTGGTACGGGAGGCTGGCACTGAACGTACCGGACTGGGGATGCGCACTGGAGGCATCTCAAAATCCACATCCTACGCCTCCTCGTCGACCTCCTCCCATTGCTGCTGAAACTCCTCCATGATCCCTTCATAGATTTCCGACAGGTACTCTTTCTCCTCCTTATTCTTCACTCCCAATAGGAACACTTCCTCTACCCCCCACGAGGGTAGTGGCATTGGTTCCTCTCCTGGTCTCCCAGACCAAAGCCATAAATTTGTATGGGGGTTCCTCGGGGCTACTTGCTGGGCCTGTCGCCGCTGCCCTGAACTCCGGTCCGAAATCAGGACTAGACGGTGAAGGTCCTCCTCCTCGGAGTCTGTCACCGTATAGAGCTGCTTGGTCCCATTTTGGTGGGATATTCTGTCAAGGCTGGGTGTAGGCAAGAACCAAGGCGCAGCGCGGTAGTAGTTCAACATTTTATTAGAAGAACTAAAAAAAACAATAAACCAGATCAAAAAACAACCGCATCATGTGGGAGCTCAAATGGCACATAAACACAACAATATCCCACAAACACAAGTGAGAAAGCAAGAACCTTAAATAGGATCCCCAATTAGAGACAACTTATAGCAGCTGCCTCTAATTGGGGACCAAACACACATTTACCATAGAGTTCACCTAGAACTCTCCTGTCTCTCCTGACCGTGACAAACATAGAGAAGCCAGAGGCCTCCCTACGGTCAGGACCTGACAGTCACACTGTTTGATCAATGAGTAATGAGGGGATTGAACGTCAAAGAGAAGAAAAGCGCATCCTGCCAACTACGCCAGTGTGTAGTATAATGTGTTACACAAAGGAATGCAGAAATCCCAAGCCAAACAATGGACAGTGACTGAATTCATTGTTAATGGTAGCGTCATATTCCTGTTTGTCCACTGAATATACAGTACAGTACTGCGTTGCTAGCTGCTTGCAGGTGTCAACCATGGAGCATGCTTATGACCTAGTGTTTAATCGCAGGCAGATACATCACTAGGTGTGAATGAGGTGAGAATGAGGTGAAAATTGGCTAACCAAAAAAACATCTGAGACCATCAATACAAATGAGATGGTGTGTGTGATTGTGTGTTTGCATGTGTGTGCTTGCGTGTGTGTGTGTGTGTGTGTGTGTGTGTGTGTGTGTGTGTGTGTGTGTGTGTGTGTGTGTGTGTGTGTGTGTGTGTGTGTGTGTGTGTGTGTGTCTGTGTGTGTGTGTGATGCTCCATACAGAATTGGTGCGTTGGAATATTACTGGCAGTGCTAGTAGATGGGCAACGTCTAAACGTAGTTTAGAATTGGAATACATTCCAGCCTGCTCAGTGGTAAACTCTGCAGCCCTCTGTAACCTCAGATAGCCCTGGATAAAAGTTACTTCATCATGGTTAATTATTAAGTAACAGTAGGACACATGTGGCGTCATTAAGATCACGCGTGTCCTACCACACCAAAGCTGGGGGTAACTGCAGTCAGAGCACTTAGGCACACAGATGGTGTTGTAACACTATTCAATAGCTGTACCCTTACACAGGGAGCTTGGGCAGGAGAGTGATCCTTGTATGGGTGTACCATTAACTCTAGTGTTGAAGTGTCTATGCTAAGGATCTGTGTATCTGCTTCAGGGAAGCTCACAGCAACAGCTAAAGACAAGCTCCACAAGGAGGGCTCGGTAAACGACATGTTTAACTCTGGTTTAAAGGGAACAGAGTGATACCTTGAAACATCTTGGTGTAGATTTAGCCACGGCTGTTATCTACTGAGGCTATTCTACATCACATAGGTTATACTCCAAAGTGTATCCAAATGGCACCCTATTCCCTATAAAGCAATTATTTTTGACCAGATCCCTATGGGCCCTGGTCAAAAGTAGTGCACTGTATAAGGAATAGGGTGCCATTTGGGACACATACAAAGTTGGGTGGTGGTGAAATCAAAGTAAACATCCTGTCGTTTTACCCTCAATGTGACACCACTGCACTTCAGTAATGGTTATTATCATGAGCAGAGAAATGGACAAACTATAATCAACTTGTTTGTATGAAATGCTCCCCCACAACAAAACATTGAATATATAATGGAATAGCACGTTAGGGAATAGCAAAAGACGGTGGATTATCCTGAAGCCAGGTAAAAATGTAAATTTTCTGAAGAAGTGGATAAAGATGAAGAAAGTGAGCAGTTGTTAGAAAAAAAGCTGAATTCCAGCCACAGTTATCTAGGTCAGTTGAGCTAATTGCTTAAAGGTCTCTGAATTATTCAGCATAATTGGGATACCTACTTGAAAAGATGGAATCAAAGAATTGAGGATTCTTTATTAATGAGTAACGGTTTAAATCCTCTGTACTTAAACCATTGGAGGCTCCATGTGGAGCAGGAAGGAGTGGCGTTTCTGCTGCTAATATTTTCTGTTCCGTCATAACACTCCAATATGTTCCAACACAAACATGGGACCCACCTGTCAATGTTGTATGTAGGCCTACAGAAGTAACACAAAAGTGGAACGATTCAATTGGGCTTTTAGGTACATTCAGAGATACCGCACACGTATGAATATTGTCTTGATTGAGTCTTTCTTTGTTTTTGTTTGTTGAGTTTGTAAGTTGTTAAAGTGCAATAGCCTATGCCTAACTTTGATGTTGATCTTTTCATGATGTTTGTTTTATCTTTATTGTAACGTTGGGTCGGGAAGGAGGAGGGTGGAATCATATCTTCCTCCCTGGAGGTGAAACAGGTTAAAGGAAGTTGAACATTTGTTTTTAGCATCCTTTCCTAGCTGTTTAGTAACAGCCAGCAGAATGTGGATATGCTCTGTGTTAATCGAGTGGGAGCACAGGAGAGTACAGTGTTAGTTTGAGAGAGAAAGAGAGAGAGAGAGAGAGAGAGTACAGTGTTAGTTTGAGAGAGAAAGAGAGAGAGAGAGAGAGAGAGAGAGAGAGAGAGAGAGAGTACAGTGTTAATTTGTGAAAAGGGGCAGAGTAGGTGGAAACCAGACATATCCTCAACATGATCAGAAAAAACTGTTGATGTGTCCTTGAGCAAGGCACTTAACCCTAATTTGCTCCAGGGGCACCGTACTACAATGGCTGTCCATGTAGGTAGGCTGTCATTTTAAATAAGAATTTGTTCTTAACTGACTTGCCTAGTTAAATAAAGGTTAAATATGAAAAGAGAGAGAGAATATGTGAGGGAGGATGTGCCAGACACTACACTTAAGTAGAAGTCATGTGAGAAAATAGGAACAACCTTCTATGAGAATTACTGACAATGTACATGGGAAAAGAGATATAACTAAAGTGAGGATGATATTTTATTTTGAATGAGAATTTGCTTGGTGCTTGATCGAATCTCTGAACGAATAAGACTATTATAATGTAATTCCTGGACTTTCAGACAATATTTGTATTTTCCTTACTATTTAGTACGGTAAAAGTACAGTATGCTATAAAATTACTTTTACATTATCTTTAAAATACAGTAACTCTCTTCACCTCCAGATCAATTAACATCTAGTCTTTGGGGACTTGAGAATGTCCCTAAATTATCCCTTTCAACATTCCAAATATGCAATTAATCTATTTGTTGGATGGATGGATGGATGGATGGATGGATGGATGGATGGATGGATGGATGGATGGATGGATAGATGGATAGATGGATAGATGGATAGATAGATAGATAGATAGATAGATAGATAGATAGATAGATAGATAGATAGATAGATAGATAGATAGATAGATAGATCTCCTCACCTCCTCCTACAGAGCTCTCTGGCCCTCCTCACTAGGCTCTGCTATCCCCAGTGGAGATCCATCTCCCTGCGTTACACTGTAGCTTGTTAATAATACATTAAAGAAGAGCAGAGGAGAGCAGCATCTCCAGACCTATGTGATAATGTCAGCTAACCTTGGGTTAAATAAGCTTCTGGTAGAGAGAAGGGGAATTATTATTTTGTTGCAGACACACATGGGTGGAAATATGAAATAGTTAGAGTGGGAGGAAGGAGAATCCTGCTCGTGTTTCCATCTTCAGACTTGATAATTGATTGGTAGAAATACCATTACCAGATGCTTAGGAGATGACAGGCCGATGCAGGTTATTGTTGTAGTTGTGTGTGTGTGTGTGTGTGTGTGTGTGTGTGTGTGTGTGTGTGTGTGTATGTGTGTGTGTATGTGTCGTCTACCTGTGAAGTATAATGCAGACACAGTGAAATAACCCACTGGTATGGATGGCGCTGTCAGCTACAGCGTTACAGGGGTGTTCCTTCTGTGTCACTTCCTTCCGCTCCCTCAGAGTGACATCCGTGTTTTCACACCAGACGTGTCGCACACACACACACACACACACACACACACACACACACACACAGAAGCACACACGTGTAGCTGAGTGTTTGGACGCATCCTTCTCCTGCAAATGATGCAAACTACGCCAGCAAATGTAATTACCAAACAATACACCACCACGACAAACAATGCCAAACTTGGTTTAAATATTTTAAATAACCTGCTTCTCTATTCCTTTGGACGGTAGGGATCTCATCTCTCAGTCAGGTAAGATGAATTTGCCTGTCTTGTCTGTCTGCCTGCTATTCTGTTATGAAATCTTGATAGAAATATCTGAAGGAAATTCTAATCACAAGCGTGTTTCGCAACACTTACTTATCTAAACCACAAAGGAAGAAAGAGTTCCCGGCAGATGCTGTCACCTCCGAATACCAGCCCTTGTCAGGGAGGGAAAATGTCCCTAAAGACACATCAACTCCCACCCAGGCTATGTACTAGACTATGTACTAGACTGTGTACTAGACTGTGTACTAGACTATGTACTAGACTATGTACTAGGCTATGTACTAGGCTATGTACTAGACTATGTACTAGACTGTGTACTAGACTGTGTACTAGACTATGTACTAGACTATGTACTAGGCTATGTACTAGGCTATGTACTAGACTATGTACTAGACTGTGTACTAGACAGTGTACTAGACTATGTACTAGACTATGTACTGGACTGTGTACTAGACTATGTACTAGACTATGTACTAGACTATGTACTAGACTGTGTACTAGACTATGTACTAGACTATGTACTAGACTATGTACTAGACTGTGTACTAGACTGTGTACTAGACTATGTACTAGACTATACTATTTACTAGGCTATGTACTAGGCTATGTACTAGACTATGTACTAGACTGTGTACTAGACAGTGTACTAGACTATGTACTAGACTATGTACTGGACTGTGTACTAGACTATATACTAGACTATGTACTAGACTATGTACTAGACTGTGTACTAGACAGTGTACTAGACTGTGTACTAGACTGGGCTGAGTCTCAAATTGTCACCCTATTCCCTTTGTAGTACACTACTATTGTCAAAAGTAGTGCATTATGTAGGGTAAAAGCTGCCATTTGGGACGTAGCCTGGAACACTGTCTTGCCAAACTGCTTCAAACTTAACAGCCAGATACTGAGAACAACAAACAGAATGAGGAAGAAGTCAAAGGAAAATTAGATTACATGTTTCCTAAAGTAAACACAGAGTAAACACACAGCTACGTCCCCTCACCTCTGTCTCTACATCCCAACACACAACGGCACTGCACTGTACTGTACTTCGCTTGTTGCTAATTTCCCTGTTGTCTAAAAAATCAATTTGAAAGTCGCTATATGAAAAAGAAACCAGACGAAAATTGAGACTTTGGTATTTTAGTCTGTAATACAGTATATAAATAATTAAAAAGACTGTTGGAGGAAAGTCAGTCGTTAAGCCCTAATAACTGTGTCTGGCCCTTTGTGAAGTTGGGGGAATTTTAAGCTCCCAGATGTTTTCAGATATCCATCTCCATATAAAAAGGGCCAATTCAGAAACGGTTGTCTCAAAGTAAGTTCTTAAAAAGACCCTCAAATCATTGAGTATGAGTTTTCAAAGAGGTGCAGATTGAAGGCCAATGGGAGGAAAGTCCTGGGACTTTTATCTTGGACAGTTGAAGAAAATTATGAGGATCTTCAGCCCCTTTAGATGAGTGACTATATCACATTTTTGAAAGAATCACAGAGTGTGTTTTCTTTGGTCCTACTGGGACTTAGAGGAGTGAAGAAGTCTTCTCTCTCTCTCTCTCTGCCCGGACGGCGTTGGTTGGTTCATGAAGAGGAATGAAGAGGCTTTAATGCCTCTAAGTTGATTTATTTATCAGGTTTCTCTCTAACTCCCGAGTGACAGCCAAGCCCAGCAGAGCATTAGAGTGACAACCGCCTCACTGGAGCATTAGATTGAGACTGACCATACAGGCCCTTAAACAGACACTGAGCCAGGTCAGACCGCACTGCTGTAGTTTTGCACCCCTCAGTACAGTCTCTGTATCTCTCTCTCTATCAGCCTTTCTCTCTGTTTCTTTCTACCTCTTTTGTCTTTTTCTCTCTCTCTCTCTCCTCTGTGTAGGGATGAGACCGGCGAGACATGGTGAGACAGGCAAGACATGGTGGTACCTCCACAGCTCTTTGTTTGACCCTGGGAAAGATCTCTGTTACTAAAGACAACCTGGAAAGCACATTCACATAAACACAAAAAGCAGCATACCACACAAACACAATACACACATACTGCCTCGTTGACCTGGAGCAGGGATGGAGAGGTGGAGATAGAGATATAGATAGAGAGAGAGAGAGAGAGAGAGAGAGAGAGAGAGAGAGAGAGAGAGAGAGAGACGAGAGATGAGAGAGGGGGAAAAGAAAGAGAGAGAGATACTTAAAAAAATTATTATAAACATCCCGACAATGAACTCTCACACACACAATCCAACAAATACATGAATGGCATTAACCTGGCGCACACAGAAAACACAATGCACAGTTTCACTCATGACACAGAAAGGAAACCCCTGTCCGACTCCCGGGTTGACCCATGCCAACCAGCTGTAAGTGGCCAGGGCTCCATGTAGAACCCTCCACAGGAGGTTCCCTGACCTCTTTGGAACTGGGAGTTTGTAGAGCCCCCTCCATCTAAAACTCACCATACTCTCCGCCCCACAAACCCCCTGACACTGATGTCCCTTCACTCCTGTTAGGCTCCTGATGTTCCTCACCTTAATCCAGAGGTTGTAGAGGGCTTAACCTCCCACCCCCTCAAACTCCCCCGGGCTCAGAGTGTTAAAGTCCAACACGTCCTCCAGACCCCCTTGCCAGTCCCCTGTCTCTGCAGTCACCTGCAGTGGCGGAAACATTGGTGGCCCCTCCCCCTTTGGCCGCTCAAACACCCCCCTTACCGGCTCAGACAGTGCCTTCTGGACTTCCCCCAGGAATCTCTCCAGCTGCCTAAGAGATGTTAATCCTGTTTGTTGTGCCAGGACATCCAGGGTTTTCCACCCCTCTTCCCCCAGCAGCCGTAGGTCACCCAGCCTTAGTAAACCCACTGCCATCAGTCGCCTCTGCAGGGTGACCGACTGAACCGATCTCAAAAGGATGGCTTGATTGTGGAAGATAGGCTCCTCCCACGGCCCAAGCTCCACACCCCCTTCTCGTGTGGGCCTTAGCAGCTGCCAGGCCCTTAGCACCGCAGAGTAAAAATCAGAGAGACCTGCTGTACTCATCCTTTCCAGCCTAATGCGGAACAGCTGCCGGTCCAAGCCTAATTCGCCAGCTCTCCTCAGCAGCACCCATGCTGGTTCCCCCCAGCCGACATCAGTATGGTACAGCAGTCTCTGCGCCGCCCTTAGTCAGAATGTAGCCACCCTGCTCTCCAGGTCCACGTGCCCTGTCCTCCTTCGTGGACGGACATGTACAACACTGCCTTCCGGCCTTCCTATTTTGTTTACAACCTGTATTTTAAATAGATTTTTACTTGGATTTCATGTAATGGACATACACAAAATAGTTAGAAATGAAAGTGAAATGAAAGAAATAACAGAAAATAACTTGATTAAAAAACAAATCCCCAAAATAAAAAAACAGAAAAGTGGTGCATACAGTATGTATTCACCCCCTTTGCTATGAAGCCCCTAAATAAGATCTGGTGCAACCAATTAACTTCAGAAGTCACATAATTAGTTAAATAAAGTCCACCTGTGTGCAATCTAAGTGTCACATGATCTGTCACATGATCTCAGTATATATACACCTGTTCTGAAAGGCCCCAGAGTCTGCAACACCACTAAGCAAGGGGCACCACCAAGCAAGCGGCACCATGAAGACCAAGGAGCTCTCCAAACAGGTCAGCAACAAAGTTGTGGAGAAGTACAGATCAGTGTTGGGTTATAAAAAAATATCAGAAACTTTGAACATCCCATGGAGGACCATGAAATCCATTATTAAAAAATGGAAAGAATAAGGCACCACAACAAACCTGCCAAGAGAAGGCTCCCCACCAAAACTCACGGACCAGGCAAGGAGGGCATTAATCAGAGAGGCAACAAAGAGACCAAAGATAACCCTTAAGGAGCTGCAAAGCTCCACAGCGGAGATTGGAGTATCAGTCCACAGGACCACTTTAAGCCATACACTCCACAGAGCTGGGCTTTATGGAAGAGTGGCCAGAAAAAAGCCATTGCTTAAAGAAAAAAATAAGCACACATGCTTGGTGTTCGCCAAAAGGCATGTGGGTGACTCCCCAAACATATGGAAGAAGGTACAGATGGTCACACTGGTCAGATGAGACAAAAATGTAGCTTTTTGGCCATCAAGGAAAACGCTATGTCTGGTGCAACACTGGGAAATGGGTAAGAATTGAAGGAATGATGGATGGCGCAAAATACAGGGAAATTCTTGAGGGAAACCTGTTTCAGTCTTCCAGAGATTTGAGACTGGGACGGAGGTTCACCTTCCAGCAGGACAATGACCCTAAGCATACTGCTAAAGCAACACTAAAGTGGTTTAAGTGGAAACATTTAAATGTCTTGGAATTCTCAATCCCAATTAAGAATCTGTGGTATGACTTAAAGATTGCTGTACACCAGCGGAACCCATCCAACTTGAAGAAGCTGGAGCAGTTTTGCCTTGAAGAATGGGCAAAAATCCCAGTGGCTAGATGTGCCAAGCTTATAGAGACCCCAAGAGACTTGCAGCTGTAATTGCTGCAAAAGTTGGCTCTACAAAGTATTGACTTTGGGGGGGTGAATAGTTATGCACGCTCAAGGATTCTGTTTCTGCAAGTCATTGCAAATAACTGCCCCGATAGAGGGCATCCTTGTCTAATGCCCCGCCTCACCCAGGCCTATTGAGCCCCCCTCCCACCTTGACCATTTATGACGCCCCAGCAAACAACATCTTCACACAGGCCAAAAACCTTTCCCCAAACCCAAACACAGACATCACATTAAACCGATACTCTTGGTCCACTCTATCAAAATCCTTCTCTTGGTCTAAATAGACCAGTACACAATACGTCTTGTCCTTGTGTACTATATAGGCCAGATGGAACTTCAGTCAGTTAGCGAGTACCTTGGCAAATATCTTGTAGTCTGCAAAGAGCAATGTCACAGGCTTCCAGTTATTAAGTTCACACAAGTCCCCTTTCTTGGGCAGGAGAATCAGAAACGCCCAACGACAGCTCATCGGCAACTCTCCTACCTCTACGCACTCACGCAACACACAAAGGAAGTCCAGTACATCTGGGTTACGGTCTCTGCCAGTTCATGGGACAACAGGGAAATGTCAATTTCATCCCTCTGTGCCAGAGAGAGCTTAGGGAGTTCCGCAAACAAAACCTGAGCACACATAAGATCCAATACAACTCCCTATACAACTCAGTATAAAACTCCACAGTCTGCTCCCGCATCTTCCCCACCACAGAGGTCACCCGCCCATCCGACAGTCGTAGACAATGCATACCCTTGGCTTCACCGCTCTGTCTTTCAAAACCAAAGATGAATAATTAGCTGGAAGCATCCATTTCCTTGAGCATGGAGAACCTAGTTATTTCAAGTGCTCCCTTTGCTTTAACCTGAAAAAAACTGCCTAGGTCCCTACGTAATTCAGCTAAATTAGTCTGGAGGCCTACATTGCCATGCCCCACCAGCTGTACCTCCATCTCACTAAAACTATGCTCGAGTTCCCCCAATACTCTCATAGCCTCTGAGGATGAGAGAGCTGTATACTGTTGACAGAAAAGCCGAATTTGAACTTTTCCCACATCCCACCATTGACTCAGAGACTCATACTCCTCTCTTCGCTGCCCCCACCTTTCCCAAAAAAGTCTGGAAACTTGAGCAAAAGGTGGCATCTTGTAAGAGCTTTATATTAAACTTCCAGTAGGATGCCTGCCGAGGCCCTGGTGAAATAGACAGCCGAGTCATGGTTATGTGGTGATCCGAAAAACCCACCGGGAGGACGGTAGCGCCCAACAGCCTATTGCTCTGATTCCTGGACATGTAAAACCGATCGAGTCGGGCTGCGCTTCCCCTAGCCCCAAAGACCTTCACCCATGTATACTGTCTTGTGTTGGGATGTCTAGTTCTCCAAACATCCACTAGGTCAAACTGATTAATGACGCCTCTTAACACCCCCACTGAGCCTCAATGAGGCTCCTCCCCATTTCTGTCTTTCGTAAAATCCATCGTACAGTTCAAGTCCCCGCCAACCACCATCGTCTCCTCAGGCTCTACCTATGAGAGTTCCTGTGTAAAACACCCAAACATAAGACCCCTCTCCCTCCCTGTGTTAGGGGCATAGACATTTATAAGGATAAAACCCCTCTTATTAATTTATGCTTTTACTACAAGCAGTCTACTCCTACACACCTCCTTTGAAGAGCACATTTTTACGGCCAGACCCGGTGCAAAAAGGACTGCAACCCCTACACTAACATTTGTTCCATGGCTCAGCACACTTGCCCCTTTCCACCAGAGCCCACAATCGACTTCATTCACCACATCACTATGCGTCTCATACAGAAACAACAACTGTACGTTTTTTTGTTTTACATACAGTGGGGAGAACAAGTATTTGATACACTGCCGATTTTGCAGGTTGTCCCACTTACAAAGCATGTAGAAGTCTGTAATTTTTATCATAGGTACTCTTCAACTGTGAGTGATGGAATCTAAAACAAAAATCCAGAAAATCACATTGTATGATTTTTAAGTAATTAATTTGCATTTTATTGCATGACATAAGTATTTGATACATCAGAAAAGCAGAACTTAATATTTGGTACAGAAACCTTTGTTTGCAATTACAGAGATCATATGTTTTCTGTAGTTCTTGAACAGGTTTGCACACACTGCAGCAGGGATTTTGGCCCACTCCTCCATACAGACCTTCTCCAGATCCTTCAGGTTTCGGGGCTGTCGCTGGGCAATACGGACTTTCAGCTCCCTCCAAAGATTTTCTATTGGGTTCAGGTCTGGAGACTGGCTAGGCCACTCCAGGACCTTGAGATGCTTCTTACGGAGCCACTCCTTAGTTGCCCTGGCTGTGTGTTTCGGGTCGTTGTCATGCTGGAAGACCCAGCCACGACCCATCTTCAATGCTCTTACTGAGGGAATGAGGTTGTTGGCCAAGATCTCGCGATAAAAAAGCTAAATCCTGCACCTTGGAGGCTGTTGCCCTATGTGCATAGACATGGAAAACTAGTTACTTTTATGATGTTTAAATACTGCTGTACCCATTTCATATGTATTTACTGTATTCTATTCTACTGTATTTTAGTCAATGCACTGAGAGAGAGAGAGAGAGAGAGAGAGAGAGAGAGAGAGAGAGAGAGAGAGAGAGAGAGAGAGAGAGAGAGAGAGAGAGAAAGAAAGAAAGAGAGAGAGTGGGAATGGGGAGAGGGAGTGAGTAAGTGACTGAGAGAGTGAGCTTTGACTATGTACAGACTCAATGAGCATAGCCTTGTTATTGAGAAAGGTCGCCGTAGGCAGACCTGGCTCTCATGAGAAGACAGGCTATGTGCACACTATCCACAAAATGAGGTGGAAACTGAGCTGTACTTCCTAACCTCCTGCCAAATGTATGACCATATTAGAGGCACATATTTCCCTCAGATTATACAGACACACAAAGAATTTGAAAGCTCCAATATCTATTATGTGAAATACCACAGTGTGAAATCACAGCAGCAAGATTTGTGACCTGTTGCCACAAAAAAGGGCAACCAGTGAAGAACCAACACCATTGTAAATACAATATTTATTTATTTTCCCTTTTGTACTTATTTTCCCTATTTGCACATCGCCACAACACTGTATAAAGACGTAATATGACATTTGAAATGTCTTTATTATTTTGGAACTTGTGTGAGTGTAATATTTACTGTTTACTTTTTACTGTTTATTTTACTTTTGTTTATCCATTTCACTTGCTTTGGCAATGTAACCATATGTTTCCCATGCCAATAAAGCCCCTTACATTGAGAGAGAGAAAGAGAGAGAGAGAGAGAGGCCTCACAACAGCAGTCTTTTGTGTGTTTGTTTTTGAGCCAAGTAATACATCTCAACTAGGAAGCACCAGTTTTGGGGCTCATGCCGTTAAGAAACTCAATCAGTCCTTTTGTTGTTTGTTCCAAAATGGCTCATATTGATAACAAAATAACAGAAAGCATTTCTGATTTTGTTAGTTTTTTTCCCAGCATCTCGTTCCAGCATGTTTACCACGCAGGACCCCACTGATAAAAAGAACATCTGGCTTTTATGCATAGCTGAAAGACTACACATGTATTATACATGATGATCTATTTGTAAGTCAGCCAAAACACAGATCATTTTACAGCCATATTCCTCTACAGTATCAACACACACAGAGACTTGTACAGACATATTCCTCTACCAAAATGTACACTTAGTATACAAAACAGAGACATAGTCTGACCAGATGAATCCAGGTGAAAGCTATGATCCCTTAATAATGTCACTTGTTAATAAATCCACTTCAATCAATGTAGATGAAGGGGAGGAGACAGGTTAAAGTAGGATTTTAGAGACTTCAGACAATTGAGACAAGGATGTTTGCCATTCAGAGAATGGGCGAGATAAAAGATTTAAGTTCTTTTGAACAGGTTTTTTTATTAGGTTCCAGGAACACTGGTTTGCGTCAAGAACTGTAACGCTGCTGGGTTTTTCACGCTCAACAGTTTCCCTTGTGTATCAAGAATGGTCCACCACCCAAAGGACATCCGGAAGGGTGTTCCTAATATTTGGTGTACTCAGTGTACATGCACACACACAAACACTCTTTATTGCTATTAGTATAGTATATTTGCCAAATATGTTAATTCTTTTGCACTATCTATCATAAGTACATTGATATCATAAGATGTTGATGCTATACAAGGGCACTTGAAGCATGAAATGTATCTCTGAAAACTATTTTAAAGAGCTTCAGAAGTGCTGTCTTTATTTCATCACTTATCGTTAATGATGTGTTTGATGTGCTTATCAATACAAGAACACCTTTTTTTTCACAACAAGCTCTCACAGTCTCACATCAGAATTATACGTTTCTAAAACATCACATTTTGAAGTTGTTCCATATGTCAAATTTCAAAGTGTTTAAGGCTAAGTTTAGGCATTAACTCCACATTTTAAGGTTAGGGTTAGGCATTGACTCAGAAATCATTAAGGTTAGGTATTAAGTCTGAATGGTTAAGGTTTGGGATACGCTTAAAACAAAAATAAAAAATGTAAAACGTTCTATCGCTTAAATATTTTTTTTTAAAAAGGAGGCTCATGGTTCTTCTCCCCCTTCCATATACTTACACAGTAATTATGACAACTTCCAAAGTACGTACTCCAACCTATCAGAGCTCTTGCAGCATGAACTGACATGTTGTCCACGCAATCAAAGGATCAGAGAATGAATCTAGAACTGAAAGCATAAACTACAGCTAGCTAGCACTGCAGTGCATAAAATGTGATGAGAGAGAGAAAGACAATAGTTAAACAGTTTTGAACAAATTAATTTCTTCAAAAATGAAGGAGAATCGAGAGAGAGAATGAGAGAGAGATTTATATTTCATCTTTTTTTTTTACTATCACTTACTTAGCCAGCAAATGCAGCTAGCTAGTTTAGTTTACTCAAACACCCAGCTCAAACAGGGATGCCATGTTAGCTAGCTGGCTGTGACTCTCCAACACAACACTGGAACTCTTCCAAGTCAAGCTTTTGGTTTGACTAATTTATTGCCACTGTGGCCTGCCGGTGTAACTGCTAAACTGCTTACTGACTGTGCACTGTACTGCATGATAGTAGAGGGTTTACAAACACATTAGTTCTACTAGTTATGTTGATTATGACGTTACTTTACTTTTGAAAGGTTTTTTCGCCTGGTCACGTACAGCTGATGTGTTGTGCATTGAAGTCCACAAGCAAAGGGAAAAGGTGAGAGGAGTAGAGTGCGTAGATGCAAGAAGGAATACTATGTGGCTGCTGTGAAAGTGAACTGTGTTTATGTGTGATCAAGGGTGTATTAATTGAAAAACATGTCTTAAACAGAAGCAAATGGAACAAAACGAGGATAAAAATACTTGAATTTGTCCAATAAAAACTTTGTTTGCATCTGTTGGACTAATTATTACAACCTAGATCAGCTAGATGCAGGCAGGTGTGCAAGGCTGTATTAAATGTGTCACTGTCTGTCACCTCAATGCATTTGGAAAGTATTCAGACCCCTTTACTTTTTCATACCCAAGAAGACTCCACACTGCAATCACTGCCAAAGGTGTTTCAACAAAGTACTGAATAAAGGGTTTGAATACTTACTGTATGTAAATGTAATATTTCTGTTTTTTATTTTGAATACATTTGCAAACATTTCTAAAAAACAGTTTTTGCTTGGTCATTATGGGTATTCTGTGTAGAAAAATCCTTTTTAAAATAAGGCACCTACTCCTACGCTCAAATATTTCTATGCATACAGAGAGCAGGGAGCGGAGAACAAACAGATATACTAACGTAGGAAGTTATTTAAGATTTTGGATTCGAGCATGGCCTGGCCTTAAATTTGGCAGAAGCAACCGGGCTCGGGTGGGTTAGGGCCTGAACGTCACAGGCATGGGTAGGACTCTATTTTCAGAAACTATTAAGACAATTGCAATGTAAAGCCTCGTCAGAGCCTTCCTGATGTTGATGTCACCCATTAGAAGCGATAGTGATGTGAGGTGCCACACTGTGTCCCAAATGGCACCCTATTTCCTATTTAGTTAACTACTTTTGACCAGAGCTCGTAGGGCTCCGGTCAAAAGTAGTGCTAGGGTGCGATTTGGAGCGCCACACACTGACAGCCACACTGCATGTCCCTGCAAGGCTGCAAAGCTTCAGTACATGACTGGGAAGATGGCCAAAACCCTCTGTAAATAAAGAGAGCGAAAGATGAAATATGAGCGAAGGAGAGGCAAGACAGCTGAACAAACATAATGAGTCTACAGATGTTGGATCTTAATGTGTGTAGGATATTATTGTGGATTATAATTTATGGGATTTTTTTGAGGGGTTGATACATTTTTCATTAAGTCAGATCATAAAGTGGATATTACAAAACTTTAGAAGTTTTTAAAAAACTTTGAATAAAGTTTTCATTTCCTGCTATGCAGATCAAGTTAAGATACGGCATCTGTAACAGCTCCACCACTCTGACTCTTCCCCCCACTCTTTACACAATCAACCATGTAAATTATTGAAATATCATGAAAAATAAATAGTTCAATAAAATAATGACTTGCCAAGCCCCAATTATGCATTTTAGCTGCAACTATCCAGTGTTATTTATTCTTCTATGGTAATTAAAAAGATATGATGTTTATCTAGAAAACCGCACATTGGAAGAAGGGATGTGTGTGTGTAGGAATGTTTCAGAGAGCGTATTGAATCCTCTATAAGTCCTAAACAGAGAGGACACATTAAAAAGATACCTGCCAGTCTCTATTTATCCACCAAACAAGGACATCTAAGTAATAAAACCAGGTGAACTTGACATGGCTCACTTCCAATAGAAGACGGGGATATCTCTCTCTCTATCCCTCTATCTCTCTCTCTCTCTCTCTCTCTCTCTCTCTCTCTCTCTCTCTCTCTCTCTCTCTCTCTCTCTCTCTCTCTCTCTCTCTGTAACTCTCTGTCTCCTCTCTAGTCGTGCTTAGCTTTGAAGCAGCAGGCTGAATGAATGACTACTATAGGAGAGGTACGAAGAGGAAGAGAGAGCAAAAGGCTGATGTTAAACGTCTATTGTTTTAACCGTTTGAGGCTTTATTCCTATGTTCTCCTGCGACTTCCTCCTCAAAGAGCAGATTCCCTGGGAGTCTCTGGTGCTTTGAGCCAGAAGTACCCACCCCTCTTCCTCTGGTCCTTACATGTGATCGGCCTTGATTTTAATGAGGCCCGCTCCCCTTTGTTCGGAGTCGTGCCGTGCAGACCCCCTGTGATGTGTTCAAAAGGGGTAGGGAGATCCAGAAGAGGTAGGTTACGTCCCAAAAGGCACCCTTTTTGCATTATAGTGTAGTACTATTGACTATTGGTCCCTGATCAAAAGAAGTGCACTATAGAGAACATGGTGCCATTTGGGACCCATCCGTAGTGTAGTGGAGGGGCCTTGTAAGGCCGTTGAACACCAGTGACCCCTGCCTTCCCTCCTGCCTCCCCCTTTCTTCTCCACCTGCCTCCCCCACTCCACCCCTCTCAGCTGGTCCTCTCAGGCTGTCTCTAATGTTTTATTAAACAAGTTCACAGGTTCACACTCTTCAGATAGACCACTGTAGCCTGTCAATCAGTCATCTAGAGTTAAAGTGGGATAATTCTGTGTAGCGCCATGGTGGACTGGGACCTGCATGACTGCATGTATCACACACTGTAGATTTGTGGGATTGTCTCTTACAGCATGCTGACAATACAACCGTTGGGAGATGATATGGAATCTGTAAAGGCCCTGGATGCAGGGGCGGAGCCAAAGGGGTGTCCGGGGTGGCACTGGACACCGTTGACATCTGATTGGCCACCCCAAAATGTCATTAGCTACTGGCAGTTTGATGCTGATTGACATCTCATTTCACCTCTTGTTGAACGAAGCATTTTTTTTGACGGTCGGCTGCGCATTTTTCAAATCGGAGACGAGGAAGAGAGAATATTTACGTTGGTTGAGATACAGAAGAATAAGAATAAGAAGAACATACAGAAGAAGAAGAGAGAATATTTCCACAGCTCCACCAGCTCTTTTCGCGATTGGTGAAAGCATCATATTTGAAGTAAGTTTTAAGATTTAGCATCAGGTTTAAGATTCCTGAACAACTTCTACAAAAGTTCAGTCGCTGTGTAAGTTAACGTTAGACCTTTGGCTCCATTAACAGAGAGTTAATCAGATAAGAGAGATCGGTTCCCAATTTAGCCTAACATTATGTTTACATCTGTGTTAGTAATACACGCATATACAGTGCAGTGTCGCAAGTTACAGCATACAAATGTTTAGCTAATGTGGGGTAACCAGAAGGCTACAGCTGTCAGTGTTCAGCAAGATAACATTCAGCAATTTGAAATCCATTAACTCAGTTAGATTTTCATACTTGAACTCAAAATGAACAATTGTTGTTATCAATCTGTTAACATTACTCAAAAGATTACCACAATTTGCAGATAGCCTGTAAGCTATCGTAATGGTGTAAGAAATTATAGCTAGCTAAGTTACTTGCACGAAGTGAAATAATAAGAGAAGTAAAAGAATGTGACGTTTTTAGTGTAATTGCAGATGAAACCAAAAATTTGTTTTTTTTGTAAATGTACCTTTTTTTGTAAATAAACTATGTAATTTATGAAACACACAAATGCTATCTTATCTCCTTGGTGCTTGAGCTTTATTTTCTGAAAATATTTTGGATGTTCAACATTTATAGACCCAGATTATATATTCATGAAAACAGAGTGACCCAAGTCTCTCCAGTATGTGAGAACAGTACAGTGTGTGTGAGAGAGAGAAAGAAAGAAATTGAGCTGCAGTTCTGAGGTAGAGACTCTTCATAGTTAAATAATTCTAGTGAAGTAACCCTTTTGGACCACACTATCTGCCACATTGAAGAACTCCGGGTTAAGTGAATTAATACTTCTACCTCTAATCAGCAATCATAGGATTCATTCATGCTCCTTAGATGCCAGGTTAGGGTTACACACACATTTTCTGTCATGGTCTATGGACCCCCTGAAGTAGCCTTGGCAACCCCCTGGCTACCCCATGTATAAAACTCTAGTTCCGCCACTGCCTGGATGTGCTGTTCTTATAAGTATATCCTTATGGAAAAAACACATTAATTTCACGTGTGATCTCATGTAACCACGTGAATTTATGTGAAGTTAATGTGATAACATGTGACAACATTTGAACATGTGACAACATATGAGCATGTGACAACAAGGGGATTCAAATTTTCAACATGGGATACACGTGACAACACTTGAGCACATATGAAAACCCAGGTGTCAAATGTCATTGAGAATATTTTACTTTATAATATAATGCATAATTGACATTAATTAAATCACTGACCACGTTTACATGCACACCAATATCCCATTATTATTCGGGATATTCAAGTATTCCATTTTTTTGTTGATGCATATAAACATCATATCCCATTTACAATAACCCGAAAAAGCTTGTATCCCGTTTAAGAGAAACCCGGATAAGATGCCTGGGATATGCTGATCTAAGACGGGGTACTGTGGCATGTAAACACCTTATCCCATTTACTGTTGTTTTTGAGATCTGTGCAGGCTCAGTTTTGCATATCATAGGTGTTGTGTGATGATGTTTTCATCTGATTGTCAAACAAATCACTTGCGCAGTTCGATCCACCATAATTATTCCATAATAATTTAGCCTACTATAATTAATTGAATTGTAGGCCATCATTGTAAATAAGAATTTGTTCTTAACTGACTTGCCTAGTTAAATACAAGTTAAATGAAAAAATAATAGGCCATTTGTTTGTCAACTATAGTTTGATATATGCAGCTTCTCATCTGTCATAACTTGCTGTCCCAGAAGACTAAATAAAGTAGTGTTCACCAGAATAATGTCTTACATTGATAGAATGAATGTGTTTGTAATCTAGTTGACACCGGTAAAGTTGTCTGTTTCGTTTAGGGACCGGGGAGGAAACAGTGGAAAGATTGGTACTGTGCAAAATGTTCAAATGTCATCAGTTTGACTGGTTATAAGGAAATGAAAAGCTGAGAAAACGACGAAACACATTTCTGATAAGTCTTCGGTTCATCTTGGGTTCATATGTTATATGGTTGAAATACTACTTCCATAACTGCTTGCATAACAGTGTCAAGGATAACACAATACACTTGCATTTGCATTTTCTCAAGACATGCTGAAATTTCTGCAGGAGTTAATATTATGCTACATGTGAGAGGTTATAGACCTACAGTCAGCGTCCATATTTCAGTTACTATTCCGTTTAATCCATATACTTAAATTAGGAATATTCTGTTTATTCATGGATAAACATGAGCAGGATATCAAAGGTGTGAACAGTTTATCCTAAATACAACCTTAAGTGACAACCCCAAGAATGTTTTTAGATATAATGGAAAGTGACAATACATACAGTGCATTGCTAAGTATACATTTTTTCACTTTGCCTAAAGTATATATACAACAACTTGACGTTGTTATTTCTATAAAATGATAGTATGATGGAGTACTCTGATTTCAACTAGTGTAAAAAAAGTGTATTTTTTTGTAATGTGACCACGCGTGGGACTCCATAACTGGGATTTGAAATTAAAACCTCTTTGTTGTCCCTGCTACACCACCAGGTTTTTATTTTTATTTTTATTTCACCTTTATTTAACCAGGTTGGCCAGTTGAGAACAAGTTCTCATTTACAACTGCAACCTGGCCAAGACAAAGCAAAGCAGTGCGACAAAAAACAACACAGAGTTACACATGGGAATAAACAAAACGCACAGTCAATAACACAATAGAGAATCTATATACAGTGTGCAAATGTAGTGCAAAATGCAGTAAGGTTAGGAAGGTAGGACAATAAATAGGCCATAGTGGTGAAATAAATTACAGATTAGCATTAACACTAGAATGATGGATGTGCAAATGATGATGTGCAAATAGAGATACTGGAGTGCAAATGAAAATAATAAAATAAATATGGGGATGAGGTAGTAGGGTGGGCTATTTACATGAGGGCTATATACAGGTGCAGTGATCGATAAGCAGCTTTGACAGCTGATGCTTAAAGTTAGTGAGGGAGATAGAAACCTCTAGCTTCAAGGATTTTTGCAATTTGTTCCAGTCATTGGCAGCAGAGAACTGGAAGGAATGGTGGCCAAAGGAGGTGTTGGCTTTGGGGGTGGCCAGTGAGATATACCTGCTGGAGCGCATGCTACGGGTGGGTGTTGCTATGGTGACCAGCGAGCTGAGATAGGGCGGGGATTTACCTAATAAAGACTTATAGATGACCTGGAGCCAGTGGGTTTGGCGACGAATATGTAGTGAGGGCCAGCCAACGAGAGAATACAGGTCGCAGTGGTGGGTAGTATATGGGGCTTTGGTAACAAAACGGATGGCACTGTGATAGACTACATCCAATTTGCTGATTAGAGTGTTGGAGGCTATTTTGTAAATGACATCGCCGAAGTCAAGGATCGGTAGGACGGTAAGTTTTACAAGGGCAGGAGGTTTTGTTGCGAAATAGGAAGCCAATTCTAGATTACATTTTGGATTGGAGATGGTTAATGTGAGTCTGGAAATTGAGTTTACAGTCTAACCAGACACCTAGGTATTTGTAGGTGTCCACGTATTCTAAGTAAGACCCGTCGTGAGTAGTGATGATAGTCCGGTGGGCGGGTGCGGGCAGCGTTCGATTGAAAAGAATACATTTAGTTTTACTAGCATTTAAGAGCAGTTGGAGGCCACGGAAGGAGTGTTGTATGGCATTGAAGCTTGTTTGAAGGTTAGTTAACACAGTGTCCAAAGAGGGGCCAGATGTATACAGAATGGTGTCCTCTGCGTAGAGATGGATCAGAGAGTCACCAGCAGCTAGAGCGACATCGTTGATGTATATAGAGAATAGGGTTGGCACAAGATTTGAACCCTGTGGCACCCCCATAGAGACTGCCAGGGGACCGGACAGAAGGCCCTCCGATTTTACACACTGAACTCTGTCTGAGAAGTATGGGATAGGAATTGTGAGTGTAAAAGAGATATGGCTTCAGACTTATTGGCAAGAATACATTCCTGGGGTACAGAAAAGTTAAATATACACTTCACAGGTACGTGAAGGTATATGAACTCACATGGTACAGTTCGGTAACTTGCAGGTATAATGGGACATTTTTCTATCCCATATTTTGAATATAAGTCACAATTATCATTGACAGCTAGAGGCAATGTATAGGTGGGGCTCATTAGCATATTTGGGGACATTGTCAAATATATGTGTATTTGTGCCAACCAACAGTGGAAGTGTTGTAGCAGTTTAAGTGTTTGATGGTTATGCTGATTCAAGTTGAGCACCTCTTTTGACATAGTTGGTTCTGCAAATGTTGGAAGGGTATGTGTCCCTAATGTGCTGCACTGTAAAAAGGTTATATTTTTGTTTTGTGTATATTATAAAATTGCTAGTTATGATGTTGTCTCATCTCCACAACTCCCCAATGGGCTTGGGAGAGGTGAAGCAAAACCTGCCAAGCTGGATTCACCTGGAAACCAGCCACACCAATGTGTCAGAGGATACACCAGTCTAATGACAAAACGAATGAGCTGATCGTGGACTTCAGGAGACAACAGAGAGAGCACTCCCCTATTCCCATCAACGGCACCGTAGTGGAGAAGGTAAAAAGTTAAAAGTTCCTTGGCGTACACATCGCGCAGCAGCTCCTCTACAACCTCAGGAGTCTGAAAAAATGTGGCTTGGCCCTTATGACACTTTTACAGATGTACAATTGAGAGCATCCTGTTGGGCTGCCCGCAAACGCAGGGCTCTCCGGAGGGTGGTGCGGTCTGCCCAACGCATCACGATGGGTACACTGCCTGCCCTCCAGGACACCAACAGCACCCGATGTCACAGGAAGGCCAAAAAGATCATCAAGGACATCAACCACCCGAGCCATGGCCTGTTCACCCCGCTTCTATCTCAAGGCCATCAGACTGTTAAATAGCCATCACTAGCCGGCTACCACCTGGTTACTTAACCCTGCACCTTAGAGGCTGCTGACCTATGTACATAGACATGGAATCACTGGTCACTTTAATAATGTTTACATACTGTATTTTACTGTATTTTAGTCAATGCCACTCAGACATTGCTCGTCCTAATATTAATGTCTTAATTCCATTCTTTAGATTTGTGTGTATTGTTGTAAATTGTTAAATACTACTGCACTGTTGGAGCTAGGAACACAAGGATTTCGCTACACTCCCAATAACATCTGCTAAATATGCGTATGTGACCAATACAATTGAATTTGACTTAAGTCGGCTTGCAGGTGCCTGGCCCACCACAAGGAGTCCCTAGAGTGCTATGAGCCAAAGAAAGCGCCCCGGCCAAACCCTCACCTAACCCGGACAGATGTGCACCACCCTATGGGGCTTCCGGTCACGGGTGGCTGTGACACAGCCAGGGATCAAACTCCAGGCTGTAGTGGCACCTCAGCACTGCGATGCAGTGCCTTAGATCGCTGTGCCAATCAGGAGGCCATTTTTCAGTTAGTTATTGTAAAATTCACAATAACTGGCAAGTGGCAGCCACTAGCAATACAGGCACTGGCAGCCACTAGCAATACAGGCCAGTAACCTATTGTGCGTCACTGGTTCTTCCGTTGACAAACATTACTTGCTAATCGGCAGAATATTGTAGAAGTAGCAGCCTATCAGAATATTGCAGGCATGACTTATTGGAGCCGTGGCTTTTAGCTAGCTCTTTTTTGTCTACCATGAGAGGGAATATTATCCCAGTTAATGTGGTCTGTTGTATTCTGTTCATGAACACCAAGCATGTAAATGCTCCAGCCTTGGTTGACATACGTGCATGTGATGGGAAATAGCCTTACAATAATTCCATTATAGCTAATCATCATTTCTTGTAATATTCACTTCACTGCTACACAATCAGCACAGTAACATCTTAACAGTGTAGCGCTTGATTGTCACAAAGTATCAAATAACTTTTTTACACCGTGCCCCCAAAAATGCTAATAAGCCTGAGCCAGCACATTGACACCACCTACATTTCAATGCAGTTGGCTAAATCAGGGTCACACAGAGTTTCTTGCATCAAACAACAAAACAACATTATCTGAACAAGAGGATGAACAGGTTCATGTCAAGCCCTGCAAGTCTCATGGAATGTAGGTCTGCGTTGAACACCACAGCTCTTTCCATGTTAAAATGTTATGGGATGCATTTTCTCCATTGTTTTTGATGGTAGGCCACTCTGGTAGGCCTACGTTATAATCACATAGCCACAGTATGTGATTTGTGTTGTAGATACTGTATGTGGTAGTAGAGAAGTGGCCTGAGGGCACACACTTAATGTGTTGTGAAATATGTTGTGAAATATATTGTAATGTTTTTGTATAACTGCCTTAATTTTGCTGGAACCCAGGAAGAGTAACTGCTGCCTTGGCAAATAAACATACACAATAATCTAATAATGTCAAATAAACATACACAATAATCTAATAATGTCAAATAAACATACACAATAATCTAATAATGTCAAATAAACATAGATACATAGGTACTTTATCTTGCAAACATACACAATAATCAAATAATCTGTCAATTGAAAACACTGTGTGTATCATAATTACTCATTTTTTGTTTTCGCATTCGTAGTGTTCTAAACCACGTTTTTCACAGGTGAAATGTCAAATGTGAAGTGTTCCAAAACCACGTTTTCACATGAGAAATGTCACATCATGTGATTTTACATAAGGGTAATTTAACAACATGTAGTGGATAGTATGAGATTATAAGAATATGAAATTACAGAAATAAATATGTTTAATATGAGTATGCTGACATACAGTAATAAGATAATGTAGTGGAACTAATGAATATGTAGTAATACCGTAATAAAATTATGTATCGGTACAGTAGTAATTAACCAGGCTGCAATAATGAATCCTGCAACATAGGCCAGATGAAAGTAATGACTGTTATGGACGATCATCATTTAGAGCTTCAACGCAGCACCCACTTTCTGTTCTGCTGGGGTAAACCTGGGGTTTGACAGGAGCTTCTGTTGATTTTGTGACAATCCCCTGCCTTGTTGCACACACACACACACACACACACACACACACACACACACAAACACGGATGCACTTATGCACACATATTGTGTGTACAGTATTGTGTATACATTGAGTGTGTATTTCTCAGCGGCATGGGAGAAGATGGCACAGTAGAGGTGACAGTAGCGCCCCCAACACAGGAACGTAGAGGGGAGACATGGGGGTGTGTACCCCGAAAGGGGAGAAAGTGAAAGTGTGCCCCCCTGGAGAGTATCAGAGAGTGGGGTGTCACGTCACCACAGGGACCTACCGGCCTGGTGAGCCCAATAGGCCCACATCACACCTCCCTCTCTCTTTCTCTCTCTCTCTCTCTCTCTCTCGCTCTCTCTCGCTCTTCCTTCCTTTCTTCTTTCCGTCCGTCCTGGGAGAACCATCTTGGAGGATGAATAACACATTATAAAAGCCAATGCACACAATAATGCATTGAAGCCTTCTTGCATTTATAATACTGCAAATAAACTGAACAAAAATATAAAAACAACATGTAAAATGTTGGTCCAGTGTTTCATGACCTGAGATAAAAGATCCCGGAAATGTTCCATGCACACAAAAATATTATTTCTCTCATTGTGTGCACAAATTTGTTTACATCCCTGGTAGTGAGCATTTCTCCTTTGCCAAGATGACCCGTCCACCTGACAGGTGTGGCATATCAAGAAACTGATTAAACAGCATGATCATTACACAGGTGCACCTTGTGCTGGAGACAATAAAAGGCCACTCTAAAATGTGCCGTTGTCTCACACAACACAATGTAACAGATGTCTCAAGTTTTGAGCGAGTGTGCAATTGGCAGCTGACTGCAGGAATGTGCACCAGAGCTTTTGCCAGAGAATTTAATGTTTTCTCTACCATAAGCCTCCTCCAACGTCGTTTTAGAGAATCTGGCAGTACGTCCAACTGGCCTCACAACTGCAGACCAAGTGTAACCACGCCAGCCCAGGACTGCCACATCCGGCTTCTTCACCTGCGGTATTGTCTGAGACCAGCCACCCGGGCAGCTGATGAAACTGATGAGTATTTATTTCTATAATAAAGCCCTTTTGTGGGGAAAAACTCATTCTGATTGGGCCTGGCTCATGTAAAGTCCATAGATTAGTTCCTAATTCATTTATTTCAATGGACTGATTTCCTTATATGAACTGTAACTCAGTAAAATCATTTAAATTGTTGCATGTTGTGTTTATATTTTTGTTCAGTGTAATTCATTCCATTCCATGTGGAGAGCAGTGCTATAATACCTGGTACCTTGTAGCGGGCATCAGGTGGATTATGATATATCTCTTTATATTCTACTCCATACTGGCAGAAACACCAGATTTATTCTGCAAGGCCGAGCAAGAAGTGCTTCTGTCGACCGCAAACCCATCGTTTCAATTAGGACTGGAGACTAGGCGTTGAGGCAGAGAGAGAGAGAGGGAGAGAGAGAAAGAAAGTGAGAGTGAGAGTGAGAGAGAGAGAGAGAGAGAGAGAGAGAGATGGAGAGACAGCGAGACTGCTCTTTGATCACATTTTACAATTCCACCATCTCTGCCTCCACTAATGTATCCTATCATGATTCATGAGCATGTTCAACCAGAAGGCGCCCAAGTCATTCTAATGCTGGTGGTTAATGTGAGGTGGTCTCGCTACACACACAGGCGCTAACAGACACACGCACATGGGGATGGGAACCTACAAATACACACCCTCACACACGTTGAGCACACATGCCGTGCACACACGCGCACACACGCACAAACACACATTGTAAGAGGGGCAGTCTATATAAAACATCTGTTTTATAGTGAAATCCAGACAAGCCATCATCCTTATAAGCCATCATCCTTACAAGCCATCATCTTTACAAGCCATCATCTTTACAAGCTATCATCCTTACAAGCCATCATCAGAGAGCCATTTGTGTGTGTGTGTGCCTTATGGCCATTCCAGACACTACGGATACAGAGCGTAGTGTTGCAATGCCGTTTTTTGGCACAAAAGGGTGTGTTATACGATCAGTCATTCAATGCAATTTTTAGCAACCTGGAAATTGAGACCTGACGGATCATTCCTTGCAAAGTGAGTTTTGCAACAGAAGTCCCGTTCCTGTGTCTACATCCCATATTTTCTTGTATCGCTTCTGGTATAAACTCGGAAGAGATGGATGTGCTGCTGGATGTGCTGCTATGAACCTCTACAACCCTTCGATGAGTCTACGGTGTCACAATGCCATGGGTGGTGTCTATTCTTCCTGATCAATGTCTCCCGTTTGTCAGGGATATGATAGTAGCATCCTGGAAAGACACTTAACCAGCTGAGGTTGTTGCGTACTTCTATAACATTTCAGTTGTCTTGTCTTACAACATGTTTCTTGGGTCCAGGAAGCTGGTGTCTCCTGGATGCAGGTCCCCAGTGGGTGTGGAGTAGTCAACAAATGTGGGGTGGCTGTACTGTGTTGAAGTGTCTGAAGTGTAAAGGTAACCATTCAAGCCTTTCTCAGGGGCAACCTCAATTTTTGATTTAACCTTTATTTAACTAGGCAAGTCAGTTAAGAACAAATTTTTATTTACAATGACAGCCTAGCCTGACCACACCTGGATGACGCTGAGCCAATTGCGTGCTGCCCTATCGGACTCCCAATCACGGCCAGATGTGATACAGCCTGGATTCAAACCAGGGACTGTAGTGACGCCTCTTGCACTGAGATGTAGTGCCATAGACCGCTGCGCCACTTGGGAGCCCTCTCAAGGGCTCGTCACAGGATCCTCCATCCTTGCATCAAGGATCCCAAAGCAGTACTCTGAAATTGACTGGCGGTAGTTGTAGATCTTCTTGGCGTCATCAAGGCCAGAAGAACATTTGAATAAAATACGTGTTTCCTTTAGTACTGAACAGGAACATGAAGGCTATCAAATGTGTACTGCAACAACTGTCCTATGCTTTGGACATAGGCACCCATCCTCTTACTGGGATGCCAGATTACATTTATGTGAGCTATACTGTATAATTACAACGTCTATATTAGTAAAATTTTCACATCATATGTATAGTCACGTCTTTAGTGTATCTTACCTGGATATGGTCGCATCATGTTTACCATCAGAGTGAATGACTTGTCTCCCACAAAGACATATCGGCTTTGTTGTTTGGGTCCCTGGCAAGCACTTTGGCCTTGGTAGCGGCAGCTGGCCTGCAATGAGATGGAAGCCGAACTTGCTTCGTAAGAAGATTCCTGCACTTCCCGACCGGCCACGTCTATCATGGTGAAGTTTCGCATCGCAGACTGCCATCCCAACCATTGAAAAAAAAAACTTGTAGTTGTAGTACTCTCTGCTGGAGTTTGCCAGAGCTCAGATCCAAATATGTTTTCGGTTGACAGCTCCTGTACCAAACTCTTAAGCGATTTCTGCCCATGTTGCCACGGAGGATTAGCAACCAAATCCTCATTCAGGACATACCATATAGCCTGGCACACTTCCGTGACAATGGCACAAACTGTTGAGATTCCTAGCTTATGACTCACAGCGATACTTTGCAGTCTTTCTGCAGCTGTGACTTCTCTCGGGCTAGATGTTAGGGATAAGCCGCTGAAACAAGTCATCAAATTTGGCAACCTAAATCAGAAAGTATTGAAAATGTCTTTGGATATACACTACGCATGTCGGACTTCCTCTCTTGGTGGAACGCAACAACGATGTGGACAAAAATGTGCGCTGCCCCCCAAAAAACGGACACCGCCCTTGCACATGCTCGCACGTCGATCGACGTAATCAGTAGCAGGTGCGGTATGGGCTTGGTGACCACTTACACACCTTCCTGTACTGTCAGGCTCTGGCCATAGAGAAGCCCATTTGCTTCTCTATGTAGCCATGGTCAGAGTCTGACAGTTCTATTCTTTCTGTTTCTGGTGGTGGTTTGTGTGGGATCCCTAATTAGAGGCAGCTGTAGCGCATCGTCTCTAATTAGGGATCCTACATAGGTTTGTATGTTTCACACTGGGTTGTGGGTCGTTATCGTTATATGTATATGTCAGTGTATATATTTCGCAAGTCACGGAGAAGTAAGTGTGCTTATTTTACGTTTAAGTGTCGCGTTTCAGTGTTGAGTGTAACGTTTGTCAATCGTGTTTTGTTTTCTTGTGGTAGTTCGTCTTTTGTGTTTTATACTACATAGTAAACTTCATCTTACATAGTATAATAAAATGTCGAACTACTATCCCTGCGCTGCGTCTTGGTCTGTCTATACACCCTCACGTGACATGTACACACCTTTTAAATTACAGACAATCATTTCAATCATCATACCTGTCATAATTTTCATCACAAGGAACAGTTATTCCAATTTCATCCATTTGGCTTAGGTATCAATTTCAAGTCATCCACAACACTATCCAGTCCCTTTTCATCTGTCATTATCAAATACATTGAAACTCCAACTGCCAATGCACATGTCACGTGTTACATATTTGATTTTGTGGAAAATAAAATATAGTGGCCTAGAAGTGGCGTAGAACTCCACTTCTAGGCCACTAGATGTTTCTCTCACAACACTAAGTACACACGATGGCCATCCGGACAGACTAGCCTATCCAGTTTACAGACTAGCCTATCCTGCTTCCCCCTCTCCAAATGGACAAGAAGAAGAAAGCTTTTCTCTGAGCCGCTACGTCGCCGCGCGCTGTACTGTGTCTCTACTGAAGGGCAGGCTCCAGAGAGTGAAGTGACATTTAGGAAGAGCTAAAACAATGGCGCAGCAGTGCTTTAATGTCTCATAAGATGTCCTCTAAACATGGATTTTCCATCTGAGAGCGTCTCCAGGCTGAGTCAAATGCACTAACTGTGCATGAAAGAGTCTGGTCCCCCTCAGGACCGCCAAGTCTGATACCCACAAGAATAAACTGGCCTTTAACTCCACAGAGCTCTGCAGAGCAGAAAATACATCAGGCCTTTTTTCAAGCTCCCTGTGCCAAGGGGAAAAAGCAACACCAAACTATGGCTGTATATTTCTGGAAGGATTTGACTGAAGGGAACCTTCTTTAGTGGCAGCTGTGTCAACACTTATGATACAAACTCTTATGTTAAAACCCTTGCATTTTTTGAAAAAACATATCTTATTTAATCCTGAAATGAATTATGTTGATCAAATACATTTTCAATTAAATAAAGTGTAATGTTGACAGTAGTATATTTAAGCAATAGGGCCAGAGGGGGTATTGGCCATATATCACAAACCCCTGAGGTGCTTTATTGCTATTATAAACTGGTTACCAACATAATTAGAGCAGTAAAAATAAATGTTTTGTCATAACCATGGTATACTTAAGCAATAAGGAGTATGGTATATGGCCTATATACCAACGCTAAGGGTTGTTCTTAGACACGATGCACCAAAGTACATTCATCCCTAGGAGACAGAACGCGTCTCCTTCCACAAGGTGAAAAGGCTAAACGTCATAGTCATGGTATACGGTCTCACATACACATGGCTAAATGCTGTTGTAGCCAATCAGCATCCAGTATCAAAACTACCTGGTTTATAAGGTCTGATATACCACGGCTTTCAGCCAATCAGCATTCAGGGCACCACCTGGTTTATAATTTTAGATATACAGTGCCTTAGGAAAGAGTTCAGACCCCTTTACTTTTTCAACATTTTGTTACGCTAAAGCTTTATTCTAAAATGTATTAAATACATTTTTTCCCTAATCAATCTACACACAATACCCCATAATGAAAAAGCATTATGGGGTACAGTTTTTTAGAAATGTTTGCTAATTTATAAAATTACAAAAAAACTGAAAAATTACATTTACATAAGTATTCAGACCCTTTACCCAGTACTTTGTTGAAGCACTTTTGGCAGTGATTACAGCATCGAGTCTTCTTGTGTATGACGCCTGTATTTGGGGAGTTTCTCCCATTCTTCTCTGCAGATCCTCTCAAGCTAAGTCAGGTTGGATGGGCAGCGTTGCTGCACAGCTATTTTCAGGGTCTATCCAGAGATGTTCGATTGGGTTCAAGTCTGGGCTCTGGTTGGGCCACTCAAGGACATTCACAGACTTGTCCCGAAGCCACTCCTGCGTTGTCTTGGCTGTGTGCTTAGGGTCATTGCCCTGAGAGCTCTGGATCTCTCTACACTTTGCTCCATTCATCTTTCCCTCGCCCTGACTAGTTTTCCCATCCCCACAGCATGATGCTGCACCACCATGCTTCACCGTAGGGATGGAGCAAGGTTTCCTCCAGACGTGACACTTGGCATTCAGGACAAAGAGTTCAATCTTGTTTTTCATGGTCTGAGAGTCTTTAGGTGCCTTTTTTGCAAACTCTAAGTGGGCTCTCATCTGCCTTTTACTTAGGAGTGGCTTTTGTCTGGCCACTCTACCATTAAGGCCTGATTGGTTGAGTGCTACAGAGATGGTTGTCCTTCTGGAAGGTTCTCCCATTTCCACAGAGGAACTCTAGAGCTCTGTCAGAGTGACCATCGGGTTCTTGGTCACCTCCCTGACCAAGGCCCTTATACCCAGATTGCTCAGTTTGTCCAGGAGGTTGTTCCAAACTTCTCCCATTTAAGAACGATGGAGGCCACTGTGTTCTTGGGGACGTTCAATGCTGCAGACATTTTTTGGTACCCTTCACCAGATCTGTGCCTCGACAAAATCATGTCTCGGAGCTATTCGGACAATTCCTTCAACCTCATGGCTTGGTTTTTGCTCTGACATGCATTGTCAACTGTGGGACCTTATATAGACAGGTGTGTGCCATTCCAAATCATGTCCAATCAATTGAATTTACCACAGGTGGACTCTAATCAAGTTGTAGAAACATCTCAAGGATGATCAATGAAAACAGGATGCATCTGAGCTCAATTTCGAGTCTCATAGCAAAGGGTCTGAATACTTATGTAAATAATGTATTTCTGTTTTTTATGGGGTTTTTTCATATGCAAACGTTTCTAAAAACCTGTTTTCTCTTTGTCATTATGGGGTATTCTGTGTAGATTGCATATTTATTCAATCAATTTTAGAATAAGGCTGTAATGTGACAAAATGTGGAAAAAGTCAAGGGGTCTGAATACTTTCCGAAGGAACTGTAGTGTAAATGTATTAATCTACATTGTTAACATTAGGCAATACGGTTTATTGGTTTTTTATTCCAAGCCAACGGAAATAAAACATAAGGGGAAGAACTCTGTAGTTTTATGCTTTCTGATGTTTTAGTGAACTATAATATCTACAGTAGGTTAAGCATTACAAACATGACATTACCAGGCTTGAAGATAAATACATTCAGTATCCAGTATCAGAGGACTTAACCTCTGAATTATAAACGCCAACATGCTTAAGATGTGTTGCTTTTTTTCAGGATTTTTTATAAGAAACTCTTTTCAATAAGTGCTTTCAAATTGATGGAGGAGGAGCATGTCGCCCCTCACCCTGATGGGAAGCCAGCTAGATCACAACAGTTTGGTGATGACTGCAGCCTGCATTAAGCTCCTCAACAAAACAAATATTTTTTACCAAGTGGTTGTGGTTGTGAAGCACATACATCCCGCAGCTCTGATTTTACATCCTGTTACATTAATGATTCAAAGCACTCAATATAAATATTAAAACTAATAGCTTCACTATTCAGCTATTACTCCGTCATTCCCTGAAATCATCATAAAACATTCAGAGCCTTTTAGAAAATTTACACACTTGAATTTGATGGCAGGAGAGGGAGGCTGTCAGAGTGCCAGGCACTGGAAGCTTAAATAATAGTGGAAAGCTGTTTATGGACCATGCTTTATTTATTCATCGTCTCCCTCTGAGTAACGGCTTCAATCTAGACGGAGGGAGGGAGAAAGAGAGAGAGAGGGGGGGGGTGTATAGGAGAGGGAAGAGAGAGCGATGGGGAGACAGACGGAGAGAGATAGAGTGAGAGGGAGGGATGATGGAATGAGTGAGTGAGAATGAGAGAAAAAGAGAATGAGACAGAGATAGATTGAGACAGGCGGGGTAAGAGAAAATCAAAGTCAAGCTATCAAGGGAAAAAAGCGAAAACATAACTCTTCCCACACTATATACGTAGCAGGAGTGGGGGAAAAATGAAGTCGATGAGATTCTCAGCACAAGGTCAATCAATGAGAGGACTCTGGGTCCAGGAGTGCCTAATGGATTGTGAAGACACATAGCAGGGTCATGAATTTTTACCCACCAGCTACCTTCTACAGTCCAGACCGAGGATCAATTATGCAAACATTTAAAGCATATAATGACAGATAATGAAGAGGTCCCGGGGGGGGGGGGGGGGCGAGAGGACTGGCTGGCTGTCCAGGCCGAGGCCTCACTGCTGTCCCAGGATACATTGGGGCATGCAGCAGAAAAAAGGCCGCTGGGGGATGGAGAGAAGGGCCGGGGCCAAACATCCAAGGCCAGGTCTTAGAGAACTCGATGCCAGTCAAGCGTTGCTAGCAGATAGCTGACGCTGGTAAAGAGAACATTTATGGGGATTATTGGCTGTGTGTGCAGTACTAAAAGCCAAAATTAGCTTGACAAACCCAGTGGTGTGCTGTACCTACACACAAGGTTATCATTCACTATATCACGTTTAACTACCCTGCAAACATCGGACCCTCAATCAAAACAGACAGCTTGAGAGAGAAATACTGAAATAATTTTGTATGAATGTAATAAGATACTTTTTTGTTGTTAGGCTTTTTGAAAAGCAATTGTGAACATTATCATCATCATGAGTGGTTGTTGCTCTTGTGGTACAACAGCAGTAGTATCATAAATCCCTTCACTATCTACAGGGATTTGTTTATACATTCATAAGTGGATATAAGTAGAAACATTTTCATTATTTGCGACATTTTCAAAAGCTCATTATGAAAGAGTCCTGAGGCCATCCCCTGTTGCACAGTCTCACATCACTGCGCACTAAACAATGTATGCGTCCCAAATGACACCCTATTCCCTATATAGTGCACTACTTTTGACCAAAGCCCTAAGGGAATATGATACCATTTGGGACGCAAACAATCTTTAAGCAGCACAGCCAGCCAAATTAAAACCCTCCCTTTAAAGCTGTCCTACTGACTCACATTGTGCACCACTCATCTGACCTTGTCACCCAACGCTTTTAAGCAGTTTGTGTCCTTCTGAAAATGTTTAATGTTTAATGTGTCACAGTCTCTTTAGCTTGTGTGTCTAACCTTAAGCACATAATATATTCATAATCGAGAGTACAAAACCGTACAAAGGACTTTAATATGGTTATGGGATAAATTTTTTGTTTAAAAAAGGACTCAAATGTGGAAAAATATACAGTTGAAGTCAGAAGTGTACATACACTTAGCTTGAAGTCATTCAAACTCATTTTTCAACCACTCCACAGATTTCATATTAACAAACTAGTTTTGGCAAGTCGGTTAGGACATCAACTTTGTGCATGACACAAGTAATTCTTCCAACAATTCTTTACAGTCCGATTATTTCACTTATAATTCACTATATCACAATTCCAGTGGGTCAGAAGTTTACATACACTAAGTTGACTGTGCCTTTAAACAGCTTGGAAAATTACAGAAAGTTTGTCTGCAATTTGAGTCAATTGGATGTGTCCCTGTGGATGTATTTCAAGGCCTACCTTCAAACCCAGTTTCTCTTTACTCGACATCATGGGAAAATCCAAAGAAATCAGCCAAGACCTCAGAAAAAGAATTGTAGACCTCCACAAGTCTGGTTCATCCTTGGGATCAATTTCCAAACACCTGAAGGTACCACGTTCATCTGTACAAAAAATTGTACGCAAGTATAAACATCATGGGACCATGCAGCCGTCATACCGCTCAGGAAGGAGACGCATTCTGTCTCCTAGAGATTAATGTACTTTGGTGCAAAAGGTGCAAATATATCCTAGAACAACAGCAAAGGACATTGTGAAGATGCTGGAGGAAACAGGTACAAAAGTATCTATATCCACAGAAAAACAAGTCCTATATCGACATAACCTGAAAGGCCGCTCAGCCAGGAAGAAGCCACTGCTCCAAAACCGCCATAAAAAAGCCAGACCACGGTTTGCAACTGCACATGGCGACAAAGAATGTACTTTTTGGAGAAATGTCCTCTGGTCTGATGAAACAAAAATAGAAGGGGGAGGCTTGCAAGCTAAAGAACACCATCCCAACTGTGAAGCACGGGGGTGGCAGCATCATGTTGTGGGGGTGCTTTGCTGCAAGAGGGACTGGTGCACTTCACAAAATAGATAGCATCATGAGGAAGTAAAATTATGTGGATATACTGAAGCAACATCTCAAGACATCAGTCAGGAAGATAAAGCTTGGTCGCAAATGGGTCTTCCAAAAGGACGATGACCCCAAGCATACTTCCAAAGTTGTGGCAAAATGGCTTAAGGACAACCAAGTCAAGGTATTGGAGTGGCCATCACAAAGCCCTGACCTCAATCCTATAGAAAGTTTGTGGGCAGAACTGAAAAAGCGTGTGCGAGCAAGGAGGCCTACAAACCTGACTCAGTTACACCAGTTCTGTCAGGAGGAATGGGCCAAAATTCACCCAACTTATTGTGGGAAGCTTGTGGAAGGCTATCCGAAAAGTTTGACCCAAGTTAAACAATTTAAAGCCAATGCTACCAAATGCTAATTGACTGTATGTAAACTTCAGATCCACTGTGAATGTGATGAAAGAAATAAAAGCTGAAATAAATAATTCTCTCTACTATTATTCTGACATTTCACATTCTTAAAATAAAGTGGTGATCCTAACTGACATAAGCAGGGAATTTTTACTAGGATTAAATGTCAGGAATTGTGAAAAACTGACTTGAAATGTATTTGGCTAAGGGGTATGTAAACTTCTGACTTCAACTGTACCATATCACACTACTTGCAGCAGAATTGATCTCAAAGATGTATCTTTTTATTTATTCAGATATCTATGCATATAACCATACAATGGCAATCTCCAGTATTACAAACATATTATATTAGGTGACTGCAACTAAATTACATTTGCTCATATGCAAAAAAAATCTAATTAGAAGTGAACTTTAAACAGGTGTTTTGGATAGAGAGGATCAAAGTAGATAAAATGCCATGTCTGGTGGGAATCATAGATACAGTGACATACTGGCCTTGACCATGTGGTCTCTGCTTCATGATGGTTTTGCTGTTGATTCTGTATCCATGTACACATAGCTCATTAGCTAAGCAGAATAACACAAATCAAAGAGCATCATAACTGTGCATTTCGTGGCATGTCAGTTAAATTTGTTTTTATACAATGGCATGGTGGTGAATGTATTTTTCATTACTCTGGTTACTGTATCATTCCCATTGGATATTCCTTCCAGATGTTTGTGCCGGTCCCAGGGGCATTCCAGCAGCTGGTTTTGGGCTGAGGAGGGGACTTTTGTCTGAGCCCACATCTGTGCTGACTGCCTGCCTGACTGCCGCCATCCTATCTGATCACTAGAACAATCTCTTTATCACTTTAACAGAGAAAGTAGAGAGAACACTTACATACGCTATGTGCTTTTATGTATTTACAGTATGCATTGAGAATATATGTCACGAAGGGGTGTAGAAATGGACCAATGCGCAGCGCAGTGACAGTTCGTCATGATATTTAATAAAGTAAATATTCTCAGTGAGAACTATACACACACAATAGCGTATTGACAAACGTAAACACTACTTACTTTCGCTGACATTTGAGATAATGACCCACACCTAGGGTGTGGAACCTACAAACATAAGTAGGAACCCTAATTAGAGACAATGCATAGCAGCTGCCTCTAATTAGGGATCCAACACAAAACACCACATAGAAATATTAACCTAGATCTGTCAGACTCTGACCATGGCTACAAAGAGAAGCAAAAGGCTTCTCTATGGCCAGAGCCTGACAGTACCCCCCCCCCCCCCCCCCGAAAGGCGCGGACTCCCGAACGCCATGGGGGAGGGTTAGGGAGGGAATATGAGTTTGTTGGTGGCGGTTCTGGCCCCGGCGAAGTGGACAGCTTCCTCCCCGGCTTTTCTCTGATGACCGGGCCCAGACTGGGTACCGGTGTGGCGAACGGCTCCGGCCATGGAGCGGGGCAAATAACCAGGCCCGGACTGGGCACCGGTGGGGTAAACGGCTCCGGCCATGGAGCGGGGCAGACGACCGAGCCCGGACTGGGCACCGGTGGAGCGGACTGCTCTGGCACGGGAGTGAAGCAGACGACCAGACCCAGACTAGGGAACCGGTAGAGCAGACTGCTCTGGCATGGGAGTGGAGCAGATGACCGGACCCGGACTGGGCACTGGTGGAGCGGACTGCTCTGGCACGGGAGTGGAGCAGACGACCGGACCCGGACTTGGCACCGGTGGAGCGGACTGCTCTGGCACTGGAGCGGAGCAGACGACCGGAACCGGCCTGGGCCCCAGTGGAGCGGACTGCTCTGGCATGGGAGTGGAGCAGACGACCGGACCTGGACTGGGCCCCGGTGGAGCGGACTGCTCTGGCATGGGAGTGGAGCAGACGACCGAACCCGGACTGAGCCACTCCATCATCTCCTTCTCTACCTCTTCCTCTAGCTCCCTCATTTCCTCCAGAACAGCTCCAAACTTTCTCCTTGCTCTGCGCCCCCCCATTGGTACTTCGGCCTCACCATGTTCCACATGGGGAGTGGTACTGGCGCGTCTTCCTCGTGGTCAGACCACCCCCATAGCCCCCCCCAAAAAATGTATTGGGGTTGCCTTCGGGCTTTACGCCTTCTTGAGCTCCGTTCATGATGCTGTCCTCCCTCTCTCTCCTTCTCTCCCGAATAGCGCTGCTTGGTCCCGGGGTGGGTCATTCTGTCATGAAGGAGTGTAGAAATGGACCAAGGCGCAGCGCAGTGACAGTTCGTCATGATATTTAATAAAGTAAATATTCTCAGTGAGAACTATACACACACAATTGCGTATTGACAAACGTAAACACTACTTACTTTTTTACCCCATTTTCTTCCCAATTTCGTCATATCCAATTGGTAGTTACAGTCTTGTCCCATCGCTACAACTCCCGTACGGACTCGGGAGAGGCGAAGGTTGAGAGCCGTGCGTCCTCCGAAACACAACCCACCAAGCTGCACTGCTTCTTGACACAATGAACCCTTAACCCGGAAGCCAGCCGCACCAATGTGTCGGAGGAACCACCGTCCACCTGGCGACTGAGTCAACGTGCATGCGCCCGGCCCGCCACAGGAGATGCTAGTGCGCGATGGGACAAGGACAACCCCTCCCCTGGGACGCTGGGCCAATTGTGCGTCGCCTCGTGGGTCTCCCAGTCACGGCCGGGTGCGACACAGACGGGGCTAGAACCCGCATCTGCCACACAGAAATATTAACCTAGATCTGTCAGACTCTGACAATGGCTACATAGAGAAGCAAAAGGCTTCTCTATGGCCAGAGCCTGACAATGTACTTTAAAGGACTGACCTGTTTGTTCTGCAGTGCAATGTTTAGAAGACAGTTAGTTGTGTTTCTCCAATCATAACACCAACAGAAAATATAGGAGGCACTTAGCTACTGAGGGCTCTTATATAACACTTTTTTAGAACGTCCAGTTACGATTGACGCAACAGTCAGCGTTTGAGCTGGCCAAACTGTTTTTTTTTTAAGAAACATTTTGGACAAACACAGTCTTTATAATGTTATGTCCTCAATGTGAGCATTTTTTTTTTGATGCAATGTTCAGACATTCACAGAAGTGGCCACAGCATAACACAATTATCATCCAAACCGGAAACTTTGGCTACATTAGTCGTAGCACTAACTGAGGAAAGAGTGACCTAACACAAGCAGTCATATTTAGCTAACTCTCGGCTGACAAAAACCTTTAAATTAATTAGGTAATATCAATTACTATTGCTATTGAACTCACCAGTGATCGAAATGATTGAGTAAAACATCCGACGACGGGTAATTTGTGCGCGCCGCCATCTTTGTTTTTTGCGTCAACCAAAGATAAGAGGTTACAAAACGAGTTGTGTCTGTTTGCAGTATGCATGTTGAAGGTGGTGTGTCATCTACCATCATTCACTTCCATCATTCACTTCCAGACGTTTACTCAAAAGACGACTGAACCATCCCTTCACCTCGTTTTATTATAACATCTTTGGTCTGACAGACGTTTACGTGACAACCAGAGTGCATTGCATGAAGTCAACAAACATGGCGCCACACATAGCTGGCAATTAGCTTAGCCTTAACTCATCATAATCAGTACAACCTTCAAAAAAGTATTTTACACACATCATGTGTCCATTATAGTCTATGTAAGAATCGGAACGCGTGATTTGTCACCTGTATTTGAAAACATGTGAATAAAACAGTAAATTCTGGGCACCGGTGGTAAATTCTGCTCCATACATACATACGGTGTGCTACAGTAGAAACAACAACACAATATACAGAAACTATAATGATAACGTAACAAGGTACTTACTCTGATAGGAACGCACAAATGTTCAAAGTTTTTATCAGTGGTGAAAACAATGCGGGTGCCAGCGGAAAATGTGCCAGAGAGGAAAAGGTTTGTGCTTGGGCTCTCATAAACATAAAATGTCTGCAACAGTGAAATGGGCTACTTTTATTTGAATTAATGAGGAGGCGGAACACAACTAAATTTAAACTGTTGTTAGAAAAGAAAACTTGTTAAAAAATTATTTGAAATTGACAAGTTGACACTCAAAGTCAATCTGATATGAATCATTTTTTATTGTCAGCGCGCTGGAGAGGTTCCAACAAACTTGAAACTGAGATATCCCTTTCTCAAAACAATGTTCTGGGCGTACTGCCAAATTGCAGACACTGATAGTGAGGATTCGTTCAATCAGTCAATTGCATGAACACAGAAATTGGTTTGTAGAAAAGCACAAACATAGAACACAGAAGTGTATAAAATAGAAACCAGACTCACAAGGTTTTCCTCTTATGTGCCATCAAACGTTTGTATTTTACAAGTGAACAGGTTTAGCTAATACTGTAACATTAAGTATTCACACCCCTGAGTCAAAAATGTGTAGAATAACCTTTGTCAGTGATCTTTCTGGTTAAGTCTCTAAGAGCTTTCCACACCTGGATTGTGCAATATTTGCCATTTATTATTTTCTAAATTATTCAAGATCTGTCAAATTGGTTGTTGATCATTGCTAGACAACCATTTGCAGGTATTTCATTCGATTTTACTGAGAAGCTCAGCTTATTATTGGTGGATATGGTGGGTTAAGACAATCAGAAAATCAGACATTGCCAAATGGGATCTTTCCTACATTTTCACTCAGCAGGCAGGTAGGCCTACTCAACGTTATCAATCTCAACGCTATCAACACTCCAAACAAAAGAAAATGAAAAGATTGACAAAAGATTGAAAAAACTCGTAATGGTTATGAAATAAACCAAAACTTGTTTCTCTCAAGTGTAGCAGGTTGGGAACTCTGCAAACAACATTTTAAATTATACTCAAGACATTATTTTCCCATAGATTTGAGATGCTTTTCACTGACAGACGTAATCAGCTAGACATATTGCCACGCATGCTGCCCAAAGCGCATGCTCCCCTGCACACTTGAGATTTGAATCAAACCACTGCAAAAAAAGAATGAAGCTAATGATCCTCTGTGGCTAAATCATGCTCTCTGCCGGTGCTGTAAAGTACTTACGTAAAAATACTTAAAAGTTATAGTTGTTTTTTGGGGGGTATCTGTACTTTACTATTCATATTTTGGACATCTTTTACTTTTACAACACTACATTCCTAAATAAAATAATATACTGCGGGCCAAAAGTTTGGAATATTACTCATTCAAGGGTCTTTCTTTATTTGCGCTATTTTTTACATTGTAGAATAAAAGTGAAGACATCAAAACTATGACATAACACATATGGAATCATGTACTAACCAAAAAAGTGTTCAACAAATCAAACTATATTTTATATTTCAGATTCTTCAAAGTAGCCACCCTTTGCCTTAATGACAGCTTTGCACAGTCTTGGCATTCTCTCAACCAGCTTCATGAGGACCGCCACTGGAATAGAAGTCCCAGAAATACCTCTGCTGCAGAGCACAAGTTCATTAGAGTTACCAGCCTCAGATTGCAGCCCAAATAAATGCTTCACAGAGTTCAAGTAACAGACACATCTCAACATCAACTGTTCAGATGAGACTGTGTGAATCAGGCCTTCATGGTCGAATTGCAGCAAAGAAACCACTACTAAAGGACACCAATAATAAGAAGAGACTTGCTTGGAAGGAAAAGCAGCCAGCAAGAGCTCAGCATATGTGGGAACTCCTTCAAGACTGATGGAAAAGCATTCCGGGTGAAGCTGGTTGAGAGAATGCCAACGCTGTCATCAAGAATCTCAAATATAAAATATATTTTGATTTGTTTAACACTTTTTTGGTTACTACATGATTCCATATGTGTTATGTCATAGTTTTGTTGTCTTCACTTTTATTCTACAAAAAAATAGTGCAAATAAAGAAAAACCCTTGAATGAGTAATATTCCAAACTTTTGGCACCCAGTGTATGCTTTTTACTCCATACATTTTCCCTGACACACAAAAGTACTCTTTATATTTTGAATGCTTAGCAGGACAGACAAATTGTCCAATTCACGCACTTATCAAGGGCACATCCCTGGTCATCCCTACTGCCTCTGATCTGGCAGACTCACTAAACACAAATGCTTAGTTTGTAAATGATGTCTGTGACCCTGGCTGTCCGTACATTTTGCTTAAAGGAAAATCCCCCCCCCCCAAAACTATCTTTTGGTATTTTTTTCATTAGTCCATTGTTGACATAGTCCTAAAATGTTTTGCCTGTCAGCAATTAAGTTTTCAGAAAGTATTCAGACCCTTAGATTTTTTCCACATTTTTTTACGTTACAGCCTTATTCTTATTCTAAAAAATTCCTCAACAATCTACAATACCCCATAATGACAAAGCGAAACAGTTAAACCTTTTTTGCTAATTTATTAAAAATAAAAAACAGAAATACCTTATTTACATAAGTATTCAGACCCTTTGCTGTGAGACTCTAAATTGAGCTCAGTTACATCCTGTTTCCATTGATCATCCTTGAGATGTTTCTGCAACTTGATTGGAGTCGACCTGTGGTAAATTCAATTAATTGGACATGATTTGGAAAGGCACACACCTGTCAATATAAGGTCCCACAGTTGAAAGTGCGAGTCAGAGCAAAAACAAAGCCAAAACAAAGCCCATATATATAACATTCTATCGGTTGCAAGAATTTTGTATAATACGTTTTGAATCAGGTGTCGTTTTGCAATCTATACAGTACAGCTATAAATTTTTTGGTCCTTAAATGAAACGTGTATTTTTTTATTTATCACAATTATCTTTAACCAATATTGGTTTTTAATGCTTACATTTCCCCCCTTCCACTTGTCTCTTCCATTTTTGCAGTAATGCTGCAATTAGTTGGTTGTCATTTTGGGTAGAGCAGACATTTCCATATGTTTTTGTAAGCTGCATATGTAACATAACTCCACCAGTCCTACCTATGATATAATTTACGAAGATTATACTTTTTTTTTTTGAATATTTTTTCACATATCATTTTAGAAACTGTTCGCTAGGTGTAGGCCAGACCATGAACAAATAGGTCTACACTGGGATATTACTGAAGAGTTAAGCAGGGTGATTTTTACACAAATAGACAGGTATTTACCTTTCCATGGTAGCAAGATCTTATCTATTTTTGCTAACTTTATTAAAACGTATTGGAGTAAGATTATTTATTTATTTCAGGATATGTATACCGAGTATATCCACATCCTGATCAACTTTATGTGAAGGAGATGTGTCTCACTGGCATTAGACAAATAGTGGTCACACCAGATACTGTCATAATGGTTTTCTAATCCACGGCCCTACCTTTTTTTTAAGGTATCTGTGACCAACAGATATGTATCTGTATTCCCAGTCATGTGAAATCCATAGATTAGGGCCTAAAAAATATATTTCAATTGACTGATTTCCTTATATGAACTGTAACTCAGTGAAATCTTTATTGTTGCATTTCTATTTTTGTTCAGTGTCATTTGTAAAAAAAAATAAAAAAAAATAAGCATAATTCCTCTTTGACATTATGGGGTATTGTGTGTAGGCCAGTGACAAAACACCTCAATTGAATCAATTTAAAATTCAGGCTGTAACACAACTGTGATATTGCGAGGGGTGAAAGTGAGTGTAGAGGCAAAAGACGAATAGAAGATGAAGGATTTAGTTTGTAACATTTAATCAAGACGGCAACACACATAGAACAATAACCCGCAAGGGTTGAAACAAAATACACAAGGTTAAGTAGTGACCCTGATGACCAATGTGGAACAGATGTGGGTTATCAGGGTGTTACTACCATCTTCCCCCGACCGCCAGTTAGAACGCCAGCGAGGATGATCGCTGGAGAGGAGGAGGACCCGTCCCTCTGCGCGGGGCATTCGTTACAACAACAAAATTGTGGAAAAAGTCAAGAGGTGTGAATACTTTCTGAAGGCACTGTATGTTAGGGAAGTATTCAAGAATCTTATGGTTGGAGAGACTTTATGCAAAAAATAAAAACAGTGTTTTTTTTATTCATTGAAAATATTACTCATGATCATGTTGGAAGATTAGTGTACAATTAGAATCAAATTGGAATATGGAGAACAGTCATATACCCTATTGCCATGTGTCAGGTTCAAACTGTTTAATTAGCCTTCATTTCCTATTTGTATTACTTTAAATATGAATCATTATTACTAGTATTCTTTAGCAACAACCACACGGACCTGACAGAATTTATAGAGGTAAATTGCATCTGTGGTTATTACTGACAGTCGCTACTGATAGTGGATTTTATTTAACGTGATTGGCTACAAATAGAAAACAGAGAAAGTTGGGGCATATATACTGTAGTATAATTAAAACATTTGAGAGTGCACAAAGGTTAAAGTTGGCCCACCCAAGTTGTTGCCCTATGATCACATGAACTAGGCTGCAGTAACCATTTGAGTAGCGTCTCCAAGTTTTATCCATGTAAGCAAAAAGGGTTCCAGGTAGAGCTCTTTTTGGTTCCATGTAGAAACCTACGTGGAAAGGGTTCTACATGGAAACCAAAAGGGTTCAACCTGAAACCAAAAGGTTTCTACCTTGAATCAGAAGGGGTTATTCAAAGGGTTCTTCTACAGGAACAGCTGAAGAACCCTTTTCTACCAGTCTGTGGTGTGCTGGGGCGCCAACATAAAGGACGGTGATGCTTCTCGGGTAAATAAGCTGATCAGGAAGGCTAGCTCTGTTCTGGGGATTAACAGTGACACTCTAGAGGAGGTGGTGGAGAGGATCCTGGCCATACTGCTGGCCATCATGGACAACGTCACCCACCCTCTGCATGCCATGGTTATGACGCAGAGGAGCACCTTCAGTCACAGACTGATCCTACCACGGTGTGCCAGAGAGCGCTACAGGAGGTCCTTCCTGCCGGCGGCTATTAGACTATTTAATGCCTCACCGGGGTGCCACACCGTCGGCAACATAGACCTGGAACTGTTGGGGTGTTAGGACCTAGTTAAAAAATTAGGCATCCATCCATCCGTGAGTAACTCTCTGGTCTGTCATCACTCATTCACTCAGGACTTATTCATTCAGCACTCATTCATTCAGGACTTGTCACGGTTGCGGTTAGACAGGACCCGAGGCGCAGAGCCGTGGTGCGAATACATTCCTTTATTTAGGCAATAATAATCCCAAAACAACAAAAGGGGAGAATACGACCATGAACCGGTGAGCAGCACAGGAACACACACAAAAACCCACAAAACAGGTGGGTATAACTAGCAATGCGGCGCAGCTGCCTCTAATTGGGGACCAATCCCAAATTGAACATAGAGCTTTCCAGAGAGGTCTCTGGACACTAAGCCTGAAAACCATAAAGGTTTCCAGAGACCTCTCTGAACATAGATCCTTACAAGACTGTATGTACATATTCATGTACAGTTGTTATATCATATCACGTGCAATATTGTAAGTAATTCTTGGACTGAACTTGCGTAGTCATTCACTCAGGACTGTATACTAGTATCCTGTCAGTAGTATCTTTTTTTCCCATTGCATTTAGTATATCGAATGTGCAATACGTGCGTTTATCTGTAATTAACCATGTTAATTAAGGACTGTATTTTAAGGGAATTAGTATTATTACCCTAAATTATATCATACGCACATTTAGCTATTTAAGTATCTCTTCCTGTCATTTACCTGTACAGTTAATTTAACCATGCAAATATTAATTTACCTGTACATTTAACCAGACTGTACATTAAGTCAACTATTATTACCCTCACTTATATCATATGCGCATTCAGCTATTTAATCATCTTTCCCAGCCACTGCACTCGTGGGGGTTCCAGGAGGAGCCCCTACAGACATGGGAGCAGGAGTACGCAGAAGAGTCGGAGGAGGACGATGGCGATGTGCTCCTGTTCCCTCACTCGTGGGGGCTCCTGGAGGAGCTCTCACAGGATGGCAGTGGAGAGAAGGCGACTGGGGCAGTCGGAGATCTCCAACAATGGTTCCCAGTCCGGTGCCTCCAGTGCCGGTCCATAGTCCGGTACGGCCCGTGCCGGCTCTGCGCACCAAACCACTGGTGCGCATCCACAGTCCGGTACGGTCCGTGCCTGCTCCTCACACCAGCCCATTGGTGCGCCTTCACAGCCCGGTACGGCCCGTGCGCCTCCACAGCCGGTTGCCTCCAGCTACGGCCCACTGTCCGGAGCCTCCAGCGACGGTTCATAGCCCGGAGCCTCCAGCGACGGCCCACTGCCTGTGGCCAGGTCTCTGGCTCCCTCTAGGGGGGAGTTGTAGGGCCGCAGTTAGAGCTTGACAGTGCACTGGGTGTTTTTGTATTTGGTTAATTAGAGGCAGCTGTCTCGAGTTGTCTCTAATTGGGGATTCTATTTATGTTCCTTTGTTTTCCACCTGTGTGTGGATTCTTGTGCGTGTATGTTACATTGTTTTTTGTTCTCACGCCAGTTCACTGTTTGCTTTGTCTCCTTTGTTATTTTCCGGTTTGAGAATAACGTTAAATAAAAAGGAATGTCGCTCCACCAACGCTCTGTTTACCGTCCCATCCTTCAAGAACGTGGCAATAGCAACCGAACCGATGGAACGAACGACCAGCCGGCTTAGGTAGCAACCCTAGATTTGTGTCGGGACTATATCTTGTTGAAAGATTAAATAGTATGAATAAATTAATCAAAATAACATTTTTTATGACATTTTTACAATCATTATTTTAATATGTTGGTAACCCTTTGTATAAAAGTGATAATGCCCTCAAAGCCAGTGTTTGGAGGAGATTTCGTCTCGGGTCTAACAACACCGGTGCCAATATCCTAAAAACACTGGCTTCTCTGGCAGGCAGCTGAGGCAGGCAGCTGAGTGGTTAGAGTGTTGGACCTGTAACTGAAAGGTTGCTGGATCAGATCCCTGACCTAACAAGGTAAAAATCTGTCGTTCTGCCTCTGAATAAGGCAGTTAACCCACTGTTCCTAAGCCGTCATTGTAAATAAGAATTTGTTCTTAACTGACTTGCCTAGTTGAATAAACAAAAAATTATCAGAAGATGTTGCACCTCCATCCTCCTTTATGATCACTGTTTGTTTTTGCACATATCAGTGTTGTGCTGGTTAAGCCTGCTACACACTCTACGCAAACGGAGCAATGGAGCGTCATAGACAGTACATTCCAAAAATTCAGCGGCACAAAAGTATGTCCGCAGACTACGCTCCGTCGCTCCATTTGTGTAGAGGGTGTAGAGCCCTTTAGCAGGCAGAGCGTGTAGGAAGACCTTCACTTAAGAAAAACCTGTGGTGCAGTTAGAGCCCTTTAAAAGATTCCAGGACAGAGTCAAGTACTGTAACTGCACAACATCCCGACAATTAACAGGGCACAGGGAGGGGGTAAAGAGAGATGGAGAGACTGACCGACTATCCTTCCATCTGAGGGTCTGTGTGTGCAGGAAGGTACATCCTCATTTTCACGCTCGGCTGGGTCTGAGCTCAGACAGGAGAGATGACCCAGAGTCAGGCCAAAATGCTTACTGGCAGATGAGTTTTAAAAGGAGCCCTCCTTAGCTGGTCATGGCAGCGTGAAACGCCCTGCTGTTCTGTGCATCTGCAATCCGCCGCTCTTCCACCAATCCCAACCTAAAAAGTCAACCTTACCTTTTAGACAGAAAGGAATGAGGGATGACTGGGCCATCCTTCAGTTCCTCCCTTTCTTATTCCCTCGCTCCTTTTTTCTTATTCTCTCTCTTTCCATACCATTGTAGATTGAAGCTCTGTCAACGTTAGCCTCAGAGGTAGATTGAAGCTCTGTCAACGTTAGCCTCAGAGGTAGATTGAAGCTCTATCAACATTAGCCTCAGAGGTAGATTGAAGCTCTGTCAACGTTAGCCTCTGAGATAGATTGAAGCTCTGTCAACGTTAGCCTCAGAGGTAGATTGAATCTCTGTCAACGTTAGCCTCAGAGGTAGATTGAAGCTCTGTCAACGTTAGCCTCAGAGATAGATTGAAGCTCTGTCAACGTTAGCCTCAGAGGTAGATTGAAGCTCTGTCAATGTTAGCATCAGAGGTAGATTGAAGCTCTATCAACGTTAGCCTCAGAGGTAGATTGAAGCTCTGTCAACATTAGCCTCAGAGATAGATTGATGCTCTGTCAACGTTAGCCTCAGAGGTAGATTGAAGCTCTGTCAACTTTAGCCTCATAGGTAGATTGAAGCTCTATCAACGTTAGCCTCAGAGGTTGATTGAAGCTCTGTCAACTTTAGCCTCAGATGTAGATTGAAGCTCTGTCAACTTTAGCCTCAGAGGTAGATTGAAGCTCTATCAACGTTAGCCTCAGAGGTAGATTGAAGCTCTGTCAACGTTAGCATCAGAGGTAGATTGAAGCTCTATCAACGTTAGCCTCAGAGGTAGATTGAAGCTCTGTCAACATTAGCCTCAGAGGTAGATTGAATCTCTGTCAACGTTAGCCTCAGAGGTAGATTGAAGCTCTATCAACGTTAGCCTCAGAGGTAGATTCTGCCCCTTCACTTTGTCCTTATTTAAAAATCTAATGCTGGGATACTTGCTGCTTTGTCCAGAGCCCTTTGGCACTTGGCTTCTGTGCAACGGTCCGCGTCAGGAGCTATGATTTGTGATTTGCTGATGGCATGAGCATTGCATTGCCTGGCTGGCTGGTGGTTGTATACTGTAGGTGGTTCTGCAAAGAAGAGTCGGTAATGTGTGACATGATGTGACATGGTGCCCACCATCACCACAACCACTAAACTTCTGTTTTCCTTGGTGAAAACAGAACCCCCTTTTTACCATTACAGTGTGTTATATACTGTATATTCTTGTGGCATTTATGCAGAAGTGTGTGTGTGTGCTTGTGTCTATGTGTTTGTTGGTGTGTAAATACAAATAAATGTGTATATGTATTTATTTGCACAAATACTTGATGTGTGTAAGTGAATTGTGTGTGTGTATGTGTGTGTGTGTGTGTGTGTGTGTGTGTGTGTGTGTGTGTGTGTGTGTGTGTGTGTGTGTGTGTGTGTGCGTGCGTGCGTATGTGTGTTGTTCATGAGTGCACACTTGTGTGCAGAGGTGCATGATGGCCACGTTAAGTAATTTTATAAGGTAAAGGTAAGTGATCCGGCTGGTAACTTACTCTATCACTGCCTCCAGAACCTTCACAGCTCAATGAACAACATCATCTCTGTTGTACCAGAGCCCTCTTCTCCCTCCTCTACCAAAGGCCTAGTCACTGGCTGGCAACCAGTAAAGGGAATGACACTACCAGTAGCCATGAATGATGACTGTATCTACCATTTCAGGTTTTAACATCCATTCTAAAGAGCTTAGAGAAGACAGCAGTCGTCATTAAAACTGGCAATTGTGATCATAAGCAGTGTAAAACACTGTCATAGAACAATGTTGTCTTCTGGCAAAACAATTAGCTAGCTAGGAAACCTACTGGAAAGCATTCATTACATGGTCGAATTGCGTCTCAGCGGTGCCTCCCAATATTGTCACCTCGCTGCTATTTTTATGGAATATTGACACAGACACACCCCTATGCATACTCCTGTTCTACCCAAGTTAGCTTAACATGTTATCAAAAACCTCATATTTCATTCAGCCCTGACCGTCTAGTTTATCAGTAACAATAATCTGAGGACCTTATAGACCGTGGACCTGTAAATCTTGGTCATCACTTCTCTATCTGTATTGTATTATAGCTTTACTTCGACCAAGAGCTCTCCGGAGGATACAATATGCCAGGGGGCATTTTTCATTTTAAATAATCCATACAAGAACATCGCCAACAGGACCCCAGATAGAACTGACTGCACACTTTAAGATAATAACCCCACCCCCTTCATGCCCCATAACACTACCGAACAGCGTCATAGACAGCAAGAGCTGAGACCAACTAGCCACTCTCAGTCACAGACAGTCAGTGTTTATCCCTGGGGACTGTACACACTGATAATTCTCTTTCCATGGTGGGACGTGTTAGCCAGGGGTAACTATTTATTAAATAAATGATTGATAGGAGACATTTTATGAGCCTGCAGAGTTGGGGCTACAGACCCTAAACCAACCAGGGGCATTGAATGCAGCCCCTTGTGTTGTGTTGTCAGGTGGTTCTTATTGTTACCTTTTGAATTCACCACATGTTTTGGTATAGGTGACCAAAAGTCTAGAGACACATTCTGAAAACTTTGAGGTCCATGAAGATCCCCATGGGATACTGTATGTTTGGGGAGAATCTACACTGCTCACATCATTTGTACAATAACCAATGTGCACGCTTCGGTGCAAAATACTGTCTGCCGTATCTCATCCGGGTACTGTATGTTCTCCAGATAATCTATATCCAATACGTAACGTAAAGAACTTTACAATCTGATTTAATTAAGGCCTTTGAACAGATACGGCCCAGTATTATCATAATAACAAACAAAGACAGTACAGTGGGTGTCTTTTCTTTCCATCTTAATTCTGCTTGTTTGGCTGTAGGCTGAAAAATTATCTCACTCTCTCTTCCTCCATCTATCCCTGCGTCCATTCCTCCATCCCCTCTGAGTCTCCCAGGCGGTGTTGGAGCCTTATGGTTTTGAAGTGCAAATGTGATGACAGGGACGCGGTTGATGGCCGTGGTGACACATGTGCCCCGGGGCTAGGTCAACAATAGTGGTGCCCTTCATCCTAAAGCCTGGTCTACAGGGAGCCCCTTGGATACATGCCTGCTACAGGCCCCTACAGCTCTCCAGCTCCAACCTTACTATTAGGTTACATCGCAAATGGCAACCTATTATCTATATAGTGCACTACTTTTGAACAGGGCCCTTAGGGATCTGGTCAACATTTGCGCACTATGTAGGGAATAGGGTGCCATTTGGTACGCAGACTTACTCTAATGGAAGAGGAGGCTGGTGGAGGTAGAGGAAGCCCACAATTCCTTTCTGATGAGATGTCAACATCACCTCCCCCCTTCTCTACTTTTTTTCCATTGGCCTCGTGGAACGCGAAGGTCTTACTCTGGCTGTCAGAGGGGGTGAGGGATATTGACTTAAATAGCTTGACCTGGCTCTTCCCCTGTGACTCCTACTCCCCTCCTCTCGGTCTCCCCGTCCCTCCTTTCCAATCCGGACGCTACATCACATGTCCCCTTTACCGCTACATTCGTTTAGAGCGGAACTGGAAGCCTGGAAGCCAGCCCAGTCCACCCACAGGAGGAGGAAAGAAGAAGAGAAACATGTCTCGACAGTTACTGTTTAATTAGCCAACTGGGCTTTAGAGGCCTTGAGATATGGCAGGCTGGATCTGGCTTTACTAATCCCCATACCTGCCAGGAACAAGTCCCACACCTCCACCACCTGACTCCCTCACCTCCCCGACCCGGGGAGGGAGCTGGGGAGTGAGGCAGAGGGGGGAGAGACCCAGGGAGGGAGGGGGGGCAGGCCCATACCTCCACAGCCCGAAGCAAGGCGGAGGGGGTGTGTGGTGGGGTGTCCCTGGCATAGTACCTTTGAGAGGAGGAGTAACTATAGCTACCGTTTCTACATTTACCCCAGAAGACTTTGGAGAATAGAGAAGACATATTTAATCCTCATCACCTTATTAGATGCACGATTGTATTGATTTTCCTCCCTTTCCTTCTCTTTGTGGACAGACAGTTATCTTTACATAAAAGTGGCAGTTATATACACTGATATAAACTCTGAGGCAGTGATAGGTTGCATCCCAAATGGCCTCCTATTGCTGATATAGTGCCCTACGTTTGACCAGGGCCCATGCTATATAGAGAACAGGGTACCATGTGGGATGCAGCCATAAGCTCTTTTCGCAGGAATCTGGCAGTGAATAGGAATCGTTGGGACATTGTTCTGCCCAGGCGTGTCTTTAGCCGTATGTGAAGTGTACCATAAAAATGATCAAATTGTCCCATCATCACACTTCACTTTACATCGCTGTATTCTGATAACTATATCTGCCGTTGCAGGACATTGTGTGGAAAGCATTTCTGCAAAAATAACCCTGCTACCCATTCATATTGTAATGACACATGAATCGGATGTGGCTCCTCTCTTGAAGTACCATGATTGCCTTTATGAAACACAAGGGAGGGAGAAACTCTTGACAGGATAAATCAGGCTCCAAAAGGGATGTTATCTTTTTTTAAGACGGCTCACATATGTAAAATCAGTAAGCTTTAAAGTGGGAAGACAAGGATATCAAGGGGGAAAATAATTTATATATTTGCAAAGCTGGTAATTTGTGTTCTTACCACCATCTGTCATAGGGAAGCTAGGAATAGATAATATTATTGTTTTGGTCTTTGTACTGTAGTTGTATTGTAAAGTGTAGGCGATATCCTATGGGATACCAACATGGAAAAGTAGAAGCACCTTTCCAATTTCCGACAAAGCTGTGAGTATGCATGTTGGGACAAGACCAGACACACAGGCTTTGGGGTCCAATAATTGTATCCTTGATGTGTCGAACCATGGTGGACCTAGAGAACGGTAGTACGGACTGTCTTGCTGTCACCTCCCTGGAGGAAGCCTCAGAGTTGGGATTCGTCCCGGCTTGTGATACGGCCCTGGGTCTTTTTGCGGCGTGAGCTAATTGTGTCTATTATTGCACATTTTTGGTCTCTGTTCACAGCAGAAAAACACCAGGACACCTATCAAAACCATTATTCCCAGGTGTAAAAAACTGTCACCTTCAGATGTGTCACTTTCCTCTCCCCCTCCCTCCGCCTCCCTCCCTCAGACTCATTCCACTTCCTGGCCCACTTTGGCTGAGAAGGTGAAATATGTGGCGTCTGTCATTTGGCCGTGGGGATGGATGAAGGGCTGGATGGATTGATGGAACATGGTCTCTGGGACAGGCGATGGGGAATGACATAGTCTTTACATCATTCAGCATGAAAAGGGGGCGATGACTAATCAATACTGTTTTCACGCACTGACCAGACCGAGTCTATTTTATATTTCTCATAGTAAGCAGGCAACTCAGGTGAAACATAAACAGGAAAGAATTGTCATGTATTAATCATGTATTACAATTATGACTGCAACCATTTTGTCATTTACTCTGTAATCTCTTCAAAATTCATATGTTTTATTGTCACGTACACAGGACAGGTGCAGTGAAATGTGTTGTTTTACAGGGTCAGTCATGAAGCAAATTAGGGTTAAGTGTCTTGCTCAAGGGCACTACAACTGATTTTTCACCTTGTCATCTTGGGTATTTAAAATAGAAACCTTTTGGTTACTGGCCTGGCAGTCTAACAATTAGGTTACCTGACACCGCTGCAATGCAACCCACTTCAAATGCAGCCACTTCGATGCAACCTGCAAAACCGCTCTACCCCACATTTACCACACTGTTAGCCAATAGAGATATTGCTATGGTTAGCCCTCTCTCTCCAGCCACTAAGTGAGCATTCAACCCATTTAATGTTATTTTGCATTACTGAGTGGAACTGTAGACCATGTAGGGCCAGGAGGTCTCAGAGAGCCCGTTAAATGGACCTAGGACCAATGGGTGCCAACATCTCACCATTCTCAGTACCACCCACGCTATCCATTTAGCATTTAGCAACATTGCTGACACAGCTACAGTAGCCTGGCGTAGCTAGCACAGAGTCTGATTATCCCTGGCAGGAGTCTCTTCTGGGTCCTCTTCGACCTTCAGTAGACCCCCGCCATCCTCTACCTCTTAACGGAACGAGAACATAACAAATGCTTTATTTTTTATATAAAATAGATGTTATTGCTACTTAATTTCATTGATGTTAATTGACTATTTGGACATGGTGTGTATAGAAAGGAAGGTATTTTAGTGGTTACCGGATTCCACTCTGTTGATTAATCGTGTAGGGTTACAGGCTGCTAGATGACTTCCTTCCGCTCCAGTACACCGTTAGTGGAAAAGCTTTTTTCATGGTTTATTTAACAGAGAGTCATTCTGATTAGTGTGGAGAGATGTTTAAAAGGCACAATGACTAAATCAGACCTGTCAGGGGTTCCTGCATTCTGAAGGGATGATATTGACAAGACAGGCAGAGGGAGGGAAGGCTGAGGGGGGCTCATTTTAGCGGTTGGGTCATCCAGGCAATATCTACACCATTACGCTTGGTTGAGTTGTCTTTTGCATCATGTAGATTAAATGTAGACTGAAAGGAAATTATATGTGTGTTATATAGGTCCAGTTATTGTAGTGATTATCCAACATAAGACACACATAGACTACCATGCCTAAATTATCCAGTTATAGGGGTATTATTAATGCAATGTAACTTGTGTTTGCATCAGAAGAGTGAATATTAAATGTTGGAACAACCAACAAAAATCCCCTCTGCTTGACTCAAGTCTCAAGTTTCTCTCTCACTCCCACTCCATCCCTTCCACCCTTCCACCTATCCGAATCCCTTGGGAGGAAAAACAAACACGGATTGACACCTTCCCCAATATGTGTCGTTCCTCCAACAATCAATGAATCCCATGATCACATGGTCAAGGCTGAGATGTTCAGGGGGTTTGCTCAATCAGACGAGGCTTGACCGGTCGCCATCGACCCACGCAGGCCACAGACAGTACATGTCAATAAGGCCTTTTCCTGTCTGGTGCTGTGGCTTGAAGAATCGTCTTCATTGATCAAGACCAGGTGATGGCGGAAAAGTGAGTAGGTGGCTCTGTCTCTTACAGCATGCCACAACAATCTGAAGCATTGGTCATAAGCTGGGAGAAAATGTTAAGACAGGCAATTCATGGCTCAGTACATCAGGGCTGAGTCCCAAATTGCACCCTATTCCCTGTATAGTGCACTACCTTTGACCAGAGACTTATGGTGCCCTGTGCACTATATAGGGAATAAGGTGCTCTTTGGGACGTAGCTCAGTTGTCAGCCACAGACAACAACTTTAGAAGACACATCATCACTGACCCACTGTCAAACACCTCCTCACCCCTCCAACCTCCCTTCTCACCCACCTCACCCCTCCAACCTCCCTTCTCACCCACCTCACCCCCCAACCTACCTATAAACCCCCCCCCCGACTGCAAATGCAATAGTTTTGAAACCAACAGCTTTCTGGCCATCAACATGATGCTACTTGGAGAAAAGGCTGTTGGTCTGTGGTATTTAGGGGCAATAGAAAGGTCAACTAACTGTACTGTAGGAGGACAGTTAGGCTGTGTTTCACAAGACACACTATTCCCGTTATAGTTCACTACTTTTGACCAGAGCTGATCAAAAGTAGTGCACTATGTAGGAAATTAGGTGCTATTTGGCCTGTGCTCTTAGTGGTGAAGAGAGTAGAAAGAGGACAGTTTGGTGGTCTGAATCATCCCACTCGTCTCACCCAAAAGGATGTTATACAGTCAGCATCAGATGACTTAAAGTGTCCGCATGCTTCCCATCCAAAACAGTTTGTGCATTTTGTGACATTTTGTGACGTTTTTGTTCGTTTTGGTCTTCGGCAAGGATTTTTTCGGCTGTTCGTGCACATATCCATTTTTCTTGATAAAAGCTGAATTTCGGTAGACGAAGTTTACGCTCCTTTGTCGGTCATTGGTCAAAAGGAGGGATTCTTCAATTAAAGTTGCAATATGAAAAAATAACTCCGCCATTTCCTGGTTGTTAAAACCCAAACAGTAAAACCCTAATTTCAGTTTATGTGACAAAATAAGTTATTACAGTGTAGGGAATCATAGTACCATCTAAACCGCTGTGAAATATATTTTCCATAACCAAAAATGTTGTTGATTCAGCTGCTTGAAGCTGGTGTACAAAACCGAAAGTAAAAGTCGCAAAAACAAACCTTAAAAACGGGAAGCATAGACATAGCGCATATATCAGTTTCTCTTTTTAGCTTTCTTGAGTAATGCAGCTCCAAAATGCAGGTGTTTCAGCCTAGCTCAGTGTTTTCTGTGGTGGTGGGGCAGCCAGCGGAAAATATGTAGCGTAGGTGTTGGTAATGTTCTCTAGTTGTGCCATGATTGGCTCAGTGTTCTGTCACTCATGGGGACACTACATCACTGCCAAGTCTAAGGGTAGAGCTTGAAAATTCAAGCCCTTTGGGTGCTGCCATAGAGTTACATTAGAAGTGCCCATCCAAGAAGGCTCAAGGTCATTGGCCACAGATAAAATATCGTCAAATCACGTTATATCTACAGTAGCTTTGATTGGACTGATCATGTCTACATAATACTTTCAAAATCTTAGCGAGCAGTCATCATGAATCAAGTTGACAATCTACTGGCAAATCCTTTTTAATCCTTGTCATATGAAGAGAAATAATGAACAGGAAATATAGATAAAACGTATCGGTGCTCATCGGCCATTGGACATAAACATTACACAACAAGTTTGAAATCGCAAATTCAACAATGAGTGGAGGGGTAATCACTAGCCTGCTATTCAGTGGAGGGGCCACGCTGATTTCCAACTTGTTGTGTAATGCATGATTTGTGCCGCGCTCAAAACAACGGTTAACTTGGATCTGCGAAATCTGACTTCAGTGAGTTCAAGACAACTGTGAAAAAATGAGCTCAGACTGGGAAAATACGTTTTGAATGGTCATCCAACTCTGGATCTCCATCTTCCTGTTCAAGTGAGCACAGCACAACAAGGTGAGTCCAAAAATGTATTGGAATATGGAATATGCCAGAGAGATATGTATACTGTAGCTAATAATGTAATACTAAGTGTATGTTGTGTAGTAAGCTGTTTGTAGCCCATGTGCCTCACCCTAATAATTTGGTCTATATTCCCCTCTTAATTTCGCCTACTGTTCTGACTAGGTGGTGCACAAGTAGCCTATAACCTGTTTTAGAGAAATGTAATCATTGAATATTGTAAGAGATTTCATTGTCTGCTTATATGCCCCCTTTATTTATCCTACGGTTCTGACTTGGTTTACAGGGAGAACATTGTAAGAAAGGCCCATGTTCTGAATTATTTCGCTGTAGATTTCAAAAGTGCTAAACAAATAGTTATATTGACTACGTACGTACTAGCTTGCTCATTATCGTCTTAATTGAAATTACGGATTGCCTCTTATCCATTTACGTCTTCCCCTTATGCCATAGTTTGTATATCTCAATTGTAAGTAAAAACTACATTTGTTTAAGTCAGCCAAATCAGCTATGTTTTTTTTAAAGGCAGTAAATGATGCCGAATGAACTGTTTCACAGCCAGACAAGGCTCCGCTAACAGCCAGGTGTAGCAGTGGTAAGATGTTTGGACTGCTGTTGGGACTCTGCTGTTGGGACAGCTTTATGTAGGCCCTAACAGTTTGTGGGCATCGTTTGTCACCGTTATAGTGCAATTAATGTATTGTGTTGTGTTGTGTTGTGTTGTGGCTTTGCTGGTATGCATCCCACATTATTAATTTTTTTGCCACACCAAGATGTACATGCTAAAATCGCCACTGCGCACATAGAACAGATCTACTGCTTCTTAGACTTGCTTTCAAGTAAAATTATAGATACGTAACACACATTTCTATGTGAATTTGGTCTGGTCGCCCAAAAAGTTACATATTGCCACTTTTAAGTGTTTGTTATCATTCAACGATAGACAATTCGTTTTCATACATTTTTTCGCAGTTGAGAAAATCTCTTCATTCATTTAGACTATTTTGAGGTAGTGTATACTGGTTACGGCATCTGAAGATGGACGTTTTCAAGAGAAGGTCTTTTAAAGGTGCTAGACGTAGGATTTTTAAAATCAGAAAATGTAAATTCAGAAAATGTCCATAATATATCTAGCACTAATAGTGGAATGATAGTGTTTCACAGTATTACTTACCTGCTAGCGTTGTGATTGGCTGTGATATTTGCCTGTTGATTTCTCCTGCTTGAGCGGCATCTGTTGTCAAACTGGGAAAGCTGTTCTGACTTTGTGTCTGTGTTCTCTAGTGGAAATTGCTCTGTCATTTCCTGATTGCTAAAATTCTAAACGGTTCCACAACCTTCAAACAGCTGTAAAAACTATATTTTTTTATATTGAAAATGTATTTCAAAGCGATTTAGATCGTACAATTATTCTCTACACTATTCAGTGCTTGTTTTCTCACATAAACTGAACGTTGTAGAATGTTCGCAGTCAGGATAATTGCTTTGTCCACTAGATAACACAGCCACAAAGTCAGAAGATCTTTCCAAGTTTGACAACAGATGCCTCTCCGTTTATTTAACCTTTATTTAACTAGGCAAGTCAGTTAAGAACACATTCTTATTTACAATGATGGCCTACCGGTGAACAGTGGGTTAACTGCCTTGTTCAGGGGCAGAACTAACCACTAGGCTACCTGCCAAAATCAGTAGGGGGATATCACAGCCAATCACAACACTGGCGGGTAAGTAATACTGTGAAACACTATCATTCCACAGGGGCGCAACTTTGGTTCTAAACACTCCAAGCAGCCTACCCAACCTCTCGTATTGAACAGATGAAGAAAGGGTGGTTCAAAAAGGCATGGAAAGCCAAGACAACAGCTGAAAACTATCAGTAATTAAAAAGCAATCCAGCCCCCTGTCAGTGCAAATTAATATCAGCTGTTTCAGTCCCAACTGATGGCCTACAGAAAGGTCTCATTGCCAAGGTGTCACACAAGACACATCTCATGATGGGTTAAAGCAAAGAGCTGTCTCAAGACCTTCGCAACCTAATTGTTGCAAAACATAATGATGGCATTGGTTATAGGCGCATTTCTAAGCTTCTGAATGTTCCAGTGAGCACTGTTGGGGCCATAATACGGAAGTGGAAAGACAATCATTTCACCATAAATTTGCCTCGACCAGGTGCTCCTTGCAAGATTTCTGACAGGAGGAGTGAAAAGAATAATCAGAAGAGTTGTCCAAGAGCCAAGGACCACTTGTGGAGAGCTTCAAAAAGACCTGCAAATAGCAGGTACTGTTGTCTCAAAGAAAACATTAAGTAATGCACTCCACCGCCATGGCCTGTATGCACGCTCACCATGCAAGACTCCATTGCTGAAAAAAAAGCATGTTGAAGCTCGTTTAAAGTTTGCTGCACAACATTTGGAAAAGCCAGTGAAATACTGGGAGAATATAGTGTGGTCAGATGAGAGCAAAATTGAACTGTTTGGATGTCATAATACACACCATGTTTGGAGGAGAAATGGCACTGCACATCACCCTAAAAACACCATACCAACAGTGAAGTTTGGAGGTGGGAACATCATGGTGTGGGGCTGCTTTTCAGCAAATGGTACTGGCAAACTTCACATAATTGAAGGAAGGATGAATGGGCAAATTTACGAGGAGCACCTGGTCGAGGCAAATTTATGGTGAAATGATTGTCTTTCCACTTCCGTATTATGGCCCCAACAGTGCTCACTGGAACATTCAGAAGCTTAGAAATGTGCCTATAACCAATGCCATCATTATGTTTTGCAACAATTAGGTTGCGAAGGTCTTGAGACAGCTCTTTGCTTTTACCCATCATGAGATGTGTCTTGTGTGACACCTTGGCAATGAGACCTTTTTGTAGGCCATCAGTTGGGACTGAACCAGCTGATATTAATTTGCACTGACAGGGGGCTGGATTGCTTTTTAATTACTGATAGTTTTCAGCTGTTGTCTTGGCTTTCCATGCCTTTTTGAACCTCCCTTTCTTCATGTGTTCAATACTTTTTCCCTGTGTCATTTCACATTATTACACATAACTTAATTTCTGAACTTTTTTGTTTTGGTTTCTTTGTATGTATGGATTACTTGGGTTGTTACCAACATCTGGTGAAAATTTCATGTCAATAGCACCTTTGGAAATATATTTACTGAGAAAAATGTAGACGTGTTCAATACTTATTTCACCCGCTGTATATTATGGACATTTTCTGAAATTACAAGGCAAAAATACAAATAAAATCCTATGTGTAGCACATTTAAGGGAGTACACTTATTCGGCTCCAGCCGAACCGAAGCATGCGGAAGCCTTTAGGGAGCAATTAGGGGTGGGATGAATGGGATGTGAGTCAGTTTGAGTTTGGTGCTGCTTAGAGCGAGGGGAGAAATTGGAATGACTTTTCTACATTCATAAACTAATGAAACATTCATGTCACACAGGAACAAGCTCCAGAGCAGTGTCTCATATTTGTTTTCCAACCAATCTGCATTTACAATATTTATAAGATGAAGAAAGCATTGTATTGTAAGCATAGTGCAACCCTAATTAATTAAGTAAGCATTTTACAAACCTTTTACATTCAGCTGGGGTGGATTCGCTGAAGCATCAGATGATGCACTGGACACATTTATTCTATTCTCAGCATGCTAATAATGACATTTAAATAGGATGGGATGTTTAAACATTCATATAAAGCTAATATCGTACTTAATGTAATTATTGGACCAAAAGTATTCAGAAAATGTCCACTTCCTGCTGAATATTCCATTCTACTAGTGACTACATTACTATTATCTAACAAAGAGATTGGCCATGTTCATGTGGATATTATCCTCTCACATGAGAAGAGATGTTGTGAACAATTACAGTACATCGACTGATAAAATATGACATATCATCTGCCTGGTTTACTTAGAATATTTGACCCCTGTGATAAGATGTTTCTAAAAACATGACGCAAAAACAAAATCTAAAATGAAATGGAAATGGATAAGATGTTTCTAAAAACATGAAGAAGCAAAAAAAAATCATTGAAAATTTAATGAAAATCAGTTTAATTAAGCCACGTTAAGCGTTCTCTTGAACACAAAGTGTTATGTCACCTTGATGTTATCCCTCCTCCCAATGCATTATGGACTTCATAAAGTGTCAAATTACTGTCAAGCTTTACTTGGATTTTTAAATAACATCAATACATGATTAACTCAAATGTTTAAGTTGTGAATGCATAAATAAAAGAAATAGGATTTCCCACAATTTTAATGAAGGAAACTACTACAATTTCTACTGGGCCCAATACCAGTTCTACTATTCTCCTGTTAAGGAACTCTGTTATGTACACACTGTACAGCAAAGTCCAATACTACACTGTTCCTGCCCATGTATATTCTCTCTAGCCAAAAAGATGACATACAGTATGTTATCTTGTTGGAGATGTATTTGAGGTCCAGAAGGTTGAATACATGTACAGTATATATATATAACGGTCTTGACTCTGCCAAAACATTACCATACCAATTGGTTTCCAACCTGAACTGCCTGGACCCTTTCTATCTGCTGGGTATCTTGAGTGTCTTGTATAAAGGCTGCATGTGTTCCATAGCAGAGATATTTATACTGAGCTGTGTTCGAATACTCATACTAACCGCACTTACTATTTGTAACGTAAATTGAGTATTGAGTATGTAGTATGCTTATTGGTCCTAGTATGGATAGAGTTAGTATGCAAAACATTCATTGCTAATTATGACAAATGTTAAGAAAATGTTGAGCATTTGTCTGGAAGTAGCTAGCCAGTTAGCTTGTATACTTGACTGCTGTTGTGATGGTCAGAACGCTCGGATCAACCCTAATTATCGGCCAGTGTACGTTCTGAACGCTCCGAGAGGGGAAACGCTCAGAATTTACGAATGGACAATCTGACAACCCTCTGATTTTAAGAACGCCCAGAGCGCACTCTGGCACTCCATATTTAACTTACGAACACAAAAATATCTAGCTAGGAATTTGTTATGCTAACAAGCTAGCAAGAAGTTGCATAGCAACAGAATCAACAGAATCAGCATTAAGTATGTAGTATACAGTATGTTAGTATGGGTATTCGAACACAGCCCTGGACTTAACAAGGGCAGTGTATCCTAACGCTCTTTGGTACTGTATGTAACCTAAGGTTGACTGGTCAGGAGAACAAGGAAAGAGAGGAGGCCGCTTATCCTTCAGTTAAATCTGTTTTAAATAATCTGGATCAAGCTGTCTTTGTAGTCTTTGTAGTGATGTGCATTAGGGTATACGGGAGAAGAATTAAGGCTGATGTATACAGAGATGAGTGGTGATCTGGGTTGGCAGTCCCTGGTGCTATAGTACTGTACCTACATCGTACACATACTCATTTTGCCAGTCCTTCTACTTCATTTTCTAAAATGGCGTCAAGAAGAGACAAAGAGAGCCTCCCATTCCTAATAATCACAATAAACAATGAAAGCTATTTGGGAATGTGATGTCATTCTCATATAGAGATGATAGATTTTTTTTCCACTCTAGATTTCAGTGTTTGTTAGAAGTCTTTGTCTCTGTCTACTTGTCTCATTAGACTTATTAAATAAAAGAGTGGATTAATTATTTATTTTTTCAAATAAGCTGTTTACCCTTTAACTTTAAAATGTGTTATTCACCCCTCACTCTGTGAGACAATTTGCAATTACAGTGGGCCGGCTTTCCCTCATCCGTTTAGTGTTCTTTTCTATAACAAACCAAATCGTTAATCAGCCAAACAGATCAAAGAGACAGAAGACATATAAATATTGAAATCCTCCACTATTCAAATCTTATAGCACATCAAAGAATTTCACTTTAATTTCGCAAGTCGTTTTACTGGTGGATACAGAGCCACACACAGATGCACACAAACTCCAATTAAATACCCACCACCGATTTGTGTAAACCTCTCATTCTATTTTGATTTATGAGCACGCCTCTCATTTTGTGCAATTGAACTATTGGAAGAGAAGTGGCAGCTTGGAAAGAGTAATTGATTAATGTGATTGTTTATTTGAAGTTCTTCGGAGATGAAGTTTTTCGGAGATCTCAGTGTGCCTTAGATCAAAGCTTTAAAGACAGTCAAATGCAGTAGATATACATGTAATAAGCGGCTTTTGAAAAATAAAACTCAAAGATTCCTGACTTTGATACAACCAGCTTTGCAACTGAATATATTATAGGTCCATGCAATCTCTTTCATGTTATTATTGAGCAATTCTATAAGCACATATAGAACACACAAAAAAAGGATTCCTTTATTCAATATGCGAAAGACTGCAGTATCAGCTGACTGAGATAAATTAAGTACAGTGTTCACTTCTACACAGGGTTCATGCAGTACTAGGTTAGCGTGAAGCTTCAGGCCTTGACCATCTGACTCTGTTCGTTGCTGAAGTGGAAAACACCTCCACATACACCTTAGCACTGAGCTCCATTAGAGTAAATTACTTTTTCTACTTAAAAGGTGAGGGCAAGGCACACTCTAATTGGTCCTCTTCAAATGTATAATCTTAGCCAATTAGGAGCTAACACTGTGCTCCTGGCAAAGTAATTGGCTTTATCTTTTTGTGTTAAGTTGTCAAGTGTCTCATTGCAATGGGAAGAGGAGGAGAGGTGAGGAGCGGTAGTACAGTGAGATAATTACATTTCCATTGACAGTAAATTGGACATGCTTCTCCTAATCAGAGACAGGGATCTACTACTGAGAGGGATCAACTTCACAGTGGGCATCTGATGAGACGTAGGATATCTTTGTCAGTCTACGGATTGGTCCCAAATTATGCCCTATTCCCTATTTAGTGCAGTACTTTTGACCAAGGTCCATTCGGTGCCATTTGGGACTCAGGCTATGACCCATTAGTCAGCAGGAATGATCCTCCAAAGATATGATTTGTCTGGAAAATACAAGGAGAAAACAGCATCCAGAGGAAAGCTTTGACCCCTCTTTGTAAACAGATGGATATGCACCACAGAGAGCAGTCTATTGTAGTGGGCTAATGCTACATCTTAGGCTGCATCCTCAGTTGATGTAATGGGTTTATATTGTGTATTGCACTTCCTGGTTCAGAGAGTGGGAGAAACGATTTCTCACTGGATTGGAAGGGTTTTCATGAGGCAGGCAGATGGATAAAATATTGTTGACATTAAACTGTTCCTCTTTTAAGGAATTGTTGTGACAAGGTGGAGCTTCCTTCACTCGAAATAGCAGCTGGATAGCTACTGTTTACAGAGAGGCCCAAAGCAATGTTTGTTTTCATCGAAACGGTGGCAAGTTTTCTCTCTCTCTCTTTGTAATGATGCTGCTTCTGGCATTATATGTTTACTTTACATCTGCTGTCATTAGAATCCTATCTCATGCTCACTAAATACAACAATATACAGGGCCTTCAGAAAGTATTCACACCCCTTGACTTTGTCAACATTTTGTTGTGTTACAGCCTGAATATATTACATTTAGATTTTGTGTCACTGGCCTACACACAATACCCCATAATGTCAAAGTGGAATTATGTTTTATGAAATGTTAACACATTAATTAAACATGAAAAGCTGAAATGTCTTGAGTAAATAAGTATTCAACCCCTTTGTTATGTCAAGCCTAAATAAGTTCAGGAGTACAAATATGCTTAACAAGTCACATGAAAATAATAGTGTTTAACATGATTTTTGAATGACTACCTCATCTCTGTATGCCACACATACAATTATCTGTAAGGTCCCTCAGCAGTGAATTTCAAACACAGACTCAACCACAAAGACCAGGGAGGTTTTCCAATGCCTCGCAAAGAAGGGCACCTATTGGTAGATGGGTTAAAATAAAAATAAGCAGATATTGAATATCCATTTGAGCATGGTGAAGTTAATAATGAAACTTTGGATGGTGTATCAATTGACACAGTCACTACAAATATACAGCTGCCCTTCCTAACTCAGTTGCCGGAGAGGAAGGAAACCGCTCAGGGATTTCACCATGAGGCCAATTAAAAACTGTTTTTATTGGCTGTGATAGGAAAAAACTAAGGATGGATCAACAACATTGTAATTACTCCACAATACTAATCTAAATGACAGAATGAAAAGAAGGAAGCTTGTACAGAATTATACTATTCCAAAACATGCATTGTGTTTGCAATAAGGCACTAAAGTATAACTGCAAAAAAAAATGATGTCTTGAATACAAAGTATTATTTTTTATTTAACCTTTATTTAACCAGGTAAAACCCATTGTGGTTAAAAACTTATTTTGCGAGGGCAACCTGGCAAGAAGGCAAAACAGTTATGTTTGGGGCAAATCCAACACAACACATCACTGAGTACCACTCTTCATGTTTTCAAGCATGGTGGTGGCTAGGGAGTGGCAAGACTTGAAAATGGCTGTCTAGCAATACTCAACAACCAATTTGACAGAGTTTGAAGAATTGTTACAATAATAATGCAATATTGTACAATCCAGGTGTGCAAAGCTCTTAAAGGTTTACCCTGAATGATGCACAGCTGTAATCCCTGCCAAAGGTGATTCTAACATGTATTGACTCAGGGGTGTGAGTACTTATGTGAAGGAGGTATTTCTGTATTTTATATTCAATTTGCAAAGATTTCTAAAAACACGTTTTCACTTTGTCATTACGGGGTGTTGTGTGAAGATGGGTTAAAAGAAAAGTGGGCAATGCATCGATCTACAAGACTTCAAAGAGGGTCAGCCTACTTTCTGATACAGAGTGCAGTGTTGTGTGCTGAAACTATCACCCGTAATAAAGCGTAATGCACTCAAACCCAATTACTGTAGTCACTTGAGAATAAGATGGATGACTTCCAATTTAGGACAAGACACCATGGCTATCTAACTCAATGGATTCTCCATTCACCGGGCGGACACGACAGTGGAGTCGTGGAAATTGAGGGTGGGAGGTGTTTGCCTCTACATCTACACCAATTGGTGTGCTAACAAGCAAGAAAACCTACTTCCAGAGGCTGCTTTTCTGGTTGCCAGCGATTTTAATTCTGCATCACTAAGACATGATGCCCAACCTCCATCAACACATCTCCAATGCCACTAGGGGCAATAAAGTCCTAGACACTGTTATTCTACACACAAACAAGCATACAAGGCCCTCCCTCTTTCGCCATTCGGTAAATCAGATCATGACTCCATACTCCTTCTGCCTGTTTACAAGCAGAAACTCAAACAGGAAGTACCTGTGACTCGCTCCATTGAGAAATGGCCACCAGAATCAGAGATTATGCTACAGGACTGCTTTACTAGCGCTAATTGGAATATGTTTCTCAGAGCAAGCGCAGAACAGCTGGCAGGCATATTCAAGGTAATTTTCAACCTCTCCTTGTCCAAGTCTGTAATCCCCACATGTTTCAAGATGACCACCATTATTCCTGTCCCCAAGAACTCTATGACTTCATTCCACAATGACTACCGCCCTGTAGCACTCACTTCTGTAATCATGAAGTGCTTTGAGAGACAACATCATTAAGTTTGCTGACGATACGACTGTGGTAGGCCTGATCACCGGCGATGATGAGTCAGCCTACAGGGAGCAGGTCAGTGACCTGGCAGTGTGGTGGAGCAGGTCAGTGAACACGCCCCCTCCACATCAACAGGGCTGCAGTGGAGCAGGTTGAGAGCATCAAGTTCCTCAGTGTCCAAATCACTAAAGACTTAAAACACACAGCACCTCTTCCCCATCAGCAGGTTTAAAAAGTTTGGCATGGGCCCTCAAATCCTAAAAAGGTTTTGAGAGATCTTGACTGGCTACATCACTGCCTGCTATTGCAAAAGCACCTGCCTCGATCGCATGGTGCTACAGAGGGTGGTGCAGACAGCCCAATACATCACTGGGGCCGAGCTCCCTGCCATCCAGGATATCTATATCAGGCTGTGTGGTAGGAAGGCCTGGAAAATCATTAAAGGCTCCAACCATCCAAGCCATAGACTATTCTCTCTGCTTCCGCATGGCAAACGATACGGGTGAATCAAGTCTAGCACTAACAGGCTCTTGAACAGCTTCTATCCCCAAGCAATAAAACTGATAAACAGCTAACAAAATAGCTACACAGACTATCTGAGTTAACCTTGTATCTTTATTGACCTTTCATTTTTATTTTTGCACTGTCTCTATGCACACTCACAGGGCCCTACACACTAACACACACACACTCCATCATCTTCTCACTCACACATAATATGCACATAGATGTATACAGACTCTAAACACACACACACACACCCACTCACATACAAGCTGCTGCTACTCTGTTTATTTTATATCCTGTTTTCTAGTCACCTAACCCCTACACACATCTACCTCCCTGCACATTGTAAATATGGTATTTGAACTGACCCTGTACACAGTATAGTATGCTTACTTACTTATTTCTTCTTATTTTTATTTTTTTAATTACATTGTTATTGATTATTTACATTGTTGTGGTTTGAGTTAGCAAAAAAGCCATTTCACTTCCAGAAGGAATATCTGACTGAAAGATTTTGTTTTAATGATAGGCATCTTAACTCATCAACATGCTTTTTGAAGGAAACTCTAACATCAATCCATATGCCTAGATATTTACTGTATAAGCGGGGACACAATCAATGAGGGCACCATCTAATGTACATATGCATAAATCATTAGATATAAAATCAAGTATACTTGGTTTTTACCTGCATTAAGTACCAATTTAAGTTCAACAAAGGCTTGCCTTGTTTTCCGGTTCCAGTGGCATGCATTGAAACGTGTGGCCTTTTTCGTGGCTTTCTTTAGCAAATTATTATGAATTAATGGACTTATTTCCTAAAACTTTTTGCACGTCCATAGCTCAACTGTAGGAACATAGCAGCTCTCAACACCAGACAACAGAAAGAGCTGGCCGGTACTATACAATGAATTGTTCGTGAGGAGATTACCTCTGCCCTTGATCTACAATTAAAACCCGGAAATGAACCATTGGCAGTGCTCACTGCTAAAGTAGAAACCTATTCAACCAAAGTGGAAAGTCTGTAGAAGACAGCCAATGCGAAAGAGGTGCTACTCCATGATCTGGAAACAGTGCAAGCTAAATAGGAAGGGACATTACAACTCATAAAAGAGAAAACAGAATCACTCTAAAATGATTCCTGTAAATTAAATGTGCGGGTCACAGGACTTGAAACTGGTGTGGAAGTGGACAACCCAACTTCCTTCTTGAGAAAAATGTTCTATGAACTGTTTAGGCGGGAGAAGCTGGGTACCATGCTGCTGATTAACATTGCGTACAGCACGGGTCAACTCTGCAACGTCTCTCGCTGTATGATTGTACGGATCCACAGTCTTGAAGTCAGGAGGTGAATTGTTTGCCTTGCAGCACAATACATGTTACCTATGCGGGGAAGAGGATCACTTCTACCCAGACCTGAGTGCCAAGCTGCTGAAACAGAGGGAGACCTACAGCGAGGTGAGATCCCAGCTCAGGTGCGGCTTCATCCACCCAACTTCATCCACCCAGCCAAACTCATCTTGACCTTCCAGAAAACAACACACACGTTTTCCAGAGCCAAGAAAGCTCAAGATCTTTGAGAAGCATATCAAACCCAACACACATCTGATCATCATCCTTATTACTGCCAGATACACAGAATCTCCTAAAAGAGCCCCACAATGGTGATTTCATGTTTCCTTACTACAACATCCTACTTTCTGTGAACAATTTGAAACAGAATTGAATGAATTCATAATGATTACCAAAAAGTCAAACACTGATCCTCAGATTTTATGGAACGCCATTAAAACAAAACAATGCAACTTCATTTGCAACCGGGGCTGAATAAAACACAATTAAAGAGAACATCAGAATTTGAAAAGTTGTTAACGATGTTAGAGCGTTTTCAACAAACACTTTTTTCAGACCAGGTAGTGACTACTACTTTTCAAAGCCAAGACAGAACAAAATCTATTGATAAGACAGAGAGCAGAATTTGCATCCATCGAGTTTGCTGTCCACTCAGCCATTACTTCCTCGGTAATCGATATCTTACTTTATCTAGACAATGTATCTCAATCCCTCCCAAAAGCTTTGAATATCATAGACAAATTCAGCTCCATCTCAAGTTATAAAATAAAACTAACCAAATCTTCCCTACTGCCTCTCAAGACCCCGATGGGGGACTCCATCTCTACTTTTGGAATTCCAACCGTTTCCCATTTTAAATATTTCCTTCCTTAAATAAAACCATTGCCAGAAACGTTAACAGAATGCTCAAATCAATCCAAACCCAACCTCAGTAGATGGAATAATATCCCAGTTTCTTTATCTGGCAGAATATCTGTTGTCTATTGCGCTCCTGGGTGGCACAGTAGTCTAAGGCACTGCATCTCAATGACAGAGGTGTCACTATAGCACCTGGTTCAAATCCATGCTGTGTCACATCTGAGTCCCATAGGGTGGTGCACAATTGGCCCAGTGTCATCTGGGGTAGGCTGTCATTGTAAATAAGAATTAGTTCTTTACTGATTTGCCTAGTTAAAGGTTCAATTTAAAAAGGGAATATATTACCATACCGAAATTTCTTTAGTTCAATGCTTGCCTTCTGGCTATTGGGATAAAATCCATAGTGACGTAAAACAAATAATGATATGGCAAGGTAAGCGAGCCCGGATAAAATGAACAAACTTGCAAAGAGGGAAAGATGTAGGAGGAGTATCCGTACCAAACTTTTAATTGTACTTCCAGCCACTAGCATTTCATCCCATCCTACATTATTCCACCCCCTGGCTGAGTATAGAGAGAGATATGGTGTCTCCTATTGCCCTGGAAGAGGTGGTCTATGCTGGCCTATGGAGTCCATTGGGGAACCTAACTACTGAACCATCCAATGATGGGATTTATAAAGGAATTATGTAATATTCATTTGGCGCCGCCCTGAGTGGTCGCCTGTTAAGCAGCTCCCGTTGTTCGTGCATAATTTGTTGTTTTAGTTCGTTTTTTTTCGTCTCTTTTCTTTAGTTTTAGTTTTTATTTTGCTACAGTTGAACTATAATAGTTCAGGATTATGGATTTTATGGATTTTATCGCAGCTGAACGTCGACAGGAGTCGTCAACTGTTATTATTTACAACAGAGCCCAGCTCCTGGATTTAGCCCACGCAGCGCTGCTGCTCCCCAGGGAAAGGTTTGATATTCCGGACGAGTTGAAAAGGCGACGCCGTGTACGTAGGGCGGGATTGAAATGTAAGGCAAAGCGGAGGAAATACAAGTACAAGCCGGCTATACCGTCTATTATTATGGGCAACGTGAGGTCACTACATAACAAGATGGACGAGCTGGAGGGACTTGTCCGTGGGCAAAGGGTCTATCGAGAAACGAGCCTAATGCTTTTCACAGAGACTTGGCTGAACGATAACATCCCCATTGAGAATGTCACTATCGACGGTTTCTAGACCATCAGAGAGGACAGGGATCGCGTCTCTTCCGGTAAGAGTAAGGGTGGTGGGCTGGCTTTATTAGTTAACAACAGATGGTGTCATCCGAACCATATTACTCTTAAGGAAAAGTTTTGTAGCCCGGACATTGAACTGTTAGCCGTTAGCCTGAGACCCTACTATTTGCCGAGGGAATTCACGGCGGCCATTGCTGTTATTGTTTACATCCCGCCCTCCTCGGACGCAAACACAGCGTGTGACGTCATCCACTCTGTTATCGCGAGGTTAGCACATCCCAGTGCTTTCTTTGCCATTTCGGGGGATTTTAATCATGCATCTCTCTCTTCAACGCTGCCCACGTTCAAACAGTTCGTGAAGTGCCCAACCAGGAATAATACAACTCTGGACTTGTTATATGCTAATGTGAAGGACGCATACAACTCCACTGCACTCCCTCCCCTCGGTAGATCGGATCACAACCTTGTCCACCTCACCCCACTCTACAGGCCTTTGGTCCAACAGCAGCCTGCGACCACCAGGACCATTAGGAGATGGTCCCCGGAGGCGAATGAGGCCCTACAGGACTGCTTTGAAACAACAGACTGGTATGTGCTCTGTGAGGCTCATGGGGAGGACATCGATGGACTTACTGACTGCATAACAGACTATATTAATATTTGTGTAGACAACACTGTACCCACCAGGAAGGTACGCTGTTTCCCAAACAATAAACCCTGGGTCAACAGCGAACTGAAGGCCCTGCTGAATGAGAAGAAGAGGGCCTTCAAGGAGAGGGACAAGGAAAAGGACAAATTGAAATGCGTGAGAGAGGTGTGGAAGGGTATGAGAAATATCACTGGCTTCAAAAAGTCAAACAGTGGGCAGACGGAGGGGACCCAGGACAGAGCCAATGAGCTGAACTAATTTTTTAACAGGTTTGATACTGGCCCTGTCCACCTCCCTTCCAGCTCCCCAGACCACACACCCTCACGGCTGTCCCACCCCCACTTTGCTCACAAAACCTCTGCTGAGACAATCAGTGACCCCACCTCCGCCCCTGCTCCCCCTGGACTGACCCTCAACACCCCCCCTGCTCCCCCTGGACTGACCCTCTACACCCCCCTTCTCCCCACCTGGGCTGGCTTTCCCCACCAACCAAGTGAAGAGAGAGCTGGAGAGACTACATCAGTTGAAAGCGGCGGGCCCTGATGGCATCAGCCAAAGGGTGCTTAGGGTCTGTGCTGACCAACTGTGTGGAATACTCCAGCGTCTTTTCAACCTTCAGCCTGAGCCTAGAAAGGGTCCCTGTGCTGTGGAAAACATCCTGCCTCGTCCCAGTGCCCAAGAAGGCACACCCCACTGTCCTGAATGACGTCAGACCTGTAGCGCTAACATCCCACATCATGAAGACTCTGGAAAGGTTAGTCCTCGCTCACCTTAGACCCCTGGTGTGTACATCACTGGACCCCTGCAGTTTGCATACCAGCGCAACATTGGGGTGGATGATGCAATCATCTACCATCTGCAGAGGGCCTACTCTCACCTGGACAACGCAGGTTGCACTGTGAGGGTTATGTTTTTTGACCATTCAGCCCCTGCTACTGGGTGAGAAGATGAGGAGGATGAAAGTGGAAGCACCCTTAGTCTCCTGGGTCACGGACTATCTGACCGGTAGGCCACAATTTGTGCGACTATAGAGCTGTGTGTCAGAACGGGCAGTTAACAACACAGGGGCCCCCCAGGGAACGGTCCTGTCCCCCTTCCTTTTCACCCTCTACACCTCAGACTTCAGATATAACTCTGAAACATGCCACCTACAGAAGTTCTCGGATGACTCTGCTATTGTAGGGTGCATCAGGGGTGGGCAGGAGGAGGAGTACAGGAGCACAATCAGTGACTTTGTGTTGTGGTGTGAGCAGAACCACCTTCAGCTCAACATCAGCAAAACAAAGGAGATGGTGGTGGACTTCAGGAGAACCAAGGCACAACTGACTGCAGTCCCTATACAGGGGATGTATGTGGAAATGGTTGGGTCATACAAGTTCCTGGGAGTCCATATGGACAACAGGCTGGAATGGGCTGGTAACACCGGGGCCCTGTACAAAAAGGGCCAGAGCCGACTCTACTTTCTGAGGAGGCTCAGGTCCTTCAACGTGTGCAGTAAACTACTGCATACCTTCTACCAGTCTGTGGTGGCCAGTGCCATCTTTTTTGCAGTGGTGTGCTGGGGAGCAAACATCAAAGCCGGTGATGCTTCTCGGGTAAATAAGCTGATCAGGAAGGCTAGCTCTTTCCTGGGGATGAGCCTTGACACTCTAGAGGAGGTGGCGGAGAGACGGATCCTGGCCAAACTGCTGGCCATCATGGACAACGTCACCCACCCTCTGCACGCTATGGTTATGATGCAGAGGAGCACTTTCAGTCACAGACTGATCCCACCACGGTGTGCCAGAGAGCGCTACAGGAGGTCCTTCCTGCCGGCGGCTATTAGACTATATAATGCCTCACCGGGGTGCCGTGCCGTCGGCAACATAGATCTGGAACTGTTGGGGTGCTAGGACCTAGTTTAACAATTATGCATCCATCCGTGAGTAACTCTGGTCCGTCAGCACTCATTCACTCAGGACCTATTTATTTATTCATGCAGGTCTGTATATACATACTCATGTACAGTTGTTATATCATATCACGTGCAATATTGCTAGTAATTCTTGGACCTAACTTACGTAGGCATTCACTCAGGAATGCATATTAGTATCCTGCCAGTTGCACCTTTTCTCATTGCTTTTAGTATATCGAATGTGCAATACTGTATTTTAAGGGAATTACTATTATTACCCCAAATTATATCATACACACATTCAGCTATTAAAATATCTCTTCCTGTTATTTACCTGTACAGTTTGTGTAACCATGAAAGTTTTCACTTATCTGTAAATATAACTATATACTTACCTGTACAGCTAATTTAACCATGCAAAATTTTCACTTACCTGTTCATTTAGCCAGTCTGTCTATTACGTAAACTATTATTACCCTCGCTCATATCATACGCATTTTTAGCTACTGAAGTATTTCTCTGCCATCGACCTGTATAGTATAGTTAACCATCCAACATCCACCAATGTATAGTGTACATTTTCAGCCAACCACCCATACTATGCAATGTCTTTTTATAGCTTTTTTTTTTGCACTCCAGATATCTTGTATTTCTATACTTTTTCATACTACCGCTCTATGTATCATGTACCGTGTATCTGTCTTTTGTGTACTTTCGTTGTGGGATTTTGCACCTGCCCTGTGTTTTGTTGTAGCTGCTTGACAATGAAATTTCCCCTCCGGGGGATCAATAAAGTACCTATCTATCTATCTATCTATCTATCTATCTATCTATCTATCTATCTATCTATCTATCTATCTATCTATCTATCTATCTATCTATCTATCTATCTATCTATCTATCTATCTATCTATCTATCTATCTATCTATGTAGGCTCCCAAAAGGACTGATCTCCGTAACATATAAACAACTTTTGGAAATCTCATATTCTGAGCTAGCCATTAAAAAATGATGGTCCACAGATCTAAGTGAATCTGAACAACCCTTTAACTGGAAGAAAATATGACCTTGGCCCCAACTGCCAACTGTTCACTGTGTCCCCAAAATCAAGTAGGCACATTCTTTCATATGATGTGGGAATGCTCTGCAGTTAAATGCTTCTGGGACAAAAGTTACAAAATTCATTTTGAAGTGTATGAATGTAAATTTTAAATGCATTGCCTCTACTATATTACTCAACGTTGATAGCTCCTTGAGTCTCTCAATCAATCAAAGACGATTACTATTAGCAGGCAGCACTGCCGCAAAAAAAGGATGTTGGCTCTTAGATGGCAATCACCCCACTCTCTCCAAATTCACCAGTGGATACAGTTACTATTAGTTATAGCATAAGAACTATCAACAGTGAGAATGAATGGTGCTAGTCAATGGACAAATGAGGCCTAGACAAATATACTTGACTCTGTAAAGAATACTCCAGCTAAAGCCCAACACATACAAATAAACATTCTATAAAACCCAACACATACAAACTAAATATACTGTACAGTGCTGGAGGGGTGCTCTCATCTTATGTATCAACATAGACAGGGCTCTAACTCCTCTAGCTCCACAATGAGGGTGCAGAACAGGTCTGGCATAACTAAACAAGGCGGTGTTCCCCATAGCAATCTCACTGGAACAAAGACCTCCTCCATTCCTGTCATTATTGAAAGAGATTGCGATAATACTGTACCTCACATCTCAAAATAGGACTACTTAATGCTAGATCCCTCACTTCCAAGGCAGTCATAGTCAATGAATTAATCATTGATCATAAACTTGATGTGATTGGCCTGAATGAAACGTGGCTCAAGCCTGAAGAATTTACTGTTTAAATGAGGCCTCTCCTCTTGGTTACACTGGTGCAGTGGCAACACGTCATTCAGGGCAGGAAGGGCAGAGCCTGTTTTTTTAGCCCCACATTCTTTGCTAAAACTTTTTTGGGGTTGCATGTAAAAAATAAATAATAATCATTGAGTTAATAAAGCTGCATACAAACATGGTCTCTTTTATGCTTTCTTGAGTAAGGTAGCTCCAAAATGCAGGTTTCAGCCTAGCTCAGTGCTTTCTGTGGTGGTGGGGCAGCCAGCGGAAAATACGGAGCGTAGGGGTTGGTAATGTTCTCTAGTTGCGCCATGATTGGCTCAGTGTTCTGTCACTCATGGGGACACTACGTCACCTCCAAATCTAAGGGTGGAGCTTGATAATGCAAGCCCCTTGGGTGCTGCCATAGAGTTACATTAGAAGTGCCCATCCAAGAAGGCTCAAGGTCATTGGCCACAGATAAAATGACATCAAATCACATTATATCTACAGTAGCTTTGATTGGACTGATCATGTCAACATAATACTTAAAAAATCTTAGCTAGCAGTCAACATCATGAATCAAGTCGACAATCTACTGGCAAATCCTTTTTAATCCTTGTCATATGAGGATAAAAAATTAGCAGGAAGTATAGATAAAACGTATCGGTGCTCATCGGCCATTGGACATAAACATTACACAATAAGCTGGAAATCGCTAATTCAACATCGAGTGGTTTGGAAGGAATCAGTGGCTAACTGCAAGCATTGCAAAGCAATCATTAGCCTGCTATTCAGTGGAGTGGCCATGCTGTTAATCCAGTATGATTTCTGCAACGCTCAAAACAACTGTTAACTCGGAACTGGGAAATCTGACTTCAGTGACTGGGAACTCTGAATGGGAAAATATGTTTTGAACGGTCATCAACTGGGCCTCTTTCTAGAGCTACGACCTGAAGATCACTGGCGTCATCATGATTTGACCTTGTTTTTTCAGAGTTCCCAGTTGTCTTGAAAGCACCATAAATCCAGAGAATGTCAGACTTTGATGACAAAATATGCCCACGAAGTACCGCCGCGCCACCTTCCTGTTCAAGTGAGCACAGCACAACAAGGTGAGTCCAAAAATGTACTGTATGCTGCTGCATAAATTAGGTAATATGCCAGGGAGATATGTATACTGTAGCTAAGAAAGTAATACTACGTCCGTTCTAGCTCGCTCATTAATGTCTTAATCAAAATTACGGATTGCCTCTTTGTAAGGATTTGTGTTCAGAGAGGTCTCTGGAAACCTTTATGGTTGTTCAGGTTTAGTGTCCAGAGACCTCTTTGGATATCTCTATGTTCCTTTTGGAATTGGTCCCCAATTAGAGGCAGCTGCGCCGCATTTATGTTCAGTTTTTCCACCTATGTTTGTGGGTTTTTGTGTGTGTTCCTTTTTGTTTTCACGCAGGTTCATGGTCACTGTCTCTCCTCTTTTTGGTTTTGGGATTACTATACTGGAATAAAGGAATGTTTTCGCACTACAGCTCTGCGCCTCGGGTCCTGTCTCATAGCGATCGTGACAGAAAAGCCCACCACACCAGGACCGCACAGAGCTGGACAATGGAGGAGCTCATGAGGGGTAAGGAGCTTGTCTCCGAAGAGGAGTACCTCCATTGTTCAGTCCTGGGACGATCATCGAATCCAGGGCAGCGGCGAGACCGGCAGGCGCCACGTCGGCATGCCAGGGGGAAGGCCCAGCGTTCAGCCCAGAGGAATCCTCATGCAGTTTTCTGGGGGGGGGGCTATGGGGTCCGTCGCAGGGGAGCTACGAGTAACCACTGCCGCAACACTCAAGGGGGTTTGTTGAAGAGCCCCTACCGCTATGGGAGCGGGAGGACGGTCAGTCGTCAGAGGAGGACGACAACGTTCTTCTGTCTCCCAACACAGAGCCTCCACAGAGCCAGCATCAGGAGAAGGAGGAAGGGAATACGTTTGAGAGTCGCATGGTCACGTCGAGGGTGCGTTTGGCGGCTCTCTTCCCAGACGAAGAGATGGGGCCGGTTCTCAGCCCGGTACGGTTCTCAGCCCGGTACCTCCAACGCCGGTTCTCAGCCCGGTAAGCCCCGTACCGGCTCCCGACACCCGACCTTCAGTGCGTGTGCCCAGCCCGGTGTCTCCAGTGCCAGCTACACGCACCAGACCTCAGGTGTGCCTCCCCAGCCCTGTAAGCCCTGTGCCGGCCCCCCACACTCGACATCCAGTGCGTGCGCCCAGCCCGGTGCCTCTAGTGCCGGCCCCATGCACCAGGCCTCCAGTGCCTCCCCAGCTCGGTAGCACCAGTACCGGTTCCTAGCCCGGAGGCGCCAGTGCCGGTTCCATAGCCCGGTGGCATCAGGGGGTGTCCCCAGCTTGGTAGCTCCAGTGCCGGTTCCTAGCCCAGTGGCGCCAGTGCTGGTTCCTAGCCCAGTAGCTCCAATGCTGGTACCTAGCTAGGTAGCTCCAGTGCGTGTTCCCAGCTCGGTAACGCCTGTACCGGTTCCTAGCCCGGTGGCGTCAGTGGGTGCACCCAGCTTGGTAGCGCCAGTGCCGGTTCCTAGCACGGTGGCGCCAGTGCCGGTTCCTAGCCCGGTAGCTCCAGTGCAGGTACCTAGCCCGGTGGTGCCAGTGCCGGTTCCTAGCCCGGTGGTGCCAGTGCCGGTTCCTAGCCCGGTGGCGCCAGTGCCAGTTCCTAGCCCGGTATCTCCAGTTCCGGTACCTAGCCCGGTAGCTCCAGTGCATGTCCCCAGCTTGGTAGCGCCAATGCCTGTCGTCAGCCCCGCTCCAGTACCAGAGCAGTACGCTCCACCGGTACCCAGTCCAGGACCGGTCGTCAGCTCTGCTCCAGTGCCGGAGCAGTCCGCTCCACCAGTGCCCAGTCCGGGACCGGTCGTCAGCCCCGCTCCAGTGCCGGAGCAGTCTATTCCACCGGGTCCCAATCCGGGAAAGGGCTACAACCCTGCTCCTGAGCCAGATCCCCCACCAACGCCTGTTCCCCTCCCTGAACACCCTCCGACCCAACCCCCCTGCGGGTGTTACTAGTCTTGTGGCCGGGGGTCTGCACCTGGGAGAGGGGGGTGGGTATTGTAAGGATTTATGTTCAGAGAGGTCTCTGGAAACCATTATGGTTGTTCAGGTTTAGTGTCCAGATATCCTCTCTGGATATCTCTATGTTCCTTTTGGAATTGGTCCCCAGATCTGGGGACCCATGCCAAATCTTTTCAGTGTCCTGAGGGGAAAAGGTATTGTCGTGCCCACTTCATGACTGGCTTGGTGTGTTTGAATGATGATAGTTTGTTGGTGATGTGGACACCAAGGAACTCTCGACCCGCTCCACTACAGCCCCGTCGATGTGAATGGGGGTGTGTTCGGCTCTCCTTTTGTAGTACACAATCAGCTCCTTTGTCTTACTCACATTGAGGGAGAGGTTGTTGTCCTGGCACCACACTGCCAGATCTCTAACCTCCTCCCTATAGGCTGTCTCATCATTGTCAGTGATCAGGCCTACCACAGTTATTTAGTCAGAAAGTGTAATGATGGTGTTGGAGTCGTGCTTGGCCACGCAGTCGTGGGTGAACAGGGAGTACAGGAGTGGACTAAGCACGCACCCCGTGTTGGGGATCAGCATGGCAGATGCGTGCCCTTATCACCGGGGGGCGGCCCAGGAAGTCCAGGATCCAGTTGCAGAGGGAGGTGTTTAGTCCCAGGGTCCGTAGCTTAGTGATGAGGTTAGTGATGAACTTTGAGAGCACTATGGTGTTGAACGTTGAGCTGTAGTCAATGAACAGTAAAAGGCCCTCACTGCTGCTCGATCAACCTACTTTTCCAACCTTATTGGGGGAGAATAAAAACAATACAAAATGTATTTTTGATACTGTCGCAAAGCTAACTAAAAAGCAGCATTCCCCAAGTGAGGATGACCACTTCAGCAGTGATGAATTCATGAACTTCTTCTACAAATAGATCAAAATTACAGACTCCTCTTTAAATATGCATATTTCTCCAAAGCTCAGTTGTCCTGAGTCTACACAGAACTGCCAGGACCTCAGATCAATGGAGACACTCAAGTTTTTTATCCTGTATCTCTTGACACATCCACGAAAATAGTTAAACCTTCCATCTGCCTACTGGACCCTATTCCAACTAAATTACTTAAAGAGATAATTCTGTGCTTGGCCTTCCTATGTTGAACATAATAAATGACTCCCTATCCTACCGATGTGTACCAAAGCCTCTCCTGAAAAAGCAAAAACTTGATCTGTAAAAAACTAATCGACCTATATCGAAACTCCCATTTCTAAAAAAAAAAATACAAAAGTTGTTGCTCTGCAAATAATGTATACTCAACACTCCAGTCTGGTTTTAGACCCCATCTGAGACCGCACTCCCCTTCAGACCCCAAGTCACTGGCTTGCTAGTGCTCTCCCATACAGTCCATTTTTTTTTCTTTTAAACAAGGAAAAAACAGAGATACTAGTTCTAGGTCCCAAGAAACAAAGAGATCTGCAGTTGTCTCAAATATAACTGTGAAGGACCTTGGTGTTACATTGGACCCTGACCTCTCTTTGACGAACATATCAAAAAATATTTAAAGAGCAGATTTTTTCCTTCTTTGAGACATTGCAGAATTCTGAAACTTTTTGTCTAAAAAGAAAAGCTAATCCATGCTTGTTCTACTCTCTGGCTACCCGGATAACGCTCTAAATAAACTTCAGCAAGTGCTAAATATGGTTGCTAGAATCTTGACTAGAACCAACAAATTGGATCATATTACTCCAGTGCTAGCCTCTCTACACTGGCTTCCTGTTAAGGTTAGGGCTGAATTCAAGGGTTAATGCTAACCTACAAAGCATTACATGGACTTTCTCATCCCCATCTTTCCGATTTGGTCCTGCTGACATACCTACACGTACGCTATCGTCACAAGACTCAGGCCTGCCTATTGTTCCTAGAATTTCTAAGAAACAGCTGGAGTCAGGGCTTTCTCCTATAGAGCTACATTTTATAGAATGGTCTACGGATTCATGTGAGAGACGCAGACTTGGTCTCAACCTATAAGTCTTTACTGAAGACTCATCTCTTCAGTAGGTCCTATGATTGAGTGTAGTCTGGCCCAGGGATGCGAAGGTGAACGGCAAGGCACTGGAGTGACGAACCCCCATAGGTGTCTTTACCTGGCCGGCTTCCCTCTCTCCACTGGGATTCTCTGCATCTGACCCTATGACGAGGACTGAGTCACTGGCTTGCTAATGCTCTCCCATGGAACCCTGACCTGTTCACCGGACCTGTTACCTTGTCCCAGATCTGCTGTTTCGACCAGCTCGTTGGGGCATGGACTCCACAAGGTGTTAAAAGCAAGGTCTTAAAAGCATTCCACAGGGATGCTGGTCCATGTTTATTCCAATTCTTCCCACAGTTGTGTCAAGAAGGCTGGATGTCCTTTGGGTGGTGGAACATTCTTGAAAAACCCAGCAGTGTTGCAGTTCTTGACACAAACCTGTGTGCCTGGCACCTACTACCTTATACAGTTCAAAGGCACTTACTGTAAGTATTTTCTTGCCCGTTCACATCCGGAATGGCACACATACATGTAATATCCACATTGGCCTCATGGTGAAATCCCTGAGCAGTTTCCTTTCTCTCCGGAAACTGAGTTAGGAAGGACGTCTATATCTTTGTAGTGACTGGGTGTATTGATACACCATCCAAAGCCTAATTAATAATTTCACTATGCTCAAAGGGATATTCAGCGTCTGCTATTTAAATTTGTACACATCTACAATTTATTATATGATATGTTAAGACATTTTTTTTAGGTTTTCCATAACAAAGGTGTTTAATACTTAATGACTCAAGACATTTTTGCTCAAATTTTTTCTACGAACACAATTCCACTTTGACATTATGGGGTATTGTGAGCAGATCAGTGACACAACATCTCAATTTAATCCTTGTTAAATTCAAGCATTAACACAACAAAATGTGGAAAAAGTAAAGGGGTGTGAATACTTTCTGAAGGCAATGTACAAGCTGAGCAAACAATGTAATAACAAATATGAATGATTATGTTCATTATAGTCTACTCCTGCACTCAGGGTCCTGTCACACAATTCTCACAATGCATACTAAAGTAAACTGAAGTGAGAGAAAATAACTCAGACTTCGGAATGAAATGTTTCCTATTTACATCTCATATGTTGCCTGACTACAGTATTTTATCGTAATACATTAATAAATACATGCTTTGTTAATTTGGCATGTTTAACTGCTTACATACCGTATATCGCAAGCCCGTAATAAGTCAGTATGGCTAACTACCTAAAACTTATATTATGCATGATAGATGTACATTATTTGTCGGTAGCTAGCTAACAATTCTTTGTGGCTATCTGTCTACTGTTAGCTAGACAGATAGCCACAAAGAATTGTTAGCTAGCTACCGACAAATAATGTACATCTATCATACATAATATAAGTTTTAGGTAATTTTTGCCTGTTAGCTATATTACTACGATTCACATATAGCTAGCTGATATTTATGAAGTAAAACGGCTGCTTTGTGTATATCTTGTTTCATCTCTATTGCAATTGTTGTTCTCGCTGGAAGACGGTTCAGTGAATGTAAGTCAATAGGGTTAACGAAAAATGTACATCTACCTTGCATAACGTTAGTTTAGGTCATTTTTGCCTGTTTAACTAGCGGGCTAGCTAGATTATTAAGACTTGCATATCTAGCTGATAATTATGAAGTAAAATGTTTGCTTTGTGAAAATCTTGTTCCATCTATTGTTGCCTTGACTGGAAGAAGGTTCAGTGAATGTGGAGATGCAGCGTGAGGTAATACAGTAGGGGGAGTGTGAGTGCTTCTCAAATGTATTGTTTTATGCCTTCTCCACACTCTCGTCCTCACAAGAACGTACTCAATAGTACGTGGTCGGAGAATGCACTCGGAGCATGAGAGCGTGGAGCACGTAAGTATGCACATTAAGAAATTCCCATTGACTACTGTGGGGTCCCAATGGTAAAACGTGTTTGAGGGGGGCCACATTGACATTTAAATTGTTATGGGGTCATCATGAGCACCACTGAAATTAGAACCATGTCTGTGCTCTAACAAGCCACCACTTCCTCCTCTCTAGGCTATAACCTTTTATTGATAAGGACCTATACACATTCTGGTACAGGAACACTGGTTTTATCTGGCTTTGAGCATGTCAGTTTACCCCTAACAACTGCTCTCCCTGAACCGCTCTGTTTCACAGGGGTTGGGTTAAATGCGGAAGACATTTCGGTTGAATGCCTTCATTTGTGCGACTGACTAGGTGTCCCCTGGGCAGCAGGTAGCCTAGCGGTTAGAGCATTGGGCCAGTAACCGAAAGGTTGCTGGTTTGAATACCAGAGCCGACAAGTTGAAAAACCTGTCGATTTGTCCTTGAGCAAAGCATTTAACCCTAATTTGCTCCAGGTGTGCCGTACTACTATGGAATAAGAATTTGTTCTTAACTGACTTGCCTAGATTAATAAAAATAAAACGTATCCCTTTCCCTAAATAGTAAGGAACATACAGTATAATTACATAATATGTCTACATTGTAAGATGTTTATTGATAGCCAATGCATTTGTGCAACTTACTTGGTATCCCGTTCCCTAAATAATAAGGAACATACAGTAGAATTATATAATATGTATACATTGTAAGATGTTTATTTTTAGCCAATGCATTTGGTACAGAGTATGATTTATGATTTGGCCGCCTTATTCTAACCGGCTCATCAAAACAATGTGCAATAAGTTGGCATGCTATTAAAGTATTCTAGCTAACATCCATCACTGACAGAGGCAAGAGTTGCTTTCCTTGGCTCTCTACAAAAAGTGTTAAGGCCCACTGTTATATTGGCTGTCTAGTAGCCAGCTAGTGGGGATTACGCTAGTGAGCTAGCTAGCCAGGTAGCTAACAAGCTAGCTACATTTTGAGTACAGTAGCTAGTAACTACCTAACCTTTACTCTACAAATAATGAGGTTAGAAGAAAAAGAGCTGAATGGTAGCTAGCTAGCATAGTTACAGGTACTCTTATGCTTGAAACAACTTTGGAACCAATTATCTCCACAGTTGCTATTAGCTACCTGGATAGCTGGTTAGCTAGCTTCTCGCTTAGCCGGTAAAACTCCAGTATTATCAATAAACTCTGTATTCATCCTTGATCATTTAATTCAGTTGCAGAAGAGGGAAGGAGGAGAGTGGATTGTGCTCTGCCTCGTCATAGCTAGCTCTGCTGTGCTCCATAGCGATTAGTGAAGTTACCCTTTTTAGGTTTGTTTATACAACTTGCAGGGTTTGGGCTGCGCCATAGATCGTGTGGCCTGTGCACACAGAGGAAGGTGGAGATGTGCACTATTTTTATAAGGAGCCATACTGTAAGTTGGTGTTCGGAGGGTGGAACTAACTAAGCATTTCCGCACAAGGATAGGATTTATGTCGAAATAGTGGCAGCAACTTCCACTGGAGGTGTCCTTTAAGTAAATTCATAAAAAGGATGATTGTTTGGTCCGACGCTGTTGCCGCTTTGCTAATTAGCGCTGCGTTTGATGTGGAGACCACAACACACTTTTACCTCTCTCTCTTTCTATCTCTTAGTTTCTAACCCTCTCTCTGTCTCTCTCCCTCTCTCTCCCTCTTTTTGCCCCCTCTCGCTCCCTTTCTCAATGTCTCTCTCTCATCTCTCTCTCATTCCCGTTACGCTTTTGTTGAGATTGCGAAGTCAAGGTCTTCTCAACCATTTTAATGACTCCTCTTGTGTGTTACAATATATTAATTGATATTCTTACAAGCAAACAGCTAGGTGCTGTCCGTTTTTCCCCACCATAAAAATTTACTTTACAGGGATAATGAATTTCCTCCTTCCTTACTTGCACCAGTCACCCTGAGTGCCCATTGCTTTAAATGATTTACATTGAACCTTTTGTGTACAGTTCAAATGCTCCAAGAGCTCTTGTGATGAGGCTATGAATGCTGCCTTGCCTGCAAAGCACAATACACTGACAAATATCCCTGAGAGATGTGCCAGAGATAAACCTCTACATGTAAATAATAACTGAGCCTGAGATATATCACCACCGACATTAACCTACACTCAGTGTACAAAACATTATGAACATCATGCTCTTTCAATGACATAGACTGACCAGGTGAATCCAGGTGAAAGCTATGATCCCATATTGATGTCACTTGTTAAATCCACTTCAATCAGTGTACGGAAGTAGACAGGTTAAATAAGGATTGTTAAGCCTTGAGACAATTGAGACAAAATATTTAAGTACCTTTGAGCGGGGTATGGTATTAGGCACCGGTTTGTATCAAGAACAGCAATGCTGCCGGGTTTTTCACGCTCAACTGTTTCCCGTGTGTAACAAGAATGGTCCACCACCCAAAGGACATCCAGCCAACTTGACACAACTGTTTGAAGCATTGGATGCAAAATGGGCCAGCATCCCTGTAGAAGCCTTCAATAAACCGATAACCTGTTTGGACGTCCATACCTCATGCCTCTTTTCCCCCCACCCACCACCACCACCCATGTCCGCCTCAATCCCCAACAATAGCTAGTAAAAAAGGAAGAAGGTACCATCCTAATAAACGTGAAGCTTACAATTGTTCACAGAAAAGCAAATAGCATTCATATTAATGGTAAAAAGAACCAGTCATCAATTGGAACCATGCAGTACTCGTTTTACACTCCATGCCATGATAAGTCCTAAAGTAAGTAACTAAAGTTAATAGTAGGAGCAAGTCTAGAGTGGTAAATCTAGTGGTGGTATGCGTTGATGTGTTGCTAGTATCAGTTGGTATACTTTGCATTTTGTCTCATATTTAATACATTTTTCACAAGGGAATGCCTACCAAAGCGAGTGACTCCAAATGGCTAAGCCTAAGGGTATATCAGCAGGTTTCTAAACATATGGTTTGAACCTGCAACCCTGCATTCATCTGATCTGCCTAAACTATCCTGTCAGACTGTAGCCTCAGAAACACGCTGCAATAGAGTTGTTTAGTTTAACGCTAGCTAAACCCTCCCGCAATGCTCAGATACCAAATTAGGCATTGGCTCCATGTACAACTTCTGGTTCCTGTTTAATCATGTATATCCTTCCAGTATGCTAAGGACGGTAAATTATAGTTTCTGATATTTATTTCATAGCATCATTAGAAACAAATAGAAGTTTCTGCTGCTGAGGAATGAAATATTAATACATGTCACGAGTTGGTATTGACAGAGACCAAGGCGCAGCACAGTTGAAATTCGATATCGTTTAATATGTTATTTGACTAATCACAAAACTGACGAACTATACAAATAAACACGATGCACACAAAACTGAAAACACACTTACTTTGACGTGACTGGAGATATAATGACCCACACCCAGGTGTGGAACATACGAACATATGTAGGATCCCTAATTAGAGACAATGCACTGCAGCTGCCTCTAATTAGTGATCCAACACAAACCACCACCAGAAACAGAAATAATAGATCTGTCAGACAGTACCCCCCCTCCCAAAGGCGCGGACTCACGAACGCCCACCAATAAACACACCCATGGGGGGAGGGTTAGGGAGGGAATCTTAGTTCGTCGGTGGCGGTTCTGGCCCCGGCGAAGTGGACAACTTCCTCCCTGGCCTTCCTCTGATGGGGTAAACGGCTCCGGCCCTGGAACGGGGCAATTAACCGGGCCCGGACTGGGCCCCGGTGGGGTAAACGGCTCCGGCCATGGACTCGGCACCGGTGGATCGGACTGCTCTGGCCCTGGAGTGGAGCAGACGGCCAGACCCGGACTGGGCACCGGTGGAGCGGACTGCTCTGGCATGGGAGTGGAGCAGACAACCGGACCCAGACTGGGCACCGGTGGAGCGGACTGCTCTGGCACGGGAGGTCGAGTGCGTGGAGCCGGCACGGGACGTACCGGACTGGGGAGGCGCACCGGAGGTCGAGTGCGTGGGGCCGGCACGGGACGTACCAGACTGGGGAGGCGCACCGGAGGTTGAGTGCGTGGTGCCGGTACGGGACTGGAGCGGACAACCAGACCCGGACTGGGCACCGGTGGAGCGGACTGCTCTGACCTGGGAGTGGAGCTTACGACCGGACCCACACTGGGCACAGGTGGAGCGGACTGCTCTGGCATGGGAGTAGAGCAGACGACCGGACCCGGATTGGGGGTGCCCACTTTGGGCCCCACTAACTCCAGCTCCCTCCTCTCGCTCTCACACACCTCCCAATTACGCCTAAATAGTTCCATTGTCTCCCTCCATTCTCCCCTCCGGTATTCCGCTATGCTCCCCTCACGGCACTTCGCCCTGGAGAGTGGTACTGGCGCCTCCTCATAGCCACCAGACCACCCCCATAGCCCCCCCCCAAAGATTTTCTTGGGGTTTCCTTCGGGCTTCCTTCTCCATCTCTCCCCCATTGCGCTGCTTGGTCTCAAAATGGTGGGTCATTATCTCTATGTCACAGGCAAAGTAAATGTGTTTTCAGTTTTGTGTGATTCGTATTTATTTGTATAGTTTGTCAGTTTTGTGATTAGTCAAATAACATATTAAACAATGTCGAACTTCAACTGTGCTGCGCCTTGGTCTCTGTCAATGCCAACTCGTGACATAACAGCTCTGTAAGTAGAAAGAACAGTATCCATATTTACAACCGAGACATGGTGTGAGATTAGAAAATAAATGAGAGGCCGTCAGCTTTTATTCAGAGAGAGACAGAAATTGTTCTTGTGCTCAGAGAAGTGTAAATGTCAATAACTCAAAAAGGTGGTTTTATGATTCATTCAAACCTGATAAGAAATCATTAGACTTCAAGTATATCGACTGCCTCAGAGAGGCGTTGAATGCATAAAAAAGCATTTTTCTTCTTCACTTCGTTAGTTTGTGCATCCTAAATTGACTCGTCAATATGCCTTTTGCACGAGTCAGCAAGCACATCATGGCAAGACATGACTATTTAATGCACACGTCCTCCGTCTTCCCAAAGTGATGATTCTACTTCTTTTAGAATCAAATGAATTTATTAGCACCCAAGTAATTACCAACTTATATTTTCTATAAGTGCTATAAATATACAAAGTGAGCGAGAACACAGCAGATAGATACTGTATAAAGCACAGAAGACCATATAACCATAGATATCCTATAAATTACAGGACATAGAATATAGAACTATAGTAATTCTATATGTAATTCTATGCCCAAAACCTATTATAGACCTAACCATAACCTTTGTAAGGCACAGAACATCCAACATTAATACCGATCTCATTAGGAATGAGTGCTAAAAACAGGTCAGATTAGCATAAAGTTGAAGAAGTGATTTTCCATTTAGTGTGGATTTCTGACATTCTCGCCACTCTTACAAGTAAAAACTGTTGCATTTAAAGCAGTTAACCCATTTTGCTTCAACATATTGCACACATCAAAAGGCTGTTTTTGAAAAGAGCTCTGCTCTTTATAACTGCAGGGTACACTTTGTACGATTTTCCACCCTTACCCCCTCGCCTGGCCTGCCACCCTCCACCCCTTCACTCTTCTATCTGAATAGAACGAGAGAGAGCAGAGCAGAGAGAGAGAGAGCAGAGCTGAGCTAGGTGTTAACACTACAGAAGACAAGTAGAGACAGAGAAAGATCTTGCAGGTGCCCTGTGGGTATCTTTTAAATTAATCGTCTGGCTGGTCTGTCTTATGTGCAGTTTTGAAACATTAACAAGACCTTTGAGAGCGAGGCATGAGGGGGGAGAGAGAGGGGAGAAAGGGAGAGAGGGGGAAGGCAGCAGGAAAGAGTAGGACATTGCATGATGGTCTTTAATGTTTTATTGAACAGACACAAATTATTTTGGCCCTGGCCTTCAGTGTTGGGTGGAAGTCAATGAGAAGGCGAGTCGGGGCATGCCATGGGCGCTGAGTGGTGAGCGGTGAGCGGTGACACGAGAAGTGTGGGATTGAAGGGTCTTTCTGTCTCTCTGAGGCCTAAAGCATGGCTCACAAAGAGGTTTTTATTTGAAGGAAAAGTACATGTTATCTATAGGCAAACTGGACCAATGATGATTACAAGTAACAGTTTCCACTTCAAAAGTTTGGGGTCACTTAGAAATGTCCTTGTTTATTAAAATGACCTCAAATTGATCAGAAATACAGTGTAGACATTGTTAATGTTGTAAATGACTATTGCAGCTGGAAAGGGAAGATTTTTTTATGGAATATCTGCATAGGCGTACAGAGACCCATTATCAGCATCCATCACTCCTGTGTTCCAATGGCACGTTGTGTTAGCTAATCCAAGTTTATCATTTTAAAAGGTTAATTGATCATTAGAAAACCCTTTTGCAATTATGTTAGCACAGCTGAAAACTGTTCTTCTGGTTAAAGAAGCAATACAACTGGCCTTCTTTAGACTAGTTGAGTATCGTTCGATTACAGGCTCAAAATGGCCAGAAACAAAGAACTTTCTTCTGAAACTCGTCAGTCTATTCTTGTTCTGAGAAATTAAGCTATTCCATGCGAGAAATTGCCAAGAAACTGAAGATCTGGTACAACGCTGTGTACTACTCCCTTCACAGAATAGCACAAACTGGCTCTAACCAGAATAGAAAGAGGAGTGGGAGGCCCCGGTGCACAACTGAGCAAGAGGACAAGTACATTAGAGTGTCTAGTTTGAGAAACAGACGCCTCACAAGTCCTCAAATGGCAACTTCATTAAATTATTCGCGCAAAACACCGGTCTCAACATCAACAGTGAAGAGGCAACTCCGGGATGATGGCCTTTTAGGAAGAGTTGCAAAGAAAAAGCCATATCTTCCTCTGTCCTGTGTCTGTGTTCTTTTGCCCTTAATCTTTTTTGGCTTTTTCTTTGCAACTCTGCCTAGAAGGCCAGCATCCCGGAGTCGCCTCTTCACTGTTGACGAACCTGAAGGCTTTAACCTAAATCTTAATCTTAACCCTAACTTAACCCTAACCTTAACCCTAACCCCTAACCCCTAGCCTAGCTAAAGCTTGCCAGCTACCTAATTTTAGCCACCTAACTAGAATTCATAACATATTGTACGTTTTACAAATTCGTAACATATAATACGAATTGTAATTCATAACATATCATACGAAATGGGTAACGGACATCCACAAATTAATACATACCATACGAAACTAAACATATCATACTAAATGGAGTGTGTCGGATTTACTTACAGAATCATCAGAAATGCTCTGAGACCAGGATGGCATAGACTTGAACTGTCCAATGGGGATGGCCAAGAGACTGTTGGTGGATGTCGAAATAGAGGATGATAATTTTTCAAGGTTAGCATTTTTTAGCAGTTTTTTTTTTATAGCATCTGACCGATGGGAGATATCTGCAGTCAGTTATCAGCCATGTTCAATATTTTCTTTCAAATAAATAAATGCACTTTAAGCTCTCTGTAGTACATTAACCGCCAGTAAGCACTTTTCTATTTCCGCTGATGACTGACTGACTGATTAGTGTTAGTAGATGAATAATTTGTGGCTTTAATTTACTCTCATTGGGTACGTCCCAAGTGGCACCCTGTTCACTATATAGTGCATTACTTTTGACCAGGGCCCATAGGCCTCTGTTCGAAAGTTGTGCACTTATAAGGAAAAGGAGTAGTCATTTGGGACGCAGACATTGAGTAATGGAGATGTCCTCTATAAGAGAGCAAGGAGGAGAAGACTCAGGCACTCAAAGTTTTTAAAATGCATTAGACTTATTTAAAAGCCTTACACTTATTTAAAAGCATTAGACTTATTTAAGCTGCTCCTGGTGAGCCCGTTCATACTACACTATATGTACTAAAATTATTTCCTTTTTGGTCTGAGAGGGCTCAACTGTTTTTCAATACCCTTTAGGCCACTTAACTCAAACACATATTGCATAGGATGCCCCCTTATAATGTCTTATTATCATCTCTTAATAATCCTGACTCAATAACAGCTATATTCAACCCATTACAAATAGCTATTTAGGCAATAAGGCCCAAGGGGTTTGGTATATGGCCAATGTACCACGGCTTAGGCACGACGCAACGCAGAGCCGTGGTACATTGGCCATATAACACAAACCCCTGAGGTGCCTTATTGCTATTATATACTGGTTACCAATGTAATATGAGCAGTAAAAATAAATGTTTTGTCATACGGCTGTCAGCCAATCGGCATTCGGGCTCGAACCACCCACTTTATAAACGCCATTATAATAAGACATTATGAAAGCTCACACATGCTTTTAATAAATGATAAAGCATTATACCTGTTGGCTTAGTGTTACCCTACTAGCCGAAATGACATATACACTCTCCTTTGTATTTATTCGGACAGTGAAGCTAAAACCTTTATTTTGGCCAGCATGGGTGTGTAGACTAGGTATTATTGAGCTGAGCCAGGTTGATTAATCACATCACAGTACTAAAAGACAGTGACAGAAGACAGCAGAACCCTTACCTTGGTACTAATTGTTATCCTGAGAGTATTGTCACTAGTTATTCATGATTACAAAAGCTCTGCTACTTCCATTAGTGTAACGAGAGACAGGCCAGTTTCCCTCATCACACAGTTATTTCTAATGTGATAATGATACATTTGCATTGTTAATTGATAATTATTATTTTAAATATTAACCATGTACACCTACAGAAGAACTGTCATTAGCGTTAACACTCAAGTTGTCAAGAACTCTGATGGGGCTGTTTATGTTGCCATACTGTAGGATTAGTCATCATTACCACACACTAAGGCCAGGATTCTAAGACTCACTGTTGACAATGGCACTGCACATGACTTTTGAAAGGTAATTTACGCTTGAGTCGGCATCCGTAGCATTTGCCATGAACGTGATCTCCACGAATACTATGAGACATGTTTGTAAAACATTTACACTGGGGGCCAAAAGTTTGGAATATTACTCATTCAAGGATATTTCTTTATTTGGAATTTTTTTTACAGTGAAGACATCAAAACTATGACATAACACATATGGAATCATGTAGTAGCCAAAAAAGTGTTAAACAAATCAAAATATATTTTCTATTTGACATTCTGCAAAGTAGCCACCCTTTGCCTAATGAAAGCTTTGCACACTCATGGCATTCTCTCAACCCGCAGAGAAATACCTCTGCTGCAGAGGATACGTTCTTTAGAGTTACCAGCCTCAGATTGCAGCCCAAATAAATGCTTCACAGAGTTAAAGTAACAGACACATCTCAACATCAGCTGTTCAGAGTAGACTGTGTGAATCAGGCCTTCATGGTCGAATTGCTGCAAAGAAACCACTACTAAAGGACACCAATAAGAAGAGACTTGCTTGGGCCAAGAAACATGAGCAATGGACATTAAATTTGAGATTTTTGGTTCCAACCTCAACCAAATTTAGATTGTTTAGGATGAGTCGGACCGCAGTGAAGGAAGAGCAGCCAACAAGTGCTCAGCATATGTGGGAACTCCTTCAAGACTGATGGAAAAGCATTCCAGTTGAAGCTGGTTGAAAGAATGCCAAGAGTGGGCAAAGCTGTCATCAAGGCAAAGGTGGCTATTTTAAGAATTTCAAATATAAAATATATTTTGATTTGAATAACACTTTTTTCTTACTACATGATTCCATATGTGTTAAGTCCTAGTTTTGATTTAAAAAATAGTGCAAATAAAGAAAAACCCTTGAATGAGTAATATTCCAAACTTTTGGCCCCAAGTGTACATTTTATATTTAGTAATTTATCCAGAGTTACAATAAGAGCATTCATCTTAAGATAGGTAGGTGAGGCAATCAAATATACAGGATACAAACACTCCATTCCAGATTAACAATGGATGCATAGTGCTTTGAAAAAGAGCACATTTTCATCCACATATAAAATCTATTAATAAAAAATCTGAGTACTGTAATATTTTACACACTCAGTGGTTAGAGCGTTGAGCCAGTAACTGAAAGGTCGCTGGTTCAAATACCCGAGACGACAAGGTGAAAAACCTGTCGATGTGTCCTTGAGCAAGGCACTTAACCCTAATTTGCTCCAGGGGCTGACCCTGTAGGTAGGCCGTCATTGTAAATAAGAATTTGTTCTTAACTGACTTGCCTAGTCAAATAAAGGTTAAATAAAATAAAAAAAAATAAACATTAAGTTGCTCCTATTACTATGTAACTAACACTAACTGTGTTAACATAATAGTTACATAGGTTTGACTATGTAATTATATGGTAATAGGGTTGTTGCGCAATCAGTTATTACACAGTTGGAACAAGGAAGGTGTAATTACACATGTGTATCTGCTGATGTTATTACACATTCTCTTGTTCCACTAATGTAACTAATGTTTTGTCATTTGAAAGTTACCTGTGAATTACCATCTTAATAACTCAAACCAAAATATGACCTTGGTGCATGTAACTACAAGGTATCTTATGGTTTGGCGCCGCCCTGAGTGGTCGCCTGTTAAGCAGCTCCCGTTGTTCGTGCATAAATTGTTGTTTTAGTTCGTTTTCTTCGTCTCTTTTCTTTATTTTTATTTTTTATGTTGCTACAGTTGAACTATAATAGTTCAGGATTATGGATTTGATGGACTTTATCGCAGCTGAACGTCGACAGGAGTCGTCAACTGTTATTGTTTACAACAGAGCCCAGCTCCTGGATTTAGCCCATGCAGCGCTGCTGCTCCCCAGGGAAAAGTTTGATATTCCGGACGAATTGAAAAGACGACGCCGTGGACGTAGGGCGGGATTGAAATGTAAGGCAAAGCGGAGGAGGTTCAAGTACAAGCCGGCTATACCATCTATTATTATGGGCAATGTGAGGTGTCTACATAACAAGATGGATGAGTTGGAAGGACTTGTTCGTGGACAAAGGATTTATCGGGAAACGAGCCTAATGTGTTTTACTGAGACTTGGCTGAACGATAACACCCCCATACAGAACGTCACTATCGACGGTTTCCAGACCATCAGAGCGGACAGAGATCGCGTCTCTTCCGGTAAGAGTAAGGGTGGTGGGCTGGCTTTATTAGTTAACAACAGATGGTGTCATCCGAACCATATTACTCTTAAGGAAAAGTTTTGTAGCCCGGACATTGAACTGCTAGCCGTTAGCCTGAGACCCTACTATTTGACGAGGGAATTAACGGCGGCCAGCGTGTGACGTCATCCACTCTGTTATCGCGAGGTTACAGACAGCGCATCCCAGTGCTTTCTTTGCCATTTCGGGGGATTTTAACCATGCATCTCTCTCTTCAACGCTGCCCACGTTCAAACAGTTCGTGAAGTGCCCAACCAGGAATAATACAACTCTGGACTTGTTATATGCTAATGTGAAGGATGCATACAACTCCACTGCACTCCCTCCCCTCGGTAGATCGGATCACAACCTTGTCCACCTCACCCCACTCTACAGGCCTTTGCTCCAACAGCAGCCTGCAACCACCAGGACTATTAGGAGATGGTCCCCGGAGGCGAATGAGGCCCTACAGGACTGTTTTGAAACAACAGACTGGGATGTGCTCTGTGAGGCTCATGGGGAGGACATCGATGGACTCACTGACTGAATAACAGACTATATTAATTTTTGTGAGACAACACTGTACCCACCAGGAAGGTACGCTGTTTCCCAAACAATAAACCCTGGGTCACCAGCGACCTGAAGGCCCTGCTGAATGAGAAGAAGAGGGCCTTCAAGGAGAGGGACAAGGACAAGGACAAATTGAAATGCGTCCAGAGGGAGCTGAAGTTGCGGATTGCTGAGGGGAAGAGAGTGTATAAGGAGAAGATGGAGGACAAGCTGAGGCAGAGCCAGGTGAGAGAGGTGTGGAAGGGTATGAGAAATATCACTGGCTTCAAAAAGTCAAACAGTGGGCAGACGGAGGGGACCCAGGACAGAGCCAATGAGCTGAACCAATTTTTTAACAGGTTTGATACTGGCCCTGTCCACCTCCCCTCCAGCTCCCCAGACCACACACCCTCACGGCTGTCCCACCCCCACTTTGCTCACAGCACCTCTGCTGAGACAATCAGTGACCCCACCTCCGCCCCTGCTCCCCCTGGACTGATCCTCAACACCCCCCTTCCCCCCACCTCTCCACCTGGGCTGGCTTTCACCACCAACCATGTGAAGAGAGAGCTGGAGAGACTACACCAGTGGAAAGCGGCGGGCCCTGATGGCATCAGCCCAAGGGTGCTGAGGGTCTGTGCTGACCAACTGTGTGGAATACTCCAGCGTCTTTTCAACCTTAGCCTGAGCCTAGAAAGGGTCCCTGTGCTGTGGAAAACAAACTGCCTCGTAGTTAGCAACACAGGGGCCCCCCAGGGTACGGTCCTGTCCCCCTTCCTGTTCACCCTCTACACCTCAGACTTCAGATATAACTCTGAAACATGCCACCTACAGAAGTTCTCGGATGACTCTGCTATTGTAGGGTGCATCAGGGGTGGGCAGGAGGAGGAGTACAGGAGCACAATAAGTGACTTTGTGTTGTGGTGTGAGCAGAACCACCTTCAGCTCAACATCAGCAAAACAAAGGAGATGGTGGTGGACTTCAGGAGAACCAAGGCACAACTGACTGCAGTCCCTATACAGGGGATGGATGTGGAAATGGTTGAGTCATACAAGTTCCTGGGAGTCCATATGGACAACAGGCTGGAATGGGCCGGTAACACCGGGGCCCTGTACAAAAAGGGCCAGAGCCGACTCTACTTTCTGAGGAGGCTCAGGTCCTTCAACGTGTGCAGTAAACTACTGCATACCTTCTACCAGTCTGTGGTGGCCAGTGCCATCTTTTTTGCAGTGGTGTGCTGGGGAGCAAACATCAAAGCCGGTGATGCTTCTCGGGTAAATAAGCTGATCAGGAAGGCTAGCTCTGTCCTGGGGATGAGCCTTGACACTCTAGAGGAGGTGGCGGAGAGACGGATCCTGGCCAAACTGCTGGCCATCATGGACAACGTCACCCACCCTCTGCACGCTATGGTTATGACGCAGAGGAGCATTTTCAGTCACAGACTGATCCCACCACGGTGTGCCAGAGAGCTCTACAGGAGGTCCTTCCTGCCGGCGGCTATTAGACTATATAATGCCTCACCGGGGTGCCGTGCCGTCGGCAACATAGATCTGGAACTGTTGGGGTGCTAGGACCTAGTTTAACAATTATGCATCCATCCGTGAGTAACTCTGGTCCGTCAGCAATCATCCACTCAGGACTTACTTATTCATACAGGTCTGTATATACATACTCATGTACAGTTGTTATATCATATCACATGCAATATTGTAAGTAATTATTGGACTTAACCTACGTAGGCATTCACTCAGGAATGCATATTAGTATCCTGCCAGTTGCACCTTTTCTCATTGCTTTTAGTATATTGAATGTGCAATACGTGCAGTTGTCTGTAATTAAACCCTGCGCACTAAGGACTGTATTTTAAGGGGATTACTATTATTACCCCAAATGATATCATACACACATTTAGCTATTAAAGTATCTCTTCCTGTCATTTACCTGTACAGTTTGTGTAAACATGCAAGTATTCACTTATCTGTAAATATTTTATTTTTTATTTTTTTATTTCACCTTTATTTAACCAGGTAGGTCAGTTGAGAACAAGTTCTCATTTGCAACTGCGACCTGGCCAAGACAAAGCAAAGCAGTGCGACAAATAACAACACAGAGTTACACATTAAACAAACAGTCAAAAAACACAATAGAAAAATATATATACAGAGTGCAAAATGTAGTGCAAAAATGCAGTAAGGTTAGGAGGTAGGACAATAAATAGACTATAGTGGTGAAATAAATTACAGAATTATCATCATTAACACAGGAATGAAGGATGTGCAAATTATGATGTGCAAATAGAGATACTGGAGTGCAAGATTAGTGAAAAATAAACAAAAATAAATATGGGGATGAGGTAGTAGTGTGGGCTATTTACAGAAGGGCTATATACAGGTGCAGTGATCGATAAGCAGCTTTGACAACTGATGCTTAAAGTTATTGAGGGAGATAGGAACCTCTAGCTTCAATGATTTTTGCAATTCGTTCCAGTCATTGGCAGCAGCGAACTGGAAGGAATGGCGACCAAAGGAGGTGTTGGCTTTGGGGGTGACCAGTGAGATATACCTGCTGGAGCGCATGCTACGGGTGGGTGTTGCTATAGTGACCAGTGAGCTGAGATAGGGCGGGGATTTACCTAATAAAGACTTATAGATGACCTGGAGCCAGTGGGTTTGGTGACGAATATATAATGAAGGCCAGCCAACGAGAGCATACAGGTCGCAGTGGTGGGTAGTGTATGGGGCTTTGGATGGCACTGTGATAGACTACATCCAATTTGCTAAGTAGAGTGTTGGAGGCTAGTTTGTAAATGACATCGCCGAAATCAAGGATCGGTAGGATAGTCAGTTTTACAAGGGCATGTTTGGCAGCATGAGTGAAGGAGGCTTTGTTGCGAAATAGGAAGCCAATTCTGGATTTAATTTTGGATTGGAGATGGTTGATGTGAGTCTGGAAGTTGAGTTTATAGTCTAACCAGATGCCTAGGTATTTGTAGGTGTCCACGTATTCTAATTCGGATCCGTCGAGAGTAGTGATGATAGTCCGGTGGGCGGGTGCTGGCAGCGTTCGATAGAAAAGCATGCACTTAGTTTTACTAGCGTTTAAGAGCAGTTGGAGGCCACGGAAGGAGTGTTGTATGGCATTGAAGCTTGATTGAAGGTTAGTAAACACAGTATCCAAAGAGGGGCCAGATGTATACAGAATGGTGTCATCTGCGTAGAGATGGATCAGAGAGTCACCAGCAGCGAGAGCGACATCGTTGATGTATATAGACAAATGGGTTGGCCCAAGAATTGAACCCTGTGGCACCCCCATAGAGACTGCCAGAGGATCGGACAATAGGCCCTCCGATTTGACACACTGAACTCTGTCTGCAAAGTAGTTAGCGAACCAGGCAAGGCAGTCACTTGAGAAACCAAGGCTGTTGAGTCTGCCAATAAGAATGCGGTGATTGACAGAGTCGAAAGCCTTGGCCAGGTCGATGAAAACGGCTGCACAGTACTGTCTTTTATCGATGGCGGTTATGATATCGTTCAGTACCTTGAGCGTAGCTGAGGTGCACCCATGACCAGCTCGGAAACCAGATTGCATAGCAGAGAAGGTACGGTGGGATTCGAAGTGGTCAGTTATCTGTTTGTTAACTTGGCTTTCGAAAACTTTAGAAAGGCAGGGCAGGATGGATATTGGTCTATAACAGTTTGGGTCTAGAGTGTCTCCTCCTTTGAAGAGGGGGATGACCGCGGCAGCTTTCCAATCTCTAGGGATCTCAGACGATACGAAAGAGAGGTTGAACAGGCTAGTGATAGGTGTTGCAACAATTTTGGCTGATAATTTCAGAAAGAGAGGGTCCAGATTATCTAGCCCAGCAGATTTGTAGGGGTCCAGATTTAGCAGCTCTTTCAGAACATCAGCCGTCTGGATTTGGGTGAAGGAGAAGCGGGGGGGGCTTGGGCAAGTAGCTGCCGGGGGTGCAGAGCTGTTGGCCGGGGTAGGGGTAGCCAGGTGGAAAGCAAGGCCAGCTGTAGCAAAATGATTATTGACATTTTCGATAATCGTGGATTTATCGGTAGTAACAGTGTAACTGTATACCTAACTGTACAGCTAATTTAACCATGAAAACTTTTCACTTACCTGTTCATTTACCCAGTCTGTCTATTAAGTAAACTATTATTCCCTCGCTCATATCATACGCATTTTTAGCTACTGAAGTATTTCTCTGCCATCGACCTGTATAGTATAGTTAACCATCCAACATCCACCAATGTATAGTGTACATATTCAGCCAACCACTCATACTATGCAATGTCTTTTTATAGCTTTTTTTGCACTCCAGATATCTTGTATTTCTATACTTTTTCATACTGCCGCTCTATGTATCATGTACCGTGTATCTGTCTTTTGTGTACTTTCGTTGTGGCATTTTGCACCTGCCCTGTGTTTTGTTGTAGCTGCTTGACAATGAAATTTCCCCCCCGGGGGATCAATAAAGTACCTACCTATCTATCACTTCCATTGACTCCACATGTAATACCAGGGTTGATAAATAGGCTAGGACCTGGTAACAACTATTGTAACAAGGCACACCCTGTCAATAACTACCGGCCATAAATTACTTTATTTATTTTATGTTATGACATGGCTCAAAGCTATACCAAATTGGATATACTTGTAATTATCATGTACCTACCCAGGAGCAAGCAACTTAATGCAAAGTGAAACAAAGTATAACCTTTATAATACTATGTAGTTACAATGTAACAACCTCTGCAGACAATAAGCTAACCAGGAGATATTAGGAGACAGGACAACACAAGGTATAACCCTTTTTGTTACAATGTACTTACAATGTAACAATTTTTAAAAACCAATTCTGTAATTACCATGTTGTTACAGATCAAAAACAAATCAAATCAAGTTTATTGGTTGCGTACACAGATTTGCAGATGATATCGCAGGTGCAGCGAAATGCTTATGTGTCTAGCTCCAACATTAATACCTAGGGATCTTACAAGGGATATGCTGTACATGTATTTACAACGTTTATTGACCAAGTTAGAAAATGTGTTGACATTTTGCCAGTGCTTACCTAGTAAACAGATTATAATAGCAATAAGACAACTCAGGGATTTGTTGTACTGTATATGGCCAATATACCACAGCTAAGGGCTGTATCCAGGCACTCCGTGTTGCACCATGCACAAGAACAGCCCCCTAGCCGTAGTATATTGGCCATATACCACACCCCCTTGGCCCTTATTGCTTAAGTACCAAGTAACCACGTGCATATATCAAGGTAAGTTAGTGTCCCTCCTGAACCCTGGTTCTGTAAACAACAGATTGCTACAACTTTGGAAATGTAATCTCCAAGATGTATTCTACTAGTGATACACTGCCTGGCTGTGCACAGGGTAGGACAAATGAAAAGCTGTCCACAAGTATTTTTTAAGTACCAGCACCACTGAATTCATCAAGCAGCTATGAATCTTTACTTAATTTGTCTTTTTTCCTGTTGTTGTCACTTTCAATCACATTTTTGGAGTTAATTATAGCAATACCTTTGTGTGAATTGATATGTGTGTATGTGTGTGTGTGTGTGTGTGTGTGTGTGTGTGTGTGTGTGTGTGTGTGTGTGTGTGTGTGTGTGTGTGTGTGTGTGTGTGTTTGTGTGTGTGTGTGTGTGTGTGTGTGTGTTTGTTTGTTTGTTAAGTGGGAGGAGGGCGTTGTGCTGTGACTTGCTGAGTGAGTGTGGTTTATGAAGTGTGTCTGCTTTGTGTCAAACGCTACGGCATCTCCTCTTGCTTTGTATACTTAACTTTATTGATTTCTCCTTACTCTGGCGTTAGGAGCAGTAATTATGAGCCTAGACCAGCTCATTGATTTGACTTCCCATCGGAGACCGGATTACACTGACACATCTTTACAGACCAAGCTAGGTCTTCCTTAGGGTTAACTGCAGTTTGTGCTTTCACTTAACTGGACTGCAATCTATAATGCAACTGTACACACAAATATATGTTATATTATTATTTTTAATGCATTATTATTATTATTATTATTATTATTATGATTATTATTATGGGAGTCAGCCCATATACTCCCCCTTCATAAAGGTGTTGACCAGTGTGACTTAAATAATTATCGCACATTTCCAAACTTTCTTGCCTAGCTAATATCTTAGAATCCTTGGTAAGTACTCCACTTGGTCCTTTTTAACTATGAAATGTATTCTATATGATCATCAGTCGGGTTTCAGACATGGTCATAGCTGTGCTTCTATGGTTTTAAATGATGTTATTAATTGTATGGATAGGAAGATACCCTTTTTATTGACCTGTCTAAGGGTGTTGACACTGGATAAATCATTACATATTCATAGATTTTCTACAATTGTCCTGAACCAGCCTGTGTGTAGCTGGTTTGAAAATGATTTAATGAAAAGAATGCAGTGTGTATTTACTGATGGTGTCTGAACAGGTTTTCTGGTCATAACAAAGGGAGTCCCACAGGGATCCATTCTTGGTCCGGTTCTTTTTAAATTAACAATATATCTGTAAAAAATATATATATAATTGCTATTGCCACCATGGCTTACCAGGCTAGTTCTTACCAGGCTAGTTCGGAGCTTCAATCTGCCTTTATTGCTTTGCATAAAGCCTGTTTTATTTTGCCAAGTTTTATTTGCTTTTTCAATATTGTCAACAATATTCAAGTAAATTTTTCAAGAAAAAAATGAAAGAAATACATATACAAATTCAAAAAGAAAGAAATATGTTCAGATGCCAAGCAGTTGCCATACCAAGCAGTAATGCATCCAGTCAATATGGTCTCAATGGTGCAGCTGTTTAACTTTTTGAGGATCTGAGGGCCATGCCAAATCTTTTCAGCCTCCTGAGAGGGAAGAGATGTTGTGGTGGCTTCTTCACAGTGTATGGGCCATGTTAATTCCTTAGTGATGTGGCGCAGCGGTTTAAGGCACTGCCTCTCAGTGCTAGAGGCGCCACTATAGACCCTGGTTTGATCGTGGGCTGCATCACAACAGGCTGTAAACGGGAGGCACAATTGTCCCAGCGTCGTCTGGGTTAGGGGATGGTTTGGCCAGGGTAGGCTGTCATTGTAAATAAGTATTTGTTCTTAACTGATTTGCCTAGTTAAGTAAAAAAATATGAACTTGAAGCTCTCAACCCTCTTTACTACAGCCCCGTGGATGTGGATGGGGGAGTGCTCTGCCCTGTTTCCTGTAGTCCACAATCTGCTCCTTTGTCTTGGTGATGTTGTTGTACACACCAGACTGCCAGGTCACTGACCTCCTCCCTATAGGCTGTCAGGACCTACCCACTGTGTACAGTACATCAACACACAGGTCAAGCCACCCATGATTGACCAGCCTTATTGTAGTCCAGACTCTAATCTACTCTACTTTTAACAGGGTTGGACAATAATGGTCGGTGACCTAATTAGCATTTTTTGGGTTTGTGTGAGTTATCATGTTATTTACAGTTTCATAGGCCTACCTTCACAATAACTTACTCAAATGAATGCGTACAGCTTCACCATCGAGAGCATCCTGACTGGTTGCATCACCGCCTGGTATGGCAACTGCTCGGCCTCCGACCGCAAGGCACTACAGAGGGTAGTGCGTATGGCCCAGTACATCACTGGGGCCAAGCTTCCTGCCACCCAAGACCTCTATAGGTCAGAGGAATGCCTTAAAAATTGTCAAAGACTCCAGCCACCCTAGTCATAGACTGTTCTCTCTGCTACCGCACATCAGTGAGGCTGAATTGTTGTTGTCTGTTCCCACATGAAAAAACACTACAATTCACTATAGAATCTACAGTACTTACTAAATAATGTTGTAGTAAACTGTAGTATAATCTAGAATACAATACTACACACTGTAGTAACCCTCAATCGTGTAGTGCTCACTATAGATCTGTGTAGTATTCTGTAGAATATTACACAACACACCATAGTATCACCATAGTATCCCTCGATCATGTGTAGTACTTACTATAGAATGTTGTAGTATACTGTAGGTAAGAAAAAAAAAACAGTGTAGTAAATAGTACAGTAATGTCTGCAAAAACACTACAGTCGGCAAAGACACTTTAACTATAATAAATTCTACCTCCCCCATATCTCAATTTGTGCCACCCATAAGTAAGTAACCTACATACCTCACGGGTATAGACCATATATTGTGTTCGTGATAGAGTATAGAGAAGAGGCTCTGAACTCTCTGTTCAGACCCTAATCGTTAGACTGTTGGGCCCCTGAGTGGCGCAGCGGTCTAAGGCACTGCATCTCAGTGCTAGAGGCGTCACTACAGACCCTGGTTCGAATCCAGGCTATATCACAATCTGGTGGAGTTATTGTTTTCTCTTTTCCAGCCTTTAACAGTTCTACTACCCAATTCTACTTCCCCAGTCTACTATGAACTCTTCTGTCCTTCCCTTAGGAAGCGACTCCCTCCCAGACCTGCCTGATTTGGTCCGCTTGGCTTTCTAGCAGGGGTGCGAAAAAGCCTTCCCTTCATGCACTGCTCTGATTATTTAAGATGGAGAGAATAGTGGGTTTAAGGCTGCAGTGCTTTGGGAAAACACCAGGCAGGCTGGAGAAATCTCAAAGCCCTGCTCAATTATAATGGAGAATTGAGAGGAGGATGGAAGGAGGAGAAGGGGGCGACTGGCCTGGGGTAGTCACAGGGGAGGGTGCTTCTGCAGGCCAGCCAATAGAGAGGAGAGGAGAGGAGAGGAGAGGAGAGGAGAGGAGAGGAGAGGAGAGGAGAGGAGAGGAGAGGAGAGGAGGTATTAGGGGCTTTCTGTCAGTGTCTATAGGCTATAGTCTAACACTGTCTCACCTGCAGCCATCATTACTGTCTGGAAGAGACCTCCTGCCATGGTGCCACCTCCTGTCTGTACAGTGAGAAAAGTCTGTGACAACCCCTAACCCAGGGTTTCCCTAACTTTGTACTGGGGACCCTAAGTGGTGCGCATTTTGGTTTTTGCCCTAGCACTACACAACTGATTCAAATAATCAAAGCTTGATGATGAGTTCGTTATTTGTATCAGCTGTGTAGTGATAGGGAAAACACCAAAACGTGCACCTCATGGGGTCCCCAGGACCGAGTTTGGAAGACACTGCCCTAACCCTAATTCCCTATAGCCAAAGTCATCACATCGGTTCGCTAACCGGTTGTTTATGAACTTCTAATTCATTTTCATCATATAACAATTGAATTAAAGTTTGATAGGATTCATAGTACAATCCATCGTGGCAGGAAATCAAAGTTTGTATCGGTGCTAAAAACTCCCACAGACAGACATAACAACCCCTGTATCTCTAACAAGTTAATAAGCCCATCTACCACTTGTGACCGGAGCTTGTTTGTTTGTGTCTGTCTCTGTGTCGGGGCTCTCTCCTCTCCACAGCTAACCCACGGCAGACGACTCCACAGGCCTAACACTACAGCAGATAGACTCCTGTTCTCTCCTCAGGGGTGTTAGGCTACTGACACCTACATGGAACAATGCGGCAAAAGCCACCTTAAATAAGCAGATACTTTAGCCCAGGCCCTCTGTGCAGCCCTGGATCATTATTTTGAAGCAGAAAAACCCAGTTTGACAGATGAACCAAGGCCACAGAGATGCCCGGCACTGCTCCGCCACATAACAAGCACTCAGAAGAGATACAACACACACTCATTTCCATGGTAACCTGCATCAAAACACACTTCCAGGGAGGATTTCTTTGTTTTGTTAAAGGGGAGAGTGATGATTCTATTTGATGGGAGTCTGAGCTGTGCACTAGCTAGCGAGACAACACCAGGTTCAGGGGTATTAGTGCACAGCAGCGCCGGGCCTCTGTGATGAGTTAAATATTCCAAGGCGAAGAAGGCTGCTCTCCCAAACTGGGAATACTACAGCAGGAGCAGGATCAGTGGAGGAGTCAGAGTAATTTAATGGGTGAGTTATATTTAGGTGTGATATTACTGCAGGGCTAGAGGAGCATAAGAGTGGTGAAGGATAGGGGTGGAGGGGGATGGGAGATGTTAACCACCACCGACCACAGACACACTTTAGCCTCTCTCTCTCTCTCTCTCTCTCTAACGACTCCTTCAACCTTCTCACCTTCCAGGCATCAGTGAGCGTGTGTCTTCTGTTTTCTTAGATTAGCTTTGATTTGTGAACAGACAGAGCCTTGAAGAATGGTCATTATTGTACTGTAGACCTGCCTACAGTCTTAGAAAAAAGATGCTATCTAGAACCTAAAAGGGTTCTTCAGCTGGCCGCATAGGAGAACCCTTTGAAGAACCCTTTTAGGTTCCATGTAGAAGCATTTCCACACAGGGTTCTACATGGAACCCAAAAGGGTTCTACCTGTAACTAAAACGGGTTCTACCTGGACAGCCGAATAACCCTTCTGGACCCTTTTTTCTAAGAGTGTATAGAAATACCCGAGTGGGCAACAGTCTAAGGCATTGCATCGCAGTGCTAGCTGCGTTACTACAGATCCTGGTTCGATACCGGACTGTGTCGCAGCCGGCTGCGACCAGGAGACCCATGAGACGACGTACAATTGGCCCAGTGTCGTCGGTTAGGGGAGGGTTTGGCCAGCTGGGATGTCCTTGTCCCATCACGCTCTAGCGACTCCTGTGGCGGGCCGGACGCATGCACGCTGACACGGTCGCCAGGTGTATAGTGTTTCCTCCGACAAATTGGTGCGGCTGGCTTCCGGGTTAAGTATGCATTGTGTCAAGAAGCAGTGCGGCTTGGCGGGGTCGTGTTTCATAGGACGCACGGCTCTCGACCTTCACCTCTCCTGAGTCCAAGGTGGGTTGCAGTGACTACCAATTGGGGAGAAGAAGGGGTAAAAAAAACAAAAAATGCAACATTTGATTTGATGGTGTACTGGCACATCCAGGTTCAACATAACAATTTAGGCTGAAAGCTGGCCAGAGGACACAAGGGTCCACCTGACCTTAATAAAATACAGATATTGCATTCTGTTGTATTCTATTCTAATATGGGTCAAGACTGATGTTATGTCTGGATAAAGCAGCTCTATATTTCTCTTAACCTCCATCCCTCTCTCTTTTCACCTTCATCCCTCTCTCCTCAGTGTGCTCACAGCATCTTTCATTTGTCATCAGAAGTGACTGGGCTGGTATTACAGGGTCAGCCTGTGACTGCACTTTAACCTTGCGTTAACTCTCATCCTCTGTCCTCTTGGCCTGTGTGTCACTCGCCATGAACTCATCCATCCATTCCATCAACCCTTAAATCTGAAAAACAGATCTAAAACCTGATCAAGACGGGAGATTATTCCGCAGTGGACGTTACAGTGAGAGGCCTCATGTTGCAAAGCACTAACTGTGGTACAGAAGTGCAGTGTTTTATCCACCTATCTGTCTGTTGAAATGTAAAATCTATTAATTTAATGCAAAGAGAAAATCCCTATCTCACTGTACACATGTGCAGCTCTACATCATTACATGTACATTCATAACCCAGTAATGAAATAATCTGCAACCTCTTTGATTTTAAATCTGGAGGTGAAGGATAAAGTATTATGTATCAATCAATCTGTTCCATTCACTTTCATTTGTAAAACACGGCAAATAAATATTTTGTCACCTGATGCTGGGGGAGCCGGGCTAAATCAAAGTGTATAAATAATTAGTTCTAATTAGCAGTGTGTGTGAGAGGTGTGATGCCTGTATCGTGGCTGCGCTCCTATCCTCCTCTCCTCCACCTCTCCTCTCCTCTCCTCCTTTCCTTCCTGAATCTCTGTCTGTTCTGCATATCAGCTGCTGTGAGAGACAACACATTACAGAGAGGAACTTCTCACAGAGAGAGAGAGAGAGAGAGAGATAATGTTTGTGATATCTAGTTAATTGAAACACATACACACACACACACACACACACACACACACAAGTGAGAGAAAACATTAAAAAGTGTATCCATTTATTACAAGCTTAAGTTAATTAAACGCCCTGACCTGCAGGGAGGGGTTTGAAGCACCTGTCCATACAGGTTTGGTTGGTAAGAGAGAGCATTTCGGGGGCATCTGGTGATACAGGCCATGAATGGACCTTAATTAGTATCCCAGCAGGGGTGGAACGAACAGGGAAACACAGCCAGGAATGACACACACACACAGCCAGGAACAAGACACACACACACACACACACACACACACACAGACAGGCATACACACACACACACACACACACACACACACACACACACACACACACACACACAAACACATGACTTGCACACACACACACAGCCAGCAACAACACACACACACACACACACACACACACACACACAGCCAGGAACGACCACACACACACACACAACGCCTGACAGTGAGTTAGATTTCACAGTGTTGCATCATGGATTATCTAACGAGCACCAGTGTCACAAAGCCAACAAATAACCCTGGGACCTGCAGGGGTAAATTAGTCTCCTGCCTCACACCCCTACCAACGACGGGTACAAAATAATACAACTCACACTATCGCTCTCCTTTACAGCAGTCGGGGGCCCACAGCACTGCACTGCCATCACTTTAATGAGAAGCTGTATATTTGTATTAAATCTCAAATCCCCTCCCACCTCCCGTTTTCAAAGATTCATCTTGCTAGAGTGGATAATTCATCTTGTGTTTAAAAAAAATCTGATTAGGCCTCTAACACTTTGGCCCTGTTTCTGCGTGATGAATCATGTGAGTCATGTATGCAGCTTTAGATTTATCTTTCTGACCTTTCGTATGCAAAGGAGACACGTTCTGTACAACCATAATGTGACATGTCAGAAAAAGAGGTCAGTACTGCGAGAAAACACAAACACTGCCTCTATTTCTTCTCTCCCTCCCTCCCTCTCTCTGATGACTCCATTGTTTTCCTGTGCTGTGGCCTGTATCGTATTACAGAACAACACACTATGTTCTTCTTATCACAAAGCTAGATATCTGAAAGTCATTCTTTTTAATTTGATTTGATTTGTGGGAGCTTGCCTCACATTTTCAAATGACATGGGCAAACCTATGATTAAGGTTCATTATAGTAACCATGATGAAATGAGTAGATATTGAGAATATAAAGCCTTCTAAGATAAGGAGGACCACTTTTGAAATACACTGAGTGTACAAAACCTTAGGAACACCTTCCTTAATGTTTTGGTTTTAAGTAAGGCAGAGCTTTCTGTGGTGGTGGGGCAGCCAGCAGAAAATATGGAGCGTTGCGCTGAGATTGGCTCATTGTTCTGTCACTCAAGTCTAAGGGTAGAGCTCAAAAACTCAAGCCCCTTGGGTGCTGCCATAGAGTTACAATTGAAGTGCTCATCCAAGAAAGCTCAAGGTCATTGGCCACAGATAAAATGACGTCAAATCAAATTATATCTATAGTAGCTTTGATTGGACTGATCATATCCACATCATGCTTTCAAAACCTTAGCTAGCAGTCATCCTCATGAATCAAGTTGACAATCTACCGGCAAATCCTTTTTAATCCTTGTCATATGAGTAGAAATAATGAAGAGAAATTATAGATTAAAAGAATGCCATGAGTGTGCAAAGCTGTCATCAAGGCAAAGGGTGGCTACTTTGAAGAATCTCAAATATAACATATATTTTAATGTGTTTAACACTTTTTTGGTTACTACATGATTCCATATGTGTTATGTCATAGTTTTGATGTCTTTACTTTAATTCTACAATGTAAAAAATAGTGCAAATAAAAAAAAAACTTTAATGAGTGATATTGCAAACTTTTGACCGGGGGTATATATAGATATTTATATATTTACCCCAAAAAATATATTTGGAAATAGAAATGATGTAGACCATTACATTGATGGAATCAACAATCTATCCGCAATATTAAAGCTGATCCACCCCCTAGAAAAAATAAAAAATTAAACAATGAGGGGTTTGGAAGGAATCAGTGGCTAACTGCAAGCATTGCAAAGCAATCATTAGACTGCTATTCACTGGAGTGGCTGTGGTGGTCCCAAGTCTAAGATTAAGGGTCTATTTTCCTCATTTAAAATTTAAACTTTCAACATTGGCCATGCTGTCAATGAAGCCTGATTTCTGCCGCACTCAAAACAACTGTTAACTCGGAACTGACTTTAAAGTACCTATCTATCTATCTATCTATCTATCTATCTATCTATCTATCTATCTATCTATCTATCTATCTATCTATCTATCTATCTATCTATCTATCTATCTATCTGTCTGTCTGTCTGTCTGTCTGTCTGTCTGTCTGTCTGTCTGTCTGTCTGTCTGTCTGTCTGTCTGTCTGTCTGTCTGTCTGTCTGTCTGTCTGTCTGTCTGTCTGTCTGTCTGTCTGTCTGTCTGTCTGTCTGTCTATCTATCTATCTATCTATCTATCTATCTAGTGAGTTCAAGACAACAGGGAAGCTACAACTGGGAAAATGCATTTTGAACTTTAATCCAACTCCAAATTGTAAACTCGGAACTCAGGCATCTTTCTAGAGCTACGACCTGAAGATCACTGACATCATCATGATTCAACATGTTTCCCAGTTGTCTTGAAAGCACCATAAATCCAGAGAATGCCAGACTTTGATGACAAAGTTTGATGACAAAATTTGCCCACGAAGGACTGCTGCGCCACCTTCCTGTTCAAGTTAGCACAGCACAACAAGGTGATGCCAAAAATGTATTGTACGCTGCTACATAAATTATGTAATATGCCAGGGAGATATGTATACTGTAGCTAAGAAAGTAATACTAAGTGTTTATTGTGTAGTAAGCTGCTAGTAGCCCATGTGCCTCACACTAATAATTTGGTCTATTTTCACCTCTTATTTCAAAAGTGCTGAACAAAGAATTATATTGACTACGTCCGTCCTAGCTCGCTCATTAATGTCTTAATCAAAATTAGGGATTGCCTCTTATCTGCTTCTCGTCCCTTTATGCCGTAGTTTGTACATCTCAATTGTCAGTAGAAACCACATTTGTTTAAGCAAGTCAGCCTTATCAGCTATGTTTCGCTGCCAGACAAGGCTCCGCTTATAGCCAGGTGTAGCAGTGGTAAGGTGTTGGGACAGCTGTTAGGACTCTGCTGTTGGGACAGCTTTCTGTAGGCCCTAATAGTTTGTGGGCAACGCTTGTCACTGTTAAAGTACAATTCATGTGTTGTTTAGTGTTGTGTTGTGTAGTGGCGTTGCTGGCATGCATCCAACAAAGATTTACTTGCTAATATCGCCACTGCACACAATCCATGTTTCAATTGTCTCAAGGCTGGAAAATCCTTCTTTAACCTGTTTCCTCCCCTTAATCTGCACTGAATTATGTGGATTTAACAGGTGATATCAATAAGGTATCATAGCTTTCACCTGGATTCATCTGGTTAGTCTATGTCATGGAAAGAGCAGGTGTTCCTAATATTTTGTGCACTCAATGTAAGTGTTTTAATCACAGTTTTTCTGATTGCTTAGGCACTATTTTTGAAACTATAGGCTATTTTTGCTAAACTCTACACACTAACCACAAAACCTTACCATAAACCAACAAAACATTATACATCTCTTGCAAAAGCAAACAATTCTTGCAAAACTCTTCAAACTCTTTTAAAATATTTAGTTTTTGCGTCAATACAGTACACACAAACCATCATTTGAATAAACACACGGAGCCCCAACTATGCACTGATAGTATAAATTAGAAACACTTGTGGCTGTTGCTTTTTCTGTGTGCATAGCAGTTTGCAAAAATGTTTTGTCATACATGTTGTAAACACACATACACACAGGTATCCAAATGTGTAAAGTATGGATGTGTATTCTGAACATAACACACTATCAATACAAATAAGGGGAAGAAGTGTTTTTTTTTTTTGTCTTTTCAAAATGTTCTAACACTCCTCAAACTACAACAGCGCAGTAGAAGAAAACAAAAACATTTGAGTTAGAAATTTAAAAGAACAGAAAAAAATGTGGCTACATCGCGCCTTCTTTGTGGGTCTGGCCATAAGCTAGGCAGCGTGGAAAGTATCGCCTGGAGTGCCGTATCCAGGTCTGGCATGACCTCTGATCGATGTCTCCACAAGCCTCTTCCATTGCCTGTAGAAGGTGTATGCGTTGGTGGGGCTGGCGATCATACACCTTCCAACGCCATGCAGAAAATAATTCTTCAATAGGATTCAAGAACGGAGAGTATGGGGGGAGATTGAGTGCGATGAAAAGTGGGTGACCTGTGAACCAATTGTGGACCACAGCAGCCCGGTGGAAACTAACATTGTCCCAGATGATAACGTACCTGGGCTGCTCTGGCCCCTGGTCATTAGGGATAAGTCTGTTGTGGAGGGTGTCCAGAAATGTGATAATGTGTGCAGTGTTCTATGGGCATAGGATTGCATTATGGTGAAGGACGTTGACATTGTTATGTTGCCACCACGTTGCCACCGGACGTTGATGATGGCACGTTGTCCGATGGTATTTCTACCGCGGCCCCTTGTTTTTGCAAGGTTGAAACCGGCCTCGTTCACATATATTAGCTCATGATGCACTTCATCTGCTTCTAGCTCCATGACTCTCTGAAAGAGACAAGACAAAACAATGTAGCACAGTACGAAAAGACAGGGCTCAGTCAATATGATGTGTGTGTGTGTGTGTGTGTGTGTTGTTGCTGGCTGTGTGTGTGTGTGCAAGTCATATGTTTGTGTGTGTGTGTGTGTGTGTGTGTGTGTGTGTGTGTGTGTGTGTGTGTGTGTGTGTGTGTGTGTGTGTGTGTGTGTGTGTGTGTGTGTGTGTGTGTGTGTGTGTGTGTGTGTGCGTGTGTGTCCTGTCGTAATTAAACATAGATGGTTTTTTTTTCTTAACATACAGTGTTTTTTTCCACCAGTCTAGGTTTCACAACAACCCAGGTTGAACCAGGCGTGCAAACAAGCTTGTGAGTACAGCCATGAAACACACACATTAGCACCTAGACCAGATGACTATGCACACGCCACTGAGAGCAGGGCCATAACATTATCACTCAGCTATGTACCAGAGTCTACCAGAGCATTCAGCCAAGTAAAGTGGAAGTCAATAGTCAACAAAAGCAAAAATTATACATGTTTTTATGTTAACCTCTCCATTGAGATGTGAGAGAAATTATTCAATGTGGTTGGATTTTGAGTTTGTGGATTTGGGATTTATTCCCAAAACACAACAGTAGGATACAATGCATTTTCAAAAATGACATTATCAAACATTATCATTCTAAAAACATTTGTATTATCTTTAATGCTAAATAAAATGCAGTCAGGTTTACAGGAGCCAACAGTATTATAGAGAGCCTGTATGTGTAATCAGCAGGATAAGTGACTATGGGGACCAGAGTCATCAGCCCTACTCAGCTCATCTCATCTCTCCAACACCACAATTTACTTCAGTAATTAATACCTAGGAGGCTGAAACATCAGCCAACACAGAGGCTGCTAACTGTTCATAAACTAAAGACCACACCAAATATCAGGGAGGGGATACAGGGATGATGGGTAGACTGGAGAGACAGGGAAGAAGAGGAGAGATGGATGTGATGGGAGGCCACTGGAGAGGCAAGGGGGTAAGATGAAATGAGATAGAAAACAGAGAGACAGAATAGAAAGAGAAAGGTAAGGAGTGGGGGGGAGAGAGGGAGAGAGAGAGAGAGAGAGAGAGAGAGAGAGAGAGAGAGAGAGAGTAGTGAGTGGTATGTGATAAGGGGTCCCACCAGAGCAGTGTAAAGTGAAGCTGAGTTAGTGGTCTCAGAGTGAGAAGTGTCTCAGAGGGGTATTCCTGCCTATACGACGGGAGGCTGGGAGGGGAGGGAGTACTGGTCAGATCCCCTGGCAGACCCAGCCCTAGCTCTGCCTGACATAAGTACTTTTCCGAAGATGAACAACATCACCTCCACTGCAGCTTAGAAGGTCGGGAAATTGCTCCCATTGCACATCACCCCCCCCCCCCCCACCCACCCACCCCCCCCCCACACACACCCCCAAACACACACACACACTTCCCACACCATGTGACCTCCCTCCTGTCCGCTTAGAGTTCCACCTTCCTCCCCCTTCTCCTCCATGTCCAGCTCTGGACAGCTTCCCCAGACCGGCCTGGCCTCTCTAAAGGTAGCTTTTACACTCCTTTACTCTTCAGCAGACCTTTTTCCACTTGACTTTGTCCATTAAAGTGGTTCTAAAGTAAAGCCCTGTTACTCACACATGGAGTGTGGGTGCATTATGGATGTGGCAGTGGTGATGAAGTTGTGGGATATCTTAATGACACCCAACACGTCTCCTGGTAACCATCCCCAGCCACAATGAATTAACTAGTGCTCATAATTAAACTGCATGGATAACAACTTTGGACATTAATAAAACATCGCTGGTGGCACCAATTTACTTACGCGATTACGCTTACTGATTATGTCAAGTCTCCACTCACACACTCCTCTGTGGCTTCGGAGAGAGAGAGAGGGTAGGGGAGAGAGAGAGAGAGAGAGAGAGAGAGAGAGGGAGAGGGAGAGAGAGGGAGAGAGAGAGAGAGAGAGAGAGAGAGAGAGAGAGATGACAATCACCTGGTAATAATAATAAATAATAATAAAACAAAACTATCGCAATAGTTTTAAAACTAGAGTTTTCCCCTCCATCTAATGGACGGACACATTTTTGTTTATTCTAAGAGGCATGGGGAAATGATTTCCGTTGAGATGTTGCCTAATTTCTTAATGTTAATGTGGTCCTGCCTGCTGGATGATGCTAGGTTAGTATGGCGTGTACTGCACTGTGCTTAGCTCACTGCTCCCATTAATAAGCTTTTGGAGCGTTATCCATTTTTATTCCAACAGAGGATCTTGCATGCACCAGAGGAAACATTGCAGTAGAACTCTCAATCTACATCCATTTATCCACATAAAACAAATGATTTAGGGCTGCCTTAAGAGAGATAAGAGTCTAATAGCAATGTCCTAAATAAGTTTGCTTCAGTATAGTGTACATATTCAGCCATCCACCCATACTGTCTTTTTTGTCTTTTCTGTCTGTCTGTCTGTCTGTCTGTCTGTCTGTCTGTCTGTCTGTCTGTCTGTCTGTCTGTCTGTCTGTCTGTCTGTCTGTCTGTCTGTCTGCCTGCCTGCCTGCCTGCCTGCCTGTCTGTCTGTCTGTCTGTCTGTCTGTCTGTCTGTCTGTCTGTCTGTCTGTCTGTCTGTCTGTCTGTCTGTCTGTCTGTCTGTCTATCTATCTATCTATCTATCTATCTTCAGTGTAGTGGTGTATACTCCAGCAGCACAGCCAACATTCGTGTCCCTCTTTGATGCTTTTATCACCTAGAAGAGGGCAGGCCCAGAAAAAGCATGCATCTAATGCTTTATATGCCACATCCAGGTAAATCTCCTAGCCCACCCATGTACACCAGTTTACCAGCTGTCAGCTATCCAAGTAAATCAGATAAGGCATATTGTGCTTTTCAAATCCCATATTATCAACACCTAAGGGTGTACTATGACAAAATATATGATCTTTAATTTAATGTTTAATTGACAGGGATAGAACCCATAGTCAGACATAATCTGTGATTGAATGAGAGCAGACTTTGGTGGGGGTTGGAAAACATTGTTGGAAGTGAAGGTGATTCACACAGCAAGTGAACCGCGTGAGTAGCCTACCTACAGCACAGTTAGCTACAGTACAGTGATTATGTCTGGTTGTCTTGAGGGAGGGAAAGGTGTATGTGCTAACTGTAATCAGGGGTTGTTCCTGCCATGTACAGGAGCAGTAACAACCCCTAGCTCCCGGCTGGACACACCGAGGTTACATTATTGGATAATGTTCTCAAGGGCGGGACACTGTTTCTCTTACGCCCAGCATGCAAAGAGAGGAAGAACCTGTCACCATTAATTAACTGCAGACCTTGCAGCCATGCAAACACAGGCTATCATATGTAACTGAAGTTACAAAAAAAGAGTGCGAGTGAAAAAGAAGAGAACAAGGAAAGGAGGAAAGGCTTTATAAAAGTAATCCGAAAGGTTGGTTTTGTCATTGCTAGTTACATCGTTGAGATGGCGGTAGCCTATGTTTGAAACATAACGAAGCTTTTAGCGACTGTCAAATAGCGGGTGGGAAGGATGCAGGCAGAATTATAACACTGTTATGCCCCATTCACATTACTTCAAATCAGTTGTTTTTATTGCACCTGATGTCATTCGTTTCAATGGGTACCGCCCACAACGGAGTGGTTTCGCAGCGCCCCCTTGCGGTTGAAAGAGGGAGCAAATATTTGGAAGCTCAGGACGCTGAAAAGATTTGGCATGGACCCCCACAACTTGATGCTGCCACCCCCGTGCTTCACGGTTGGGATGGTGTTCTTCGGCTTGCAAGCCTCCCCCTTTTTCATCCAAACATAACGATGGTTATTATGGCCAAACAGTTCTATTTTTGTTTCATCAGACCAGAGGACATTTCTCCAAAAAGTACGACCTTTGTCCCCACGTGCAGTTGCAAACCGCAGTCTGGCATTTTTTATGGTGGTTTTGGAGCAGTGGCTTCTTCCTTGCTGAGCGGCCTTTCAGGTTATGTCAATATAGAATTTGTTTTAGATACTTTTGTACCTGTTTCCTCCAGCATCTTCAAAAGGTCCATTGCTGTTGTTTTGGGATTGATTTGCCCTTTTCACACCAAAGTACGTTCATCTCTAGGAGACAGAACGCGTCTCCTTCCTGAGCGGTATGACGGCTGCGTGGTCCCATGGTGTTTATACTTGCATACTATTGTTTGTACAGATGAACGTGGTACCTTCAGGTATTTGGAAATTGCTCCCAAGGATGAACCAGTAATGTAATGTTAATAGTAATGTTAAATAATAAATCTAATTAGCATAATAAAAAATCCCCATAAAAATCTGTCAGTTTGTCAGCTCGCCGCCATTGGACTCTGGGGTTAAATTAATGAAAGCAAAAGTATGCTTGGCATGACCTTCTTAAAACAATTTCACATAGCTTAGTAAAACAAAAATGTAATATTTTGCAATCTCCCACCAAAAATGTGATCTCGGACGAGAGACTAGGCTCTTCTCCATCTTGTCTTTTATTGTGATAACCCAATGCTCTCCGTCCAGTAGCGTAACGAGATTACATGAAGATGACGTATGCTGTAATGAAATACATCATAATGTAAATGGACATTACACTGTCTCCTCTACAGCTTTTTAGTTACTCCCTCAGAGTGGTTCTGAAGTGGTTCTGAAGCTAGGCCTGGAAGTGAGACTCTGTTTGCTTGCTGTTCGGTGAGTGCTTTTGCTGCCTGCTGCAGTCTTGGAGAAATGACTTGTTTACCTGATGATATCGACAGCTCTGTTGTAAAACCTTTCGGCATTAGAGGTAAAAGGGTTCGCTACCCATCTAGAGGAGAGTAAATCTCAGAGCTGATTTACTTTTCTGACAATAATTTATAAATTATGCATGACGTGTTTGAATTGAGAAAGGCCTTCCATTAACTCAGATTAAGATTTCATAGTGATGCTTGGTAGAATGCTAGCAATATCCCCGGCTCATTTTAATGAAATTTTTATCAATGCTTTTTTTCTGTTGTAGTACACTCCTATTGGGATGACTGTGAATCTGAAGCTTGGCTTTGGACATGAACTCCCCTCAACCTGACTGTATCTCAAATGCCACCCTATTCCCTAGTTAGTGCTCTACTTCTGACCAGGGCCCATATGGCTCTGGTCAAAAGTAGTGCACTATAGTGAAAAGGTTGCCATTTAGGACGCAACCCCTGACTGCCAGTGGCTCCCAACGTTTCAATATTTGATGGGCTCCGGCTAACTCAGCCGTGATATTCCAGCTGCAGAGATTTAACTCTAATGTAAAAATGTTGAACGGATGAAAACTGGGATGTCATAAGTAATACATCTATTCCAAGTGGGGGCAAGGCTACCATCCGCACAAAGAGCAAAACAAGGGGAGGAGGAGGAGCAGAACAGAGGGAGGAAAAGAAAAGGATTTAAGACAGAACATCTTAGCCACTCTCTTCTTATCCTTTATGCTCCCAAAATGAAATGACTTGAAGCTATAGGGATAATTTATACCCCCCCCCCCCCTCCTCCTCCACCACCCTGACCCCTCCAGCCTCCCAGGTCTTCAATTGACTCTTAATTGTGCCCACTCTGTCCTCCTTTTTGTGCAGACATCAATAAAAAGGGTCCCTTAATGCCCTGCTCCTGAAGAAATGGGCAACACACCACTTACGTGTATAAGGCCAAATCCATTTCTTCGAGGCTCTCGCTCCCTTTTCCCTCTTTCTTCCTTTCTCAGCCTCCAAACGGATTTCAAAACATTTGGAAAATCTGTCTATTCAGTGCTGGTGTCCTGATGCATTCTGCCCTGGGAAACCGAGAGAGGTCAGATGAGATGGGTCTGATGAACTTTCACTTTTTCTCCCTCTCCTGGCTGCGTCCCAAATGGCACCTTATTCCCTACATAGTGCACTACTTTTGATCAGGGCCAATAGGGCTGTGGTCAAAAGTAGTGCACTATGAGGGAATAGGATACCATTCGGGACGTAATCTATAGCTGTCTCCCTTGAGCAATATGTTGTCCAGCGACTGCGGAGAAGACTGTTGTTAATGGCCCTGCTAACAAAGCACTCTTTATGCCCGAGAAGCAAAGGAGAAGCGTTGGGTTGCCGAGGGGGCAAGAGGTGGAAGAAACACTTTTAGTACACAGCAGCGTATATTTATTTTTTATTTAATTCCATTATACACTGAGTATACGAAACATTAAGAACACCTGCTCTTTCCATGACTGACCAGGTGAATCCAGGTGAAAGCTATGATCCACTTCAATCAGTGTGGATGAAGGAGAGGAAACAGGTTAAAGAAAGATTTTTAAGCCTTGAGACAATGAAGACATGGGAAGGTGTTCCTAATGTTTGGTATACTCAGTGTACAGGTGGGCTCTGCTCAAAATATGTGTCTTGACCCTAGTTTAGCATCACTCCCTCTTTCCCTCCCCATTGCCCAGTTAAAAGTTTAAACCAAAGATGCCCTCTTACTTTGTGTGGTTGTATCACAGTGCCCCTTCTTCATCAACAGTTCTTACCACCCTCATTTGTTTGTCACAAACTTCGAATGGTGTTCCAGGGAAAAGGGGACTTGAACTTAATGTATCCTAGTCTCAGCGGAGCTTCCACGCAGAGGAGTGGGTTTTCTATAGTGGCATAAGCTTTCCTCTCACTGTATTTATGGGTTTTTATTATCAATAATAACATTGTTCCTCTGGGAACTGGAGGCCAAGTATGCCCCCTAGCACTCAAGCTATTCTACACAGAGAGAGAGACTACCCTACCATCTAGCTAACATAATAAAGGCCTTGAAGTCACAAATGGCACCCTATTACCATAGGGCTCTGATTAAAAGTAGTGCACTATGGTATGTAGGGGATAGGGTGCCATTTGGGACAAAGTATCTCTCTCTGCTTCTAACTCCATGATAAGACATGTACTACTACAATACAGTCTGATGGGAATCTTTTACAGCGGATGAAGGGAGAACTATTTCGTCTTCACAAATGCTTGGATTGACATTTCAGAAATAAACATACTCTTAAATCAACTATATGGTTTGTTTACAAATGGCTATTTTATGTCAGATATTATTGCACCTAAAATATTAAACGTTTCTATGCTATTTGGTATTATGCTATTTGACCAACTGTGTGGAATACTCCAGCGTCTTTTCAACCTTAGCCTGAGCCTAGAAAGGGTCCCTGTGCTGTGGAAAACATCCTGCCTCGTCCCAGTGCCCAAGAAGGCACACCCCACTGTCCTGAATGACTTCAGACCTGTAGCGCTAACATCCCACATCATGAAGACCCTGGAAAGGTTAGTCCTCGCTCACCTCAGACCCCCGGTGTGTTCATCAATGGACCCCCTGCAGTTTGCATACCAGCGCAACATCGGGGTGGATGATGCAATCATCTACCTTCTGCAGAGGGCCTACTCTCACCTGGACAACGCAGGTTGCACTGTGAGGGTTATGTTTTTTGACTTCTCCAGTGCCTTCAATACCATTCAGCCCCTGCTACTGGGTGAGAAGATGAGGAGGATGAAAGTGGAAGCACCCTTAGTCTCCTGGGTCACGGACTACCTGACCGGTAGGCCACAATTTGTGCGACTACAGAGCTGTGTGTCAGAACGGGCAGTTAGCAACACAGGGGCCCCCCAGGGTACGGTCCTGTCCCCCTTCCTGTTCACCCTCTACACCTCAGACTTCAGATATAACTCTGAAACATGCCACCTACAGAAGTTCTCGGATGACTCTGCTATTGTAGGGTGCATCAGGGGTGGGCAGGAGGAGGAGTACAGGAGCACAATCAGTGACTTTGTGTTGTGGTGTGGTTGGGTCATACAAGTTTTTGGGAATTACTATTATTACCCCAAATGATATCATACACACATTTAGCTATTAAAGTATCTCTTCCTGTCATTTACCTGTACAGTTTGTGTAAACATGCAAGTATTCACTTATCTGTAAATATAACTGTATACCTAACTGTACAGCTAATCTAACCATGCAAAATTTTCACTTACCTGTTCATTTACCCAGTCTGTCTATTAAGTAAACTATTATTACCCTCGCTCATATCATACGCATTTTTAGCTACTGAAGTATTTCTCTGCCATCGACCTGTATAGTATAGTTAACCATCCAACATCCACCAATGTATAGTGTACATATTCAGCCAACCACTCATACTATGCAATGTCTTTTTATAGCTTTTTTTTGCACTCCAGATATCTTGTATGTCTATACTTTTTCATACTGCCGCTCTATGTATCATGTACCGTGTATCTGTCTTTTGTGTACTTTCGTTGTGGCATTTTGCACCTGCCCTGTGTTTTGTTGTAGCTGCTTGACAATGAAATTTCCCCCCCGGGGGATCAATAAAGTACCTATCTATCTATCTATCTATCTATCTATCTATCTATCTATCTATCTATCTATCTATCTATCTATCTATCTATCTATCTATCTATCTATCTATCTATCTATCTATCTATCTATCTATCTATCTATCTATCTATCTATCTATCTATCTATCTATCTATCTATCTGTTTTACATCCATGCACATATCCAGATAGAGATACAAATAGACAGTTAATTAAACTAATAGCAGGCTGATAATGTTGTTCTACCTATCAAAAGCTATTGTGCTAAATGTTTTACCGGCTCCTCCTTTTCTGTGTACTGTAAACAGCTGAAACTGAAAACCATATTTGATGCTGTACTTTGATGCCATTCAAAAAGGCCTGATGTTAAAGATGTAAGTGCTGCTACAGTTTATGTCTATGAAATCTATTAAGAGAGCGTTCTCTTAGACTGCCTCTCTCAAAAACCGCTCTCTTCAATACTCTAGAGTACTACTTGTCAAAAACATTTGAGAGTCTTTCTAAACAAGACATCCATGACTCATATTGTAGCTGCAGCTTTTTAAAACAAATGTATCATATCTTAACTCTGGGACTACTTCAAAATCTGATCATTTAAAATCTGATAATCCGATAATGTGTATCATTCTATTTACAAATGGCTAATTAAAACCTAATAAACGCTGAAAATGGCATGTACATTTATTTGAGTTGGCTGCCAATAATGTGTATCATTCTATTTACAAATGGCTAATTAAATCCTAATAAACGCTGAAAATGGCATGTACGTTTATTTGAGTTGGCTGCAAATTAATTGGTCCATCTTGTCATCTAACAGGGTAGGAAGGGGGAGAGAGAGAGACAGAGAGACAGAGTGAAAAAGAGAGGCCAGGCCGTGTGAGTGAATGTCCAGGTCGGCGTCTCTCTCTCTCTCTCTCTCTCTCTCTCTCTCTCTCTCTCTCTCTCTCTCTCTCTCTCTCTCTCTCTCTCTCTCTCTCTCTCTCTCTCTCTCGCGCACTCTCTCTCTCTGTGACACCCTTGTTATTTAAAAGTCATTTCCTTCATTAACAGGGAAGGACACTCATCTCCTCTGGGATCAGACAAAGGCAGACAGCACAGATCACAGCTCCAGGGGCTAACAGAACAGGCTAACTCTGCTCAACTATCAATAACTTCAGCTAATTGATTATGCTTTGTAATTAGAAGCACAATCAATTACCAAATTGTTTGTGCTTCGTCCTGCTGCTCTCCCCTACGAGGGGAACTTACAATGAGATTTCATTTTAAAAAAGAATTAAACCCTATTGTGTGGTACATTTTCTTCCAATAATTGGCATGTGTGTCAGTTGGAAAGGAATAATAATCAGCAGACATTTTTACTGTGAAAATTACACAGTGGGATTAATATAATGGAGCTAGTGCAGAAACTTGATGGTTTGACCTCTACATTGTCGAACTGCAAACGATGTGCTTAATCCTCATCTGTCCCTTCCTATCTTAATTAATCCTAATAGACTATTGATGCCGAGGCAACTGTTAGGCTTTGTAATTAGTATTGCAATTTAGACCGGATAATCTGGGAGGGCATCCCAATTACTCCAGAGGAAATAGAAAGCTGTGACAAGATAATTACCAAACGATCATTACAAAAACTGATTTATTTTCTTCTTTTTTTTATCCATGCATACATCACACGCTCCACCGAAGAAAGAAAGAAAGAAACAAAGTCAGGGTGGTCTTTCGAATGTTTCTAAAACGGCTTATTTATTTGATTGCTGCTATCAGTAGCAAACCAATCTGTTAAAATGTCCATGCTAATAAAATCTGACCTGATTCTTCAGCTGTCAAAATGAGGGAGAAATCTGCCATCCATGCTCTTCTACACTAATCTGGCCAGGGCATTACCATCTCTTTGTGTTTATACGTTGATAGGGCAATTAATAAAATATATGTTAATAGGATCTTAATTGTTTGACAACAGAGGCTTGACAAAGCTGTGGGAGAGAGGAGGGTTGTGGGTTGTCAGTGATATGAAATGTGTGTATGGCCAGTCAGTCAGTCTGTGAGGAGTTAGCTGAGCAGCATAGCCCAGAGCCTAGCATATGGTCCCCTTTCCAGGCTTAAACTGTACCCACATAATGGGCTGCTAGAGCCTGCTGTTATTTTTTTTATTTTTTTATTATTAGTGATGTCACCAACTCCTTTGTCTTCCTCTAAGACGATGACTGCCGTCTTGCTTTGCTCAGACGATAATCCGCAGAATGAAATATGATCTTTATGAGATAATCACAGTTTTTCAACTAAGAAGACATCCCCAAATAGAATGGAAAATCTATACCTCAGTCTATTTGTGTGTATCTGCACCGTGCCCAAATCACTCACAAACACACAGTTCATATATTTTTTTATTATCGCAAATATATTTGGTTAAATTTGGAGTAAAACATTAGAATGCATAACATAATTTGCCAGCATAGAAAGCACCCCGTCAATTTAATTTTGGGTAATTTCGACAGTGAATGCGTGCTAATTCATTCTTGCAAATAAGCCACTTAATGTTAATTAGAAATGGCTTAATCTGAAAGTGAGTGAAATCTGCCATATCCTTACAGTATATGATCTATTGGGAACACGGGATGATGAAGAATCCATTTAGAACTAAAGCGGTTGTCAGTTGTCAATTAAGCTACTGGTGTATCTGGTAAGAGTACTGTATGATATTGAAACAAACACAGCACAGCAACACCGATGCAATTTATATTTTATCGGACACATCCCCACACTCGCACACGCACACACACACACACACACACACACACACACACACACACACACACACACAAACACACACACACACACACACACACACACACACACACACACACACACACACACACACACACACACACACACACACACACACACACACACACACACACACACACACACACACACACACACACACACACACACACACACACACACTATCACAGCAACTATATTAGTTTATATTAGTTACTAAAGTTCAAACTCCAGGGTCAGGCGCTTCATTAACCAATAAGATGATCTATATAAAGGGACAGGATGAAAACAAATTAAAAACAGATTAGATACACATGAATGGCACTTTTATTGATGACGGAAGTGATTTCCTCCGATGGATTGAGACTGACTCATTGAGCAGATCATCAGCAGCATTAAACAGATCGAAGTCACGGGTCTTGTTTTATTTAAAACTGCTTCTAGATGTGGCAGCTAGCGAGGTGCGGGCCGTACGGCAGTTGAGTGTGTGTGGGTTTGTGTTATTTCTGTGGCAGCAGTGTGTTGCCCATACAGGGGGATGCCAAGCCAAGTGGTTCATACACAAGTGGCCTGAGGGAGGCAGCAGCGAACAAATATGAGCTCAGCAGTGAGCAGCTAGCCACTCTCTCCGTCTCCAAGTGCTGGCCACTTTAAAAGTCCATTTACATAGAGAAATCTAATTACCTCAATGATAGAATAGAGCATTTAATTTGTCTGCATCCCAAATGCCAACCTATTTTAATTTTTGTGCACTGCTTTTGACCAGGGCCAATAGGGCTCGGTCAAAGGTAGTGCACAGGGGTGCAATTTGGGACGCAGCTTCAGTCCTAAGCAGATAAGAACATATTATTAAGAAGAAAATAGCTTTTATGAAGTCTTAGATGAGCGTGGCTTACTGAACAGAGGATCCAAGCTTGTAAACAATTCAGTCCTTCTCTCTCTCCTTTTTTAATTATGTTCTTCCAACCACAGATTAAAAATAAATGAACAGTGATTTGTTTGTGTCGTGGGAGATCAGGTCTGGTCTTTTTACAGAGAATAGAAGCCAAGGATGGGAATCTTTCAGACAATTGTGAAGGAACAAAGTCACTCCATCATTTTCCGCTAAAGAGGAAGTAAAAAGATTGGAAAGCCTTGCTCATTCCTGGAGCCTTTCTCCCTAACAGTGTGGTGTCTCCTTTCTGCTCCCAAATGGCACCCTATTCCCTTTACAGTACACTACTTTTGATGAGAGCCTCAAAAGTAGTGCACTATAGAGGAAATAGGGTGCCATTTGAGACAGAATCTCTAACTTGGCTCAGTCCAGACTAACTCCAGGCTAACTCGGTATTAAGGTGATTACCTCATAGTGAATCACATCTATATTCTCCCATCAGGACTACAAAAAAAGTAAGCATGATATCATCATTAGATTGAGTTGGAGTTTGAGTTTATTTATTCTTGCTCTCAGATACAAATGAAGAAATGCACAATTTACTTTTCTAATAATTGCAAAACACTAATTTAAAATACATAACACATAATGCGTGACATGAATAGAATACAGAACACAGGACATTTTTCATTACGGAAATGTAGGAACTTTTGGGAAAACCATTTGAGAGCTAGAGTTATTATACAGTCTGACAGCAGCTGGTAGAGTGGCGTTTCGCAGGCGGTTCGTACAGGAAGCTATATAGGACAGTTTGTAGCTGTTTCTCAGGACCTTGTCAGCAACTTAACTTTCACTTTCGACTAAAAGAGGTTGAAAAAAAAATGCATCTTATAATTGTAATAATAATATTTTATATGTGTAACGATCAGTACATAAAATGTCTTATTCTTGGGACAGCTCAAATAATATTAATTATCAAGATAAGTACATATTTTTTGCATTAATGATTACCCATGTTTTATGTATTCCAAAGTATCTATTATTCTAAACATGAGCTATGGTCATGGTGACATCTGAGAGGATATTATGTGTGATAGACACAAACATAGAATTAGGGAATTAGAAGATAATAGAATGGGCATTAACATTCTTATGATGTAATAAAATGTCAGCCATTTTGTTTAGGGAGTGCTGTGATTAGATATTGTGAAAAACAATGGATTTAAAGAATGTATCTGCACTGTATGTTTGTTAGCTAGCTAGCCAGTACGTTTTCGAGGAATGGTTCAATTATTTTTCCAAATTAACTGCCAATATGCCAACATTCCATTCAAACAATGTAGTCAATCCACAGCCAGGTTGAAATCAGATGATGATAAGTTTGTGTTTTTTCATGAGAAAGTATTGCTTATAGGTACCTTCATGTGTGTGTAAAATATTACTGTTCTCAGATTTTTTATTCATATATTTCAGTGTAGGCTGCTGAGGAGGGATGGCTCATAATAATGTCTGGAAAGGAGTGAATGGAATGGCATCAAACACATGGTACCCATGTTTTTTATTTATTTGATACCATTCCACTAATTCTGATCCAGCCATTACCACAAGCCTGTCTGTCCTCCCCAATTAAGGTGTCACCAACCTCCTGTGATGAAATGTGTTTTTTTGCAAATAGATATAGAGCATTCTGGAATGAAACTTTTCAAATGCAACAAGTACTGATATTGTGTCATATAACAGCACTAACAGCTTTCCAAGAAGAAAAAAATAGACATTTATGGTCTGTTTACATATATTTTAGAGGCTATTTATACTGTATTTATAAGTATATGACAATATTTGAAGTTGATAATAATTCTATTACACAATTTTTTATATATCACGTGCCTTACTTTTATTTTCATATGTAAGTAAAATCAAGAAATGAGAGCTGTAAAAATAATCCTATTGTTTTTACGGTAACTTACTGGCCTGTAAGTTACTGTAAAAAAGGTACAGTATGTTACTATAAATTCCAAATAAACTTTGGTTTAACAGTATATTACTGTAAAGTTGACAGTTTACTGACATTCATTCCAATTTGACTGGTTTGGATTTCTCCCTGACCACATTGGCTGACAATTTCACCCCATTCTGGAACTTTGAGGGTTTATGAAATATCCCCTCTAATAATGTGTGTGTGTGTGTGTGTGTGTGTTTGTTTGTGTGTGTGTGTGTGTGTGGGTGTGTGCGTGCGTGCGTGCGTGTGTGTGTATGTGTGTGTGTGTGTGTGTGTGTGTGTGTGCTCGCTCTCGCACAAGCTTTTATGAGTGTGTTCCCATGATTCATGCCTCTCTACCCTTTGTTACATTATAGCAATTTTCAATACCACACCAATTTCAGCCTTCATAATGTACAAGATGTTTTTTTTCATTACATGAATGACCATCAAGTGTTTCCAATTTGCCCTTATTTTATGAAAAGATTATGGCTTTCTGAAAACAACTTCTGGAAATGTCTGCGCTTGCGGCAGCTTTTTGTTCCCTCTCTGCCTGAAATGATAGGTAATTGTAGTCACTCCATGAAGATTTTTTAGCTCTGACCTTTCCTGCGTAATAATATATAAATTTGATGGAGAGCAGATTGCCTGACTGAACCCCTTACTCTCTAACCTGCATCTCAATCTCAGATGATGGAATGGAGGCTGTTTTAGCCCAGGGTTTCCAAAACACGGTCCTGGGGCCTCCCCTGGGGGCACGTTTTTTAGTTTTTGCCCTAGCACTACACAGATGATTCAAATAATTAAAGCTTGATGATGAGTTGGTTATTTGAATCAGCTGTGTAGTGCTAGGGAAAACACCAAAACGTGCACCTGGGTGAGATCCCAGGATCGAGTTTGGGAAACCTTGTTCTAGACGGTTGGGGCTATTTTGATATAGTTGTTTTGCAGTGCAGCGTAACGTTTCTTCACTTCAATTATACCACCATTAGATTTAGGTTTTTCCCTATACAGTGCACTACTTTTAACTAGAGGCCATGTGGCTCTAAAGTAGTGCACTACAGAAAACAGGGTTCCATTTGGGACTCAGGATTACTGCTGTGAAATTAAGATTCCATGCACAGGACATGACCTTCGTTCTGGCTTCAAAATAGATTCCCTAATTTTTTTAACTTAAAAAAAAAAAAGCCCTTCTTTGATCTTCACAGTCTTGAAATAACATAGCCAAAAGCTCCCAATCCTGTAAACGTTCAGGACAACGCTCCCTCGCCAAGTTTCACACCGCCGCAGACAACGACCAGAGTGCTTCTCCTCTCTAAATTGGAGACCACAAAAGGACAATGCAGCCGTATTGAGCGACTCTTAAAATAACCTTTTCACAAAAACACAAAAAGGTACTTTAACTGTAACCAAAGATACTATAACTCAGATAGATTAAAACTAATAGTTTCAGGTATTTTTCATTTTCTTTCACTTTATAACGGACAATTGTCTTATACATATTTAGTGCTGTACATGGAAAATAAAATGTATCCACAGCCATGGTTTCTATATTGCTATCTGCAGCAGCCTGTGGATTGTGTTAGTGGTCCAGACCTTGTGTGGCAAGCTGGCCCTTTGAATAGTGTATTGGCAAACCAGCATGTCTCCAGTATATATCTAGGCATAACGACATCACAATGGAACACTATACCAAGGTGACTCCACAGCTATCTGCACACACACCACACACACAAACTCTACAACTATGAACCAGGGTGCCTATAACCAGCGAGGGACCAGTGTAAAGGGAGCAGTTTGAAGTTGGGTCTCTCAGTTCAGACAACGCAGGGCTGTGCAACTCAAAGCCTCTGCAGGGAGGAAAGACTCTGTCCCCCTGACTCCATCCATGGTCACGCTGTGTGGTAGATTGGTAGATTGCTCATTTCCATCTCCTGCTCCGGCTCCCTGTAAACTTTCTCTCTTTCTCTACCAAACTCTAATTAGAGTTCTGTTTTCCACCGCTACCAACAGACACCCTTCCTGACAAGTCTGTCCACAGCAACGACGACAACAATAACACCAGGCAGATATAGATACTTACACTACCTGCTAACATCTCACCGACATACTGCAGGCTATTTTCATTCTTACTGGGTTCAAGGAAAGTGTAAGAAACGGACAATGATTCTCAGAAACACAGTCCAAAAAGTATACAGGGGAGAACTCAAATTAACAAAGTGCATTCAGTCTATTGTTTTATAACCAGTACCTGAGAAGTTAGATGCATTTTCACACCAACTTTTCATGTAAAAAACATTATCACACAACCACAGATTTTGACGTCTGTCTCGACGACAACACGTCTATAGTTCCCTGTGTGCTTCACTCTCCTTCCTCTTACCTTCCGCCACCCTAAGCCACCTGCGTATGTAATCTGGATAACTCATTATTTCTACTATTACTATGTGGGGGGCCTTTCAGTCCCTGTAATGAGATATTAGAAACACACACTAAATTACAGAGTTTTCACAAGGAACATTTTTGAAAACGGGCTGAAAGCCGATCGTATATGTTAATCATTTTATAACGTTGCAACCTGGGGCTACAGCCACACCTCTGAACTAAGAGCTTACAGAAATCCGGTCTCTCTCTGCGAGGACATTGGTTGTTATGTTGTTCTGACCAAGCAGCAGAAAATCCAATTATTAGCCGCAACCCAATTACTTTCCCCTCCGACTCAGTGGCTCAAATCCAAGGTCGGATTTGTAGATTAGCTTGCAAGCTTTACGGGGTAGCTTCCTAAAAAACGAAAAGCAACAATGTTGAATTCCCCTGTCGGCCGCTTGCCTGCGCTCTTCTGGGATTTGGAGTCAGAGGTCAACATAATCATCAAGGACAGGGGTGATGAGGGGGAGAGAGAGAGAGAGAGAGAGAGAGAGAGAGAGAGAGAGAGAGAGTGAAGAAGAAGAGAAGAGAGAGGGAGAGGGGGGGGGGGGAGGGAGGGAGGGAGGGAGGGAGGGAGGGAGGGAGGGAGTTTGCATTGCATCCACCCTGGCAGTGAAGACGTCTCGACATACTGTATGTACCATACACATAGGAACATATCCAGTGCTGTTGGAGTCATCCAATCATATGCTACTTACATCTGTATGATGACATCACTATTATCCTCCATTAAGGGCAGGCATCTTCATTTCCCCCCCTGGACAGTCAATTTGCAAGTACTTTGTAAAGTATTGATCTGCCCTATGCTCTCCAGTCCCAAAAGAAGCCATAAGGACCCCATGCCAAAGACGCAAAGATGAAGTGAGACAACTATTGTCTTGATATCCAATACTGCATGAAGTGAGACAACTACTGTGTTGATATCCAATACTGCATGAAGTGAGACAACTACTGTGTTGATATCCAATACTGCATTCAAAGATGAAGTGAGACAACTACTGTGTTGATATCCAATACTGCATTCATGTAGGCTGCCTTATGTGTCTGCTTACAAAGACCTTAACACGATAAGAAATAATGGTGTGGGGGAAGGAAGGAAAGAAGGAAGGAAGGAAGGAAGGAAGGAAGGAAGGAAGGAAGGAAGGAAGGAAGGAAGGAAGGAAGGAAGGAAGGAAGGAAGGAAGGAATGAAGGAAGGAGAGAGAGAGAGAGAGAGGTAAGAAGAGAGAGAAGGGTCTGTGGACAGCAGATCAGTGTAAACTGGGGTCAAAAGGCCAAGCAGGGCCTGTCAGGGGAGTCCAGGCCACTAATAAAGTCACATCGACTCTGCAGCCACATTTAATTCTGGGAGTCACTTTGAGGCCAGACGACACTCCATTTGTAAGTCAATCAGAGAGGGGAGATGAAGAGTGTGCGTGTGCGCGCTTGTCTGTGTGTGTCTGTGTGTAGGGGCGTTATCACTTTCACCTCTAGAGGACAGCGTTGGACATTGACCTCTGCTCCAAGATCATCCTCTTAGATGCCTGGCCACTCCTCTGACAGATTGCCTGACAGGGCAGTTACTTGAACACAAACAGACTCGGTTCAGAGGTGGTATTGACACATACTATTGAATTATTGGAATATCAAGGTCTCACTATGTTAAGATGCTGTCAATAAATGTGAGTACTATACACATCATTATGTTGCCCTGGTAAATCTACACAAACTGTTCTCATGACTGGGATACACTTCAGGGAATAAATGTGTATTTATTGGTGTTGTTTGTACTATGTAGATGGTGCAAACCAATTTTCCCTTTAAAGACATCCTCCAGCAATTTTTGAACTTTTACTGTTGAAAAGCGATATCCCAAGTATAAATACAGTAAAGGGTAAAAAAATATATACATTTTGAGCAAAATAGTGATTTTAGACACTGCAAACTTCAAGGAGTAGGACATTTAAGGAGTTGGTCTGATGGGACTTTGTGATGTCATGGGCCTCCCCCTTTCTTGAGGAACAACAGAGGAGCAATAGAGAACAAAAGTGGAAAGGCCCACCTCATACTTGTGCTATGTCATGACTAGATATTGAGATGTGCCTTTCATAAAGTAAATCAGGTGTTAAATGAGGTAAAAAGGTGACTGGAGTGAAACCTTTAAGGATTAAAAAGGTAATATATTATCTTATCTAATCTTATGTTATTATATTTAAAAGCTGAATAACATACACAGCACATACAAGTAATTAAACAAGTAAACACAGACAGTAAAAAAATCAGGAAGTCAGGATGTGAGCTGAAGCAGTTAGTTTTGGTAGCATCAATGGCCTGAGTAGTGGGTGGCAGCATTGTGGCCACAGGGATGAAGGATGATGGTCACATCCAGGTGGAATCATGGGTCAAGATCAGACAGGTCCGGAGCCGTTTAGCAGTATACCTCGTCGTCCCTGACTTCCACAGCCTTCCATAGTGTAGCCCCTTGAATGTGTAGCTACTCCTCCACTACCAACAAGAAGCACCAACCTGCGTGATGCCCCAGCAGCCATTGGAGCCAGAAAGCTCACCACTCATCAGTAGTCCAGAGTAGGCTATTACAGTCCTCAAGCCTCTGTAATCACTGCCAGCCATCTCCACTTTCCTTTCGCTTTAGACTTCTCAACCTTAAGCCCTGGTATTTTAAAACAAAACATTGCTACTTATTCAGTTAGCTAGCTATCTAAACAACAAACAGACTTTGCCAGCTTTTAAGTCTTTAAATGCTGTGGTGGGTTAAGATCATTAAAATGAACATTGCAATAACTTTTAAAGCAAGAAGTGTGTGAAAAAAAAAGATCAACCTAAAGCATAGGCAACAAACGTGAACTGGGTAGATTAGTCAGCCCGCACTGGAGAGGTGGAAATTAGACTCCTACTCACAGCTTAGATGTGGTTGCATAGGCACATTCTAGCTGGTCACTTCACTCAAAACTTGATTTGGTCAAACAGTAGCCTAAAGATAATGAATATCCTGATTCCTACATGAAAGTGTTTGCCCTGCCCCTGTTTCTCCATATACGCTCCATGTAGCCTAGATGGAGAGAAGGAGAGGATGAGGTAATGCGTTCTGATTGAGCAACATTTTAAAATGGAATTGCAAGAAAAAACAGCACTGCTGCAGAGAGTGATAAGCGCACATCTGCCATTTAAGGTGATTGCATAGGCCTACAGTATATAGGGCGTCAACATTGGGTAATATGCATAGTTTTTAAAGAGATAAAATGCTGTTAGATGAATCAACTACACAGCTAACTATCAGGCGATTATATTTAGTGATTTAGCCATTGGGTTTTGAGTTTCCACTTCCTCTGATAAATCATAGCAACAATATAGGGTGTCCACCCACTCTGCCCAGGGTGGGTGAAAACGTGCTTTGGTGATGAAATGTCACTTCTTTATGTCATAAAATACATTTTAACAAGACAAATATATCCAAAAACGATTTTGTAACCTAATACATTGAATAATAATCACCGAGCTCTGTTGCCAGAGTGGTGCAGCTTTTGAGCATTTTACATGTTGTGGTATATCTTTAAAGTTGTTTCCGGGGGTCGTGAAACGTTAAAAACACAAGCTGAATTAAATGTAAGGCTTCGAAAATTCAAAGCTTGTCGTACGCTCAGTGCTCCGTTGACATTCCACAGAGATATGCTTGTTTTTGTGAGAAATCTTCAGAAAGAACAGGAATTTCGCATTAGTACTATTGCTTTATGTCCTGCGGATTCGAGAAGAAAGATGACGAGTTCAACGGGAAAGCCTAGCTGAAGTGATGCTATGCAATTTTCCTTATGTTTGACCACTTTTTCCCTCTGGCCTCTATTGATTTAGTCATCCTGATTTTGGCCAGCATGAGTTTTTACTCACCAAAGTAACAACACTGTCTGGTTACCTATAACTACAAACATTTACGTTTTTGTGTTTTTACATATTTATATCTTCGAAACTACCTACAATGCACTCGTTTCAGGAAACTAGACATACAGTATGTCGCACGTCACTACTTCACAGGAGAGGCATTTTTGGGCAGAAATGCCTTCTGGAACATGTGAACGTTCATGTGCCTTAATAACTAACTTTTATTCCATCCATAAATACAAATACAATTGTTAAATTACGAGCCTAGTTGGTTTAGCCACGGAAAAAGATAGGAACCTTCCCGATAGCCATGATTGGCTGAGATAATGGATGGGCTGGACATACCAGGAGATGAGTTTGTATTGGTCTGCCATGTAGCATGCTCCTATTTATAATGTGAGCTGTTCAGTATGTGTTGACAGTCCTTTCTACCGCGCCAATTTTGAAAGACATAACATTAGCCATCGAGAACTACAAAAATAGTTACTTTTCTCAAGAACATTGATGCCCTGAATTTAGCAGGTGCTATCGACAGATCAGTTGGAAAAAGGTAGGGCCACTTTCTGCACAGGCTACAGTCAGTGTGAACCAGAGTGACTTGACACAACGCTGGCCAATAGCTACAAACAATACGTTAAATGGTTCCAATCTGTCGTGAAGCATTCATCCATGTATATGGGTAAGAGTTACATTTTCAGATATACTGTAAGTTTCTAATTTTGGTAAGTCGTTTTTATTCCAAGTTAAAGCATACTGTTAGTTAGCTAGCAAACATTAGATGTGTGTAGTAATCTTTTTTTTATCAGAATCCATTTTCATTGCTAGTTATAGCCTAGCTAGCTAACTTTGAACCTAGTTTGTTAGCTTTAGCTACCTGCAGATGCATACTACAGATATGACAACATTTGTATTGGTAGTAGTATGAGTTGAGATTATGCCGGTTCATTGTTTACCTAGCTAGCTACTTGTCTAAACAAAAGACTCCACTTCGGCCGCATTATTACATGAGCCATCAAATTAAACAGGTGTGTCGGGTAAGCGTCATCTAATAATTATAAAGTATTTATAAAATATTTTTATCTGGACACTTTCTGTTTTTGATATTGCTACTCCACTGTACTGTTTACACCTTCTGGATCCTGTGCATGTGACAAATAAACTTAGATTGTATTTGATATAGCGTGTGTTTACCACTTGGCCTCACATGTGAATCCTAAATAGATGGGTGGGGCTAAGGCTTATGAGGGTGTGAACGATGCTGAATGGGTGAAAACTAATAATAGCTCTGACTCTACTTTTATCAAATGTAAAAAAAAAAAAACACACAATTTCAAATGTTGCTACATAAGACCAAATTGAGGCGGTCTGGTGCTACCTAGCTAGTTCCAGCTGGCTAACGTTAGCTACTAGCCATGTTAGCTTGTATTTACATTCCAACCCAAGTGTGGGTGCTGGTGAGCTACTATGTACATCCACAGAGAAGAAACCATATAAATTCATGCAAAAAATGCATCTGCTCTTCTCTCGTGTGTTTGGTAGTGGTAGTCGAGCAAGCTAGTGAGTGTTGAAGTAGTTTTCTATCATTCGCAGCTAGTGCTAGTTTTCATTTCAGACCCAACAGCTTTTTTAAAAAGCTCAACCCAACAACTTTTTAAAAATATGCCAAGGAGGTGTATTGTTGCTGGGTGCAGTAATACCCACAAGGAAAGGGTTACGACTAATTTGTTGCCCAAAAACGAGAAGCTAGCTTTGAATTGGAACCGGTTTGTCCGGTTGAAGTCTACTGTATGCTGTACTCATTTAATCCCGGAGGACTTCGATGGCTATAACCAGTGAAATGAGACTGCAACTGAAATCAGGTGCTGTACTGAGCATAAATGTAAAGCCTGTAATCTCTGTTTTCTACTGACCTACTGGTACATTTCGAGTGTCAGCAGTGATGTAGATAAATGGTAAGTTCAGTGTTGTAAACTTCTAATATAGCTACACTTTATGGCTAACTGAACTAGCTAACATTTCTGTTATATGTAATTAGCTAACTTTATTATAAAGTTTTTCCCTGTATAAAAGTAACGTTAAAGCTGCACTGCCTGCTATATGTTTGACAAGCTAACTTAGCTAACGTGTCATAGCCTCTCTCTCTGCTAATTAACAAGCTTATCCAGCTTGTCAACTTGTGACTGTGTTCCAAAATGGTTGGTGGTTCAGACCCTTTCTTCTTTAAGGTTGCTGCCCCTATCATCGCCAAGCTTATCCCCAACCTTTTTAACCTGTCTCTCCGTTCTGGGGAGGTTCCCATTTCTTGGAAGGCAGCCATGGTTAGTCATTTATTTAAAGGGGGAGATCAAGCTGATCCTAACTGTTATAGACCTATTTCTATTTTGCCCTGTTTATCAAAAGTGTTGGAAAAACTTGTCAACTGACTGGCTTTTTTGATATCTATAGTATTCTCTCTGGTAGGCCCTCAATGATGTCACCACTGCCCTTGATTCTAAGCAATGTTATGCTGCTATTTTTATTGACTTGGCCAAAGCTTTTGATACGGTAGACCATTCCATTCTTGTGGGTCGGCTAAGGATTATTGTTGTCTCTGAGGGGTCTTTGGTCTGGTTTGCTAACTACCTCTCTCAAAGAGTGCAGTGTGTAAAGTCAGAAAATCTGCTCTCTCAGCCACTGCCTGTCACCAAGGGAGTACCCCAAGGCTCACATCATTTATAGATCGGCAGGTAAGGGTGTTCTCGAGCGGCTAGATGTTCTTTACCATTCGGCCATCAGATTTGCTACCAATGCTCCTTATAGGACACATCACTGCATTCTATACTCCTCTGTAAACTGGTCATCTCTGTATACCCGTCGCAAGACTCATTGGTTGATGCTTATTTATACCCTCTTAGGCCTCACTCCCCCCTATCTGAGATATCTACTGCAGCCCTCATCCTCAACATACATCACCCGTTCTGCCAGTCACATTTTGTTAAAGGTCCCTAAAGCACACACATCCCTGCGTCGCTCGTCTTTTCAGTTCGCTGCAGCTAGCGACTGGAACGAGCTGCAACAAACACTCAAACTGGACAGTTTTATCTCAATCTCTTTATTCAAAGACTCAATCATGTACACTCTTACTGACAGTGGTGTCTGCTTTGCATGATATATTGTCATCTCTACCTTCTTGCCCTTTGTGCTGTTGTCTGTGCCCAATAATGTTTGTACCATGTTTTGTGCTGCTACCATGTTGTTGTCATGTTACGTTGCTAACATGCTGTGTTGTCATGTGTTGCTGCCTTGCCATGTTGTTGTCTTAGGTATCTCTTTTGGTAGTGTTGTTTTGTCTCTCTTGTCGTGATGTGTGTTTGGTCCTATATTTATTTATTTTTATTTATTTTTATTTTTAATCCCAGCCCCCGTCCTAAGCCTAAATAAAAACATTCATATGAACATTCACAATCATAGAACACATATACAGTGGGGAGAACAAGTATTTGATACACTGCCGATTTTGCAGGTTTTCCTACTTACAAAGCATGTAGAGGTCTGTAGTTTTTATCATAGGTACACTTCAACTGTGAGAGACGGAATCTAAAACAAAAATCCAGAAAATCACATTGTAAGATTTTTAAATAATTCATTTGCATTTTATTGCATGACATAAGTATTTGATCACCTACCAACCAGTAAGAATTCCGGCTCTCACAGATCTGTTAGTTTTTCTTTAAGAAGCCCTCCTGTTCTCCACTCATTACCTGTATTAACTGCACCTGTTTGAACTCATTACTTGTATAAAAGACACCTGTCCACACACTCAATCAAACAGACTCCAACCTCTCCACAATGGCCAAGACCATAGAGCTGTGTAAGGACATCAGGGATAAAATTGTAGACCTGCACAAGGCTGGGATGGGCTACAAGACAATAGGCAAGCATCTTGTGATTTTCTGGATTTTTGTTTTAGATTCCGTCACTCACAGTTGAAGAGTACCTATGATACAAATTACAGACTTCTACATGCTTTGTAAGTGGGAAAACCTGCAAAATCGGCAGTGTATCAAATACTTGTTCTCCCCACTGTAGAATAGTAAAATAATCAATAATTGCTGTGAAAATAAGCAGTAAATGGATGATTATTGAAGATTATATCTATATCCTGATTTGACATTTGACATTTCCACCCCAAAATCTAGTGTCTAGCACCCAGTTGTCCTTCCTGTTGAGGGACCTTCTTGTGTAGTCTCTGTACCTCTCCAGTCTGAAGTGCCGGTCACATCACCTGCTTTGGGACCAACTGGACCGTGTCATAAAGACACACAGCTGTAATTTCTAATGCCAAATACAATAAGCATTGGTGAGTCATCATCTTATATATCTGCCCTAGTTACTTTGGATTTGATATTATGGTTGCTTTGTCTTCTCATATGTCATATTTATATTGTGAAAAAGCTGTCAATACCAATAATATATGATCATAAAATGTGAGCAGATTTAATTTGTGTGCACATACTAAAATATGTCTAGGATGTCAAGCAATCAATACTATGGCACAGTCCCAATTTGTGCAATGCACATTAAGTGGAGAAGATGAAGAGATGAACCTGGGTTTGGAGGAGGAAAGCGAGGACATCTAGGCGATGGAGAGGACATTGAGGATGAGGACACAATTCCAGCTGAGGATGAGGAAGATGACTTTTTTGGCCCTACAGCATCTGTAAAAATATCTGACATTATAATAAGGTCTGACATATATTTTTTTCACTCTCAGCTAGCCTGAGGCTTCAGCCAGTCCGGACGAGAAAATACATTTATTGTGTTCCAGTCCCAACTGATGAAGTCTGTGTTGGGTGTATCGCGGCGAGTCCAGTGACTACGTCAACAGCCAAAGGAACAGCACTCGACATCATGCAGATCTGCAAGTCATGCAACCATGTGAGAGAATGGTCTATCTGGAGGTTGCCAGCAGGAAATCTGCTCCTTTCTGCTGCCATATCGGTGTCAGGTTGTATGCCGACCAAAGTGCTCCGAATGCTCGGCATGATGGGAGTGGCAACTGTCCACCGCAGCACAATCTTCCGTCAACAGCATCACCACCTTGAGCCAGCAGTCCTCAAGACATGGGATGTCAAGCAGAGTGGCACCATCAAAACCCTCAAGGAAATGGGTGGAGATCTGGTCTTGGCAGTAGATGGTGCACTTCCTGCCGAAGCACACTGCTTTCTCCTACAAGGCAATGCATGCAAAGTTGGTAAAGCCATTTCAAAATAAGAACTACTGAAATATTTATTGTTACAGTCAAGTGTATCAAAGCACTTTCCATTGTTTGTGTCTCTCGATATTCAGCAACCCATCAAATGTATCCTATGCTTTTTTCAATATATTTTTTATTTTAGATCATACCTTGCAGCCTTGAATTAGAATGAGAACAGCAGATGGATGCAGACAGTGAGAAAAGAGGCTGCTCAGGTACTCCCTCTCCTTCCCAAAGGCCAAGAAGGGTGGATACACAATTCGGCCCGTGAAGACCAAACCCACCTACAGTCTTTCTATTCTATCAAGTCAAATTCTATACATTTTTATTCTGCCAATATGGCAATATTCTGAATATTGTTGAAATGCTTGTTTATGATTTGTGTCTTTACAGACTACACTGCCATGTTTTTATATTTTTTTTATTTACCCCCAGTAGCGGTGCGTGGATGATATCACTGGGGAAGCCATATTACAACCTGTGTTGTGATAATTCCGTTGTTTGCTCTAGAACCGGTTCATTCATATGCCTTGTGACCGCGATATATAGGTCTAAAGGCCAAGTCAATAAGAAGACACAGTGGAAGAATAAATTAAACCACACCTTTGTTGCCAGGTCGCAGTTGTAAATGAGAACTTGTTCTCAATTGGCCTACCTGGTTAAATAAAGGTGAAATAAAATGAAAAATTATCCACAAAGCATAATGCATGTACAGTAAGAGATATTTATGTGACCTACAGCATGGTCAAGCAAGTTAATGTTTCCGACATTTTCGGACCAATAAACAACTATTGATTTAGAACCACATAGAGTTACCTCAAGACACAAAGAAAACAGGAGCTGCCTCCACTATTCCAGCACCATTTCAACTTCAACATTTCAACATCATCAAATCACCTCTGCTTAGTCTAATACAGTGACAACTAAAAGATACCAAAAACGATTTAGTCCACTCAACATAAGTTAAATATGATGTGGCCGTCCACACTTCTGATTTTTATGTGTGTTTGTGTGTGTGTGAGTGCGTGCATTCGTGCAAGTAGAAAAAAATGTTGACTCACCCTACTTGTAGAGAAACGCCAATTCCATCCTCCTCTCTTTCATGTTGACAAAACGGTCTATCACTCTGTCATACAGTACACGCTACCTGGCTAAAATGCTTGCCCGCTAGCCTAACTTCCATTCATGGGCAACATTAGCTAGTTAATATTAGCCTTCTACATCTAGCTACACATTGAATTTCCATCCTCTCAGGCCAGGGGCACAACAATGTATGAATACATGTTTTGATCAGAATCGCCATTATAACCATTTGCCAGTACGGAGAATTAAGGAAAACCAAATCCCTATCTCCATCCATGGCTAATTTAGGAAAAGGACAACAACACAACGAGATGCAACAATTCAAGTTTTTCTGTCAATACTCTCAATGGGATTTGATAGGAGTGATGCCAAATCCAAGCTGGCTTCCCTTTACACTTTGTTTTGGTGAGCCAGGACCATTCACAGCTCAACGCTGACTGGCAAATTTGTTCTACTTTTATTTGTCATGGGAGGCCAGATGCTCACTGGCTTCCCTTGCATTTCAATGCTACAGGCGGCAACAATTTCATACTCGTTTGGACCAGACAGCATCAGATAGATGGCCTACACGTAGAGAGGCAGAGGAGGGGCTGTTTTGCTCACTCGGATGCTTTCTCCTGTGAGATACATGCCGTGATACTCCCTAAATGCCTGGTACTTCATGATAGGTTGAAACTGGCTAGTTTTAAATTAACTTTTGATTTAACTAGGCAAGTCAGTTAAGAACAAATTCTTATTTACATTGACGGCCTACCGATAGGGTCAGCCCCTGGAGCAAATTAGGGTTAAGTGCCTTGCTCAAGGACACATTGGCAGGTTTTTTCACCTTGTCGGCTCAGGTATTCAAACCAGCTCTCCTCGTGCCTCATCTTCACCAGCGTTCTCTGTAACGGCTTGAGACAGTACTCATGCAGTAAGTATTGTTATTATCTCATTGGTAATATCCTGTGTCATAATGATTCAAAGGCTAAACGTTTTCCAATATGTGACAACTTGAGTAACATCATAATTTCTATTTCTGTCTTTCTCCCTCTCGCTTCCTCTAGGAACCTGAATACCACCACAGTTCAACATCAGCCTTCTAATGTCAAGCTGCCATCAACACACATCCAGCCCTAAGCTGATTCCTGTCCGTCTGCTAGAGTAGAGCTGTAACTTTCACTAGGGTTTTGTTACACAGAGATGTTCCCTTGTATCCTCTTCCCATGTTTACTTCCCATTACTGAGTTGAGATGATTGGATAAGTGTAAGCAGCACTTTGAGCCTACAACAGCCTAACTCCACACCTATACACCCGCCCGAGGTCTATGTTCATCGGACCTTGGGCTCCTTGACAACTCCTCACACCAAGAGTATGAATATGAATAAATTAAATAGAAAATATAGGAAAAAACACGACAAGAGAGACCTAAGACAACATAGCATGGCAGCAATACATGACAACACAGCATGGTAGCAACACAACATGACAATAACATGGTGGCAACACAACATCACAGCAACACAACATAGTAGCAGCACAAAACAGCGTACAAACATTATTGGGCACAGACAACAGCACAAAGGGCAAGAAGGTAGAGACAACAAGACGTCATTACGGTATTTAAATTTTTTATTGTTATTGTATATTAACTATCATTATTATGGGGTCTGTGATGACAAAGTGGAATGTGACATATAAAGAAAAACCACCCCATGTCAAAAGTGATATAACATAGTTTTATAGCTGTTAATAAAAAGGTAAAAACGTGTTTGAATTCTTCTTATGTTAACTTAAAGCCCATATAGGGCATGTTCACCTCATTCTCCTATTTCTTACCCCATTGACTGCACACACTGGAATTGGCAAGTTTCCTCTGCAGTGATATGCTAGCTGGCAAGGCTAGTTAGCTGGCTAAAATAGCTAGGCTTCTCACATCATAAGTGCCTCTCTCAAATTAAATCAAATCAAATACAACAGGTGTAGACCTTACAGTGAAATGCTTATTTACAAGCCCTTAACCAACAATGCAGTTTGGTTAAGGGCTCTCGCTTTGTTTGGTAGCTAACTCAGCCTATAGTCCTTACCATGATGAACCGCAGCTGTCAATATGTTGGTCTCCGCTCTCTCTTTGCTTTTTTTTTTATCTTCTGGAGGGTTTTGTTTTAGTTATGTTCTGTGGGTTACTGCCTGTGCTCGCTGGTCTTCATTGTTGTAGCGTTAGCTGGCTGGCAACCTAGCTGGCTAAAATAGCTCAATTTAACTGGCAGGCTAATTTGCTGGCTAAGATAACGTTAACTGCATATAACATTATTTGATAACTGGTTAAATGTGGTTATGTATTTTAAAAACGTTGGTTTACTTTAATGTGGCATTGATAGCAACTGGCTGACTCATGAAGTGCTAATGTAAAGTTAGCAGGCTGGTAGGGCTAATGTTAGCAGGCTAGTTGGCTAGCAACCTTGCAAGCTGATATGTAACAATATATTCATAAATTATTTGCTTGCAAGTTGTCTGAAAATGTTACTGTTTTCAATTTTCTGTTTTATGTAATAGAATAGAAAAATAAGGTGTAACTTTGCATTTGGGACTTTTGATGCGTATACTAATGCAAATCAATATGTTACATGTGGTAACGTTTATGCAACCTAGCCTTTAAGCACTGTTAATTACTTTATAAAATGATTCCTATTTTATTTTAATTGCACAATGCTATGACAGTTTTGGTGCAACCAAATCATGGGCTGGTGCCACCAACTGAAAATGTGGGGAGATGTTAGTCTGGAGCCCTCCTATACTGTTTTTTAAATACTGTATATGAATAACATAGGTTCACGGTATTCCAATCACAACATTGCAAGTGCCATGATCCCATGGGAAATTAGGCCTATGGGAGTTTTTTTTAAATGCTCTGGAGTTGAGAATATTGGTATATCCAGAGACCAAAAAGATAAACAGATTAACACATTTTTGAATAGCAGGAGGGGGGGATTGATTAATTTCACCTTTCTTATTACTGTAAAATAAATATGATCATATTTTTGGTGACAGTTCAAATTTCACCCCATTTCATATAACTGACGACAGAGCATTTCCTGCCAAGCCTCCTCTGAGAGACACAGAGACACCATTCAAATGTCTGCAGACTCGTTACAACTTCAGCATTAAGCACAAAGTGGTTGTGTTTCAATTCTACTAAATGACTTGTTTTCATGTTGAGAGTTCTAAATCTGGCTAAGAATATCACAGCAAGATGAAACGGTGATTGCTGAAATCGCTAGACTGTCCCCTTTAATATGCTGAGCTCCGTCCCTCAGAGGGAGATTACATTGTTTTTTTGTCTGGATAGGCCAGAGAATTTGACACGTCACCCCCTATGCAAATGTTGGGTGTGAAACCTGACACTTCAAGTCAGCTCTGCTGACAGAGTGGTAGCGGAAGCTGACAGATGGGGCTTTCTGGAACTATAAGGCACTGGACCTTGCAACGTTCATAGAGCGCATTGCACACCAAGTCAAAACCGGTCCAGAACCCCTAAAAGGGGGACTTAACCTTTTCATACATGAGTTCCAAATATCTGTAACGGTCTCCCCAGCGTGAGTTGTTTTATGCACGTAATGTCAGAATGCACTCACTGTTCCAAAATGTGTTTGTTACGGAACAGGGCAGTTACACGCGCTGACTACTAATTATCTATAGGCTGTGCTTGAATTCGTCAATTTTAAATAATTTTGTAAAAATGTTATTTTTTAACAATATTTTGAATTGAGGTGTTTGTCCTACTCTTCATTAATTCAGATAGAAGTAGCCCGTTTCACTGTTGCGGACAATTTATGTTTTGGGCGGCAGGTAGTTTAGGGCGGCAGGTAGCCTAGCGGTTAGAGCATTGGGCCAGTAACCAAAGGTAGCTGATTCGAATACCTGAGCCGACAAGGTGAAAAACCTGTCGATGTGTCCTTGAGCAAGGCACTTAACCCTAATTTGCTCCAGGGGCACCGTACTACAATGTCATTGTAAATAAGAATTTGTTCTTAAGTGACTTGCCTAGTTAAATAAATAAATAAAATGTTTGAGTCTTTACTGAGCCAGACAAACTTATTTTCTCTTAGACCAGAGGAGAGGCCAAGCACCTCCCCAGTGTTTCCGCAGATCAAGTATGCAGACGGTTTGTGCAGTCTTGATTGAACTGTAACATTTTCTGGTTGGTGCTCGCATTGCCTTCCTTGTTGTTTTCCTTACAAATAATAACTTTGGACATGTGTGTGTTGCTTTTCAAAGTGCCTTATTTTCTGTATGTCGTGTTGTCGTTTCTACTGTAGCATAGATATTGTATGTACGGAGCATGATGTATTTACAGTTATTCACATGTTTTCAAGTACTGGTGACAATAATGCATTCTGATAATTGCATAGATTGTAATGGACACCTATGATGTCTGTAAAATACTTTTTTGAAGGCTGTATTGCTAATGATGAGCTAAGCTGTTTGCCAGCTATGTGTGGAGCCATGTTTGTTGACATTATACAATGTATTCTGGGTGTCACGTAAACGTCTGTCAGACCAAAGATGATATAATGAGGGGAAGGAACGGTTCACTAATTTTTCAAGTAAACTTCTGGAAGTGAATAATCGTAGACGACACACCCCCTTCAACATGCATACTGCAAACAGACCAAACTCATCTTGTCTTCTCTTCTTATCTTTGGTTGACGCGAAAAGAAAAAAAAAATATGGTGGCGCGCACAAACTACCCATCGTCTTATTACTTTCGATTTTTAGAAAGTCTTTTACTAAATTATTTCTTTCAATGGTGAGCTCACCCGTGATGTGATGAATTGTAATTTTATTTATTTAACCTTTATTTAACTAGGCAAGTCAGATTTTTTACCTTATCAGCTCGGGGATTCCATCCAGCAACCTTTCAGTTACTGGCCCAACACCCTAATCACTAGTAATTGCTATTAGCTAATTCATATTGTAGTTTCTGTCAGCCGAGAATATGACCGCTTTTGTTATGTCAATCTTTCCTAGCCAAATGTAGCCTACATTTTTCCGGTTTGGATGATTGTGTTATGCTTTACCTACTTCTGTAAATGTCTAAACATTGCATCCAAAAATAAACTGCTCACATTCTGGACATAACTTTGTAAGGACTGTGTTTGTGCAAAATGTTTCTGTGAAAAAACAGTGTTGCCAGCTCAAATGCCGATTGCTGCGGGACTACTCTAGAATGATCACACCCGTTTGTTGGTACGTGTGAAAAGGTTAACACAACGGGTTGAGATCTTACAGCAGTGGTGAATGGGTGCTATGTGCCTGCTGTTCAATTCTCAAATATCATTCAATCTAAAAGTTTTGTAAGCTTCATCAAACTAATGTGAGTGGACAGCTACCAAACACTGTCCATTCTCAATTCTCGATTATTTCAATGTGTAAGAGCAGGTGAAATTCTGTTGGCAATAAAAGTCTGGAAAGGAAAGTATGCTGGTCTCAATTAATATGCTGGGATTAAATTCAACACCCCGCCTTATATCAGCCTACCTGAGAGCCTTATTCTGCTAAAGTCTACAGTAACCTGAAGAATCTCTTTCATTATTGCCTAATTAACCTGCTAATAGCCATGTCCGCTACTGTCTCCACATCCTTACCGCCACCATATCTTTAAATTATCCAGCGCTGCATCCGCAAACAGATTACCTCTTTGATCCCTTATTGATGACACTTCAATCAGTGTAGATGAAGGGGAGGAGACAGGTTAAAGAATTATTTTTAAGCCTTGAGACAATAGAGGCATGGATTGTGTATGTGTACCATTCAGAGGGTGAATGGGCAAGACAAAAGATTGAAGTGCCTTTGAACGGGGTATGGTAGTAGGTGCCAGGCGCCTACTACCATACCCCGTTCAAAGGCACCACCCAAAGGGCATCTATCCAACTTGACACAACTGTGGGAGCATTGGAGTCAACATGGACCAGCATCCCTGTGGAACACTTTCGACACCTTGTAAAGTCCATTCCCTGACGGATTTAGGCTGTTCCGAGAGCAAAAAGGGCTGCAACTCAATATTAGGCAGGTGTTCCTAATGTTTTGTACACTCAGGGTATAACTACGATGGTTAATTGTTCTTTATTTTGACCAGTGGAGGCTCCTAAGAGGAGGAAGGGAGTACCATCCTCCTCAGTGAATTTCATAAAAATGTAAATGGTAAAACATGGCCGGTGTAACTGATTACTGACTGTACACTGTAACTTTACTGCAAGATTGTAGCGGGTTTACTAACGCTACTAAAGTTCTATTAACTATGCAGACTCTGATGTTACTTTAGCTGATATGGTGACAACAATGTAGGCTTTTTGTAGCGGTTATGACATGGTTTTGCTTGGATTTTTTTTTTTTTCACATGATCAGGGGTGTATTCATTCCGCCGATTCTGTTGAAAAACTTTTCTTAAACGGAAGCAAACGGAACAAAACGAGGATAAACATACTTGAATTTGTCCAATAGAAAGTCTTGTTTGCAACTGTTGGACTAATGATTACACCCTATATCAGCAAGATGCAGGCAAGAGTGTGCAAGGTGGTATTGAGTGTCACTGTCTGTCCATGTGTCACTGTCTGTCACCTCAAATTTGTCTCTCTACCTGTGTGCACCTACATTGTAAACTTTCATTCATAGGCTAGGTTGTAGTAACCTCATGATGGGTATAGGGAAAATGTGAGTATCATGTAGTAGCCTAAACCTATCGCTGTTACGTTGAACTGGGTGAATGTAATATGAATGGCTGTCATCCAATATGCTGTGTAATAGAAATAAGGCCATCTCATAAAACAAAAAACTATTTTCCAATGGGACCATGTTGATTACTACTATGTCAGTCAGATCTCTGTCCCATCATATATCTCATCAGTAGAGCGACTGTTGAGAAAGGTGTCTTATTAATAACAACTTTCCTCTTTAGATGTGATTTTATTATTCGTACCTCCTTGGCGCAAAGCAGTATAATCATGACTGTTTAGGGTCAGCGTTGTAAAAGGGAAACTGTGTTATGATCAAATCTGTGCTGGTGTGTCTGAACAGTTTGGGGACCCACTGGCTGAGTCTGGCCACCGTTCTGGATGATGGACAGAGAGGAAGGGGGAGACAGACACAGAGAGAGACAGAGACAGAAAGATAGACTAATGGCTACATAACATCATGGTCCTCATGCAGACGAGACACTGTCGTCATTATCAGTAATAACTAGTGAGTGTTGAGTCTCTGATTCATAACCAACTCATCGGCCTGGCCAGTCGTGTCACTCATCATAGAGGTATATGTACTATACTATGTGTCCAACTCTGGTCGACCTTTTCACCTCTACAGTCTCCACAATAAGCAATTTGGCAAAAAAGTTTGCCACTAGACTAGACAAATGATCATCTTAAACAAATGTCAGTTTCAGTCAAGGCATCGTAAGGTATCGAAAGGCATTTTAAAAGACAAACACTGCGTTGTTGTTGAGGAAATGTAACTAGTCATCCACTGCAGTGATTTGGCCAAGTCCAGTCTTATAGCACTGTGTCTATCACAGACAAATACCACCAGTCAGACAATAAGAGGGCAAGGAAAGACGCCAGGTCCGGACAAGGAGAGGTTATTACAGAAGATGTTCTCCCCCGTGTCCCTCTAGACACGCAACCACTGGAGCATTTAAGTCGCTAGACGAACCGCCCCGACTCAGACAAGTGAATTGACGTGTTAAGTTGCTGTCCCCCCTTCCCCTTCTCTTCCCCTCGACGTCTCCGAAGACCCACCACCGCCAACGATAGTGGGTTCCATTAGGAATTTCAAGTTGAATTAAGGTGCTCGGGGAGGACACATTAACACATGTGCATAACGGCTCGGTAGTTCAATGTCAGAACGGGAATGAGGCTTGTTTGACTGTGACTTTATATTCCATTAGCCAGCGCCTCATGTTACCCTGCTGAGGAACTAAATAAAACATACAGACAGGCCCCCAAAACACAAATCATCTTTCCACAATAATAGAAAATTAATGGGCCTGGCTTGGGTAAGTAAATTACACCAGGAGGAGAACCTAGGGAGTTACATTACTGGCTGGGACGATGATGACAAAGGATGTATTATAAGACCAAGGAAAATAGAGGGATGCACTCGTCCAGAAAATGCTGGAATCTGAATAAAACGCGGCGGGCGGCTCTGTGTGACATGGCTTTCTAGACCTTGTATAAAAATCCAATTCAGTTTGGGTGGTTATTAATTCATTACCCATTAGTAAAATATTTCCCGTACAAAAAGCCTCTGATAAAGAAAAAAGAAGGGAGTGTGTTTTGGAGTAGGCATATGGAATTAACATTTTAGCATGGTTGATTAAAAATGTTTTTTTTTTTTTTAAGAAATGACAGAGAGAGCGAGGTCTTGAAAGACGCTAATGGCATAATAATTTTATGGAACATTAGTTAGCAATCTAAGTTGATGTACACAACGTGCATAATGATAAATAAAGACATACTTATAATGGTTTTATTCATGGTCATGTAATATGCAAACCATCTTCACTCACTCTGGCTATTAGAGTACTGCAGTCCCAAAGTACTAAATGATATCAGCACTTTTTAGGATTTTGTGTTTAACAAAAACAGCCATCTGATTGTTTAGTATGTGTGGTGATTATCTTACAGGAATGTACGAATGCTACAAGTAATATTACAACTGTTGGCATTGTACTGAAATAAGCTGTGGCGTAATGCCACAATGCATCTATTTACATTGAACCAATGACTTGTGACAACAATAGAACAAATGCATCTTATCTAGATGAAGTTCAAACATGCCTTGCCTTAGGGTTTTGAGAAAGTGACCGTATCCGATTACCTTATTTTAAAATATATAAATATTATGATAGAAATGTTATATCAAGCCAAAACTGAAATAGCTATTTACATGACTCTAATGTAGATATCTGGAAAATGATAATGCTCTCCACAAGGCCCCTGTGCATGACCTTTGACCCACAGCCTGCAGTGACCCAGACAAACCAGAGGGGCTGCTGTTTTCCTGGTGGAGCAGCTACAGCAGGTGTTAATAGCGTCTCGTTTCCCCACATAAACACCTTTCTCTCTCCCTGCACATCAATTATTACCACAAGCACACCAATCTACTGTTTACTTTTTAAACAGGATGAGATGGAGGGATGTTGCACCATATGAAAGCAACGGATCCGGCCCTGTGAGCCTACACAGGTTATAGTGTGGAAGGAGAGAGGGAGCAGGGTAAGACGGGATGTAAGACAGGGAGGTGGAGAGGGAGAGGGAGTTGGGGGTAGATGGAGCAGGGGAGAGTGGAGCATAGTAAGACAGGGAGGTGGAGAAGGAGCAGGGGAGACTGGGGTGTGGGGCAGGGGGAGAGATAGGGGTGGAGGTGCCGGGAAAGAAGGGGGAACTGGGAGAGAGAGGGGAGTGTAGGACAGGGAGCACCAGGCACCAGGAGAGTCATAAATAAGTCACACAGCCCCTGGACCTTCTTCTGACGGTGCCAAGACTCTGAGATCTGACTCTTTCATCTGGTAGCCCTGCAGTGTCCTGGAGAGATGTAGAGAATTCAGATACCGAGTTACATGGGAGTGCGTGTGTGAATGCGTCTATGCCCATGTGGGTGTGTGTGTGTGTGTTGTGACTGTGTAAGAGTTTGCATGTAACATCACAACACTCTGCATCAGAGACACCAGGCATCTTCATATCCCCGGGGACCCAGCCATCCACCATTGTTTCAGAGAAGAGCTTTCTTTTTCAATTAGCAGCTCCTACACCATGCCAGCAGCACCAGGTGAGTTAGCTAGCTCCGCAGCCTTCAGTTCAAATAATGACTGCTATTAAGCAATTAAGAGCCGGGAGGCATAGAGGCCAGAAGCTGGGCTAGCTCTCTCTTACCCTTCTAAACACACTGTAAATGAGGATTCACCAGGGAATACACATATTATTAGTCCTGTGTGTTATTAGGGCAACAGCCTGTGCTACGCTGCTCCCTGTTGTGTTCTAACAGAAATAGGTCAAATCAAGTGAGAGGAGTAGACTAGAGCCGTGGCTATTTATAATGCTATCGTTATCATTATTATAACAATAGTTATTGACATGAGTATTATATTTTATTTTTTACATTTATGTATACTGGTTAATTAAGAAAACAATCTTATTTACAATGATGACCTGTCCAAAAGTAATCATTCTGAGTACACAGCTTATGACTACCAATATATCTCTTCAAAATAGAACAATATAGTATTGTTTTAAATGTATAGGAGCTTAGAAACGTTCCTATTTTCTTGCCTTTCTGTTAGAATAGACAACCACAGCAGCAAGGCACTGGACAGCAAGGATGAGATATTTGGCATTTGTCAGGTAGGAAGAAGAAGCTAGCTAGCCTCACATTCAGAAATAACACACGTCTTTAAACTATTGACTGCACTGAAGCTGCAGACTTCAAAAGATCCCGCTGACCTGTTTGCTGAGAAGCATCAAACCATGTTTTTTCCCTTCTCCCTCTCTTTCTCCTCCTCTCCCTCTCTTCCTCGCCAGTACGACGTGTTTCATTATTAATATGTTTTTTCTCAAGTTTCTCTCTGACCCAGGACATTAAATAAAACATTGTATGGTTCATGAAAGATTATGAAAGAGCAGAGCGTAAGCAGCGGGAGGTGTAAACTCAATTCATTCTGCTATATAATGTCAATGCCAACAAACCCTCCCCCCTCACCCCACCTCCATAGCCTGCAGACATATTGGCGGAACTACCAATGGATGCTAAGCTTTTTCCGACAAAGCTCCGAAGATAAAGCATCTCCCTTTTATCCCTTCTGCAAATCAATTCTGGGCCTTACAGCGAAATCCCATAAAATAACTTCAAACACCACTACTTACTCCGAAAATGTGTATTATGGCTATATCTCTTTGAACCTTTACCACTGAAGTTTTGGAGGGAAAATTATTTAAGTGTTACCTGCTAAGATGTTGGCCTGTCAGCACTTCACCTCAGTTTTACTTGACATATCAACATGCTACCTTGACTCGGTCTCCCAACTCACTCTCTCTCCTGTCTGTCTGTCTGTCTGTCTCTCTGTCTGTGTGTTTGGGGTTTGATTGCTGCTAACCACCCAGACCTGCTGATAAATACAAACGCTGCTTGTTAACTTAAAGGCTGCAGTAAGCGGGAGTTAGCAGGTATGAAAGCCCTACCGCCGCTCGATTGCTGAAATATTAATCTTCTCCATCTCAACACTCGGATTGTAGGGTTGGCGGAGTGGTAGTCAGAGGGGGCCCAAGATTATCGCTGTAATGAAAATTGATGACGTCAACAAACCACTAGGATCGAAAGTGAAAGTTGTTGCTATCTGTTTCAAGGCGTTATCACGAGGTAGCTATTAACCAATTATAAAAACCTGTCCAGACATTTGTGCATAGTGTATGATTACCAGAGGGAAAACTCTTGTTGTTCTGATCGTAGTACCCATCCCAATCTAATGCTAATTTCCACAACTATCAGTCTGAACCCATTCTCACTCCAAGTCCTCTTTCTTGATGAACCGTGACACTCCTTAACTCTCTCTCTTTCTCTCTTATAATCAACCTTCCCCTTGATCAGCAGAGTGGTTGAGAGGTGAAAGAAGTACATACAACAATACCAACTGGCATTGACACTAATGAATTGATCGACACATTAACTGATGCTTTTTAGGTGTTCTTTTGAGGTGAACGCTACAGTAGTTGTCATCAACAACAATCCTGTGCACCAGCAAAGCTCTTTAGCCTGGGACTTTTCAATTATGCAAGACTCTTCCTCCAACTGTCAGGGCCCAGGGGGGGGCCAAGCGTCCAACTGTCAGGGCCCAGGGGAGGCCAAGCGACAGTCTGTGCATTATTCTTTGATCAGGGGGGTATACGGTAGTCTACATAAGAGTGCACAGACTAAACCAGACACTCTGTGAGACTGAGTGCCATCTGACACAACACACACTCATCCTATCCAAGATGACAGAGCTACAGAAGCAATAAATGCCATTCCAATCTTATTACCAGCCAAACAATAAGAGGGCGAGAGGGAGGGGTTAAAGGGCTAAAATTGTCATCGTTTCTTTCCAAAGCGACAGAAATCCAACCAACAAAACACCCCATCTGGTGAAAGTAGACTCCCAAATGGCTCCCTATTCCCTATATAGTGCACTACTTTTGAGCAGGGCCCATAGGGTTCTGGTCAAATGTAGTGCACCATAGAGGGAATAGGGTGCCTTAGTGAACAATTCCAAAACACCCCCTTCCCTCCCCATACACCCCCTCACTCATCCTGAGCTTATTGTCTTTTGTTGAGGTTTAAATCAACGCTCCCTTTTTGTATGTGCTTACACAAGGTCATATTGCACATCAATACTAGGGTTGTACTTAGGCCAGATACAGATCAAGGGAGGTTCAACTGCGAACAAATGAGAAGACACAGGTTCCATTGATAGTAGTTAGCCGAGGATTACGAGTCAATTGGCTAATGAATAAACTGGAGTTACAGTAAGACAACTGTTCAACTCAAACAAAGCATATTATACCGTATTGTCCTTATTGGATTATGCCCTATAACAGTATGTTTTTGAAATCATTATGATCAAAAAACAACAGGAAACAGAAATAGACTTCATATTCGTACGCCTTAGTGTTCTAAATATTCTGGTTAAATATTATATTGCACTCTAAAGCAGCACTTGTGTTCAGATTATTATATAGCAGCCAGGCATGACAATTACACACACACACACACACACACACACATCACTACTCTATAACACAGAACAAAGAGATAGCAGAGCATTCAGATAAGCTTCTCAACATCAACACACCTTCGGCCAGCAATTTCCAGGGTACCTCCTGCTACAAACTAAATCAGTTCAATAAACTCTGTCACGGAATCAAGCAGAGTCGGGCGGCCCTATACGCTCACTACGCAAGTTGCGTAAGGCCCCGCAAATTACGCAAGGGCCACGCCTCCCCTCGTATCAAGCAGGTGTCAATGTTTACAATTTCGATGAGAGGATGAAGCAGAACTATCCTTCTGGTCACAAAAAGAGAAAAAAAAAACACCATGAGAGTGAAGTGTGCGAACAGCAATCAGGTAAACGTGTGTTCTCTCCTCTCCAAGTTTGATGTCAGCAAATAACAGTAACGTTAAGTTGATGTGCTAGCTTGCAGTGCATCTCTCTCTAGTCTGTCTGTCTTGCTAACCTAGCTGGGCAGAGCAACTCTTGGTCTGTCTGTGTCTTTCTTGTTTGCCAGCCACTTCCAGGGCTGTGTTCTGTGACTTTGTGCCTGACAAAAGTGAGAGTGAAATACAACTATTTATTACGTTTGCGAAAGGCCAACGGGCAACAGTGTTCATAAACTGCAGTTCGGAAAAGATAACCACGTCACGCGTGAACATGCGATCATATGCGCGTGTACGAAATGAAACTTGCTATAGTCCAGACAATATATGGCCGTGATGGCACTCCTCACAGACGCACATCATTATAAAACAAGACAATGATTATCTAGTCTCTCAGTCAAAGTTTAGTTACAACTCTGGACTAATGCAAGATGGAAAGCAATGGATTGATTTATATATTGAATTCAAAATGTTGATTAGCTGGGCATTCTGGGCAATATGGATGCACATCTCTCAGTAAATAATAACCATCAAGTATTCAGCCAAGTCATAGTATAAGTATTTTATATTTGAGAATGTATAAAAGGAAATCTGGGGAGCCAGTTTGAATGAACCTGATGCTGCTGATAAAATTAATAATAGTATTCTTATCTATAATTTACCTGTGCTATGCTTAAGTTTGTCAGTAGAGGAGATGCTGGATCATCAGCAAATACTAGCACAGACCCAGTACTGGCAGCTTCAGCAAGTACTAACACAGACCCAGTACAGCTGGCTTCAGCAAATAATAAAACAGACCCAAATCATCCATCTTCAGCAAGTACTAACACAGACCCAGGTGAAGTACAGGCAGCCTCAGCCAGTACTAGCATAACCAGAGGTGTACAGCCAGCATCAGATACAAGCAGCTCAGACCCTAATAGAAAAGTTGCTGCTCCACCAAATGACCCAGCAGATTGTCTAGAAGAAGAAATGAATGTGGAGGCTGTTCTGAAAGAGAAGAGACTGAGAAACAGCAAGAGGCATTTCAGCTATGAGGCTCCTGATGAACCAGTGACTGATGCACTGAAAAACCTTGAAGTCAACTACTTCAACATTGTGGTCGACTCTGCAATGACATCCATGGATGAGAGATTTGAAACACTCAACCAGGTGAAAACCAAATATGGAGTGCTGCTGAACTTCAGCACTGTCTCTCAGATATCCAGTGAATCTTTAAAAAGCTTGCTGCATGGAAGTTGAAAACACTCTAACCTTCAGAGACGACTGTGATATCAGTGGAATGGATCTGGCACACGAGATTCAGAATTTACCTGATCTGCAATCAGATAAGATGACTGCATTTCAGCTGCTTTCCTTTCGCTGTGAGAAAAACCTGTAGGAACTCTATCCTAACCTTTGGATAGCCCTAAGAATTGCAGTCACCCTACCAGTAACAGTAGTGTCGGCAGAGAGGAGCTTTTCAAAATTAAAGCTCATCAAAAGCTACCATGTCACAGGAACGTTTGAGTGGTCTGGCCATCATGAGCATAAATCATGACGTGGGGAAACATTTAAGATTGTATGGCAGAAGTGCATTTATGTAAATGACTTAACTAACTATGTAACATACTTTCTCAATTTCTTCCAGACAGTCCAGATAGACTGGTGCCCATGCTGATGCTGAAAATGTCCAGGCTGCAGAGGGAGCCTAAGTTAATCACACAGCTGTATAGGTTTTATTTTACTATTTTGAGACGTATAGCTGCAGCCATAGCCTATAGGCTTATGTTTACATTGTATAGACAATGCTAATTTTATAACATTGTGTTTATATAGTTTTATATTTTATACAATTTAATGTTAATATTAACTCATCTTAAGATTCCATAGATAATATTATATTCAATAAATATTGTTTGTTTGTACCTCATTCTGTTCTGTATAGGTCTACTTATTCTTATACCGACAGATGGAGCAAACTGTTTTAAAGGAGGAAGGATTGAAGTGGGAGCACTGCGGTGTCAGGTGTGACTGTGTGGCAATGGCAAATGGTTTACATGGCTCACAGGTCAGGTAGGAGGGCCCCTTAGCAGAATTTTGATTAGGGCCCCAAGGAGGTCAGGACCGGCTCTGGAATCAAACACTATACCACTTCAGGTAGGACATACAAGCCACTTGCCTGAAATGCTTTGTCACTGAAATGTAATGTGATGTACAATCATTTCCCATGCTTTAGGTTAGGTAATCTTTATTATCCCCGAGGGGCAATTTGTTGCGCAGCCAGCAGTTCGTTCAACCATCATCACAATTAACACCCCCCCAAACACCACACAACAATTCACACACAAAAGAAACAACAACATAGAATGACTTTATGTTATTCAGGAGGCCAATATCAGCAGGGACTAAATAATTCTTAAATCTGTGGTCCTGCGTCTTGGTAAGATGGAAGCAACCTGAACTCACTGAACAGGCGGTGACTAGGATCAGCAACGTTTGACTGGGCCTTCTTTGTGGCTCTGACTTTGTACAGTTGGGGGAGGTCATTAAGATTTATGCCTGCAATTTTACAGCACAATCTAACAATTCCCTCCAACCTGTTTCTATTTTTCAAGGACAGTGACCCAAACCAGCAAGTAAAAGAGAAGTTTAAAACAGACTTATTAAAACAAGAATAAAACATTCTCATAAAAGTGGTGTCAACATTAAAACCATGCGCTTATGGGCCTTTGCACAAACAACATCAGTATTTGGTTCAATGGTTAACTTATTATCAATTATTGTTCCCAGATACTTGTACTGTTAAACAACTTTAACACCCTGGCCATAAATAACAGCAGGAGGAATAGGCGGGGGCTTCTTCCTAAAATCAATTATAATTTCCTTTGTTTTAGACACATTTATGTCCAAGAAGGAACGTTTGCACCAGTCACTAAAATCATCAACCACCGGACCATGGTCAGTTTCATCATTCCTGAGCAGGGACACAATGATGGAATCATCGGCAAACTTGATGATATGTCTGCCCTCAAAATGACACAGACTCATTTGTATATAAAAACAAACAAAAGTGGTGAGAGTTTGCCTCTACATTATGGATACTGAGCTTAATTAATTCAGATGGATCCCAAACACAGAACTTCTGTTCACTGCTATTACTGTTTGGGAACAATAAAACATGTATCAGGGCTGTGTGTGTGTGTGTGTGTGTGTGTGTGTGTGTGTAGGTGTGTGTGTGTGTGTGTGTGTGTGTGTGTGTGTGTGTGTGTGTGTGTGTGTGTGTGTGTGTGTGTGTGTGTGTGTGTGTGTGTGTGTGTGTGTGTGTGTGTGTGTGTGTGTGTGTGTGTGCATATGTGCGTATTTATACACTTTCCAAAGCTACTGTGTGTCTCACTCATGGCGAAAAACACTTGGTGTGCCACTTACCACTTACCAAAATCCCACAGTGCCACTTAGTTTCCTTTTTACCACTGCTGTATTCAACAATGTTTCACCGATAATCTGGGTGCAATTAGCTAGAATAAGATCCAACGAACGTACTCTCCAGAGCTGGTGATATAGTCAGTACTGCAGGATTTTCTATTTAGTATTTTATTTGTCATTCAGAACCATGGAAGGACCAGCAATGTTCACTCCATTTTGGAAACTTTAGGGCTCTATTTAGCATTTACAGTGTGATTTAAATTTAAAGGCAATGGTCCTTCGTTAGTGGAGACTATATCAGAGATACTTTTGAGGAGATGGGAAACTCCATTGGATTCTTATTAACGCCATTTGTGTACGTTGCCCATGAGTCGTCAATGGGCCATGCGGTGCATTCTGGGACATTCTAGGACAAGGAGAGCACTCTGTCAAGGAGTGAATGGAGTCAATTGGGCGCTAGCTCAAAAACCCAACATTAAAATGAATTACGTGAACAAGAAGTACAACATTACACATCGTATAGCTTTGAAATCGTGACATTACGTACTTTCGAGGAAAATAAGCAGGTTTCTCGACTTTTAGAAGGGATTGCGTGATGATTAGCTTAGCAACTGCATGTTGCATCATGACAACGTGAACACAATTGGTCGACAGTCTGCTGGGTGGGGCTTTATACGTTCTCTATTCATTGGCCAATGAGTCCACGCCCTGACGAATTGAGGCTGTTCTGAGGGCAACTCAATAATAAGTAAGTGTTCCTAATGTTTGGTATACTTGGTGTATATGTAGCCCATGTATCTCATGCTGTCTGGCCAGAAATAGTATGACATGCCGTACTCTTTTGGCAGTGGCAGTTGGTGCAGTTTAAGATGAGAGAAGACAATCATGTTTTTTATGAGCATGCCGTTATTTCTATTACAGCATATTGGAAGACAGTCATTCATATTCCATTAACCCAGCCCAATGCAACATCGAGAGGTTTAGGCTACTACATGATACTCAAATTTTCCCTATACCCATCATGAGGTTGCTCCAACCTAGCCTATGAATTAAAGTTTACAGTGTAGGTGCACAGGTCGAGAGAATGTTTTGTAATCAAGGTGACATATTCAATACCACCTTGCACACTCTTGCCTGCATCTAGCTGATCTAGGGTGTATTCATTTGTCCAGGCACACACCTGTATGTAAGGTCCCACAGTTGACAGTGCATGTCAGAACAAAAACAAACCAAACCATGAGGTCAAAGGAATTGTCTGTACAACAAAGGGTACCAAAAATGTCTGCAGCATTGAAGGTCCCCAAGAACACAGTGGCCTCCTTGATTCTTAACTGGAAGAAGTTTGGAACCACCAAGACTTTTCCTAGAGCTTTCCGCCCAGGCAAACTAAGCAGTCGGGGGAGAAGGGCCTTGGTCAGGGACATGAACAACAACCTTATGGTCATTCTGACAGAGCTGGGAGATCCTTCCAGAAGGATAACCATTTCTGTAGCACTCCACCAATCAGGCCTTTATGGTAGAGTGGCCAGACGGAAGCCACTCCTCAGTAAAAGGCACATGACAACCTACTTGGAGTTTGCCAAAAGGCACCGAAAGGACTCTCAGACCATGAAAAACAAGATTCTCTGATCTGATGAAACCAAGATTGAACTCTTTGGCCTGAATGCAAGTGTCACGTCTGGAAGAAAACTGGCACCATCCCTACGGTGAAGCATGGTGGTGGCAGCATCATGCTGTGGGGATGTTTTTCAGTGGCAGGGACTGAGAGACTAGTCAGGATCAAGGGAAAAATAAACGGAGCAAAGTACATAGAGATCCTTGATGAGAAATTGCTCCAGAGAGCTCAGGACCCCAGACTGGGGTGACCCTAAACACACCGCCAAGACAGCGCATGAGTGGCTTTTGGACAAGACTCTGAATGTCCTTGAGTGGCCCAGCCAGAGCCCGGACTTGAACCTGATTAAACATCTCTGGAGAGACCTGAAAATAGCTGTGCAGCAACGCTCCCCATCCAACCTGACAGAGCTTGAGAGGATCTGCAGAGAAGAATGGGAGAAACTCCCCAAATACAGGAGTGCCAAGCTCATACCGAAGAAGACTTGAGGCTATAATAGCTGCCAAAGGTGCTTCAACAAAGTACTGAGTAAAGGTTTTGAATACTTATGTAAATGTTATATTTCCACTTTTTTTTTGTTGATAAATTTGCTAAACATTTCTAAAAACATGTTTTTGCTTTGTCATTATGCGGTATTGTGTGTAAATAAATGAGGGGGAAAAAACTATTTAATCCATTTTAGAATAAGGCTGTAACGTAACAAAATGTGGAAAAAGTCAAAGGGTGTGAATATTACCGAATGCATTATATAAAAAGTAAAAATAAAAAAAGTAATTCTCTGATCCTTTGATTAGGTGGAAAAAATGTCAGTTCATGCTGCAAGAGCTCTGATAGGTTGGAGGTTGTCTTAATTGCTGTGTAAGTCTATGGAAGGGGGTGAGAACCATGAGCCTCCTAGGTTTTGTATTGATGTCAATGTACCAAGAAGAGGACGGAAACTACCTGTCCTCCGGCTACACCATGGTTCTACCCTACAGAGTGCTGTTGAGGCTACTGTAGACCTTCATTGCAAAACATTGTGTTTTAATCAATTATTTGGTGACATTAATATATTTAGTATAATTTTATCTAAAAAGTATAGCTTTTTAAATATTGAGGATTGTCCTACCCTTCCTCCTCCAGACAGCATCAGATACATGGGCTACACATATGGAGAAGAGAGGGGCACTGTTTTGCTCGCTCGGATGCTTTAACTGAGATTGATGCGTTTTTCTGTCGGCCCGCGTCTCGGTCAAATAAATGATCTATATTTTATTTGGACGGGAATGGAGGTACGGTAGGGCAGGCCAGGCCCCCGAAGGCCCACACATAACGCTGGCCCTGTTTCTAGAGAACCATTTTAGCTAGGATCTGTTGTTTTTTTGTAATGGACTCTACTACCGCACACACCGCTAACTAGCTAGTGATCCCACATCGGCTACAGTTAGATGTTCTGGCACACTACTCTACATTACTAAAACCTTCATGAAGAGTGCTAAGGAGTGGGCTTACGTTGAGGGTTTAGGGTTTAGGATATACTCTTTCCACTGTCGAGCAGTATTTCAGGGACAAGGCTTGAGGGTACTGTAAGCTTTCACTCAAACACACCTTTAAGTGATGTTTGTTGTCAGAGAAATCTACTGCTCTGATAAAAAATTTAGCACGCCCAGTTCTGAGTACTTTTCGTTTTCATTGCTCAGTTCTGAATCCTGTAAATGAACATGGGCTGTTTAAATAAGATATGCAGATTGACTGGAATTGAGATACAAGACCAGATAGACATGGACTCTAGCTTCCACCTCAGCTAGCTGTAGCTTCAATCCATCCAAAGGCCTTGTACATCCACCATTAACATGTCTTGTATATCTTCCATCTCATAGCTCAGCTCCAATTCAACTGTGTTGCAAGTGATGCTGCTTCATGGCCAGATACAACCAACTCCTCGTTTACAAGAGATTGCGCTGTCACTATATCTGTATTTATCCATTTAAATGTGGTCAAATCTAAACCAAAGTCAATGACACCAGTTCCGTCATACAGTAAGGTTGTTAAAACAGGTGTTAAGGCCTAGTTCATGACTTTTCCCTGATTCTGACACACACTGGGGACATACCGTTTACAGCAGCAGGAGGGTAGTGTTTTCTCACCAGGGCCCTGTGTGCTCCTCCATGTAGAGAGAGGAGAATTGATGGGGAGGCTGTGTAAACAGAGTTACAGGGCGCGTTACAGGGAGCACACGTGTCAAACCCTCTGATACCTCCGTCTCACACTGAGACTGTCAAACACAGGGAGAAGCAGCCTCACAGCACAGCCTCGCAGCACCCAAAACAGGAGGGGGTGGGTGAAAAAGGTCATGTTCTGGTGGCTCGCATGAATTAAAATCATGTCTCAAGTTTAAGAACAAACTCAAACATAGGTAATTTAAGGTCTTATCTCACCAAATAATTCAACCATTTAAGCTAATTAGGCCTACTATAATTTAATGAGACAAATCGGGGGAATGTGTGATTATTTAAAAATGGGAAGAGGGCATTTCCTTCGAAAAGGACCCATGAGCACCAACATGTGAAGTTCATAAGAGCATAAGGGTGTCAAATGAACGCTAAGGGTCTTTACTTTGGGGAAATGAAGGCTAGATACATTTTTCATTCATTCTCCATCTTAACATTTTGGAATAAGTAATGGCTTTGATTTACCAGAAAAAGTCTTAAAAGGTATCAGAATTAGGGATGGGCATTTGATTTTTTGAGTACTTAGGTACTCGACTGGGGAAAACAATTTTATTTTAAGAACACAAGTCCCACACTGGGAAAAAATATTTGTGCATTTATCTATATGTCAACAGTGTGCAACAACGCCTCATTTATCATTACCATGACAGATAACAAATCCTGATTGCTAAATTGACCCATATACAGTAATCAGTCAATAAAAAAACTATTACCATTTAAGATGAATTTATTGAAACTGTGATACCAACTGATTATATTATATTGTGGAACAAAATCTTCAAAATGGTAGTAACCTCAGCAGTGAGACTTGCTTGTAGAAGCTTATGGCTGTGCAATAGCATAGCCTTGTTTTGTTAATTTAGCAGACAAGACACTCTTATTTCCCAAGCCCTTATCACAGTCAAGATACACCTATTTTATAGTAAAAAAAAAACAAAAACATGATGTAATATAACAGAATAAAATATAACAAAACATTTTTCCAAATGAAAAAAGTTGACAGTGTGAAGTGATGCTCATCTCACGTCTGGAACAGTTATTCTCAAAGAGTGATCATTTGAAACGGGGCTCAGTTTTGCCAAAATCTGCCTTCTTTTCAATATACAGAAGTTCAATTTAGTTTTTTCTGCCTGTTCTTTAGAATTTTCTAAATGGATGAACTATTCCACATTATAAACTGGATGGTTCCAGCCCTGAATGCTGATTGGCTGACAGCCATGGTATATCAAACCGTATACCATGAGTATGATAAAGCATTTATTTTTACTGCTCTAATTATGTTGGTAACCAGTTTATAATAACAATAAGGCACCTTGGGGTTTGTGGTATATGGCCAATATACCACAGCCCCTCAGGCCTTATTGCTTAATTGAACACTGCATGGTAATGAATTACAGCCACAACATCTGTTTGGTGAGTAGGCCTAGGCCTAATGATTCTGATGAAAATACGCTCTGCCTTTATCAAACTAATGTTTTGGCCTATTTTCAGTGTGGATTTGATGTTTAGGGGGTTATAGGCTAGTCTAACCAAATCTAAAAGGAACTAGCAGTTCACAAAGTAGCCAAAGCGGAAAATTATTCAAAAACTGCAGCTCGTTGTTGGAACACATATTTCCCTATTTCAGTCCATTTTGAATTTGTGATAATACTCATCATCATTTGGCAAGGAATGTGGCTTGTGTATTCCATCAGTTAGATACGTTTTTATAGGTATTTATTTTTGTAGGCCTAACGGGAGCTTGTGTGCGCTTGGTTTCTTTTTAGTTGTGCCCCACAAATGGAACACTAGACTCAAAGCAAATTAACGTTGTCTTCAAGAGAAAATTCAAAAATTCCAAAACACATTCCATGAAATTATAATACAGTATATATGTTTTTTATATACAGTGTATATCTCTCTCTAGCCTGGTTAAAAGTTTCGAGTTTTGACGTCAATCACTAATGCCCATCACTAATCAGAAATACATAAAAACACAATAATTTTCATGTAAAGAGCCTTGCCAACTAATATGTACACTTATATTTCATTTTGAAGAAATGTTTTACTTTCTGTAAGTTTAAGAATTATTGCCTTTTGCCTCGTAATTCAGATTTTTCATGGTTTTGCCTCGTAATTCCGTTACCCACATACACTATATATACAAAAGTATGTTGACACCCCTTCAATTCGGCTATTTCGGCCACAGCCCATGGATGACAGGATCATAAAATCGAGCACACAGCCATGCAATCTCCATAGACAAACATTGGCAGTAGAAAGGCCTTACTGAAGAGCTCAGTCACTTTCAACGTGGCTCCGTCATAGGATGCCACCTTTCCAACAAGTCAGTACGTCAAATTTCTGCCCAGCTAGAGCTGCCCCGGTCAACTGTAAGTGTTGTAATTGTGAAGTGGAAACATCTAGGAGCAACAACGGCTCAGCTGCGAAGTGGTAGGCCACAAAATCTCACAGAATGGGACCGGCGAGTCCTGAAGAGCGTCCTCGGTTGCAACACTCACTACAGAGTTCCTAACTGCCTCCGGAAGCAATGTCAGCACAAAAACAGTTTGTCAGGAGCTTCATGAAATGGGTTTCCATGGCCAAGCAGCTTCACACAAGTGTAAGATCCCCATGCGCAATGTCAAGCGTTGGCTGGAGTGGTATAGAGCTCGCCGCCATTGGACTCTGGAGCAGGGGAAACGTGTTCTCTGGAGTGATGAATCACGCTTTACCATCTGGCTGTCCGACGGACGAATCTGGGTTTGGCGGATGCCAGGAGAGCTCTGCCTGCCCAAATGTATAGTGCCAACTGTAAAGTTTGGTGGAGGAGGAATAATGGTCTGGGGCTTTTTTCTATGGCTTGGGCTAGACCCCATAGTTCCAGTGAAGGGAAATCTTAATGCTACAGCATGCAATGACATTCTAGACTTCCAACTTTGTGGCAACAGTTTGAGGAAGGCTCTTCCCTTTCTCAGCATGACAATGCCCCCGTGCACAAAGCAAGATTCATACAGAAATACTTTGTCGAGATCGGTGTGGAAAAACTTGATTGGCCTGTACAGAGCCCTGACCTCAACCCCATCGAACACCTTTGGGATGAATTGGAGTGCAGACTGCGAGCCAGGCCTAATCGCCCAACATCAGTGCCCATCCTCACTAATGCTCTTGTGGCTGAATGGAAGCAAGTCCCCGAAGCAATGTTCCAACATCTAGTGGAAAGCCTTCCCAGAAGAGTAGAGGCTTTTATAGTAGCAAAGAGGAGACCAACTCCATATTAACGCCCATGATTTTGGAATGAGATGTTTCGAAGAGCAGGTGTCCACATACGTTTGGTCATGTAGTGTATCTTTAAGATATTTGCAGATTTCTCTCCCTCATGAAGAGGGAGGCTAATGAAAGTTCACAGAAGTAACAATTGATGGTATGCCTCCCAATTACTTATAGGGATTTTACTGATATCAATTTTGTTTATTAATTATTAAGTGGTTCAAACTCATATTTCTGTTACCAAAAAATGTGTCACAGAATTACTGCAACTGAATTGGCAACAATGGAAAATCACAAAAGTCACAAAACACAGTTGGGTCACCTGCTACTGTCCTCCCTTCCACTGGCATACTGTTTCTGTTGTCTGGTGGTCAAAGCAAAAGTGTTAAAACAGTCTGAGCAACTCTTTCACTCTCTTACACCTATCTCTCTTTCCATTTACTGCACCAGCATCCTCACCCACTGAGTACGGACCGACACCGGACGTTGAAAAGGAGTTGAAATGTGGTCAGTCCACCCTAGACTTGATGTTAATTTACACATATGGAGAGTAAAGAAAAGTAGAGTATAGTCCAGTACAGTAAATGTAATGTTTGTTTTATTTTTAACCTTTACTTAACTAGGCAAGTCAGTTAAGAACAAATTCTTATTTAAAATTCAAAGTGGCAACCCGTCATTCTATATATATATATATATTTATATATATATATATATATATATACAGTGGGGAGAACAAGTATTTGATACACTGCCGATTTTGCAGGTTTTCCTACTTACAAAGCATGTAGAGGTCTGTAATTTTTATCATAGGTACACTTCAACTGTAAGAGACGGAATCTAAAACAAAAATCCAGAAAATCACATTATATGATTTTTAAGTAATTAATTTGCATTTTATTGCATGACATAAGTATTTGATACATCAGAAAAGCAGAACTTAATATTTGGTACAATTAATATTTGGTGCAATTACAGAGATCATACGTTTCCTGTAGTTCTATACCAGGTTTGCACACACTGCAGCAGGGATTTTGGCCCACTCCTCCATACAGATCCTTCAGGTTTCGGGGCTGTCGCTGGGCAATACGGATTTTCAGCTCCCTCCAAAGATGTTCTATTGGGTTCAGGTCTGGAGACTGGCTAGGCCACTCCAGGACCTTGAGATGCTTCTTACGGAGCCACTCCTTAGTTGCCCTGGCTGTGGGTTTCGGGTCGTTGTCATGCTGGAAGAGCCAGCCACGACCCATCTTCAATGCTCTTACTGAGGGAAGGAGGTTGTTGGCCAAGATCTCGCAATACATGGCCCCATCCATCCTCCCCTCAATACGGTGCAGTCGTCCTGTCCCCTTTGCAGAAAAGCATCCCCAAAGAATGATGTTTCCACCTCCATGCTTCACGGTTGGGATGGTGTTCTTGGGGTTGTACTCATCCTTCTTCTTCCTCCAAACACGGCGAGTGGAGTTTAGACCAAAAAGCTCTATTTTTGTCTCATCAGACCACATGACCTTCTCCCATTCCTCCTCTGGATCATCCAGATGGTCATTGGCAAACTTCAGACGGGCCTGGACATGCACTGGCTTGAGCAGGGGGACCTTGCGTGCGCTGCAGGATTTTAATCCATGACGGCATAGTGTGTTACTAATGATTTTCTTTGAGACTGTGGTCCCAGCTCTCTTCAGCTCATTGACCAGGTCCTGCCATGTAGTTCTGGGCTGATCCCTCACCTTCCTCATAATCATTGATGCCCCACGAGGTGAGATCTTGCATGGTGCCCTAGACCGAGGGAGATTGACCCTCATCTTGAACTTCTTCCATTTTCTAATAATTGCGCTAACAGTTGTTGCCTTCTCACCAAGCTGCTTGCCTATTGTCCTGTAGCCCATCCCAGCCTTGTGCAGGTCTACAATTTTATCCCTGATATCCTTACACAGCTCTCTGGTCTTGGCCATTGTGGAGAGGTTGGAGTCTGTTTGATTGAGTGTGTGGACAGGTGTCTTTATACAGGTAACGAGTTCAAATAGGTGCAGTTAATACGGGTAATGAGTGGAGAACAGGAGGGCTTCTTAAAGAAAAACTAACAGGTCTGTGAGAGACGGAATTCTTACTGGTTGGTAGGTGATCAAATACTTATGTCATGCAATAAAATGCAAATTAATTATTTAAAAATCTTACAATGTGATTTTCTGGATTTTTGTTTTAGATTCCGTCTCTCACAGTTGAAGTGTACCTATGATAAAAATTACAGACATCTATATGCTTTGTAAGTAGGAAAACCTGCAAAATCAGCAGTGTATCAAATACTTGTTCTCCCCACTGTATATATATAAGGCTTGCCTGTTGTTCTGGCATTAATACATTGAAAACAATGTAAAAAAAAAAATATATATATATATATCATTGAGTTACAGTTTCTCGATTGCTAACACACAGTTCTTGAATGTGTACTACGTTTTCTCAAAATCCTAAACACACGACTTGATACTCACACCATTTTGGCCAAACCCTTGACTTTTGACCCAGAAGTTAACATTTTAGTCAAAACCATATTATCTGTCGTAGAAACCAAACTTTGCATTCAAATTATACACAAAACCAAAAAATACAATCAATCTTCTGTCACTGTAGTGGTCACAGTAATGTCCTGTAAGTCACCAACACAAATTCGCCAAAATGGAATTTGCGGAAAACAAAGAAGGTTAAGAAAACAAGGAAAGAAACATAGAGCATTTTCACCAAGGTAAGAGGGTTAGAGTATGCTACAGTACTGTAATAGCAATAACAGTTCATTCTGGGTCAGCATCCTCTCTCCGACCAGGGTCAGGCCAGAGATTTTCATCAACATCACAGGCTATGTTTTTCCTAGTCAAACAGCGGGGGGGGGGGGAAATGCCCTGGAATACCTGAGCCATCCCTGACAGGACTCCACAGCAATGTCCCCACAAGCTTCCTCCATGGCTTGGAGAAGGTTGTTCTGTACATGGGGATTTCTGTCATAGACCTTCCACCGCCATGCTGAGAAGATTGGATTATCGGATTGAGGAAAGGGGAGTATGTGGGAGGAACACATTTGTGAATCTTGGATCATTCATGAACCAGTTCCGGACCAGAACATTATGGTGGAAAAGTATGTTGTTCAACATAACAAGGCTGCACCTCTCTGGCCATGTTGGTAAAGAGCTTCCCGTAGGCCATCCAGAAAGGTCAGAAGACATTGAGTGTTATATGGGCCAAGAGTAGCATGGCGGTGAAGGAGTCCATGGTTGCTGATGGCTGTACAAAGTGTAACATTACCTCCACGCTGGCCAGGGACGTCCACGGGAGCACGCTGGCCAATAATGTTGCGCCCTCTTTGTCTTCGCTTTGTGAGGTTGAATCCTGCCTCATCCACAAAGATGAACTCATGCAAGGTGTCACTGGCATCAAGCTGGAGTATTGTCTGTATGATTACATTACATTTCAATACAGCCAATCTAGTACTGCTACAGTAAGCCAAGAAAACTATATCACAACATGTAAGTTATCTGTAGCCTACACAGTACAATAGTTGATATTTACACACAAATTATGGAATATATTTAAACACATACGTACCTGGACATATTGGAAATGCAGCTCTTTCACTCTCTCGGAGTTCCTCTCAAATAGAACCCGGTACACTTGTTTCATGCGCATAGGGTTGCGCCGAAGGATGTGATCCATTGTTGAAATGCTGACTCTCTATATTTTGGAAAACAGACAGACAGACAGACAGACAGACAGACAGACAGACAGACAGACAGACAGACAGACACATTATTGACAATATGAATCCTCAACGTCATGTCATTTTCTTGTATTGTCTGCTTCTGCTACTGTAATGCATATAGTTTCATGGTATGTATAGTACAGAAAAGTACAACTTCATAGTATGGTACCTGTTTTCATACCTGAAAGTCTGAAAAATCGATGCAACACTGAAACGGCTCAGGATTGGCTGTACTCTCAGCGCAGCTTCCCTCATTGTCACACCGTGTACAACAACATGGTCCACTACAGTAGCACAGATCTCATTTGAGATTGTTGTTCTTCTTCCTCTTCCTCTGCCTCTCCCTTGTCCACCTCCTCTCATTCTTACCATTCCTCTGCCTCATTCTCTGATGTTTGCATCCATGATTCTGAAACACAGGTGAGCTTACCTGTTGCCCTTTTTATTCATTCCAATCTCCTGATTGCTTGTTGAGTATTTTATGTCGTTAGTGCTTACACCTGGACAATTGTTTGTTAAGGGTGTTTGAATTGCTCTGGTTATAGTTTACTTATTGAAGGGCAGTGTTTTCTAAATGACAACATGGTAACAATTGTGTCTTAAAGTTAGAGGTGTGTTTAGACTTTTGCAAAGAAGTGTGAATGGACCAGAGAAATGTGGCAAAACAGTGTTTATAGACTGGGGTACATGGTCTTTCTGCTGGGAATTGGCTAAATGGTTTCGTGAGGAAGGCTTACACTACCAATTTTTGTGTGTTAGCAATCAAGAAAAATTGTAATAAAGCCGCATACAAACATGGTCTCTTTTTTGTTTTGTTTAGTAATTTCACTCATGGGGACACTACATCACCACCGAGTCTGAGGGTAGAGCTCGAAAAAATTCAAGCTCCAAGGGTGCTGCCTTAGAGTTACATTAGAAGTGCCCATCCAAGAAGGCTCAAGGTCATTGGCCACAGATATATCTACAATAGCTTGATTGGACTGATCATGTCAACATCATACTTTCAAAATCTTAGCTAGCAGTTATCATCATCAATCAAGTCGACAATCTACTGGCAAATACTTTTTTATCCTTGTCGTATGAAGATAAATAATGTAAAAAACAATGATTCACATCGCAGGTGGGAAAATTAATACCCTAAATATGGTCCCAATTAGAGGTAACTCACTTCAGCTGCCTCTAATTGGGAACCAACACAAAACCTCCATAGACCTTACTAGAAATCCCTGTAGAGACCATAGAGAAACCAGAGGCTTCTCTATGGTCAGGGCGTGACAGTAGGTCATGTGTCTCACCCTAATAAGTTGGTATATTTTCACCTTTAATTTCACCTACTGTTCTGACATGGTGTAGCCTATAACCTGCTGGCGCAGCGGTCTAAGGCACTGCATCTCAGTGCTAGAGGCATCACTGCAGACCCTGGTTCGATTCCAGGCTGTATCACAATCCGGCCGTGATTGGGAGTCCCATAGGGCGGTGCACAATTGGCCCAGCATTGTCCGGGTTTGGCAGGGATAGGCTGTCATTGTAAATAAGAATTGTTCTTAACTGACTTTCCTAGTTAAATAAAGGTTAAATAAATAAAAAGAGAAATGTAAGAATATTGTAAGAGATTTCGTTGTCTGCTTCTATGCCCCCTTTATTTATCCTACGGTTCTGACTTGGTGTACAGGGAGAACACTGTAAGAAAGGCCCATGTTCTGAATTCTGTCGCTGTAGATTTCAAAAGTGCTGAACAAATAGTTATTTTGACCACGTCCGTCCTAACTTGTTCATTAATGTCTAAATAGAAATGACGGATTATCCGCTTGTCGACCCCTTATGCCATAGTTTGTACATCTCAATTGTCAGTAGAAACCATATTTGTTTAAGCAAGTAAGCCATATCAGCTATGTTTTTTAAAAAGCCAGTAAATGAGGCTGAATGAACTGTTTCACTGCCAGGCAAGGCTCTGCTGATAGCTAGGTGTAGCATTGGTAAGGTGTTGGGACTGCTGTTGGGGCTCTGCTGTTGCGACAGCTTTATGTAGGGCCTAACCGTTTGTGGGGTTCGTTTGTACCTTTATAGTGCAATTAATGTGTTGTGGCTTTGCTGGCATGCATCCCACTATTGTACTGTTCTGAACTATACTTTACTTTCTTGTACTGTACTGAACTCTACTGTACCATACCCTGCTCTGCTGTGCTGCGCTGTGATGTCCAAACTTGTGAAACATGCGGAGAATGACATTCATATCCATAATTGTGCATTTCTGTGTAGTACAGATCAGGGACCCATGATGTAATTCCGCTACTGTAATTCCGTTAATGGGTGTAAATCCATTTCACATACTGTAGTTCAATAACCAAAATAGATTTTTTCAAACTCAAGATGCCATCTCATAGCTGACACCCCATTCTTTCTGCAGACATCTTTGAATCTTAATTCGGAGCAGTTATTCACCAGAGTTGTTGGGAAACGTGGTCGCGTAAAAAACTTTTATTTACTGTAATTCCGTTTCCAAAGATTGCATCTGCACAGTTCTTCTACAAAATTAGTTGTTAAACTTTGAAATCAATGGGCTTTGTTTAGCATTCATTTTAAAGTGAAAAAAGTAATAATAATAATGTAATAAGAATTTAATTTGATACTATTACTGTGGAATTGCCTAAGACGTAATTGAACAGTTATGTATGCCATTTTAGTCAATCCTTTTATCCAACGTGACTTACAATCATGCGTACATACATTTTACATATGGGTGATCACAGGAATCGAAACCCACTGTCCTGGTGTTGCAAGCGCCATGCTTTACCAACTGAGCTCCAAAGCTTTCCTTGAACTAAGCGGAGGCAAGTTAAAATAATCAAATTGTAACTTAGTTCCCTCTGTCAGTGGGGGAATATGTCAATGTAAAACTGAATAACTGTTCTGACTTTTACATCTGCTGGGAAGTCACCTAAATGCTCTAAATGTCAGATTTCACAAAAACCAGCAAGTTCTCTGTCACTTTCAGGAGAACAGTAGCAGGAGAGATGGAGAGAGATGGAGAGAACGAGAGAGCAGGAAAGTGATGGAGAGAGAACAAAAGCAGCCTGTGAGAGACGAAGAGAGAGAAAGAAAACAAGGCCTGTGAGAGAGAACGAGAGCGCAGGAGAGAACAAGAAAGCAGGAAAGAGAGAGGGAGAAAGGACTGTGAAAGAGACCGAGAGAAGAGGTGGAAAGCTGAACAGTTTATGGCTCGTTTGTCTCAGACATGGAAGGAGCCCACATACAGTACTCTCTCTCCACAATAATGTGGTTTGAACTTTTCAGAAGATATAATATGAAAGTAACAGATAATGATTGCCGGTAGACTCTCTCACACTCTCCATTGTTCCGACTGAGAGACCGCTTTCCCAGTGTCGCCCATCACTCTATGCCTCTTAATTGAAACAATTTCCTCCACCACCAACGTTACAGTATTCACCTCCCCTCCGCCCTCCTATCTCTACTATGAGATCCATGAGGTGCTGCTGAAAGGCCCTGAGGCAGGCAGACAGACGCCAAGCTGAAAGGATCAGACTTTAGGAGGAGGGATCCATGGATGGCAGGAGAGATAGAAAGAACAGTGTTTACACGACGTCACCGAACCAGCTGTTTTCCTGCCTGTGCGGCTGGCTTTGGTCCAGGCTTCCTTCCTGAGACTAAGAAGACTGAGAGACCGAGAAACGGAAGGAGCCAATATGACGAGAGAAGCAGCCGCTGGTGATATCCTTAAGTTCTCGCTTCGAGTTGTGTGCTGTGCAATCCCCCTCACCACTTAGGGAGAAAACAGTCCACTTGAGAGCAGAGCTTTGATATGTAGAAATATGAAGGCGTCTTATTTACCAACCTACCCCGCGGCTGGGAATGGAGGGATGAAAGTAGCGGAAAGAGAGAAGGTGGGAGAAGGAAGGAACAGGACGCTGAGGGGCTGGGGATTAACAATGACATAACATGAAGAGGGGCCTGTCAGCGCAGTGACACCTCGTTTCGCCTGCCATTGTCTGATTACCCCAAACAGCAGCCCACCATCGACAGGGATGATCACAGAAAGGCGGGAAAAACACAACTGTCAGTCTTAGGTGACAAAGCCAATTCCCGCAGTGCCTACTCCTTAAAACCAAACGTTAGAGAAGTGGAGAAGAAGCAGAGTGAGCATAGAAGAAGGGAGAGAAAGAGATAGGGAGGAGTAGAGAGGGTGGAGGAGGAGAAAGAGAGAGGGGGGGAGAGACTCACACATGGACAGCTTACAGGGGATACAAACCAAAAGATTATGTTAATCTTACTTCCTTTGTCCCCCGCGAAATGTTTTCATACTACGCCTTTTATGTGTGGAGGAAGGGATGTGAACCTCTTCAGTCAGTGACAGTGGGCACTTTCTGTGTGGTTTCTGGGTAATTAGCAGCAGTAGCAGACCTTTTCTATTTCTCTGCTCAAGCTTATGGTCTTCTTAAGGGATTTCTCCCCCCTCAGACCCCTCTCTCTGTCTGCTGCTGCTGGGGAGTCCTGATTCCCAGCCCTGGCCCCAGCTCCATGGGCACTCCCTGGCCTTATAGCTCCCTGGCCAAACCACATCCAGCCATCTGTTAGCGATAGGAGGACCAAAACCTTCTGAGGCTCTCAGCAGCAATGACAATCAAATGGACAGCTTAAGTTCAGACAGGTGACTGCATTAATTAAACCATTCAGGACTGAAACACAACACAGAAATGGGTCTCAATACATCTGTCAACAGATTCCATTACTGTTCATATCCAGGCCTGACTTGGACTTCTCCCCATGTCCACATAATGCTGGTGTTCTTGTCTAGTTGATGTTAGATGTTGTTGAAACCTGCAATGCACTAAAATGACACCTCTTCCAAGGTTTGTCAGATCCTTTGAGGTTTGCTTTTTCAAGAAATTATATAGGTCACTTCTAGAAATTATATTTGCTATATTATTGTTTATTGATGTAAAGAAATTAGGTATATGCTTTGAGTGAACAGTCTAGAAGCAAGCCAATCTCCACCTCAATTATTAAAATCACATAATCAAACCGCACCACTCCAGCATCTTTCTTACAAAAAAAATGTAGCTTCTGGAGAAGTGGTTGTAAGTAGTTTTTTACTCGTTGGGGACTCCTAATCTCTTTTCCCATGGAGAGAAGCAGAAACCAGGGGATGGCTAAGGCTTGGCTGCTGATACCACAAACACTCCTCTTTAAACCCTGCATTGGGGATAGATAACATCTAAAGACCACTGGTGGCTTACGCTCATCATATCTCTTTGGCCTTTTCAATAGGAGGTCAGAGGTGCTTCTCAGATAAAGTGGTGCAACAAGGAGCTCCTCAGGACAACAACATACAAAAAAAACACTTTTTTTTTTCAAATTGAAACCTGATACATTTCTCGTTCCAGAAGAGGTGTTAAGTCTCGTTGTGTTTTTGTTCTTTTACTCCATTCTCCTTTGATGAAATTTTTTTGGGGGTTTAACTTAATAATGTTTTTTCAATGAGCGACACCTCTCGTCTTCTCCTCTCCACTCCAATAGATGAAGCCTCTCTTGTTTTGTTGTGGGTTGAGCTGCTCCGTCTCATTGTCCCCGTCACGGGTGCTTTGTCTTACACACAGGCCCCAGTGCAGCCCAGTGCACCCACACACTACACGGGGGGGGGTTGTGCATCAAAGCCTGGGCGAGATGGACTCAGCAACACTGGATTAAGGTCTTCTGCATGATAAAGTAGCTACCTAGGGGTGGAATTAACTTAATATGTCAAAGAATGTTATTGAGAGGGTATAAAGTGCCAAAAAGCTCTGTCATTCTCTCCGTAATGTTCTAATCCTGGGCAGGACACAGAGGGCTGTGGGGCTGACTGGAGCTGTGTGCTAATCACAGAGATGCCTTCCCATCTGTAAGTCCCTTCGTCCTTTAAAGCTGTTCCAATTTTGCCTTAAACTCAATTATTGTCCCAGAGAGACCAAGATGGCATGTTAAGTTACGTGAAAAGGGGGATTCGGAGCAGGAGCAAATAGAAATCTCCAGCGTTAAAGCAACGAGGTGAGTCAAGCTAAACAGATTATGGCAGGGCTCTATAGACCTGCAAAACAACGTGACAATGAGTTAAAGGGAAGAGGAATCTCACTTTCAAAGCATCCTCTAAACTATTAATCATGGCTGGACCTGAGGGCCTGTGCCCCGGCATATATTTCTCTATTTACACCTCACACACCGCTGAGACCACCGGCCATCGAAGACCTTAGATGTCCTGCATGGGGAATGAGCAACACACAAAGTCTCTCTGACGAGACCGACCAGCCTTGATCCCTTGAGCAATTTGACTCTGTATAGTAGTCCCATTTAAAGGCTAATATGTTGTCTTCTGTTTTAATTGTGTTTCAGATACATTCCCTTTTGTATAGCAGATAGATTCCCTAGACGACGCAGCACATAAACACCATTTGCTTTTGCCCTTCTGTCAACAACTTCTGAATTGACGAACATCAGTTACAAACAGAACTAGCAACAGCAGATATATTTTTGCATTGTGTGATGTTCAGAAGCTGTCAGCTCTGAGAGAGGGGAGATAATACAAAGCAAGTATGCCTTTTAGGCTTTCACTTGGGAGAGAACACATCCATGAGAGAAAATGAATGAAACACTTAGATTTTGACAAGGCAATGAGATGTTATAAAACCATTACTTTAGTTAGATATGACTAAACACATACTGCATCTAAATACCAGTGGTGGAAAAAGTACCCAATTTTCATACTTCAGTAAAAGTAAAGATACCTTGATAGAAAATGACTCAAGTAAAAGTGAAAGTCACCCAGTAAAATATTACTTCAGTAAAGTAAAAGTTGTCAAAAATATAAATAGTAAAGTAAAGTACAGATACCCTAAAAAATGACTTAAGTAGTACCTTAAAGTATTTTTACTTAAGTACTTAAATACAAAACGGTAACGTTTCTGATGCAGGCTTTACAGTTTATATAACATAAAATGACACTGAACAGATTACTGAACAGACCTGGGTTCAAATAATATTTTCACATACACTGCCTTGCAAAAGTATTCAGACCCCTTGGATTTCTACACATTTTATTGTGTTACAAAGTGGGATTAAAATTTAGATAATTGTCAACAATCTACACAAAATACTTTCCAATGTCAAAGTGGAAGAAAAATTGCATATATCTTAATAAAACAAATGATTAATAGAAATAACTCAAATATAGTTGTTGCATAAGTATTGATATGTTAGAAACACCTTTGGCATCGATTCGGCAGCGATGCGCCATCCCTTCTGGTTTGCGCTTAGTGGGACTAATTGGTTTTTCAACAGGACAATGACCCAACACACCTCCAGGCTGTGTAAGAGCTATTTGAGCAAGAAGGAGAGTGATGGAGAGCTGCATCAAATGACCTGGCCTCCACAATCACCCGACCTGAACCCAATTGAGATTAGTTGGTAAAGGTTTGCCCTGCTAGAGCTGCCCCAGTCAACTGTAAGTGATGTTTAAGTGTAAACGTCCAGGAGCAACAACGGCTCAGCCGCGAAATAGTAAGCCACACAAGCTCACAGAACGGGACCGTTGAGTGCTGAAGTGCGTAGTGCATGAAAATTGTCCTCGGTTAGAATACTCACTACCGAGTTAATAACTGCTTCTGGAAGCAACGTCAGCACAATAACTGTTAAGCTTGTCGCCATTGGACTCTGAAACAGTGGAAAAGCATCTGGCAGTCTGACAGACGAATCTGGGTTTGGCGGATGCCAGGAGAACACTACCTGCCCGAACGCCAACTGTAAAGTTTGTTGGAGGAGAAATAATGGTCTGTGGCTGTTTTTCATGGTTCAGGCTAGGCCACTTAGTTCCAGTGAAGGGGAATATTAACGCTACAGCATACAATGACATTCCAGACGATTCTGTGCTTCCAACTTTGTGGCAACAGTTTGGGGAAGTCCCTTCCCTGTTTCAGCATGACAATGCCCCCGTGCACAAAGCGAGGTCCATACAGAAATAGTTTGTCGAGATCGGTGTGGAAAAACTTGATTGGCCTGCACAGAGCCCTGACCTCAACCCCATCAAATACCTTTGGGATGAATTTGAACGCCGACTGTGAGCCAGGCCTAATCGCACAACATCAGTGCCCGACCTCACTAATGCTCTTGTGGCTGAATGGAAGCAAGTTCAGTCGAAAGCCTTCTCAGAAGAGTAGAGGCTTTTATAGTAGCAAAGAGGGGACCAACTGCATATTAACGCCCATGATTTTGGAATGAGATGTTCGACGAGCAGATGCTCACATACCTTTGGTCATGTAGTGTATCTTTAAGATATTTGCACATTTCTCTCCCTCATGAGGGAGGATAATGAAAGTTCATAGAAGTAACAATTAATGGTATACCTCCCAATTACTTACTATTTTACTATTGAACTATTAAGTGGTTCAAACTCGTAATTCTGTTACCAAAAAATGTGTCACAGAATTACTGCAACTGAATTGGCAACAATGGAAAATCACAATAGACACAAACCACAGTTTGGTCACCTGCTACTGTCCTCCCTTCCACTGGCATACAGTTTGGGGTAGGCCCTTTCCTGTTTCAGCATGACACTGGGGTTGAGGTCAAATACTAACACAAATAAAAGTACTTGTTTTTGGCTGTGTATTTCAACATACCCAAATAAACATTCAAAGTATTTTAAATAACAGATACTCAAATACAAATATATTTCAACCCAGGTCTCTTACTAAATGAGGGGTAACTTCAGTAAATGTCAATACAAACGATGAAGATAATATATTTACAGTTGAATTCAGAAGTTTACATACACCTTAGCCAAATACATTTAAATTCAGTTTTTCACAATTCCTGACATTTAATCCTAGTAAAAATTCCCTGACTTAGGTCAGTTAGGATCACCACTTTATTTTAAGAATGTGAAATGTCAGAATAATAGTAGAGAGAATTATTTATTTAAGCTTTTATTTCTTTCATCACATTCCCAGTGGGTCCGAAGTTTACATACACGCAATTAGTATTTGGTAACATTGCCTTTAAATTGTTTAACTTGGGTCAAACGTTTCGGGTAGCCTTCCACAAGCTTCCCACAATAAGTTGGGTGAATTTTGGCCCATTCCTCCTGACAGAACTGATGTAACTGAGTCAGGTTTGTAGGCCTTCTTGCTCGCACACGCTTTTTCAGTTCTGCCCACAAATGTTCTATAGCAGGGATCTTCAACCGGGGGTCCGCAACCCCTAGGGGGTCCGTGGGGGTACTGCAGGGGGTCCCCCAAAATTATAAAAAATGTTCATCATGATCATTTATGTGGGGGATTTTTTTTTTGGTGGGGGAGAAGAATATTGAGTAAATTTCAAGCATTAATAGGCAATAATAATAAATACAAAATGATTCCCATGATACCACAGGCGATTGCCAACCGCCTAGAGGTGTCACTACAGACAACCTGGTTTGAATCCAGACTGTGTCACAAATGGCTGTGATTGGGAGTCCCATAGGGCAAGAAGAAGACGTTGCTAATTTTAGCCGCCAATAAATAAAAAGCTGGAAAGCAAATAATAGACTCGACTACTAAGTTAGGTTGTTATAACAATGGATCGCTTTGTAACAAAAAGGCCTCGAGCTCTGAACCTGAACGCTAAAGTTACTCCTTCCACCTCGTCCGAGGCCACAAACGATAGTGTCACGGCTCCACCTGCTCCAGAGGCACCTGCCCCAGCGGGATAGGGTAAGCATAAGATGGAGAAGTCCCGAAAATATTCAGAAACCTAACTAAAGTTTGGATTTACCTTCAAAGAAAGCGAAGGAATTGAATTGCCGATGTGTGTTATTTGTGCAGCAACACTCTCAAATGAAGGCATGAAGCCATCAAAGCTGCAACGACACTTGGAGACTAATCATGGCCACTTGAAAGATAAACCTCTGGAATATTTTCAGACTTGTCTGCAGTCACTCCAAGGCCAAAAGACAATGATGAGGAAATCAGCGAAAGTTGGAGAGCTCGCTTTGAAAGCCTCCTATCAAGTTGCTCTTCGCATCGCTCAATGTAAAAAAACGTATACAATTGCGGAAGATTTGATATTGCCTGCGGCCAATGATATGTGCAAGACCTGTTTGGTAATGATGAATATGCCAAAAAACTGATGACTATCACGTTATCAGACACAACGATTGCTCGGCAAGTTGGCGAAATGGCATCTGATGTGAGGGAGCAGTTATTTGAGAAGCCGCGGAAGCCTTTTCATTACAGTTGGATGAGTCTGTGGACATGTCCAAAGACGCACAGCTCTTGGGATTTGTGCGTTTTGTTGACCAAAACTAAATGTGTGAGGAGTTTTTGTTTTGTAAGAAGCTCCCTGAATGCACAACAAGCTCTGAAATTTTGAAAGTGATTGAGGACTTTTTCAGAGCAAATGAGATAAGCTGAGTGTGTTGCGGTGTGTACTGACGGTGCGCGCGCTATGACTGGTCAGAAATTCACTGCATGTTACACAGAGAATCTCTCGCTGCCAAAGAAATGAGTGCTGACTTTGCTCACGTTATGGACACTGTTGTGAAGACTGTCAATGTGGTTAAGAAAAGTGCCTTGCAAACGCGCCTCTTTGCTGCGACGCTACGGAAGAGGGTCACAATGCGCTCCTGTACCATTCCGAGATCAGATGGCTTTCTCGTGGATCAGTATTGGCCTGTGTGTTTGAGTTACGCACAGCTATTCACAAGTTTCTAGCTGGCCAAAACCGCTCGGAGTTGGCTGCACATTTCAATGACAATGTCTGGCTCACTCAACTGGCATTTCTTGTGGATATTTTCTCAGAGTTGAACAAACTGAACAGTTCCATGCAGGGCCGTAATACACATGCCATTCAGCTGTATGACAAGATGGAAAGCTTTCTGAAGAAAACAACAAGGTGGAGAGAGCGAATCAGGGAAGGTAACTTTTCTATGCTTCCATCAGTGGAGGAGTTGGATGATTCTGCAGTGCTTTCGCCTGACTTAACACGCAATTATCGGACACTTGGAGGCACTCGAAAGTCAATTTGGAAAGTACTTTTCTGAGGCTGAGTCCTGGAGAAGGGACAAGATATGGATACAGTTTCCATTCAAAGACTAAGCATATGACAGCTCAAACTTGACAGCCTCTGAGGAAGATCAGCTGATAGAGCTGTCCACAGACAGCACGCACAAGAATGTGTATGAGTCAAGGCCTCTCATTCAGTTCTGGATTTATTGCCAGAAAGATTTCCCCCAGCTCACTGCGAAGGCAATGCTGAGCTTTTTGCCTTTTGCAACAACATATCTTTGTGAAAGTGGATTTTCCTCCCTCACCTACATGAAGAGCAAATACCGGTCCAGACTGCAGCCTGAGGATGACATGGTGCTCTGCCTGACAACCTCCATCTCCCCCAGAATAGACTATGGTAGGCCTATGTGTCATTCATAAGCTAAATTAACCCAAATGTAAGCCTCATCAATAATTATAATAATAATTTAAAAAAAAGGGATTACAATTATTTTACTATATATCCAATAATAAAAACCAATAATAGTTATGTATAACTGAGTACAAAATAGGTTAAAAGAGGTGATAAATATGTTAGTCAGTTACTGTTAGTGTATGGCCATGCTTAAAACGCAACAACTTTTTTTCTTTTTTTTATCTGGGGGTCTCTTCTATTTCTCTATCGGCCAAGTGGTCCCTGGGCTGAAAAAGGTTGAAGACCCCTGTTCTATAGGATTGAGGTCAGGGCTTTGTGATGGCCACTCCAATACCTTGACTTTGTTTTCCTTGAGCCATTTTGCCACAACTTTGGAAGTATGCGTGGGGTCATTGTCCATTTGGAAGACCCATTTGCGACCAAGCTTTAACTGACTGATGTCTTGAGATGTTGCTTCAATATATCCACATAATTTTCCTTCCTCATGATGCCGTGTATTTTGTGAAGTGCACCAGTCCCTCCTGCAGCAAAGCACCCCCACAACATGATGCTGCCGCCCCTGTGCTTCACGGTTGGGATGGTGTTCTTCGGCTTGCAAGCCTCCCCCTTTTTCCTCCAAACATAACGATGGTCATTATGGCCAAACAGTTCTATTTTTGTTTCATCAGACCAGAGGACATTTCTCCAAAAGGAACGATCTTTGTCCCCATGTGCAGTTGCAAACCTTAGTCTGGCTTTTTTATGGCGGTTTTGGAACAGTGGCTTCTTCCTTGCTGAGCGGCCTTTCAGGTTTCAGGTTTCAGGTTAAGTCGATATTATCAGTGTACAGGTGAGTGCGGACAGGGGGCAGGCCAGGGTGCTGTATCCACGGATAAAGCGGCAATAAAAATTGGCAAACCCCAGGAAGCGTTGTAGCTGGACCCTGGACGCGGGCTGAGGCCATTCCACCACCACTCTCAGCTTCCTGGGATCCATCTGGACACTCCCCGCGGAGATGATGTAACCCAGAAAGGGAATGGTGGAGCAATGAAATTCATGATTTACTGTCTTAACAAACAGTTGATTCTCCAGAAGGCGCTGGAGAGCCTGGTGGACGTGGAGCACGTGCTCTTGAGGAGAGCGGGAGAAGATGAGGATGTCGTCAATGTACACAGAGACGAACCTGTTCAACATATCGCGGAGGACATCATTCACCAGGGCCTGGAACACCGCAGGGGCGTTGGTGATGCCAAACTGCATGACGAGATACTCGTAGTGACCGCTGGCCGTGTTGAAGGCGGTTTTCCACTCGTCCCCCTCTCGTATCCACATTAGGTGGTAGACGTTCCGTAGGTCCAACTTGGAGAAGACGGTGGTCCCCTGGAGCGGCTCGAAGGCCGAGGAAATGAGTGGTAGTGGGTCTCGTTTCTTCAACGTAATGTCATTGAGGCCCCGATAGTCAATGCACGGGAGAAGGACAAAACCCTGTGCCAGCGGGAGAGGAAGAGGGACGGATAAACCCTGCCTCTAGGGAGTCCCCGATGTAGGTCTCCATAGCCTTGGTCTCTGGCCCCGATAACGAGTACAGCCGTCCACGGGGCAGCATGGTGCTAGGGAGAAGGTCAATCCCGCAGTCATAGGGGCGATGCGGCGGAAGGGAAGTGGCCCGGGCATTACTGAACACCTCCCCAAGGTCCTGGTACTCCACGGGAATGGCGGAGAGGCAGAAAGTGGGCAAGGCAGAATGGGTTCCAGCCCATAATGGCCCATGTGACCCAGTTGATGAGGGGGTTGTGGCGTTGAAGCCAAGAAAATCTCAACACCACGGGAATCTGGGGAGATTTGATGAGCAGAAATGGCATCATCTCGCTGTGATTCCCAGACACCTGTAGGTTGATGGGAGTGGTGTTATGGGTGACCCGCCTAATAGAGCGTCCATCCAGTGCTCTAACCTCCATGGGTATGGAGAGGGGCTGAGTGGGGATGTTCATCTCGGTAGCCAGGGTGACGTCCAAAAAACTCTCGTCCACCCTGGGTCAATTAGGGCCCAAAGCGATTTGGACTGGTCTACCCATCGCAAAACAGCACGAAAAGGGGGCAAGTGTGGGACTCCGACAAGGTCTCCATATGGCCCACCAGAGTACTCGCTCCTACCAGTGGGCCTGGTCTTTTACCGGATACGCGGTCACAAAATGACCAAAAGTCCCGCAGTACAGACACCGGTTCGGTACTGCCGTTTCGCTGGTGACAGCCCCACTCTGCCTAGCTGCAACAGCTCGGGGAGTGGTGGCTCGGCCGTCTTCAGTGATTCTCGGGGACGGTCGGGAACCCTCGGGTCCTCTCAGCAATGAGGCCATTGGGAACTTCCGGGAAGACTGAGGTCGGGTGGAATCTCGAGGCGTGTGAGCGTACTGAGACTTCCTCTCCCCCCGTCGTTCCCGCAATCGCCCGTCAATGCGAATATTCAAGGCAATGACGGAATCCATCTCCGAGTGGCAAGCTCATCCTTGACCTCTTCCGAAACACCGTGCAAGAACATGTCGAAGAGTGCTTCCTGATTCCAGGCACTCTCCACTGCGAACGTGCGGAAATCCACCACATAATTGGCCACACTGCAGGAGTTCTGCCGAAGCTGGATTAACTTCCAGGCAGTGTCTCTCCTGGAAAATGGGGCATCAAAAACTTTTCTCACCTCTCATACGAACCCCTCCAGACTCCCGCATATGGCTGGCTGTTGTTCCCATACCTCGGTCGCCCAGGTAACAGCCCTACCGGACAACAGGGTGATGAGGTAGGCTATCTTGGAGCACTCCGAGGGGAAGGAGGAGCGCTGAAGCTAAAAAATGAGGGCACACTGAGCCAAAAAACGCCTGACAGGTGCTCGGCTCTCCATTGAAGTGTTCTGGCGGAGGTAAGCGGGGCTCCTGGGAAGGTGGAGTGACCGGAGGGGTCGTGCTGCTAGCCGCCGTGTTACCGAAGAGCTAGCAACATGTCCAATGTCCAGTCATGGTGCTCAGCCAACATCTGGACCCCCTCCATAAGGCCCGAAGCAATTCTTTATGCCTGCCAATGGAGGCTCCTTGGGAGGAGATTCCGTGGCGCAGCTGGTCCGAGTCTGCTGGGTCAGTCATGGCTAGTTCGAACTATCAGCGTGCAGGTGAGACACAGGCGCAGACAATGGTCGGAATAACAAATGTTTATTATCCCAACAGGGGGCAGGCAAAAGACAGGTCAGGGGCAAGCAGAGTTCAGTAATCCAGAGTAGAGGTACAAAGGTACAAGACGGCAGGCAGGCTCAGGGTCAGCGCCGGCAAGTAAAGGTCGAAACCGGGAAACCAAGAAGACAGGCACTTTAGAAATAGAGAGGTAAAGGGGGAAAACGCTGGTAGGCTTGAACAAACAAAACGAACAGCAGAACAGAGAACACAGGTATACATACACAGGATAATGAGGAAGATGAGCAACACCTGGAGGAGGGTGGAGCCAAGCACACAGACAGGTGAAATAGATCAGGGTGTGACAGATATAGGACTCGTTTTACTGTGGATATAGATATTTTTGTACCTGTTTCCTCCAGCATCTTCACAAGGTTCTTTACTGTTGTTCTGGGATTGATTTGAACTTTTTGCTCCAAAGTAAGTTCTTGTCTAGGAGACAGAACATGTCTCCTTCCTGAGCAGTATAACGGCTGAATGGTCCCATGGTGTTTATACTTGCATACTATTGTTTGTACAGATGAACGTGGTACCTTCAGGCATTTGGAAATTGCTCACAAGAATGAACCAGACTTGACTTGACTGATTTCTTTAGATTTTCCCATGATGTCGAGCAAAGAGGCACTGAGTTTGAAGGTAGGCCTTGAAATACATCCACAGGTACACCTCCAATTGACTCAAATTATGTCAATTAGCCTATCAGAAGCTTCTAAAGCCATGACATCATTTTCTGGAATTTTCCAAGCTGTTTAAAGGCACTGTCAACTTAGTGTATGTAAATTTCTGACCCACTGGAATTGTGATTTAGTGAATTATAAATTAAATAATCTGTCTGTAAACAATTGTTGGAAGAATTACTTGTGTCATGCACAAAGTAGATGTTCTGACCAACTTGCCAAAACTATAGTTTGTTAACATGAAATCTGTGGAGTGGTTGAAAAATGAGTTTTATTGACTTCAACATAAGTGTATGTAAACTTCCGACTTCAACTGTATATTGATATATTAATAAACAATAAGGACAAGGCAATTTGTGCCTTTTAAATAATTTCACTAATAAGCCATTGGGTTTTAACGGTGTGGCATAAATGAGGTAATGTGTGCAGCGGCAATGTTGTCTACTCGTTGGATGCTCATAACATCATAACATCAAACCACCTCCTATGGTGTATGTGCGTGCGTGGGTGCGTGCATGGGTGGTTTAGCATACTGTATGTACACGATCAGGCCCAAGGGCTGGGGGGAGACCAACACAGTCAGGCACTTCACTGGCCAAAGATAAACAGGCAACTATCAGAAACCCACCCAAGCTCCGTATATTCAATTCAATTAACTCAAGAACACTATTATAACACTGCTGAGATACTGACCCTGGATAAACGATAACACGCAACGACAGGCTTCATTTCATCTCCATTTTACACTGTTTCCTACTCTCGCCATAACAACAGAGCACCATGAACAAATTGCATGCAATTTCACATTCAGCAAAGCACGTACACAACGATTCTCTCTGCAACAATTCAGTTCCATATGTAGACTAAGTGTCCATTCACGGCAGGCGCATAGTCAGACGAAGGCATTGAGTAGTCAAGGCAAAATGGCCTACGCCTCCTTGCCACACAACCATACCAAATCTACTTAGGACAAAATGAGTGATTGCATCCCCTCAAAAGTGCAGAGCGTACAGTCTGCCGAACGAACAAATCCATAAATGGTGCATTTGTGCGGCAAACCCTGAGAATGACCGACCTTCACAAAGCCATTCGTCCAAAATGGCCTAAATGTGTTGAGTCTAAAAGTCAGTCATTACTCCCAATAAGCGGAATTGGGTCTGATATTCTGCCACACAGTACAGAGACAGGGAGGGATAGGACTCTGGAGAATGGAAAGTACGGTGTGATACTCTTTAACAAACTGGAAATACAGATAAAATAGATAAACAACTCTCTTCTCCCTCCTTGATTTCTCTTAAAGTTCCACTGTTTGCCCGGAATTTAACTAAATAACTGAAAGGAGCGCAGTTCCTCAACCATGTGATGCTGATGGTGTGTGGTTATTGTGCTCTTACACTGTGTCAATGGCCTTGTTTGACATCAGCTCACTCAGGGGAAAGACAAGCGAATAAGAAAGGAAATAGTTCCTAACTGTTACAGTGTAATACAAGCCTTCAGCTTTTCCCATGGACACAAAAAACCTTAATGTGACATTTTGCGCCTTTGAGCAATATAACATATCTCTGTGAGCATGGTGACACAATTAGAAAGGATGGCATATTCTCTTCCTCTAGCACAGATCCAGTAGAACGTTTTCCCGCCTAAACAGGCCAGGCGTCGTGGAGCGGCCAGTCACAGCGGAGCACCCGTCAACAAGAGAAGCTGCTACTGCTGACATGCTGTACAGAGGCATTAACCTGTGTGCGTGTGTGTTTGTGTGTGACATGATGCTGTACGAGGGCATTAACCTGCTGAACCAATGCTGCGCCAACTCTGGAAGCTCCAGAAGGGTGAGAAATGGAGGATGCGATTGTCACAGCTTGTTTGTTCTCTTTTCCTCTTCTGTCTCAGTGGCCGGGGCCGGCCGGAGAGGAGCTGTTTAGTCCGGGAACCATGCACCTACCACCAGGCTCTCAGGTAATCAGAGATGACCACGAGACAACACCAGGAATGCCTTCCAAATGGCACCCTGTTCCCTTTCATAGTGTACTACTTTTGACCAGAGCCCTATGGACTTGAACTTTGGCTAAAAGTAGTGCACTGAATAGGGAATAAGGATGTAGCTTGGCTGTGGCATCAGGAGGACAGAAGACAAAACCTACTTTTCCAACTTTACTCTCTCTGATACGTAGTTTACTGCTGTAATACCCTGACGTTTACACGGTTGAAAACTCAACATTACGTGAATCTCTGCGTTAGCACTTTGGGTACTCTTCTTACAGGCCGCACGTATTTGATTACCCCAATGTGGTTCCGCTGTAATGACGTTAGGCTACTACTACTGCTAATAAACAAATTGGATGAAGGCACTAGACTGTGAGAGCGTTGCCTCCTTTTCCTTTTGGAGAAAGCTTGGGTCCTAAACGCCTCAGGGATGGAGAGGGGGAGTTTGCATTGCATCCACCCTGGCAGTGAAGACGTCTCGACATACTGTATGTACCATACACATAGGAACATATCCAGTGCCGTTGGACTCATCCGATCATATGCTACTTACATCTGTATGATGACATCACTATAGACCTCCGTTAAGGGCTGGCATCTTCATTTCCCCCCCTGGACAGTCAATTTGCAAGTACTTTGTAAAGTATTGATCTGCCCTATGCTCTCCAGTCCCAAAAGAAGCCATAAGGACCCCATGCCAAAGACGCAAAGATGAAGTGAGACAACTACTGTGTTGATATCCAATACTGCATGAAGTGAGACATCTACTGTGTTGATATCCAATACTGCATGAAGTGAGACAGCTACTGTGTTGATATGCAATACTGCATTCATGTAGGCTGCCTTATGTGTCTTCTTACAAAGACGGAAGGAAGGAAGGAAGGAAGGAAGGAAGTAAGGAAGGAAGGAAGGAAGTAAGGAAGGAAGTAAGGAAGGAAGGAAGGAAGGAAGGAAGGAAGGAAGGAAGGAAGGAAGGAAGGAAGGAAGGAAGGAAGGAAGGAAGGAAGGAAGGAAGGAAGGAAGGAAGGAAGGAAGGAAGGAAGGAAGGAAGGAAGGAAGGAAGACGAGGAAGAGAAGTTAACAGAATAAAATAAATGACCTGAGGATACAGTGGTCTAAATGGGGAGAAGAAAACATACACATCTCTAATTGACCACTCATGCTCCATCAGAATCCTATTTTTTCCACTTCATGCTTGGATTCCTAATGAACCTTTTCTCCTTCTGTAAACAAAACACAAATTTGCACAGAAAATTACAAATATAAGGAGAAGTGAGCTTAACACTCAATGCTTCGGACATCACGGCTTCTATTCTTCCGAACAGCAACGGCAAAACAAGGGCCTTTATATCTTGTTGCAGACATGGTGCACTTCATCATGGCTACGTGGTTTAGAGGGGGTTGGGATGGAGGAGGAGTTCAGATCCGTCTTGACATTTCTAGCTCCACAATTTTCGTAGGATGGGGAACTCAGAGACAGATATGAATAGCTCCAGGGACAAGCTTTAAAGAACATTAAACAACTACATTTCGGAACTCAAACCAAAGGGTTTTACGTATGCATTTACACTGAACACCGCCGTTGCGGAAGCCTTCTATAAATGTTTTTTAACGTTTATAGGCTATAATGCAGTCTTCTTGTAGAATGTTGTGAAACACTGCTGGAACACATGGATTCGGAATTGGAATGGAATCGCATCTGACGTGTCTCTATATTCCAGCTCCATTTAAAAATATCTTAACAAATATCCCACTCTCTCCCACTCTAACACGTTATTACCCAGAAGCATTATGAGAAGAGACATTTGCCCTCCGTCTCCTAAGAGCACAGAGGAAGGAAGGAGAGTTTATTTGTGTAAGAATCTGAAAAGAAATCCAGACTTGAAAAATGTCCCCAAAATGTTTTAAACTATAAGACAAGAGCGCTCATTTATCTTTTAAACACCCGTGTCTAAATCACTTGACGAAACATCTGCCCTTCACTCCATGTCAGCTATTGTTTTTCTATGACAAACACAGTTGACATTGAGAAATGCATCTAATGTACTTTTCGAGTCCAGACTCCTTCTGAGTCTCTGTAAAAGCCTCGGACCAGTCAGCCGTCATTGAGAATAGGTTATTCAGCTTATTACTACTCATTCAGCTAAAGGGGATTTCATGCTGCTGACATCTAATATTCTTTCCTCTCCTGTCTATGACTGCTCCAGAACCATTTTCACATTGATACTTTGCTCTCATTATCTTTCAAGTTTACATGCTGCACATTGTGCCAAAACGTGCCTTAACACCAAAATCAAGTAGCTCATTTGGTTCTTTGTGCAATATGACAAATGTGACCATCTATGCAACATACCGACACACAACAGCCAATCAGCTCTATAAAACGGAGACATAACAACCCTTGCCTTCCCTTTATAACAGGCCCTGGTATTGGCAATGAATCATAACATATTGTATGACATTTTAAAAATGGCCTGAAAAGTTACCTATATTTTGCAGACAATGGGAAGTGGGTTGTTGGCTGGCTTGGCTTTCTAGGTGTTCAAGGAATCCATGTTATCTGTGTAACAACAACATTGTGTGACATACCAGGGATAAATCATGGCAAGGTGAAGAATGGAGGAGAATGGAGGAGAGGGTAAAAACACCAGAGAAGAAGAAACACCTCAGGATATGGGAAATAAAGGTCAACACATTGACACTGTTAGACTTCTAGACTGTGCTCTTTTACAACATGTCTGCATCAGATCTATTCAATTTGTAATATAAGTGTAGTATTGTTGTACATACTGTATAATATAATACAAATACAAATAATAATAATAATAATAATATATGCCATTTAGCAGCAGATGCTTTTATCCAAAGTGACTTACAGTCATGCGTGCATAAATTTATGTTTTTTTACTATGGCCTGTGCTCCTTTAGAAATGTGTCTTTAAGAAACGTGTTCATGAGATTACATTTGTATAAAATACATTTTTATTTGTCATGCGCTAAATTTATAACATACATTTTTATTTAATTTGTTGTCTACATAACTCCAACTATGTGAACACAAAATTATAATTTCTCCCATGCACCAGCCCATGTAGTATGAGTGTAACTGATGTTCTTCTAAATTAGAGTTAATTGTGACGTTAACACTGCTGCTGTGCTGCTGTGGGTACGATGCATAACATCACAGCGAGTCTGTTTTATCATCTCTGCCCTAGTCTAATGAATACTGAAATGCTCCACTGGCCAGGAGAGGGGATTGGAGGGGAGGGTTTGTGTGTGTGTGTGTGTGTGTGTGTGTGTGTGTGTGTGTGTGTGTGTGTGTGTGTGTGTGTGTGTGTGTGTGTGTGTGTGTGTGTGTGTGTGTGTGTGTGTGTGTGTGTGTGTGTGTGGGTGTGTGTGTGTGTGTGTGTGTGTGTGTGTTTTTTTTTTAGCTGTTTGAGAGCTCAGCAAATCTGTCCACAACACTAACGATCATCCTAATTGAATCCCACTAATCAGCCACCATGTATATCTGCCTGATGGATCCTCCACTGGTTCCAGATCTGCCACCAGAAACACTGAGCTGGTTGCTTTCAGAGGCTGAAATGGCACCCTATTCCATACATAGTGCACTACTTTTGACCAGGGTCAATAGGGCTCTGGTCAAAAGTACTGCACTATGTAGGGAATAGGGTGGCATTTTGGACTACTCATCAGCCTTCCCTCCCTGGCTGGCTGAGATATCTTAAAGTGCAAAAACATTTCCCCCCACAGGCTCCTCTGACCATGTTGGCGTCCCGGTATAGGTTAAGGGATGTAGCCTCTCATGGTTATGAGAGAGAGCAGGCCTGGTGTAATTTAAAATTCTGATGACATTTACTGTCGGAGAGTATTAGAGCCAGGGCATCCTACTGCTGTGTAGTCTTACTCAGCATCAGCTGTCCCGGGGCTCAGGAGAGAGGAGGAAGATGCTCTGCTATAGCTTGGTTTACTGTAGCTACTTCTCCAAGATGGCCTTGAGTCTATGGCGGTGTGGAGGAGATCTAGCCTTATTCACTCACCCAGCTCCGCCACTAATGCCCAACCCTCCCAGCCCAGAGGTTGCCGTGACAACATGGGGGAGATAGCCTGGTTGTAGTCATGTATACAGGTTGGGCGTGTCCCAAATGGCACCCTATTCTCTATATAGTGCCCTGGTCAAAAGTTGTGCACTATAAAAGGAATAGGGTGCCATTTGGGCCTTCAGAGCCACGTTAGACACCTTCAGACTGCATTCAAGAGGATGTGCCACCCGTTCCCCTCCTCTCGACCTGCCGGGCTGTAAGAGGAAAAGACCCCAGACTTGCTTTGCACGTCATGTATAAATAGTCGGGACCTGGGTGTCGCTGGGGAATATAAGCTAGACTAAGCTGGCAGCACCAGAGGAAGGGATAGTGTACTGTAATGTCTTTGTCTGGGTTTCTAGCAGAAGTACTAAGGTTCATCACATCTGAGCCTCTGAGAGTGCATAGGGTTGTGTAGATTTAATTTTGAATGTGCGTGCGTGTGTGTGTGTGTGTGTGTGTGTGTGCGCGTGCGTGCGTGCGTGCGTGCGTGTTATTTAGTTTGTGTGCATGTGCATTTAACTGTTGAGTAAAAGTGTATTGGACAAGGTCTGCGCTCAGAGAGGCTCCTAGCAATGACATGGCCTTGGATGACTAACACAACCCCAATCATCAGTCATCAGACAGGACCAAAGGGCTTGCAACCTGGGGGACAATCAGAACCTGCTTAACATGTAACAGAGACCAATTAGGCTACTTAATTGTGTATGGCTAATGCACTGGAGAGCGTAATAATGTTATACACATGAAAAAAACTACAAAAGCACAACAACCTTTTGTCCACACAAATAAGCAGGTCTATAATAAAAAAAATATATATATATCCCATTTTAACATTACACTGACAAATGCTTAAAGGCCCAGTGCAGTCAAAATGTGTAGTTTTCACTGTTTTATTTTTATTTTTTTATCATATTGAACAACAGCTAATTAAACTAACACTGTAATAGTGTGAAAAAAATGTGATCATTATTATTTCCTGATAGTTGCTGGTTGAAAATAAAATCCACACAGGACCTTCTAACCAGCAGGTTTTGTAAGGGTGAAGTTTTTTGGCTTGCCTGGTGACATCACCAAGCGATATAAGTTAGTAAATCAATAACAAACCATGCCAATAACGGTCAGATTACATATCCCTCCTATTGGTGCCTTCCCCCTAAACACTCAGACCACTCCCAGCTAAATTCTTGCTAGAGAATTATTATTATATTATTAAATAGTTGCATGTATTTGTGTTTTTTTTTTTGTTGCCTATGACAGACAGTCATTATTCCTGGATGATTTAACCATTTTAATCGACAACTATTACAGTAAGGTACTTAATTGTAACCCAGAAATGATTTAATACTGAGATACAAATGGCTGCATTGGGCATTTAACTCCTTTAGTATTTGGAACTGATTATTTATAAAGTACCGAGATACAACATTAATTTGAAGGTTGTAATTATAGCAAGTATAATATTGGCACTGCATGTTTGCCAATACACCCCATCCTAAATAGAGGATTAAAGCCTGTGACAGATCCCTGAGAAACATACACAGACTGCCTGCAACACATGTCATATATCATAGATTCAATCTGTAGCCCCAGTCCACTACTACCTGCAAGCTACAGATGTGCACTTCTCTTGCCATTTCTGCAAAAAGCGTAGACCGGGGGAAGGGAGGTTGTGAGCTAAAAGCCAAATATCTCTGTATTTAGTCTATTTATCTAACAATTCCCAACCTTAGAAAAACACACTAGTATAATATTTTACTACATTATGGAATTCAAAAACATCATATTACCATATTCCCTCCTCTGACTAGCCAGGAGCACTTCCAACAACAGAACAGATACAATATCCTACTAGCTCTCACAGTCTCACTTCAGAATTAGACGTCATGCATGTTTCGCAAACGTCAAATTTTGAAATTGTTGCAAACGTCAAATATCTAAGTGTTTAAGGTTAAGTTTAGGCAATAACATTGACTTTTTAAGGTTAGGGTTATGTTTAGGCATTAACACTGAAATCTTAAGGTTAGTCATTAACTCTGAATGGTTAAGGTAAGAGTTAAGGTTGGGGATAGGCTTAAAATGTAAAATCTCAAAAACAACTTTCTATCGCTGGATTCAAACTTGCAAACTTTCGAATCAGAGGCAGATGCTTATGAACCTACTTGAAGGTGACAGCGCTCACTGTTACCTCTAGTGGTCTAGTGGGTAACCCCACATTGTATCATCTTAATACAGTGTGTTGTCCAAATATAAATTCTAAAATATGAATACTGCAAGTTGCATACAAATATAAATAGTTAACAACAACATCAAACACTTTGCTCACAATTTTTTTATACACTGATCATCCCCGCACAGAACCAATTGGCCTGAGGATGGATCAACCCAATCATTAGAGTTGGATGGGTGGTTCTGCCTTGGAGGAATCAAGTGAGGAGAACGACCCAAGTATATCCATCCATTTCACTCACTCCTTAGCTGTGTTCCAAATGGCACCCAACCCCCTTTATCGAGCGCTACTTTTGACCAGGACCCATAGGGCTTTGTTCAAAAGGAGCTCACTATATAGGCGACAGGGTGCCATTTGGGATGCATCCCTCACCTCTCCTCACCCCCCCATGGTGATGTTGCTAGCCAATCGGTGAGTGTTCAGGGGAGCTAAACATCTTGTTGGTCCTATTGTTTCAGCAGAAGAGAGAGAGAAGAGTCTTGGGTGGAAGAACAGCTGTCATGGCTGAATACCGAAGCAGCCTTAATAGGCTAACGTGGCGAGGATAATTCCCACAATGCAAAAGAAATATGAGGAGTTGAAGATGTGTTCATTCAAATTTGCATTTACAGTAAATGTATGTAATGAAGGGAACACCATCTTGGTGATGTGTGCAAAATTCATTTTAATTGCTCTCTTGAATCGAACATAAATTAAATAAGTCTAGCTGTCCAATGTCATGCTTTTCGTATATAAAGAGCTGCTTACTTTTTCTGCAAAATGTTCATTTTCAGATAGACAGGGGGATTGGGGGAGAGAGAGAAAAGGAGAGAGAGAGAGATAGAGAGAGAGAGAGAGAAGGGAGAGAGAGAGAGAAGAGAGAGAGAGAGAGAAGGGAGAGAGAGAGAGAGAGAAGGGAGAGAGAGAGAGAAGAGAGAGAGAGAAGGGAGAGAGAGAGAGAAGAGAGCGAGAGAGAGAGAAGGGGGAGAGAGAGAGAGAGAGAGAGAGAGGCAGTACACACAGGATCCAAAATGAGATTCTAGTGCAAAATAAAATAAGGCGCTGTTTACACTCAAAATCAATTGAAGTTAGGATAAAAGAATCTGCTAAGTGGCATAAATTACCGTTCAAAAGTTTGGGGTCACTTAGAAATGTCCTTGTTTTTGAAAGAAAAGCAAATATTTGGTCGATTAAAATAACATCCCCCACAAAAAAGTACATAAAAAAACAAGAAATGTATTTGTTTCTGGCCATTTTGAGCATGTAATCGAACCCACAAATGCTGATGCTCCAGATACTCAACTAGTCTAAAGAAGGCCAGTTTTTAGCTGTGCTAACATAATAAGGGTTTTCTAATGATCAATTAGCCTTTTAAAATGATCAACTTGGATTAGCTAACACAACGTTCCATTGGAACACAGGAGTGAAGGTTGCTGATAATGGGCCTCTGTACGCCTATGTAGATATATTAATGGACATAAAATGTGCTTTTTTTTCGAAAAGAACGACATCTCTAAGTGACCCCAAAACTTTTGAACGGTTGTGTATATTTAGTAAATGCAAACACATTTTGTTTGGAAGAGTTAGCTAATGGTGATACATTTGTTGAAGATCATTAAAGGCAGTCTTCTCCTATCTTATCCTGTCTTCTCTACAATCCTCTACATTCCAAATGGCACCATATACCCTATATAGTGCTCTACTTTTGACCAGAGTCCTGGCCAAAGGTAGTACACTATAAAGGCAGTAGCTTGACATTTGGGACGCATGCCCTGTCTGGTTAAATATGGAAGACATTTCAATTGAATGCATTCAGTTTGTAAGGACCGACTCTGGAGATGAGAAGCAGGTACGGGGAGTTAAGGTTTAATAACACGGACATTGACCAGAACAAGACAGGACCAGAACAGTGTCAGAACCGGGTGTCAAAATGCAAACAACAATATACAATTAATTCTGCAGAGGGGAACCGAGCTGGGGAACAGACAGATATAGGGAAGGTAATGACAAGTGATTGAGTCCAGGTGAGTCCAGAGTGGTAGCAGGCGTGACACAGTTAAACAACTGACTAGGTATCCACCTTTCCTTTCTCTTTCCTCTCAAACTAAGTGTTACTATTTTTGCTTTTAATTAAAAGTTGGAGTAACGTCATGATGAGATGAGCACATGACAGACAGTCATTATTCCTGGATGATTTGAATCTAGCGTTCTCTTCCTTCACCGTGGGAGGAGGGTCCCCCATGCTGTGGTCCTCTGTATCTGCAGCCGCCTTAGTCTGCATTCTACCAGCCACCGCAGTGATGTCACCCTCTCCCTGGGTGCTTCTCAAGTTGAAATGGAGAAAATTGGCTGAACTTAAATTGGTGGCATTTTGTGGTCTTTAAACGAAGAGGGGGTCTCATTAAAACAATATAGGCAAGAGACGAGCCTTCAAGTTTCTCCTCCATCATTAGCCAGCGTAACTGCAGATAACAGAACTTCAATTAGACATTTTGATAACTCCATGTTGTCAATGTACTGCTGACAGAGCAGCACAGTGTCTAACCTCAGACGGCCACCCTGTAGAACTCTTCACCTTTCCTGTTTTAATGAGGGCTTCAACTGAGGAGAGCGTGACTCAATGACTCAAATAGGATGGTCATTGCTGAGATCTCGCCTATCTATTTTGCCATCCAGCCTAATCCTATTTGCTCCCTCAGCCTTCTTCATTTCGTGTGTAATTTATGACCAAATAGATGAGATGTGAAGACATTTACACACAAATAGCTAAACAAAAATGGGGTGTAATAAAATTGTCTAGGCAGCTGGTCAATTGATATTGTATGTTCTCCTTGTCTTACCTAAAGTTAATGAAGTGTTCAGGTATAAACTATGTATGTACTGGTAATAAAATACAATAGTCACGTCTTGTGTGACACCATGTTTTAATTTAACAGAAAGATGTGTTTTAGGTAAGACAGAGCGTGTTGTAATTTTCACACATAGAAAGGTCACGTTCACCTCAAAACCGTCAAAAGTTTGGGGTCACTTAGAAATGTCCTTGTTTTTTAAGGAAAAGCACATTTTTGGTCCATTAAAGTAACATAAAATGTATCAGAAATACAGTGTAGACATTGTTAATGTTGTAAATGACTATTGTAGCTGGAAACGGCTGATTTTTTTTGGAATGTCTACATAGGTGTACAGAGGCCCATTATCAGCAACCATTACTCCTGTGTTCCAATGGCACGTTGTTCGCTAATCCAAGTTTATCATTTTAAAAGGCTAATTGATCATTAGAAACCCCTTTTGCAATTATGTTAGCACAGCTGAAAACTGTTGTGCTGTTTAAAGAAGCAATAAAACTGGCCTTCTTTAGACTAGTTGAGTATCTGGAGCATCAGCATTTGTAGGTTCGTTTGCAGGCTCAAAATGGCCAGGAACAAATAACTTTCTTCTGAAATTTGTCAGTCTATTCTTGTTCTGAGAAATGAAGGCTATTCCATGCGAGAAACTACCAAGAAACTGAAGATCTTGTACAACGTTGTGTAGTATTCTAACCAGAATAGAAAGAGGAGTGGGAGGCCCCGGTGCACAACTGAGCAAGAGGACAAGTACATTACAGTGTCTAGTTTGAGAAACAGACGCCTCACAAGTACTCAACTGGCAGCTTCATTAAAAGTACCAGCAAAGCACCAGTCTCAACGTCAACAGTGAAGCGGCGACTCTGGGACGCTGGCCTTCTAGGCAGAGTTGCAAAGAAAAAGCCATATCTCAGACTGACCAATAAAAAGAAAAGATTAAGATGGGCAAAAGAACACAGACACTGGACAGAGGAAGATATGGCTTTTTCTTTGCAACTCTGCCTAGAAAGCCAGCATCCCGGAGTCACCTCTTCACTGTTGACGTTGAGACTGGTGCTTTGCGGGTACTTTTAATGAAGCTGCCAGTTTCTCAAACTAGACACTCTAATGTACTTGTCCTCTTGCTCAGTTGTGCACCGGGGCCTCCCACTCCTCTTTCTATTATGGTTAGAGCCAGTTTGCGCTGTTCTGTGAAAGGAGTAGTACACAGCGTTGTACGAGATCTTCAGTTTCTTGGCAATTTTTCGCATTGAATAGCCTTAATTTCTCAGAACAAGAATAGACAGACGAGTTTCTTTGTTTCTGGCCATTTTGCGAAGGGGCTTCTAATGATCAATAATCAATTAGCCTTTTAAAATGATACACTTGGATTAGCTAACACAACGTGCCATTGGAACACAGGAGTGATAATTGCTGATAATGGGCCTCTGTACGCCTATGTAGACATTCCATAAAAAATCAGCCGTTTCATTTACAATAGTCATTTACAACATTAACAATGTCTACACTGTATTTCTGATCAATTTGATGATATTTTAATGGACAAAAAATGTGCTTTTCTTTCAAAAACAAGGACACCAAACTTTTGAACGGTAGTGTATATGTTCCTGGAGGAACCTAGCCAGCTATAAATACACTGGAAACAGGCAGCTTTCATTTCTAGATAGGTATTAAAATAAAAGAGATTCCGAAGTTAGAAAACAAACAGAACAAATCTAGGGTTACGGTTAATGGACAGTCAATCTCAGTTAAACCTGAACTAAAGTCTTGTGTAAGTGGTCATATGCTCGATTAAGTTATGGGTCCATTACGTGCAAGTCTATGGGCCAAGAATGTCCCCTCCCCTTCCGAAATTCGAAATATGCTAACACCTGTGAAATTGTGATTTGTCCAAATAACCAGTGACGAAAAACTCAAGCACTTGAACTAATGCTGGTCGATCTCACGCATCCTGTTGTTTCATGACAGATCTATGGTACCATGCATGTTTATGTAGTCTGTCCATGAGAGATTAGTGGATAGTTAGTTGAAAGGTTGTTGACAGTTAGTTGAACATCTACTGGACGGACGGACAGAGAACCAAGCAGCTTCCCTAAACACATTCAAAGGATGAGTAGCATTCAATGAGGAGAACAAGTGACTTGGTTAACATCAAGCCCCTGGACACACACACACACTCTAACACATTTGGATTCTCCTTTGTTTTGTTGAGGATATCAACAAAAAACACAAGAACATTTATAGGCACCTTCTTAAACTCACCAAAACTATGACTTGCAGCAAAGTACAGTTGAAAAAAACAAACTCCTGAGGCACTTCAGCTGTGGAGAATCGATGAAATCGCCTGCAAGTTTGAAAAACAGTTTGAAAAACTCCTTTTCAAGTACTGTAACACTTAATTGTGAGAGTTCGAAACCAATCTGAATTGTATTACACATTTTGTGTGCGGCTAAGCAGGATTAAATAATCAAAGAAACAACTCAGGTAGGAGTTTTACCATAAAATCACCATCCTCCAGTCCCAAACAGAAAAAAGGGTGAAAAAGAAGAGCCACACATAGCCGTAGCTGTGGTCAGGGATTTAAGAAATTAGCAATGCTCAACTGGAACGGAAGTACCTCGCCGAGACCGCCACAGAGTAAGGCTCTCTAATCATATGTAACATCTACCTTTGGAACGTAGCAGAGGGAGTTTACAATAAGCTTAACTGACACTTTTATATTGCGCCCAGCAGGCTTTCCCCTCCATGTTGTGCACTTTGAACACTATTTTGTTATTCTGACTTCATAATCCGTCCGGAGCTCTCCTGAACCGGTTTCCTTCTAAGACTCTACAGCACATTTTTTTCTTTGATACTTTGTAGAGTACATGAAATAGCTACTTTTCAGGTCGCTCATTGTTGTAGTTTTGGTTGGTATAGTCGACAGAAGTCTATCCTTAAAGGCTTATTTCGATTTTTGATTTTCATTCTTTACATACAATCGGTCCCTCCCCATTTCTGCGAGTTTTTATGATTCCCGCAAAAAATATCTATGAGCGTGAAACATTTTTTGTGGATGGTGACGAGAGAGTAAGATGCCCCTCCTACCAACCCATTTACTATCCCACAAAATATTTTAGTGTCTAGATTTGTTCAATTTGGCGGACTCTGTGGTGTGGTCCATTTAGTGGGGGCTGAACTTTCCTAAGTCCTGTTGCTCTGCACCGTGGATACGTGGGAAGGGAGTTGGAAGGCAGGACGTGAATTAATTTAACTCTGTACATAATTCTGCCTCAATGGCCTTCTCTGTCCTTGCACGGAGGCTTGAAGAGGAGACACAGAGTTCGATTGCTCAATATTCATCTAAATTTCTCCCCTGGATAGACACAATATGGTGGGCTTAATTAACTTCTCTCAAAGGTGAAGCAGTGCGCACCATCTGCTGTGAGACAATCACATTACTATGCCTCTCCCTATAATCCCCTTACTCTATTTAAGCATAGGGCTGTGCAGAGAGAGAGAGAGAGAGAGAGAGAGAGAGAGAGAGAGAGAGAGAGAGAGAGAGAGAGAGAGAGAGACTTCCAAATTATCCAATTCTGAGAAAGCAAGCAAAACTCTAATCTGTAAGAACATTACCTAATGTATTTTTTCTCCTTTTATTTAAAGCCCCTCTCCCATCAAAAATATTAGTTTCTCTCAAAAGACGTCTTGGTTCTAAGCCCAGCTCAAGAGATATTACAGATTTGAAAACAGGGAGTTAGCATAGTTAGATATTTTGGATGCTCCATCCAAATGTTCAGAATAGTGATCCAACCTTAACAAATTCAGAGAGCTTATCACCACTATGGTGATTTCATCAAACCATTTCTGCGAGAAAACACACTTAATTATTGAATAAATCTCAAGGACCACACATTGCAGTCATGGGCCTGGTGAACTTGCCCTGAAGCCGGGTCATTATTTGATCTTTGTGGCTCTTAATCTGATTATGTCATTGTGGAGGTAAACTTCAGACCCAATCTTGTTAGCAGCTGGCTGCGATGGATTACGCAAGCCAGTCAGGTGGAAAATGAACTGAGCAGTTCAGCGTTGGCCTTGCTTCTCTTTCAAGATCCTCACCACCACTACTTCAGCTCCTTCTGTTTTCCTTTTCACTGGCCCTTCAAACGAGATATTATCCCCAGGCTCACGCACAGGCCCCTCCCTCTTTCTTTCTCTACGACGCCTTAACTAAGCCCAGATGAAGACCGAAAACCACCAAAATACTGACCCCTTTCTCTCTCAAACATTTAGGATTTCTTAAGACGTTCATTCATCTTAATATATTTGATGTATTGGATAATTTATATAATTTAATGGCTTCTTTTGAATAAAACTCTTTCACCCAGTGAAAAGGGAACTACCGGTCTTAAAAATCGTAAAACTCAGTTTTGGACCAATCGTTTTGTTGACTGAGTTTGACCGTCGAAGGAGAGGTTAACCCTATAGGTCGAGAGAGGTATGCAGCGTTGCTTCAATTCTTCAAATCTTAAATGAAGAGGGTTGTTTTTTTTTTCTCCTTAAATTATGCAAATGCCTTAGATGTGTGGTCCCGCTTAAGACACTCACAGTTTTGCTTGTGGTCTTATTGCGGCATTGAGTGCTTTTACAGTGAATGCACACCACAGTCCAAAGCACAAAAAGTACCCCTAAAGGCTGAAAAGAGTTCAAAGCATTCAAAAGACAAAAAGGACTAATCTGGGATTTTTTTTTATGTACACTGAAAAGAAGAATAAAATATAAGTTCCCTATTGGCGCCCGTTATGGCAATGGGACCCATATCAAAGCATTATGTTACTACATAAAGGGCACTGCATTTTCTTCTTGCGCACCATATGCAAGGAAGAAATGAGAATAATTTAGACAGGCGGCGATTTTGTTACACGAACCACTGAATGCTCTTTTTGACACACCATTGAGGGAACAAGGAATTCAAAAGAGGTTATATTCGATCAAGTTTTCTGCCTCAATAGGTTATAATCACTGCTAAAGTATTGAGCACTACATAGAGTGGAGCTTCCAAGGAGGCTAATCAGCAGGTTTTCTCCCTATTATCGCCTGCCATCCGAACAGCGCACAGAAGTACCCCTTTCTATTGATTATCTGGACGGGAATTTAAATATTAATACACTCCGCGGCCATGCTTGGCACTCTGTTGAGCCCCGCTCCATGGCGAAGCACTCATTCCCCAGATTAAAAAAAAAACAACTTTTTTTTTTTTTTTTTTTACCACGATCCTGCTCTCTCTTTTCAGCGCAGGAGAAAAAAAAACAACTTCAAGGGGTAAGTTGAGAGGAGTTGAGAAGGAGGAGAAAGGGGGCCTGAGTCTCTCAGAGTCTCGGCAGTGGAATTCAAAGGCGACACTTTCCTTCAGGCCGGGGTCTGGTCTGGTCTGCTAACGATGCAGGAATCACACAGCGGTCATTTAACTGCTGCTGCTGTCTGCCACTGAGACATGGAGAGAAGGGAAGATGGAGGGAAAATGGAAGGATGGAGAGAGGTCCATCTATGACAAAAATGTCCTTTGTGGGTATCCTTGCAATAAGAAAAATCTATTGAGAAGAAGTAACGAGCACACATGTAGTGTGTTTGAAACACTTCACAAAAGTGCAATGCAAGGGATCTACACTGAACACATCTGAGGAAAACCTAGCTGAAGAAGTGTGCTTAAAAAGCCTTCTCTACAGCAACTTTCTTTTGAATTGTGTGTACATCAGATCCAAGCACCCAGAGAGCCTTATCCGTTGAACCCCCTGAATGTGAGGGCACATGGGGCACAGCTGCCCTCAGGGCTTGGTGGTTCCACGGTGGAACACACACACAAACAAGGCACAGGGACAGAGCCATGTTGACATCAACATTGGTAGTTGTGGCCCCACTTGACTGGAAAGTGTGAAACCAAATACTGCAAAGAAAATATTGCTGATCTGCCTTTATGGTTACATATGTAAATAAAACAGCATCATACTCTAAATTATTAGAAAGAAAACAAGTTAAACAGAGCTCATTTGAAAAGTTGACTAATACCCAAATATCTGACAGTTAGCATTGTTGGTTGCATGCATTGAATTAAATGCATGCAAAATGTATATTTTCACAAATCTACAAGTAATATTTAGCAGATTTTGTAGATAGACTGAATATCTCAGAACAATTTGGAGTATATGACCATGAGGAAAAAGTGGACCATAAATTGGATAAGTGAAGTGATTGGAACCAGAATGCCTTAAAGCCCATTCCACCATTCTCTTTGCTCTTATGACACTTGAAAATATGGTGCTGAGATTGGACGTCATCATTCAAATTCAGAGAGCTCTGTCTTCGCCAATCCAGTTGTAATCCTCCAAGAGTCGCATAATAAAGACATCAGCTCGGAGCGCAAGACAAACAATTTAGTGGGATGATGAGACCCAGATTCATGGTGAGAGGGAGATGTCCATTAATATATCTACCTTGATTTGCATTCTCTCTAGCAGGGGTTCAACTGGAGAGAAAGATGATGGGTTCCAATGATCCAAAGACATTAAGCTCACTTCACACACAGGGAAAAAAAAGAGCCATAAGCTATTATACATATGGCTTTGCATCTCTGCAGGAGACACAGTATATTAAATGAGGTGGACTTGGCAGAATTAAGAACAGTATTTTGGGTGAGGTGGACTTGGCAGAATTAAGAGCGGTGGTGTTTTCTTTCAGATCCATCTACTGACGGTTCTTGTAAGCCATTGCACAAGATCGAAAGACTAAGGATCTTGTCAAAACGGACGAAAAGTAACATGGTTCACATAAATGGTTCGTACAGGGAGGGACAAACGGCAGGGCAGGCCACAATGACACGACAAAGAGTTGTTTCAGTTCTAATACGATGACGAACCGATGACTTTAAACATTTGCGTCCCTTAAAATACCCCTAACTCTATGCCTCTACAGAGTACCAATGGCCTCCCATTCCTTGGTTAAACTGCCTAAGAAACCCCTCCATAGAAATCTACCTCTACTGCACGATAATGGCTGTGTCCCAAATGGCACCTCATTCCCTGTTTTGACTAGGGTCCATAGGGCTCTGGTCAAAAGTGGCGCACTACAGAGGGAATAGGGTGCTATTTGGGACGCAGCCATTATGACGGACAGGTGGCGTAGTCTGCAGCCTATCTGCCCAGTGTCCATTAATGCAAAAGCACAGAGGTCATTAGCATCTCTCCATGGTGTAGCATAAACCAATCACCTACAAGGATCTGTATCCTGTGTCTCCTGTGATGGCTGGCCTATCTGTCCTGCTCCCTGTGGTTATTCCCTACACGTGGAAGGTCAGCTAATGATGCCGGACAAAGATGTCTGACCACGGGAGACTACTCCACCGCCCTGATTATAACCTCGCTCCCCACACCTCTTAATCAGAGACAATACACTGTTATGGATTTTAGACATATCTCAGGGGTTGGGACTGCTCATCAGAGAGATTTCTACATTTTAAGTTACCATTACTGTGCGGGTGCTTTTTACAATTTAATCTTCACTTACACTCACCCGGTGATGTAGTGGTAAAAAAGAAATAGGCGGGTAAACTCTGATCGCCGGTTACTGTGAAAAAAGTTACACTGCCCAGACCTTCAATGCATTTTTTTCCGCAAAAGGTGGGTAAACTGTCATTTGCATATACTTGCATTAACCCTCCCCTACACCACAGCACTCACCTCCATAATAATTTAGACAGTGAAACTTAAATGTTTAATATTGGATTTAAAATGTTACTACAGTGTCATCTTTTATTTGAGGGTATTTTCATACATATTGGCTTTACCATTTACAAATGAAAGCACTTTCTGTATCTTGTCCCCCCCATTTGAAGAAGTCATATGTATTTGGTTTCAAATTCACTTATAGTGTATTAAAGTATTGAAACGCTTAGTATGTGTTCCAGCTTGTGACTCGCTGGATGCATTTTGTTTTGGTTGTGTTTTGGGTTCTGTTTTGCACAATAGGAACTGAGTGGTGAATGATGACTGGAGTAATTTGCTTTCTAAGTGAGTAGATCCTGATAATGCCATGATTTAGACAAATCTTAAATTAATCATTAATAATGGTGAGTGATAAGGTTACAGAGGCTACAACAAAACATGCTATTAACTTCTCACCATTACCAATAACAGGGGAGGTTAGCATTGTTTTGGGGGGTATGATCTTTGTACCTCTGTAACTTTCACTCATTATTATTCACAATTCATTCATGAATATCCATAATCATGGTAGCATCCAAATTAATGTAGAAGTGTTCAGAAATATATTATATTCTTACTAGCAAGAAGAGTGACTCTGAAATGACATAATACATTATTCAACATTCAGTTTCCTATTGAGCTAAATATAATCCGAAACACAACCAAAAGAAACTGCAAATGCATCCAACAAGTCAGTAGAGTCACAATCTTACACAGTACAACTGCAGTACAGTCTTCAGCACAGCATTTTTCAACAGACAATTGTCAGTGTTCCAAAATAAAAGATTCCTGGAAGACTATCGCTCTTCCAGGAATACAGACTTGTATAATTTCATAATGCTGTACTTCTATTAGGCCTTATCAATCTGCAAGCGTCATACTTTGTCATTCATATTGCTCTTGACTGGTTCTGGTCTGAGCATCAAGGGCTTTGATTACATCAAAGGCAAGGAATCTACCAGATATGGAACTACACTAAGCTGCTGTTTTAAGTACTTTAGAAAAAAAGAGGAGTAACTTAACATTCCTTCCTGTTGCCCTTACTTCATAGGTTCCGTCCCAAATGGCAACCTATTCAGTGCGCTACTTTTGACTAGGGCCCAGCTAAATTAGTGCACTATATACAGAATAGGGTACCATTTGGGACGCAGAATTTGAAACACTGTACAACAAAAGAGAGACAGCTGTGACAGTTCAACATGGATGACAAGAAACACAGATAGATAGAAGAATAACGCAGCATCTGAGCAAATACAGCAGTAGTATAACTGATGTGTCTCCTTCACAGAAGTGGCATCGTAGTCAATTTTCTTTGAGATGTGTGAGTCTGAATGATACTTGCCACCACCCATCCATCACAAGAGGATAGGAGGAGATGATGAAGAGGAGGATGGGGAAAAGGGGGGTTGAGGTGGAGGTGGAGAACGGACACCCCAGGGAACTCATTACCCAGCCCTATTAATCTGTTGTTTGACCCCTGTGAGAGAAAATCCCCAAAGGAGACCTATACCTAAAGATGAAAACAATTGTGTTGTTCCAGGAACAACAAAACAAAACGCCAGGTCAAGTGAATAGAAAAAAAAGCTGTCTCCCTCTCTCTCTAACTAAGCAAAAGCTGAATGATATACCTTATAGTATTAAAGGACAGTACTGATATACAATAAAGGTATTGGTCCCTCTCTTGATGACTAAACTATGTTATTGGAGAAGGTAAGGTGGATGTGTAACCAGGCCAGGGCTTTGGCAGGTACAGTAGGCAGAAAAGTGATTTCCACTGTATGTGGTTGTGGAATTCTTAAATCTTCTTCAATTTTTCATTAGCACACAATGTTACTTTAAACTGAGGATTCCGAGTATGCAGGATAAAACTGCACATTCCTCAATAACAATCCTGACACTGGCTTAGATATGACCAGCTTACAAGACATGAGCTGCGTTCGAATACCCATACTAACATACTGTATACTACATACTTAATGAGTATATACTGCATACTATATACTATTACTTAATTTTAGTATACTGTAAACGAACGGTATTGTTTCAGTTGAGTGTACTAGAGCTTTGCCTGTCTACCGGAAGTTGATGCTGTTGATATGCAACCTCTTGCTAGCTTGTTAGCATAACAAATGGCTAGCTAAATACTTGAGTGTATTCGGGTGTGTTCATCAATTCAATCTGGAGTGCCAGAGTGTGCTCTGGGCGTTCATAAATCCAGAGCGTTGTCAGATTGTCCGTTTGTAAATTCAGAGCGTTTCGCTCTCGTAGCGTTCAGAGCACACACTGGACGCTCTGGCCAAGGGTTGATCCGAGTGTTCATCGGCAGTCAAGCACCCAGCTAACTGGCTAATGTTGGCTAGCTACGTCCAAACACAAATGAGAGAACATCTCACTCTGACCATTTTACTCGCCCTAGCAGAGCTGGTTAAGCTGTTTTCATGTTATCCAGAGCGTTGTTGACTAACTGTGCTGCTGGCAACAATTTAACTGCAACAATTTTTTTGCTGACGTTTACTGACACCAGCCATATTCAACAGGTGTTGAGCACTCGTAAATTCATCAGTTATTCTACGCGAGAGTGGTAGTCAGAATGAACAAAGTCTGTTGAAATGCACAACGACTACACCACATAGAATGATGTGAATAATCAAGTCAATAAAAGTTAGGTAGTTAGTTAGGTAGCAGATAGTTAAAATACTGCATGGCAAGTTTGCTGTATTAGTAGCCAACTAACATTAAGTAAGTAGCTAACATACCATTACATACTGCTGTAATGCTATGCGGTTCGTAAGGATAGCGTAACTAACAAATTGTCAACCAACATAACGTGTAGCATAACTTATTTGAAAAGTCATGACTTTATTACATTGCTCAACATTTTCTTAACATTTGTCATAATTAGTTAAAGCAATGAATTTCTATCCGCTCTCGTCTCAAATCTGAAAACGTCTGATTTTCTGAAGAATTGTATTATGATTTTGGCCATGAGGCCCTTCAGATGACTTTAGTAGGGGTGCTTTGCTGGTGACACTGTCTGTGATTAATTTTGAATTCAAGGCACACTTAACCAGCATGGGTACCGGAGCATTCCTCAGCGATACACCATCCCATCTGGTTTGCGCTTAGTGGGACTATCATTTGTTTTTCAACAGAAAAAGATCCATCACACCTCCAGGCTGTGTAAGGGCTATTTGACCAAGAAGAAGAGTGATGGAGTGCTGCATCAGATGACCTGGCCTCCATAATCACCCGACCTCAACCCAATTGAGATGGTTTGGGATGAGTTGGACTGCAGAGTGAAGGAAAAGCAGCTAACATGTGCTCAGCATATGTGGGAACTCCTTCAAGACTGTTGGAAAATCATTCCAGGTGAAGCTGGTTGAGAGAATGCCAAGAGTGTGCAAAGCTGTCTTCAAGACAAAAGGTGGCTACTTTGAAGAATCTAAAATATATTTGGATTGATTTAACACTTTTTTGTTAACTACATGATTTCATATAGAAAGTACACAAAAGACAGATACACGATACATGATACATAGAGCGGCAGTATGAAAAAGTAATGTGTTAGTTTTGATGTCTTCACTATTATTCTACAGTGTAGAAAATTGTAAAAATAAAGAAAAACCCTTGAATGAGTAGGTGTGTCCAAACTTTTGACTGGTACTGTATGTCCGATAAGGGTAGTAGCCATAGTGGGTACAAAACCTGTTAGTATCAACGAGTTGTGTAAAGGTCTAGCCTATCTCCATGACGAAGGTCAGACATCATTACTGGCCTTTCCCTTCCCACCTCCTCCTACCACTGGGAATCAGGTTAGCAGGATGATGACACTGTGTGGATGGACTCTCCGTTTCAAACCGACTCTCTGGGAGAGAAACTTCAAGCTTAGATTTTTCCCTCAGAAGGCTGGAATGAAAGGGACAGTGATACATATTTCAGGCCCAAGGCTCCACAAAGGGACTCTGGAATAGAGGTAAAAACCTTTGAACTAAACAAAGGTCCATCACCTACGTTTCATATCAGAAGGAATGTGTAGCCCCTTGTACAGACGAGGATAGGGGTAGAGTAGGATGGGGGACCAGCATGGCCTGGCCTGGCTGACAGGTTGTCTGAGTGTTGTCTGACTACATGTCCAACGACCCAACTCTTGTCTTCCCCATCCCTTCATCCCTCCATCCCTCCATTCCCTCTATTCCTCCATTCCCTAAGTCAAACTCCTTTCTGGCCACAGACAGAGCCCGTCCAGATACAGTTGAAGTCGGAAGTTTACATACACCTTAGCCAAATACATTTAAACTCAGTTTTTCACAATTCCTGACATTTAATCCTAGTAACAATTCCCTGTCTTAGGTCAGTTAGGATCACCACTTTATTTTAAGAATGTGAAATGTCAGAATAATAGTAGAGAGAATGTTTCATCACATTCCCAGTGGGTCAGAAGTTTACATACACTCAATTAGTATTTGGAGGCATTGCCTTTAAATTGTTTAACTTGGGACAAATGTGTCAGGTAGCCTTCCACAAGCTTCCCACAATAAGTTGGGTGAAGTCTGGCCCATTCCTCCTGACAGAACTGGTATAACTGAGTCAGGTTTGTAGGCCTCCTTGTTCACGCATGCTTTTTTAGTTCTGCCCACAAATGTTCTATAGAATTGAGGTCAGGGCTTTGTGATGGCCACTCCAATACCTTGACTTTGTTGTCCTTAAGCCATTTTGCAACAACTTTGGAAGTATGCTTGGGGTCATTGTCCATTTGGAAGACCCATTTGTGACCAAGCTTGAACTTCCTGACTAATGTCTTGAGATGTTGCTTTTATTTTATACACATAATTTTCCTTCCTCATGATGCCATCTATTTTGTGAAGTGCACCAGTCCCTCCTGCAGCAAAGCACCCCCACAACATGATGCTGCCTCCCCCATGCTTCACGGTTGGGATGGTGTTCTTCAGCTTGCAAGCCTCGCCCTTTTTTCCTCCAAACATAACGATGGTCATTGTGGCCAAACAGTTCTATTTTGTTTCATCAGACCAGAGGACATTTCTCCAAAAAAGTATGATCTTTGTCCCCATGTGCAGTTGCAAACCGTAGTCTGGCTTTTTTATGGCGGTTTTGGAGCAGTGGCTTCTTCCTTGCTGAGCGGCCTTTCAGGTTATGTCGATATAGGACTCGTTTTACTGTGGATATAGATACTTTTGTACCTGTTTCCTCCAGCATTGTTCTGGGATTGATTTGCACTTTTCGCACCGAAGTACGTTTATCTCTAGGAGATAAACTGAACGGTATGGCGGCTGCGTGTTCCCATGGTGTTTATACTTGCATACTATTGTTTGTACAGATGAACGTGGTACCTTCAGGCATTTGGAAATTGCTCCCAGGATGATCCAGACTTGAGGTCTACAAGTTTTTTGTCTGAGGTCTTGGTTGATTTCTTTAGATTTTCCCATGATGTCGAGCGAAGAGGCACTGAGTTTGAAGGTAGGCTTGAAATACATCCACAGGTACACCTCCAATTGACTCAAATGATGTAAATTAGCCTATCAGAAGCTTCTAAAGCCATGACATAATTTTCAGGAATTTTCCTAGCTGTTTAAATGCACAGTCAACTTAGTGTATGTAATCTTCTGACCCAAGGGAATTGTGATATAGTGAATTATAAGTGAAATAATCTGTCTGTAAACAATTGTTGGAAGAATTAGTTGTGTCATGCACAAATGAGATGTCCTAACCGACTTGCCAAAACTATTTTAACATTAAATCTGTGGAGTGGTTGAAAAATGTGTTTGAATGACTTCAACCAAAGTGTATGTAAACTTCCGACTTCAACTGTATAAGTAAAAGCATCCACTCAGTGTTAATCATCGCCATCCATCTGTGGCCCTTTTTTAATCTAACCTGGGGCCTGGCAAAACGCCTCCACCGCCAGCATCGTTGGCATTAAGTTGATTATGGCTGATACTGGCACTTGTTGTGTGTTGCTCTCACTGTGATGCTATATGAAAGACTATGCATTGAGGCCCCTATACTGGTTCTCAGAGACCCCCCTCCCTTTGCTCTTAAAGAAGGGTTCACAAAAGACAAAAGGCACTAGAGTGAAAGCAATGGAAAGCTTCTTTGCCAAATGATCTCTAATTGTGCTCCTTCTTCCTTGTTGGATCACTAGTATGATTTCTGCAGCGATGGGGGCATGACTTACTTAGCCTGCTGCAATTTCTACCTTTAAAAGCCACTACCCTTGAAAGAAGAGCCGTATTACCTTAACAACACTTGTACGACAACAAAAAATGATTGCCCTAGTTGGATTATTATTATCAAAGGCAGTGGGTAATTGTTGTGATGTCTTTGAAGGACAGAAAAACTACGTGTTTTGGAGAAGCAGAGCCCAAAGGTAATGGATACAGTGCCCCCAAAATGCCTGATTTGGGGTCGACAATAGGATGTTTGGATGTTTATTTTTGAAATATATGATCACTTGAAAACAAAACAGGAAACTGTGGACAATATACAACTTCCCTCAGAAAAGAGGATGAGTGTTAAGAGATATAATTTCTGCATATGCATATGCATATGCATTAGCATATTATTTTGTTCATGTAAAGGAGATTTCCTAACCATCTTGGGTCTTGCATTCAAGCTGGCAACCTAGCTATTTATCAGTTTTACAAAAATTGAGAGTACACTCATCCTGAAAGTTCCCAGTGCAAATGTATCAGCTCCTCATCCTGTCTTGGAATGTGTTTTTCCTACGAGGCAAGCTCTCCTTTTCATTCCAAACACAGCATATTTACATATTTAACTCCTGGAAATGAAGTTAAGAAAGAAAACTGACAAAGTGTTATTCAAGTCTCAGTGTTAGAAAAACAACAACGACAAAAAATAAACAACGTCTTTGGCATTAAAGAGCTGTTCCAGAGATGATAACATTATAAAAGAAGCCACGCTGATCAATGCTGTTGTGGATTTTGATAACTAAATCATTGCATGCTTGTGTCTGAGACAAATTATGGAATTTCTTAAGCAAAGAGGGCCTGCATTATGCCAAATACACTCCAAATTACCCTTAGGAAATAACTCCACAGCGTCTATACTGAAGCCGCTGGAGTGAGTATATAAAATAAATGGGCAGCTTAAATTACTTGGTGGATGTCAATCGTGATACGTAGCACATCCTGTTTTCTTTTTGTAATCGGGTCGCCTCTTCACTCGCTGCACATTGGCGGATAACATAAAATGAAAATATTCTCTCTCCAGCACCACCAGAAGTACTCACACCGCTTTCTGACACTTGAAAACGATGTGGTTTCATGAAACCACAGCTGGGCCCACACTGATTGGCTCTCTGCACAGGCTGCCAGTAAACTTTCTAGTGCTTGAGGATCTGTCTTCGCCGGGACAGGTGGTGTTTATGCAGATGAATGAACACATTACTGTGTGCTCTTCCTTTTGGTTTAAACATTAGAGTTTCAAATGTGACAAATCAGATGTTCGTCTTCCTTCTCTGAATCCCACTCAACCGACACCATTGTGGTTGGTTCCCCGAGGATCCGTGTGTGCGTGTGAGTAAGTTTGCGTGAGCATGTGTGAGCATCCATAAAGTATGTGTTTGTGTACAAATGATGGTATATGCGTGTTCTGACTTACAATATCTATGGCATGATTCAGAAAACGCATATACCATCATTTGTGTCAGGTGTAAGTGTTTTTGCCAATGTTATTTAGTCAGTGACAGAGTTGGGGCCTTGTTGGGACAATGATAAAAAAAAACAGTAAATAAAAAGTATTTTTTTAATGTTTTTAAAAAACTCATTTACATTCAACACCAGCCACTTGATGAGATGTCTACTCCACACTGATGAGATGTCTAATCCACATTGATGAGATGTCTACTCCACATTGATGAGAAGTCTAATCCACATTGATGAGATGTCTACTCCACACTGATGAGATGTCTACTCCACATTGATGAGATGTCTACTCCACACTGATGAGATGTCTAATCCACATTGATGAGATGTCTACTCCACACTGATGAGATGTCTACTCCACATTGATGAGATGTCTACTCCACATTGATGAGATGTCTACTCCACATTGATGAGATGTCTACTCCACACTGATGAGATGTCTACTCCACATTGATAAGATGTCTACTCCACATTGATGAGATGTCTACTCCACACTGATGAGATGTCTACTCCACATTGATGAGATGTCTACTCCACACTGATGAGATGTCTACTCCACATTGATGAGATGTCTACTCCACATTGATGAGATGTCCACATTGATGAGATGTCTACTCCACACTGATGAGATGTCTACTCCACATTGATGAGATGTCTACTCCACACTTGATGAGATGTCTACTCCACACTGATGAGATGTCTACTCCACACTTGATGAGATGTCTACTCCACACTTGATGAGATGTCTACTCCACATTGATGAGATGTCTACTCCACATTGATGAGATGTCTACTCCACACTTGATGAGATGTCTACTCCACACTGATGAGATGTCTACTCCACATTGATGAGATGTCTACTCCACACTTGATGAGATGTCTACTCCACACTGATGAGATGTCTACTCCACACTTGATGAGATGTCTACTCCACACTTGATGAGATGTCTACTCCACACTGAGCGAGAGGCGCTTTGTCTCTGCGCTACTTTTTGCTTTGGCTTGGTAGAGCTGTAGAGCTGTAGGACTGCATCCCAAATGTTACCCTATTCCCTATATAGTACATTACTCTTGACCAGAGTAAAGTGATGCAGTATATAAGGAATAGGGTTCCATTTGGGACGCAGCCTAGTTGTGCAGTCTTGGGTGGGTGAGACACTAAAGTCTCTATTGTCTGAGTCAACTTGACCCGACCTGGCTGGTTAAGCTGACGCATTGTGAACAGCAAATCGCTTCAACTGAGGGGGGTTGCTTTGTGTGTGTGGCTACGCAGAAGATAATAAACCTCGTAATAAAAAGAGCATCCCCATAGTTTACGGAGAGACGGACCAGTTTTGTTTCCAGGCTAGTCCGTTGGAGGTAAGTCCTCTTTCCCACTGCCTGGGAGAAAGGGGAACAAATGCTGTGGCGTTTACTAGTACATTGAACCATAATGAGGATTAAGTTGACTACCGTGCCTTGTGTTAGGAGGCAGGAGCCTCTCAAGGGGCAGAGCTGTGGCTCCAAAACTCTGCAGTCTGCAAACCCTGGTCCTCCATTGGATGTACCATTCTTTCTGTCCATATCTTAGTAGTTGAGTGTGTGCGTGCAAGTGTACGTGCAGCATCGCCCGTGCCTTTGTCTTCGACGAACAATGCTTGTGTGAGTGAGTTTATTAACAGGACACGTCTCCCCACTAGTCTTTACAGGCCTTGAGTGTTGCATGTAATTTCCCCACGGAAATTGTTGCAAGTAATTTCCCCACGGGGATCAATAAAGTGTCTATCTATCTATCTATCTATCTATCTATCTATCTATCTATCTATCTATCTATCTATCTATCTATCTATCTATCTATCTATCTATCTATCTATCTATCTATCTATCTATCTATCTATCTATCTATCTATCTATCTATCTATCTATCTATCTATCTATCTATCTATCTATCTATCTATCTATCTATCTATCTATCTATCTATCTATCTATCTATCTATCTATGTCATGAAATAGCTGCTAGCTAGTGATACAGCAGTAATCAACAATTTGTTTTCCAGCCTGATGCCCACAGCAGCGGTAGGAGTGGGAAGAGGGCTGTGACAATAATGCTTTAGCCCCAGCTAGCTGCTAATAACATTTCACCAGGAGGCAGGTCCAGGCTTGTATACCTCACATGTATCTGCTAAGGTCTTATTGCCCATCTCTTCACACACTCATTGCATTTAGTTGCCTGGATATGTCACTCTGTCCCCGCCAGAAGTCGATCTATCTGGACTGGAGACTGGAGTCAACCGTCCTTTTTGAATGTAATTAACTCTTTCACAACACAGGCTAACTCCAGTATTGTGTGGGGAGAGAGGAGGACGAACAGGGGGAGAGAGGAGATGGAAGAGAGAGAGGGAGATAGGAGGGAGAGCAGGGGAAAGAGGAGATGGAGGAGCGGGAGAGAAGGGGAGAGGAGGGAGAGCCATCATTTCCCCACAGGCCACTGTTGTCTCCTCAATCCCTGCTGGACATCCCCAGCAGACACCTTCATACAGTCTAATTACCACAGTCCCAATAGCAGCCCTCCCTTCTCCCCCTCCTCCCGTTCTCCCTCCCCAACAGCACACCCTCCCTCCCCGATATGAACTACACAACTAATTGTTCTGTTACACCAATAATGACGCAACCCTGGGAAGAACAAAGGATAAAAACAGAAAGGTAGGGACCAAGTCAACGTGATAATGTTCATTAACCCTGATCTCTCCCTTCTTTCATCATCATCCCCCTCTCTCCCTCCCTCCCTCCTCTTCATACCACTGTACAAAAATGTGTCCTGAAATTATCCACAAGCATTCCAGCTATCACTAATTATCCAAAGAGTTCGTCATTAGGCAATTTTAAATGCAATCTTAGATCAACACTTGCTCAGACCTCGGGGATCCTGGCTCCCTATTGTGGTTAAACAAACAATCAGTTCAAAGGATCAGGTATTCCACTTTAAGAGGAGAGAGAGAAAAAAATTGAAAAATGGGTAAACAACTGTTCACTTGAAAGAAATGGTTCCTGCAGCTTCACAGCATGGATGCTCCAATCTATCATACATTTCACTCCAAGATGTTCAATTTCTCTTCTCAAATTGTAGCCCGGTAATTTAAAAAAACTCTAAATGATATAATCTGGCTGAGCACTGACCATTGTAACAATGTACGCATCCCAAAAGCACATAGGGCTTTGGTCAAAAGTAGCTCTCTCTACAGGGAAAAGGGTCCCATTTGCAATGCATACAATGTATTTCCTATAGCGTGGAGCCTGGCAGTAGTGATATGGCCAACAGCTCAACTGTTTCCCGGGCCCTTTGTGGCCAAAGTCTATTCCACAATTAGCTAAGGCTCCCAGTAATTAATTCACAATACTGCAGTAAATTCTGCAGTAAAAAAGTTGAAATTCACTACTTTCAGTCATTTGCTTGCTCTGCCCTCATATTTAGCCTCACATTGAAGTGTTTAACCATTTTATTTTCAAGTAAAATACAAAATATTTTATATAAACAGTTTATTTTACAAATGTCAATAAAAAAAAGAAGGTCCACCAAGCAAAAACCTGATACATTTTTATATATATATAAGAATGCTGTAAGTACAGACATTTTTTGCTCAGTGGGAAATTAATATCCAACTAGTCAGTGACAACTGTGTGGAGTTTGGAGTTTGTGACAGCAACTATGTGAGCTTAATACAGTGTTATAGACACTGTGTCCTGGGATTTCCTATGATCGTCTATGTAGAAGAACCCCTTACCTTCTAAAGACTCTTGCGTGGCTTGTGAGCGTCATAGAGCAAAACATGTGCATGTTCATGAGAGTTAGGACTTTTACAGGCGTTTTTGTGAGAAGAACCGTCTCCGGGATCTGCCCTTCTTTCATAAACACAGCTCTAGCTCCGCCCCAGCGCAGAGAAATGATTGGTATCAGCCGATGCAGAGGTAATAGACAAATCCAATGCAACAACCCAGTAGGTTAGAAGTTTGGCATCACAGCTTGGCTATTTAAGGCCATTGGTGCCCCGAGACTATGAAGCAGCATAGAAACAAACACAGTTGCGCTGAATTTTAATAAAACCCACTTCTGAAATATAAAAGGCCTACCAGCTCCCAGACTGTTTCCCCACGTGGTCAACACGCAATTTATACCAGTGCGATGAATGGTCATTAGCAGACAAACGTAAAGTGATAGCAGGTCGCGCGCCCAACTCCAATTCCCATATAATTGACAGTACTTAGTCCTCCTGCGTACCATCCAATGTAAATCTACCTTGTAGTTGTGCTAGGCTACTAGGCCTTGACAAGGTCCATACTTCATTGGCCACAGTCTTATTTTTCTACTTACATGGACCCAGTCGTCAGTCCCTATGCAGTTTCCCTTTGAGAGCTATGCAGATGTTAGTTCTGACTGATCACACTCCTAATGTGTAGTAATTTCAATTACTTCTCAGCCCACATCCTTCTCATCCTCCTCCCGCCATCCCACCCTCCCACCCTTAATGTCAGTGCATCGCTCAGTGAAAGCAGCAGCACCAGAAACCAAGTCTGTCACTTAAAATATAATGCTGTCAGATCTGTTTCTTTAACCTTGAACCAATTAGCTGTTGTTGAGCTGTAATGAGTCCTGACATCACTCCGTTGTGATGAAACCCTTAATTGCTCCGGAGAAAATTGAAGCTTTTGACATCACTGCTGACAGACTTTTTTCTCTTTGTCTCTTCCCTCCCACCCCCCCACCCCCCCATCTCTCCCTTCGTGCAGTCGCATGTGACTTGAAAGGTAGAGGAGCTTCACCGCCATCAGCTGTCCCGTCAGAGAGAGAGAGAGAGAGAGAGAGAGAGAGAGAGAGAGAGAGAGAGAGAGAGAGAGAGAGAGAGAGAGAGAGAGAGAGAGAGAGAGAGAGAGAGAGAGAGAGAGAGAGAGAGAGAGAGTTAGAGAGAGAGAGAGAGAGAGAGAGAGAGAGAGAGAGAGAGAGTTAGAGAGAGAGAGAGAGAGTTAGAGAGAGAGAGAGAGAGAGAGAGTTAGAGAGAGAGAGAGAGAGAGAGAGAGATGGCTGGATGTCCTGAAATTATGAGGCTTTTTAAGCCTCATGATAGGACTTGGCTACAGCGTCATTCAACAGGACTGTCAGAGACGTCCACGCCGGTTTGAGGAAGAACTATGGATGCTGAAAAACATTGAGCTAAAGAGTATAGATAAGCAGACTATGCTGTAGTTTTGGGATGGAGGATGAATGGCTGGATGCGTCCCAAATAGCACCCTGTGCTCTATATACTTTTGACCAGAGCCCTATGTAGGGAATAAGGTGCTATTTGGGATGCAGTCCCTGGATCAGGGAAGACACTATATCCAGTGCATTCGGCAAAGTAATTAGACCCCTTGACTTTTTCCACATTTTGTTATGTTACAGCCTTACTCTAAAATCAATCTGCACAAAATACACCATAATGACAAAGAAAAAAAAATGTTGTTCATTTTTTTTGCAAATATATATAAAATACCCTTTGCTATGAGACTCGAACTTTAACTCAGGTGCATCCTGTTTCCATTGATTATCCTTGAGATGTTTCTACACCTTGATTGGAGTCCACCTGTGGTAAATTACATTGATTGGACATGATTTGGAAAGGCACACACCTGTCTATATAATATCCCACTGTTGACAGTGAATGTCAGAGCAAAAACCAAGCCATGAGGTCGAAGGAATTGTCCGTTGAGCTCTGAGACAGGATTATGTCGTGGCACAGATCTGGGGAAGGGTACCAAAAGGATTGAAGGTCCCCAAGAACACAGTGGACTCCATCCTTCTTAAAAGGGAGAAGTTTGGAACCACCAAGACTCTTCCTAGAGCTGGCCGTCCGGCCAAACTAAGCAATCGGGGGAGAAGGGCCTTGGTCAGGGAGGTGACCAAGAACCTGATGGTCACTCTGACAGAGTTCCCGAGTACCTCAATGGAGATGGGAGAACCTTCCAGAAGGACAACTATCTTTGCAGCACTCCACCAATCAGGCCTTTATGGTAGAGTGGCCAGACGGAACCACTACTCAGTAAAAGGCACATGACAGCCCGCTTTGAGTTTGCCAAAAGGCACTTAAAGGACTCTCAGAGCATGAGAAACAAGATTTGCTGGTGGTGGCAGCATCATGCTGTGGGGATGTTTTTCAGCGGCAGGGACTGGGAGACTAGTCAGGATCGAGGGAAAGATGAATGGAACAAAGTACAGCAAGATCCTTGATGAAACCCTGCTCCAGAGCGCTCAGGACCTCAGACTGTGACGAAGGTTCACCTTCCAACAGGACAACGACCCTAAGCCCACAGCTAAGACAACGCAGGAGTGGCTTTGGGACAAGTCTCTGAATGTCCTTGAGTGGCCCAGCCAGAGACCAGACTTGAAAGCGATTTAACGTTTCTGGAGAGACCTGAAAATAGTTGTGCAGCAATGCTCCCCATCCAACCTGACAGAGCTTGAGAGGATCTGCAGAGAAGAATGGGAGAAACTCCCCAAATACAGGTGTGCCAAGCTTGTAGCATCATACCCAAGAATAATCAAGGCTGTAATCACTGCCAAAGGTGCTTCAACAAGGTACTGAGTTCAGGGTCTGAATACTTATGTAAATGTAATATTTCAGTTTTTTATTTTTTATAAATTTGCAAACATTTCTAGAAACCTGATTTTGCTATATATATTTTTGGGGGGAATAAGGCTGTAATGTAACAAAATGTGGAAAAGGTCAAGAGGTCTGAATACTTTCCGAATGCACTGTATGGCCTTTGTTTAGAACAGGACCGAGATTGTAGTCTCTTCGAGGGTTATTAACTATTGTTAGGGCCCTGTGTTTTGGTTGATCATGTAACATGACCTGGATTTTAGCCTTTATTTAAAGCCTTTTCCAGGAATTAGAATTGCTCCAAAGAATTTAAGCAATTGTCTAAGGATGGTGCTGGACCATCTGACATAAAAAGAAAAGGGCTAAGTGTGATGAAAAAGCATGAAATAAAGGTTGAAATCCTGGTTGTGACATGACCAATCAAAACACAGGGACCTAACTATTATGAATAACCAAAAATAGTGTGATCTCCTCATAGACACAACACCTCCTCCAAGTGACAAGGATCTACAGTGATATCTTATTGTTCCCAGTTGTAATTAAAATAATTCAGGAACAGGTGACCCATGTGACTGTGACTGCCTTTAAAAAGCAATGGATCCCCTTGAAAACGGCCTATGTGGCATCGATACGGGTCAAAAACAGTTATTCTAGTGTCAAAATTGACTTCAAAGTATAAATAGGATCATTTTGGTCATATAGTCAGCCTTGTCTAAAACAGAGTTTAGAACGTCCATGCGTCACAATGGGGTAAATTAAGGTTGCGTTTTTGATTTGACGATGTCCATTTGCCCACTAACATGGGGTGAACTGCTGCAGTGATTGCTCTATATCAATATCATAGACAGTGAGACAGACCTGCCCAGTAGCTCTGACTTTGTTTACATAAGACGACACGTTGCACATTTCTTTACTCAAGAAATACTGCACCAAACACCTTAAGTTAGATGTAACATTGTGTAAGTAAAACATCCTCTGCAAAAATGTTTAAATTAATTACAGATTTCTTGAGTTATCGTAGATTCATTCTGAGTATTTTGAGGAAGTGAAATAGGCTACAGTGTCTCATGGTGGACAAACATCATTATCCAAAAGCCGAATCGGTCAGCAAACAGGCCTCCAAGACTGAAAACGTGTTTTTCTTATGAGCAGCTGAAAAACACAAGTGCCATTCGACGTCTTCAGTGGCTCTATAAATTAATTTTGAAAAACATTCACATACAACACATGCGAAAGCATTGAAATTGAACATAAAGTATAGCTCATGAGATTATATGTTGCAAACTGTGTGTTACATGTCTGTGACCACGGTGAGGACACAAACACACTCATATCAAGGTTAAATAAAACAATTTGGAAAATAATAGAATCCTAGGACTATATTGTAGACTACTTAGAAGTCTACTTGACTCAAGGTGACAAATTGTAAATTCTCAGCAGAAGGTCATACAAGCGGGCTTCAACTCCATCTGGGCCTATTTTATTTCCAACCAATCAGTTTCTGATGGAAGGGCTGCTTGACGGAGGTGTAAATCTAAGCGCACATTAATAGACTGGAACACACCTTATGTTATACACTTATCACACTTGCTTGTCAATTCGTATTAGCCACAGCTTAATCAAAGTCAGGCCGTTTATCTCACATAGGCCTAATTGAACAAAGCTGACAGCAGCTTATTACGCTTACCCAATAATAATGCACTAGATCACAAATTGGGCATATCATTACATGTTGTCACACATCATGAAACACATTGAGGTAAAAATTACAGACATTCGCCATAGTCGCAAAATAGAACTCATGATTGAACATGAAATTGATTTTGATATGATTGAAACAGCCTCCAGAAAGTATTCACACAAAGTGTTGTGTTTGAAGCAAATCCAATACAACATATTACTGAGTAACACTCTCCATATTTTCAAGGATAGTGGTGGCTGCATCGTGTTATCAGTATGCTTGTAATCAGTAAAAACTGGGGAGTTTTTCAGGATAAAAAAGAAACAGAATGGCGCTAAGCACAGGCAAAATCCTAGGGGAAAACCTGGTTCAGTCTTTTTTCCACCAGACACTGGGAGATGAATTCACCTTTCAGCAGGACAACAACCTAAAACACAAGGCCAAATCTACACTGGAGTTGCTTACCAACAAGACAGTGAATGTTCTACTTGAACATCTATGGCAAGACCTGAAGATGGTTGTCTAGCAATGATCAACAACCAAATTTGACAGAGCTTGAAGCATTTTGAAAAGAATAATGGGCAAATGTTGCACAAACCAGGTGTGGAAAGCTCTTAAAGACTTACCCAGAAAGACACAGCTGTAATCGCTGCCAAAGGTGCTTCTACAAAGTCTTGACTCAGGGGTGTGAATATGTATGTAAATTAGATATTTGTATATTTACTTTTCAATAAATTAGCAAAATGTTCTAAAACCATGTTTTTATGTTCTCATTATGGGGTATTGTGTGTAGATGGTTGAGAAATAAAATATATGTAATCCATTTTGAATTTAGGATGTAACACAACAACATGTGAAATAAGTCAAAGGGGTATGAATACTTTCTGAAGACACTGTATGCCCACGTAGCCTATGTAAGATACCTTTCAACGCAGTCTTCTCGGTTTTCATTTTATCGTTCACCTGTTTGTAGCCTACTTTGGCAACTTTGTATTTGTAGTCAACGTGTTCTGAAGTTATCGGCAGTGACAGTCAGACAGATAGCCTTAACATATTGATTCTTTGTTTAGCGGAGATCTTCTGTGATTAAAGTGCCGCGGAACGGCACTTATGCACTTTGGCTGCTTTATGAGTGGTCTGGACCACTCGTAGATGTGCGAAGGTTTAGATTGGAGTAATATTTCCCCGATGATCTTAACGCTACGAAGGCTATGGGAAACGAGGCCAGGGAATACAGTAGATATACCGCTGTTCCTAGTCAATCCTATATTCAGGGTCAAATTGTAAAGTGGTTCAAATAATTGGTTTTCACTACTTCTTTTTACAAAACGGATCACCAGTCTGACACAATTTGACAATGTCAGCGTTTCTGAAAACATCAATATTGTTAATGTCATAGATGAACAATGTAAAAGGACAACACAAGGCTAAACTGTGTCATGTCTGGTGTAGGCCTATGGCCAACTGCACCTGTTGAACAATTTTTGAAAATCCCTCCCCGGCCTAAATAATATTTTAAAGGATAATATCCTATAAAGTGCAGATACTACACAGTAGTATTTGAATTATTAATAGGGGCAATATTGGTTCATTTCACGCCTCTAGCAGTAATTGTATAGTTTGAGTGTATGCGACAGGTCCTACACCACAACGCCTGCCGACAATCACAGCCTCTGCACAAATTCCAATTCGCACTCTGCATGATTCTAACCTTATTACCTTATTCCCAAATTCACAAGCTTTGAAAACGCACATGTTGACAGCCCTGATAGCACTGACTTTCCTCACAGCTGCTTGTTTAAAGAAATGTACTTATTGTGATCGAGATGTGGTTGTCCTTGATAGCTCTGACTTTGCTCACAGCTGCTTGTTTAAAGAAATGTACTTACTGTGATCGAGATGTGGTTGTCCCACTGGCTATCCTAAGTTGAATGCACCAATTTGTATGTCGCTCTGGATAAGAGCGTCTGCTAAATTACTAAAATGTAAAATGTAACCCACCATCTTTCAAATCATCACTTTGACACCCAGACATCACCACGGGGCAACATTAAGGATACAACCAATGATAATTAAAGGAGGATACCCAAATGCGTGAAATACACCAACCATCCCGCCCATCTGTTTGTGCAACTGTGCGCGTAAAAGCGTGCGCGTAATAGCCAAAGCCAACCACCTCACCATCGAAGAGCCAACCAAGTCACCTCGCGCGTCTCGGGCGCATAATTACTGTAGAAGTGTTTGTATTCTTTGGAATAACAACGATCTGATTATATTCGTGTTAAGAGAGTGACGCAAGTGGCGTAGTAATGAGAGGGCCGAGGAGAGTGTAAGTGTTACCTCATTAAGATAATGACTAAGACATCGCAGCCATTACATCAGTTGGAAAATGCAGCAACGATTAAAGAGGGCCTAGCCTTCTTGAAGCCCGTCTGTTCTGTTCTGGCTAATTTGTGTCACGCAATGAAAGGCCTGAACATCTTCGTTTCATTTTTAACACCCCTTCCCTTTGCCTTCTCCAACCAACCAACCGCTTGGTATTCTCAACAATAACTGCTCAAGAAAATAGTCTAAGCTAGGTTATCAAAAACTGCATGGACGGAATTGCCAAGGTTATAAATCAGGTAATACTCAGAATATTTCTGGGGATACCATAATTGGTATACAATACCCCACGTGTGCAGCTGATTTCATTTGCGTGTTCTGCCTATAGAGTGCAATGTATTTAGCTAAATAATAACACTAAATCACATGACTACTTGAGCCATGCAAATGTTGAATGTACAGTTTGATCTTGTTTTTTACAACACGGCTAATGTCGGCTGGTTAATTTTATTTTGCAAGCTTTAAAGCTGGAATCCTAGTTGCTACAAATAAATGGATGATATGTAGGCCTACCCATTGATTCTTGAAGAATATAACTTATAAATGCCGCATGAGCTTAGTTTAACTGTCGTACCCCATCAGATCCCAAAATAGTTTGTTTTACTCCAACGTTTGTAAACATTGTAAATGTAAACCAACAGTGTATAGCCTCAAAACATGGTTAAAACTATAATGTTGATATCATGGATGGTCAGTCATTGCATCCTTTGCTTTCTGTATGAATTTGAAAGTGGTTACATTTCTCCAGGCCCATCCCTCAGCGTTTTACCAAAACTCAGGCGGGGTACCCACTGTGTTATTCAATTAAGGATTCTAGCTTTAAGCATTTAGTCTGCATGACACACTCACCGGCAGTGATTTTAATCTCAATTTATTGTCACAATTGGTAGGCCTATTATTATTATTTTTAAATTTAAAATGCAAAAAAATAAGAATTTGAATCAACACTGATTTATATTTAGTTAGGCCAGCATAAGTGGTTTACCTTGTGATTTCTTGCTATTTGTTGTAAATTGTGAATATTTATGTCAATGTTGGGATAATATGAAACGATCCGACATGAGGAAGGGGGGCCACGGCTATAGTCTTATGAACATGAGGGGCCACTGCCTATTAATTCACATAGCGGTGGAATGGCTTATTATTAATGAATTGGAATGGCGCACCCATCCTTTGCCCAGAGCAATACATAAATAATGTTTAGAAGCCACGCATACGATAAAATGCCTACTTATTGGTGCTAAATTGGACATGTGTGCAATACTGTTGTTGAGCGCTAATGTAAAAGCAGATCACATTTTGTCAAGTTAATTTGTTTCCATGAACGAATACCAAATTACAAATTAGTCCTAAAGTTGAAAAAACAATGATTTTGTGCATCGTGCCCTAATAACCTAAATTGTACGTAAAAGATCATGTATACCCTAATACTAGCATAACTCATCAAAATGTTGCAATATAAATAATGACAGTATGCATCAATACAAATCTGATTTGCCGTACAGTGTTCGTGTGAATACCTCTTTGGTCCCTCGCCTGGGGGAGCATAGATTGTTTTATTTGTTTGTTCGCTTTTAATTAGGCAATCTAATGGTGGACCACTGAACAATCCCGCTTTTCTATCCTCACAAGGGAAGAACGTCTGACGCTTCTTGTGTTGAAATTCACCAATGACCGGCTCTGCAGTCTCTGTTGTGAATACCAATTAATGCATATGCAAATAACGCTGCGGGAAATATGAGAACAAATAATTTGTTTATGGGACACATAATCCCTATATTTGAGTCATCATCGATTTATATTTATTTTCGTTATTTTATCAAGAGCTACCTTTTGTTTTACAATTCACATTTCATTGGGACAGTCACTTAGAGCCTAATAAAGACATTAGTCCGGGTTATTTTCTTATTTCCTTGCTAAATTGCGAGGGACCTGCAATTGGGCTATAGCCTACATAAAGCAGCCTAGTGTTCCCTTGTCACTGTTGAGACCAGCAAAGGTCAACTTGGCTGAAACAGGAATTTAATAACACAGAAATCAGCAAACGATTCACCAATTAGGGAAGCCCAAACAAACGTGCCCCAAGGCGCTTCCATCCGAGAGTCAATTCACTTGAAAGCGCCCCCTCGTTACTATTCTCCAGGGGACGTGATTATACTTAAAAAAATACTATTCTAATGTTAATTTAATTGTAGTCCCACTTGTTATTTTTTTTGCTCTGTTACTGATAGCAAACATACACCTTGTCCATGATAGAAAATGATAAGAGTATGCAAGAGCTAAGACAGGTGCAAAAAGCCTAGGCCAGCTGATGAATGTTTTTAAGAGGAAAAAATGGCTTTGATATTCTGCGCAGTAGCCCTGATAGGCCTACCAGTTTATATCTTGTTGTAAATCACTTCCCTCTCTGGCCCTAATAAGTCAAAAGGTTTCGCTTATTAGGCTACCATGAGCATAAAAACCTATCTGAGTCTGGTTTAAGTAGGCCTAGCCTAAATATTGTCATTTATTTCTTCAAGAAAATGTAATAAATGTTCAATTTTCACGTTTAAATAAAGGATAGTGCCAAAATATGGACAACGAACAATATAACATTTACAGTGTTATGTTGTTTGTTTACATTTTTTTTATTTCGTTTTAATGTCAGTGCACTTTTTAATCTCTCACGCTGAGAAGCCTCGCGCTTGCTGTCTGTCCGTTGCGCTTGTCTCGAGCGTTGTGGTCCCATAGAACAGCTGCTGCGCGAAGACGACCTTCCCGATTCCCAGGGTACCAACCCAGCATCTAATCAAACCATTCATTCTCACCATCACATAGAGAGAGCTGCCTGCTGCATATGCATATAGGCGACCGAGGGTAGGCTACAGTTCTCGCCAAATGAATGCGGTCACATGATAAAGTGATAGCCTAAAGAAAGTCCCATATGCATTGTCAATTCACATACATAGCCTCATGTTCGATAAAATAAACATGTAGGCCTAGTCCTAACTTTGAATCTATATGTGATTTTAAATATATAGGAAATACATAAATTGTAAAACTTTAAATCCGGGGCTTCGAGATGAAAATGTGACGTCTGATATTCGATTATGTAGGCTACTTACATTTTTTCAGAATAGGTCTATTTTCTTTATAATTCGTGCTACAGAGGTTATTTTAAGAGCTATCGCTTTGGACTGGTATGCTAGGCCTCTTTAACCTAATTGACTGCACATTATCAGAATGTAAACAAATATTTGTCTTGGTATCTCGTATTAACCCCATAGGCCTACGCTTTCAGTCTGCAGAAATATTAATGCCACATGGCGTTTTGAATGTTTGGATGACAATGAAGTTCAGTCTGGCTGCCCCCGACGTCTTTCCCATAGAAGTATCCGAGAAGAATCATTTTAGTATCATTCCGTCTTTATTCAACCCTTTCTCTCCATCTAATAAACTTTATAAGTTTATTTGCTAGTATAAGTGTATTTGTACAAAACAAACTAACAAACAATGAATCAGACATTTGAACAGTCCGTTTTCTGTCATGGCCTCGACTCTATGCTGCAGACAGTTCGTGGTTAGGCCTAAGTCAATACTGGCTCTCAGTCATATGCAATATTACCTCCTTTTACTGCTTCTGTAAAGTTGTCTTTTATATATTGTCTTTTTCAAATGTGTTTTTCATATTGTTCGTTCAGCGTAGTTAGTCACATCACATGTGGACCAGGTTAAAACAGTTTTTATGGAATCATCTTGTTGTTTCTACCGCTGATGCTGCGAGCCGGGCATGGGGTTACCGAGCGGGTTCAATGCCGGTTGGCCCCCCGGCCCAAGGCCATGGATGAGTACTCTCGGGACAAGAGGTCTCTGGAGACCGGGATGTGGTTGCTGCGGAGTCCGGTACATACTGCTGTACATTGCTGCGGCTGCGGCGGCTGCTGTTGTGCTGTCCATGGTGCCCAACAAGCTCGGGTGGTAAAAATAGGGCGACGGGAACATTCTTTGTAAAGCGGAATAATTTCCGGCTTCAGCCAGTAGCTCTAATCCGACCGCTGTCTGTCTTTTCCACTTCGTCCTGAAATCAGATCAAATACAACAAATCAATTATTTAACTGGTTCAGGCTCTGCGAATTCCCCAAACGGACCCTTAATTCGTGAGGTCTAATTATTTGAAGCATGAATCGGTGGTTATGCCTTTAATTAGCCTAGGCAAAGAACACATCCAAGAAAAGTTAGGCTATTTCAAGTGCACAGTGCAGTGCCTATTGATATTGATATTGATATTGATAAGATCATAGATTAATTTCAGATCATTACTCCCTCACTTGATCCTTCTCGCTAGGCCTCACCAAGTGTACTGTAAACATTGGCAGGCTAACTTTAAGATGCTAGGCTATAGCCTATTTAGGCCTATACAATAATGTATAAAAACATATTACTATCGGCTATATTGAACGAGAAAGAAAACTGCCGGATTTTAAAATGATTGCAGTCATACCATATTTCGTCATTATATTGGTTGTGTCTGTATTTTTTGGGGGGCTGCTATGTTGGCGCCGGCGCTGTTAACACTAATCTTGGCTGACATTTGGGGAAATCTTAACAATAATGCCGGAGAGGCAAATTGTGTATTGTCAACATCATGTAGCGATTGTTCAGACATACTTTTATAACCCCAGAGGGATGTGTATTTCAATAACCTATACCATGTAATAAAACTGTGTGGGCTAATCTTGTAAATAAATATCCTTATGTGTCTGGGTCCATGGCAACCATTTTGATTAGACCTGTTTAACTATTCCTCTTGATCTGTTCTAAAGTTATTCTATTGTACTGCACTGTATTCTATTCTATCTGTTCAGTAGTCCTAATTGTCTGAAATCCATGCACGCTATGGGCCTGCATTTAAAAGCAACAAAAGCCTAATACACAAAATTACACTTAACTGCACATCAACCACTCCTATTAATTGTATTACGAAATTAACTAAAATAAACAGCACATGCATCCATCTTACAACGTATTATTATAGGTTTACATTACTACAGTTATTAAAATGGTAAAACAATATTATTAGGCTATATTCATGAAAATAACATCACCACCAATAAAAACGAGTCTAATTAAAAAAATAAGCTAATAATAATAGCCTAATAATAAACATTGTAATGGTGCTCTATAATAGGTGTGACGTACCGTCGGTTTTGGTACCAGGTTTTCACCTGTGTGTCGGTCAGGTTGAGCGCTGCGGCGAGGTCCATGCGGTCCTGCACACTGAGGTATTTTTGGCGCTCGAAGCTTCGCTCGAGTTGGTTGAGTTGATGGTCTGAAAAGGCCGTCCGTGCTTTACGAGGTTTTTTTGACCGTGATTGAGGACTATCTCTGCTACTTGAAATTTCCCGTTCATTCTCTTCTTTTGTTCCTGAATGGGGGAAAAAAAAAGTGGATAATAATTTCAGTTTTTATATAGGCTCAATTCAAGCCTTTATGGTTCAATGGGTCAATTAAAATACATTTCCTATTAGTTCTGAGCCAAAATAAGGTCGAAATATGTATTAAAAAAATGAAAAATAGAAATCAATTGAAATAAACAGTTGGTTTTAAACTTTGAACCTCTTACAATAGTATTTTATAATGCTGGGCAATCGAGTTGAAACTGAAGAACTTAATTTGTCAGACAACCAGCAAAAAAATGTATCTACGGCCAATAAGAAATCGGGACTGTATTTGTCAATTTAAGTTTTTAGCAGTAAAACTGGGAAATCGATATGTCAATCCATCTCTATTTGTAGCAGTTTCTGCGGCGCTCGTGATCCGCCCTCTAGGAAGAACAATAATCTCTCTAATTGACACACAAGGGAGGCTCGCCCACCGGGAACATCTCGCGCCAGCCTTACATCTGTTTTCGATTCTGTTATGCTAATAAAAAAGGGCAACTGAAAATCAACCCTTTAATATCGTTGTCTAATAAGACAGCCTTTGAAATATACACAACGTGGTCTACATTCAAGGAAGTTAGCATATATTGTACACTGTGTTTTAGCTTAAAAATAACTATACCAACCTAAAAAGCCTACTAAATAGCATTAGAATGTGAATTTGAATTTCCATGTGTGTAAAATAAATGACAAATAAAAGTATTCTTCTTCTTGTTACTATTATTGTTTAAATATTAGGCATATTGGCGCAATTGGCCTATTCAATTTGGTGGTTATCTTCCAATAAAATATTTCCATAGGCTAGGCTACTATCAACTTTTTTAGGCACAGAAAATTCAACACAAATAGGCTTTGTATGTGAGTTTTGGATGTATTCTGCACACCATTAGCCTACTATGACTGAAAAACGCACGTACGCCAACCAATAACTAAACCATAAAAAAGCATACAAAAAATGTCCATATAGGCCTAAGTGTAACCTACAAATTCCCTTACCGTTGTATTTCATTTCCATATCATCTCTTTTGTCCAACTTGCTCCGGTTTTCATCTTGTTCCAACTTCGGCCTGAAGCCGTCCCCACCGTCCCTGGCATTCTCTGTTTTGGGGGTGTGATGGGGTGACGGTACGCTGGTGCTGTAAGGTGCGCACGCTGCCAGGGGTTTGCTGTCACCTAAAATGTCTTTGATTAAAAATGAAGAGGTGGCAGTCCGGGGGGCACAGCCGGCGCCGGCCCCGGCCACTAGCTGCTGCGGCTGGGGCGATAGCTGCAAACTCTGGTTGTGGTGGTGGTGGTGATGGTGCGGTAGGCTGTCTTGGAGCAGATGCGGCTCGTCGTGCTCCATCGTGACCGAGATGGGGGAAGAGGGGGCCGTTCCCACCGTGTCTATGTCCGAACATGACGGGGACGGGGTGGCCTGGCTCCGGCTGAAATCCGCTGTCCTGCTGTCACCGAGGCGGAAATCTCCGTTCATTAGCGCAGCGTTAACAGAATTAGTAGCGTTGGATAAAATAGTGTCTATTCCAAAGTTCGATCCGCTGGAGGATTCCATAGTAAGAAAAGGAAATAAATACGGTGATTTAAGTCTTCATAACAACATTAAGTTGTATCCTCCATACAATTAAAAACTAAATGAAAACTATAAGAGAACACAAACAGAGGCACTTGTACTCCTAAAAGTCAAATTGTCAGGAAAATAAACAAAACCGAAATCCACGTTTTATATTTCTTTAAAACGCTAAGAAAAAATACGGTCCAAGAATTTGTTGTTACATTCAATAGTACATTTGGAGACCAGTGGGTCTGTCTGTGTAGTCCACGTCCTTTTGTTATGGGTATTGAACTTTCTCTCAAAGTTGTGGTGTGGAGATTCGTACGGTTAACTCCTCGACATCACGCTCCCCTTTTGCTTGTAATCGTTCTAGTGTTGCTCTACAATTACTTCCTATATTGACGTCACGGCCCACGGTGAGGGGAACTAATATTTTCTACTTTATCATAACACTCTCCGCGTTTTCCTCTTCCTCTCCTGTCATTGGTTACAGCGTGACGGCCCCCGCACCTCACCAATCAGGGAGTTGTTTCTTTATCTTGACAATCTCAAGCCAGCCATTGAATTCTGGATGATCTTTTGAGCCATGCGTATTCGACTATGCCTTGACATAAGCCTTCTTTATGTAAGCAGAAAAATAAAAACCGAAATTGCTATGTTTAAAATGGAGTGTTGAATAGAAAGGAAATAAAATTCAGCAGTGGAAATTCACTCGCATTAGTATGTGTTTTTATACAGTATTTGTTTTATGCACGAGTTATTTTGTTTTTATCAACAACAAAAAAATCTAACTTAAAACGATTCACTATATTTTTCCAGTTACACAATTGCAAAAAGCAATAATGTCTACCACCCTATTGAAATAACATAGCTATTGCAATATGTGTCTGCTAAATAACATGCATGACATGTCTAATATGTCAATGGTTTATTTCAGTGATATGAAATGCATGAGGCAGGTTCATATAATCTTGCACACTTAGCAAAAATGGTTAGATAGAACCAAAAATGGTTGTATTTCTTGCTTCATATATGACACCCATAAAGGCTCTATATACTGTAGGGTTCTTTGATCAGAACCCCAGGTGTTCTTCTTCAATGAGACAACATTGGTTCCATATAGAACCCTTGGGTTGCGTATAGGGTTCTATATGGAACCAATTTCGGCTCTATATTGAACCTTAAGGGGTGCCATATATGAAGCGAGCATAAATCTCTTTTCATACAACTCATATAAGGCATGGTTGTATTTTTGGTGTCAGGCTTTTCTAACAGTAAAGCTTATAACTTGAGGGAAATTGGTTGGGGAATATTGTGCATTTGCCTAGACACATTTTAGTGTAGACTATTTTCCAGATTAAGTTAAATTTTTTACTTAATCAATTGTGTATTGTCTAGCAAGGTTTTCTATAATCCCAAACCATACTCCTAACCTATTATATGTATTCTACTGGTGGTAATACATTGCCGGGATGTGAATGGAGACAGAGAGATAGTGATAAGACCTAGCGCGGTACATATGTTGGTAAATGGGAGGAGTGGTAACTGTCATGACAGCACACAGTTCTCCACTCTAATTAGTACAGTAATTACGAGGTGCTAATGAACGATCAAAGGTATTCGATTTCACTACTTTCTGATGTGGAATTGAAGGACAAAGCAAGAACGTAATATATTACTTTCTGAAATGTGTTGCCTTGACTGAATGGCATACTTTGCATACATGCTCTATATATTTTTTCTAGTCGGTTCTATTGTGTTTTATTTGTGCTCTGAAAGATCCCTGAAAATTCTTATTCTGGTATTTTTCTAGAGCGACACATGTCACACCTGGGTCTGACGACGACGAGACGGCAACATTGGCATTTTTTCGCCTGCAGACTCTCTCTCTCTCTCTCTCTCTCTCGTTGCAGCAGGTTTGTAGTGTGTTGATGGTCTCTCTCTCGCTCTCTCTCTCTCTCTCTCTTTCTCTCGTTGCAGCAGGTTTGTAGTGTGGTGATGTTGGTGGTGTTTTCCGGAGCTGGCCGAGGCGGTACCAGACCGGTTAAACATCACTGCAACTGATCACGCTTTGATTTGGTGCTCGGGTAGGGTTCCACTGACAGACCGGCGTGGGAATTCATCATTAGGTTTGTTGTGCTTTGATATTTGAATATATACATTTTAAACCCCAAAATTATTATAACTTCGTTATTAGGCCTACATTTGAAGCTAAAATGTGATTTGTTGTGTGTTTGGGTTAACAACGATAGGGAGAGTTCATAGGCCTAATTTATAAACTATCTAACATGTATAAATGACACTGTTACAAATATTAATGATTGCAAAAAATATATATTAATGTATTTCTTAATGAATTATTAATATCATACATTTATTCATTTCATCCCTGAAACGGCATAAACTTTGGGGGAGTTGATGAATCGCTGGGCTTATGAATATTATCGACAACGGCAAAGACGGGGTTTGATGGAACTCAGCTAATGTTGTTCACTGACACAAACACGATATCGACAAAATGAACATCGTTGGAGAATAAGCTCTCGTTAACATCTGTAGCCATTTCTATCCAATTCAAGTGCCATACAGGCTACGTATTCCTTTCTCAGTAGGCCTACATGCTATTTTGTTGCTGGCTATAGCATATATTTTGAAACGATTTACATTTAACAATGTATATAGGCCTAGGTGGAATTGATGATGATTTACCAATTTACCAGATTTATCAACTAAAATGGGAAGTAAAATGTAGTATTTACACCGATGTTGATGAAATAGAATATCGAAAGTGATTCCTTGAGAGGGGCTCTTTTGGAATTCGCTCCTCTCGTGCACCACAGACAGCTCAGGCTTGATTAAACGAATTCTCGTCACAAGGCGGCGACAAATATACGAGATTATTATGCACAATAGGCTAACAATGCCCCTTTTGTAGCCAAATAAAGGTTGGCTGTATGTCAGGTGGATTTATAATTTATAAAATAATGAATAAAATGTGACCATCAACGAAACTTTTATGTTAGGATTTGTCGATGTCCACAGAAATACTGGCCCATGTTGACTCCAATGCTTCCCACAGTTGTGTCAAGTTGGCTGGATGTCCTTTGGGTTGTGGACCATTGTTGATAGACACGGGAAACTGTTGAGCCTGAAAAACCCAGCAGCGTTGCAGCTCTTGACACAAACTGGTGTGTCTGGCACCTACTACCATACCCCATTCAAAGGCACTTAAATGTTGTGACTTGCACATTCATCCTCTGAATGGCACACATTCACAATCCATGACTCAATTGTCTCAAGGCTTAAAAATCTTTCTTTAACCAGACTCCTGGCCTTCATCTACACTGATTGAAGTGGATTTAACAAGTGACATCAATAAGGGATCATAGCTTTCATCTGGATTCACCTGGTCAGTCTATGTTATGGAAAAAGCAGGTCTGCTTAATGTTTTGTAAACTCAGTGTATAGAATACAAGAAACTAAACAACCAAGAACATTATTATTAGCCTAAATACATTTTAACTTGTTCAAGTTGAAGTTGATTTGAGTCTATAAGTAAATCCAAAATGCATAACATTATGTCAAACACAAGGTTATGTTGTGGTGTGTATTGATTTAGGCAACTTTATTAGAATACGAATGATCTATAATACATAGGCCTAGTTCACGAGTTGTTCATGTAGCCTATTTAAGTCAACCACCGCGTGGGAGAAGAACAATCCATAAGAAATGTATTGTTCTATTTACCTTTCTTTCTCTAAAGTAAATATCACTACAGACGATCAAAGTGATGGAAAAACATGTCAGTCAATATGTTGAAGGGAACGTTGCATGTTCATTAACATCCAACTCATTGAAACGGCAACAATCAATGGCTTTATTAGGTTTAAGGGCGCTGCAGGAACAAATAAATTGAATGGTACCAGTTAGGATATCATCTTATTAGCCTCGGCTGATGGTCGATGATGGGACAGTGAAATAGTAGTTTGTACCATATTGATTATCTCGCTGCTCTGAGTCGAAGCTGTCACTCCAGTCCACTGCCGATCTGACGTATTTTGCTTTGGCAAGTTGCAGCATTTATATGGAGACAAGCCACATTAGAGGGTCAATCACTCCAGGCAAGCAAGGCCAACCAAAGCCAGGGCATGTAACTAAAACAAACATTTTAAATGCATTATCTAAGCCTGCAGACTTTCATAGTGCCGATTATAGGTATTCTTTTTATAACCGTATGTTGAGAATATTGCTTCAAACTCAAACGATCTCCAAAAACGTTGATTGACATTTTGACTGCACAATCTGTAAAATGTCCTCCTGTTCAATTGTATTTTAAATTATAGGCACACTAGCCTTAAAATGTATAATTTGAGTACAACCTTGGTATAACTGTCTTACCATATCATAATCCACAATGTTTCGTTATCATTGCTGAGAGGGTTTACATTTACCCCGCCCCCTCAGTAGCCTATACCAAACAAAGTGGCAGGGTCAGACGGTTGAAATGACAAATGTTGCCTTTAAACATTTATATGACAGAAGAGTATAGGCCGCTGAAGTATAGAAAATGACGTATACATTAGGTGAAATTGTGTATTTATTCTATTGACTAATTTCCAGTTGATCAACATCCGGTCACCAAATATCACACTTTACATGGCATATGACAAGTTATGCATTTAACCATTTGCATTACAGTAGAGTATAGGCTACTGAGGTAGAAAAGTAAGATGTTTTTTTTTTTTGCGCTCCATTCAAAATATCCAATATTTCTGCTTCAATCCCTCCAGTATAAATTAGCTCAACTTGAGATGCCAAATTGGCCTACTCATCAAATTGACTATTTCACCTTTTTCCCACACATTTCATTTCAAATGAAACTCAACTAGCTAATAATATATGTATGGGACATTATCAATTAATTAGGCTAATTCATATAAATGAAATTGTAGTCTCCCAAAATGAGTGAAATGAATCAGCCTTCTTACGATCTTTCAGTTAGTCCACGACTAGGGTGACATTTTATATTTGACATTTTATACTGATTCAAGTTTTACACCATTTTCTGTCAAATTATTATTATTATATTTAAAGTTGCCAGGTTAAATGATTTCCTAAATACTTTTTAGATTTTTCTCTCAGCAGCAAACACATACGGTATGTTAATTTACAAGTCCTCTTACATTTTTCATAAAGCAACTGGCATATATATATATATATATATATATCTATATATATGTATATTAAGATACAGAAAAATAAATACAGAAACAGGCTACTATCATGATCTGCAAATACCTCTACAAACTTGAAGAAGTAGCCGATAGTATACTGAAGTAATCACAACACACTCATTTAATAGAATAATGTATAATACAAGCATGTCCCTTCTCCCTTGGACAAAATACTGATATAATCATAAAGCAACTGGCAGTGGACAGATTCAGACCTCAAAGAATAGTCTTCAGATTTAGATTTACAGAAGACTTGATAGCTACTGTAGTAGATACATGTTTGGGTGAGGGTGTGATAGTATTATGGAAAATAACACCTGGAATTGCTACCACCAGTGAGTACTACTGTACTCTTAGAAGTAGTTGAGGCTTAATTAGTGTTACAAATGACTAATAATGCTTGTAATAGTTAAGTGGAATAAATTAAGTGGCACTCTACTCTAATACTTCATGACAGTTCAAATAGATTACATTTCCAGCAACAATGTGATTATTTAATTAGTGTTTACTTTTTAAAACAAGCTCTCAGTGCTGTCTCAGGGTTGTTGTGACATTGACTAGATGTTAGAGATGTTCCTTTCAGATGGGCCTATTACCAACCGGAGGGGAAAGGTCAAGGGTCGGTCAATACCTCTCTAAAGACTTTTACAACCTTTTTATTTCCTCACTAATATGTTGTTGACCCCTGATTCTCATTAAAACATGAACTTGTTTTGCCGCTTTAAAGTCTGAAGGAAGGAACAGTGTCTTAGCGGTTGCTTGGCAGACATCCAAACCAATAACCAATAACCAATAACTAACTTATACAAGTATTATCAGTGAAATTATTACAGTAACCATTAAATTGGCTTAGATTGTTGACAACATTTTAACTATATTTCATATCCAAATGTTTCTTGAAAACATAAAACATTTTGCACAATGAGCACTTGTTGTCTCTGAAATATATCGTTAGAGTTGTTATTTAACTTGCTAGCGAATTCCAGTCATATCAGCATTGGCATAAAATCAGTAAAAAAAACGTCAAAACAAGACTTATCAAGAACAAGATAGAACTAGCTAAAACAAGCCACCTACGGTTCCCCACATGGCAGCTTCTTGTCATTGTTGCTAGCTATCTGACAGCTCAAAATCCTAACAATGCATGGCTTCCGTTGTCAGCCAACCCGTCTATAGAAAAATGACCTGTCTTTTTATCAAATATGTAGAACATCCTCCATGTGAGCAGGCTGGAAAAGGCTAACATGAAATTGTTATGGGCATCAAAATTCCACTTGAAATCATCTCTTAGGAGCTGTGGTATTGAAGGTATTGAGCTTTCAGTGCAATGTGACATTTAAAATTCCAGATCCCAATATTATATGTTTTTTTTTCATTCTGTACCAGTCTTTTCTGTGCCTGAATTTACTCTGTAATAAAAACATGTGACATTCAAGTTTAATTTGAAGAGCAGCCAAGTATTAATCTAAGGTACACATGGAACAAAGATAATAAGACAGGGAAGAGAAGAGATACTGTACTGTACTGCACTGACGCCTAGGGTCATGTATGTGACAGACATCATGCACATTTTAAATCTGATTCGTAAAATAAAATGTGTGTGTCTCTTGAGTGTGTGTTTGTGGATTTATTGTGTGTGTGTGTGTGCGTGGGCTCCCCATATAGTTTTGCCTTGACACTTTTTGTTCGGACACCGTCACTGACTTTCCACATTCATCCAGTCTTTAGGTACAAGATGCGTAATGGTCAGAGATGCTTAAGCAGTGGAGTGCACATTGATTTGAGTGTGCTTCCGTCCCTCCACTCTGTCCTGCATCACGTCCACAGCCACAGCACTTAATCACTTAATTACCTAATCTGTCATTCAGAGAGGGAATGGCTGCGCCATCCCACTACCGACCTCCTCGCGTGATTGATCCACGCTGATGGCATCGCAAAATAATCACAGCACGCCTCCTGATGTGTGATTCCATGGCATGTTGACGCTTCACAAAGGTAATCGGTGGCTCAGAAGGAGTCAGTGCCATTTCCTATTACTTGAAGTCCAAGCAAAAGAGTAAAAACAATGCAGAGGAGGAACCATGGATGAAGAGGAGGAGGAGGAGGGAGAGGTGTGGGCAGTGGACATTAAGAATTTCTGGAGGGGTACACAAGCCAACAAATGGCAGCTTGATTTTGTCCGACACAGGTTTAGTCAAATCCCTATGGGTTATTTTCTAGATTGGCATGGTAGCTTGACAGACAGGCCGTTGGAGGATAAATAGGGGATATGTCTTGTTTACCAGAGATATGTCTCTACTGCTGTCATCTAGACTAAATATAGACCGACACCAATAGCAAAGATCTGCTTTCTCAAAACCAGTTGAGACATTCAAGCTGGCTGCTAGTGCGTAGATGCTTAGACATAGATGTACTTTTGTCCACGTAGGCCTATAGGTAATCATACTGAATCATACTGTATAAATTTCCCCTCGGGGATCAATAAAGTACCTATCTCTCTATCTCTCTATCTATCTATCTATCTATCTATCTATCTATCTATCTATCTATCTATAACAACAGCACAGGATAGGCTACATGTTACTAAAACCAGTTATATTCTGACCATACTTGACTCTAATAGAAAGCGAAGCTTTGTTTTTAATTTTTTTATTTTATTTTCACATATACCGGAAAGGTGAAGTTTTAAAGGGTCAGACATACAGTAGTAGTACGAATTAGGGTTAAGTGCCTTGGCACATTGACAGATTTTCCACCTTGTCAGCTCGGGTATTCGAACCTGCAACCATTCAGTTACTGGCCCAACGCTCTAACCATTAGGCTCCACACAGTAAAATGTATTCTGATCGTAATACCACACAACACTTGCTGATGGGATGTTCAATGCTTCAAGTTGCTCTCAGTGTTGTGTTTCAGATCACCATCTCTATCACCTAAAGCCACATCCTGCACTGCTCTCTGGGAAACATAAAAAAGAATGGAGAAGTTGCTATTATCCATGAGGGAAAAAATACAGGCTTAGAAATATTATCTATATCATTAATTTATATATTTACTTATAAATGACAATAATTTAGTTTAAGCTCTTCAAATGAATATTGCATGCAGAAATTAAAGACACTGCATAAACATTACTATGGTGCGTTTGAGTGAATTGCAGTCTTTATGTATTTATATATGCAATATACGTAAGAAAATAAAGAAATATACTGGACAAACTGACAATCTGACATCAAAAACTATCAAAATTTAACTAATATCTTTATTCACTGGGTCCAGTTGTCCAATTAGTGTCTAATAGAAGATTCCCATCATTCTCAGTGGTAGTTAGCATTTTACACCATGTTTGATTAAAACGACCCTAACTCCTTAATTAATTAACTCAATCTGGATAAATCTACATAAGATTCAATGCATATTTGGTTGTCTGTGGTTCCATGGCAAGTGGCAGGGATGGGGAGGAGAGAATAGAGCTGCCATCCTGTAGCTGTACAGGCGTGCGTTGTGGGAGCATTCATATTCATGGTGAAGAAGCGTTAACGATCATTACCTGTCTCCCTTCTCCTGACACACAACGCTGGCAACGAGGACGGAGGATCGGCATGGCGCCACACGTTACCCATTCCTCAACTCACTGACAGCATGCTCACGCCGTGCTGGTTGCCGTGGTGAAAACAGGGAGAAAACACAAAACAACACCATGTAAATTGTGAGTAAACAATGTACATATGGTATCTCTCTTACCAGGCAGGAGCAAAGTGGAGAGACGATGTAACTAATGAACCTGGGCAAAACACAACTGCGAATGATGAAACAACGCTGCATTTTGCAACAGAGAGAGAGAGAGAAGGAAGAGGGGAAAGGAAAGAGAAATATAAGGGAAAGAAAGAAAGCAATGATTAAATGATCAAAAGCTGGCAGAGAGAATGTGTGTGTCACTGTGAGGCGCGCTCCTCGTCTCCCCGGCAGTGAAAGTTAGGTTTCAAGCGCTGTGTAATTATAGCAGGGGGATGTCAATTTGACACTAATACAGCCAGTAGAAACGCCCTAATTGGCCTCAGAGGAGAAAGTGAACCAGAAAATATATTAACATTTTAAAAAAGCATATTTTGCCTAATCCTTTCACTTTCCAACAATATTTGAAGACCAAAATGCCCCAGGCATGAGAATTTAAATGAGCAATTTTGTTTTTGAAGGAAACGGCCAATGAGACAGAAAACAGACTAAAGGGAAATCATTAGTGTATGAGAGCTCCTGCCTGACAGGCCGGCCTTGCTGACTGGCCGGCCTGTCACTAGGACTCTGTGTTCAGCCGCTCCACGCTATGAGCTAAGCTGATAACATGAAAAGACCCATAAACGTGCAGCCAGAAGTCAAAGCTTATTATCTGAAAGATTCAAATGCAGGGATGAGGATGAAGAAGAGGAGGGAAACAACGTAGGAGGGTAGGAGGAACAGGAGACAGGTCTAGTTCTTCTTTCCTGTAGGATCGGAAAGAAAAAAAATAACAACTGGCCTGATCAAGGCAGAATAGAAGTTGTAATAGGACCCTGTTACCTGACACAAATGTGTGGCAGCAGCGCTGACGGAAAATATTGCAGCAAATCATAAGAACAGAGCAGATAAAAGACAAAAACGTTGCAAGATGGCAACAAAGGCTACGTCCCATATGGCACCCTACTCCCTACGTAGTGCAGTGCTTTTGACCAGGAGAATAAAGGATAGGGTGTAAGGAATAGGGTGCCATTTGGGACGCACTCAAAACCGCTTAAAGTAGTGAGGGGGACGTGATCTGTGATCTGTGATGTCCCAGTGTCCAGGTTGATGTGATATGACTGTCTCAGAGAAACACAGCTAAGTGAAGTCAGACGGCGTTAGCCCACTCCCCTGGTGATGGAGCAGCTGAAGCAGTCATGGCCCCTGGCACGGCGTGGCACTGCAGGGCAAACTGCTCAGCCAACTCAGAGACTGCTCAGCGGCTTTGCCCTTTTCAAACACAACAGAGGGAAGTGCACGTTCCAAATGGCACCCTATTCCCTTTATAGTGAACTACTTTTGACCAGTACGGCACTCTATAGTAGTGCACTATATAGGAAATAGAGTACCATTTGGGAGGTACACAGTAGAGGAGGGGAAAGTACGGCCAAAGGAAGATGGGAATGAGCTAGCCGGTCAGCTTTAGCTCAGTAAAGGAGGCCAGGTTTATCACCTCTGGCTTAAAGACAAGGAGAAAGAAACAAAAAAAACTTAAGCGTGATTGGTTGACAGAGGAAAGTGAGAACAACAACAGATCTCCAACCCTGTCTGTGTCTCTTTACTGCAACAACAAAGGCACGTGATATTCCCCCTCTCTCTACTCTCTCAAGATACTGATTAGTTGGTTGGTCAGAGGTTTCTTACTGCTGCCTGCCTGGCACGTAAGGGCAGTAATAGTAATATAATAGTGATATAATAGTAATATAAAAGTAATATAATAGTAATATAGCCTTTTAGCTTGTTTTTTTTACCTTCTTTTTGTATACAGTGTGTTCAGAAAGTATTGTAAACAAAACACCCCAAAATCTCAAAGTGGATGTTTTTATTTTATTTTTTATTATTCATAAAAAATCAAATAAGTATTCAAACCCTTTGTTATGGCAAGCCTAAATACATTCAGGAGTAAAATCGTCTTAACAAGTCACATAATAAGTTGCATGGACTTGCAATAATAGTGTTTAAGCATGGTGGTGGCTGCATCATGTTATGGATATGCGTCATCGGCAATTGTCATTGTTAGAAAAAAAGAAATGAAATAGAGCTAAGCACAGGCAAAACCCTAGAGGAAAACCTGGTTCATTCAATCACTGAGAGACAAATTCACCTTTCAGCAGGAAAATAACATAAAACTCAAGGCCAAATGTACACTGGAGTTGCTGACCAAGATGACATTGAACGTTCCTGAGTGGCCTAGTTACAGTTTTGACTTAAATCTGCTTGAAAATATAAGGCAATACTTGAAAATGGCTGTCTAGAAATGATCAACAACCAACTTGACAGAGCCTGAAGAGTTTGTAGAAAACATATTTTGTACAACGCTCTTAGAGACTTATCCATACAATGCTGTAATCACTGCCAAAGATGATGCTAACATGTATTGACTCAGGGTGTTGAATACTTATCTAATCAAGATATATTCATTTTTTATTTTTCATAGAATAGTATTTTGTTAGAAAAAAACAATTAAATACATTTTGATACCAATTTGTAACACAACAAAATGTGGAAGAAATCAAGAAGTGTGACTACTTTTTGAAGGCACTGTACTGAAAGGGTAGAGGTTTTTGTATGTTGTATTTCTTCTCTCTCAGTCTTCGCCATCAGCGACCATTTTTCTGTATCAGAGTTTTAGGTTTTTCTTCTTCAATTGGGGCTGATATTATCTGTATCCAAAATGACACACTATTCCCCATTTAGTGCCTTACTTTTGACCAGAGCCCTATGGGTGCCATTTGGGACATACTTTGAAAGCAGAATTTAATCAGGCCCTTTGATAAACATTTGACACAAAGCGCCGGGTTTCTGTCTCTGGCGTTCTACTGCCCTGGGCTAGAGATTGAGATTGACTGGATGCTCATCCACAATTTTCACAATTTTAAGCCCACCTGTCAGACAGCGTGTCAGTACGAGTGACACAAAGATGTTAGGAATCAAAGGATGGAGGACACCGGATGATTTCTCTTCTTACAGAAGACATAGGAAGACTGGGGCATGACATATGTTGAAAGGAGTAAGGCATATTGTAGTAACAGATCCTTCACTGAGATTAGTCATATATTTACTAAATCAACTGGACGCTTATTGTAATATCCAACAACAACAAAACCGACAAAATAACCTAGGTATTATCATATCATTATATGCAACATACAACTGAAATGATTTCTTGCAACAAAACAACATTATAACCATTAGGTGAACAAAAACATAATAATCTCATTTCGCTAACCGTCCAAAAAACACATCCATAACAACATTTACGGATTCTAGTCCCATCATTTCCACGGCACCAGCAGACATCTGACCGAAGCTGAAGGAGACTTCAAACTACCAATAAGTTGACCCTGAAGCAGCAAGGATGGAGCGGTGTTCTCTCCACCAACGGAAGCCAAGTTACAGGTCACCAGGGGTCAACACATTCCTTACCCAGCCTACAGCGAGCTAGATGCTACAGTGCGATGGGAGGGAGGGAGCTCTAGTCTCCATCCCAAATGCCACCCTGTTCCCTGCACAGTGCACTACTTTTGACCAGAGCCTGACATGGGCCCTGGTCAAAAGTAGTGCAGAATAGAGGGAACAGGGTGGAATTTGGGACGCAGACCTAGACCCAGAGAGCTCTGTTGTACCGGCCCTGCAGCTGCACTCCCCACACACGCTGGATTAGTATGGAGGAAATGCACAATGACACCAATTTATACTTTATTTCGCCATCAAGTACTATAAGTGAGAGAAAGGTTGTTGGCAGGTGGTTGGTGGTTTAGTGAACTGAGGTGGGTTTCCGAAAGCATGTGTAGCTAAACATAAGCATGCAAACACCATGCTGGAATACAGTATAGATTGTTTTTTTGTTTGTTATGCAAGCAGTATTGGTTTCCAGGAATAAATTATATGACCGCTAGCTAGCTAGAGCACACTGGCTGTAATTTGACCAACTCCAATCAGCCCTTTAATTGATTCCTCACGCGCTGACACACACTTAATTAGCATTAGCATCAATATGTTCATGTTCATGTTCATTTTCAAGGACAGTAAACAACAGGATTTCACATATCATAAAGGTCTCAAACCATAATAATGTAGCTTCCATGGCCTTGCCAGACTCAGGGAGCAGCCCAGCTAACGTACAGGCGTTATTGATGAGCCAATCAGGACATCTCCCTCCTATTAACATGCACATTTCCCAGGGTTGACCCACACGTCAACAGAGTCTAGTCTGGCAGGGTCAGAGCCAGCAGGGGGCTCATATATGAGCTGCATAGCAATGCCACAGTTACAGTATTATGGTTGGAGATAGATGGGGTGAGAGAGAGAGAGAGAGAGAGAGCAAGAAAGACCGAGAGAACAAGAGAGAGAGAGGGAGAGGGAGAGAGAAAGAGAATAGCAAGGCCACTGTTATGGTATAGTTATAGAGAGCGACCAATGAGAGAGGGAGAGAGAGAGAGAGATTGTGAGATAGAGAGAGAGAGACCAAGAGATACTAGGACAGAGAGAGAGAGAGAGAGAGAGAGGGGAGCAAAAGGGAGAGAGAGAGAGATAGTTAGAAAGGGAGACAGGCGAGAGACTTCTCTAGACTAGGACCTCCTCTACCTGATGGGAACATGGCAAGCGGTCTGTTCTCCCCCTCATCAATACAGCAGGCCTCTTTGTCAGTAATTTGCAATAAGTGTCCGCGCCACATCTTCAGGGACCTGGAGGAAATCATTACTGGCTGAGGCCCTGCTCTGCTCCTAATTGGATGCATTGGGCCTTATCAACCAAGGATTTTTCCAAGACCTTTAACGGATACCAATACGAAAATCATTGTTCAGTTGTCAATTTAAGAGACCGTTAAAAGAGCTTATTTTAATTTTAATTGGAACTTCCTCCTCCCTTCACAGTGAGCCACCAGGATTAAAATAGGAGCTCAGCCCCTCGGTGAGAGAGAGTGTGTATGTGTGAGTGTGTGTGCTTGCGTGTGTGCGTTCATAACCCCTGGATGGAGAAAATTATCTTTCAGGTACTGTATAATAATATGTAGGTCAAATTGGCAGGTTAGAGCTGTGACCAGCCTACAAACGAAGACAGCGAGCATCAAAACACATTTAGTTTACAGCAATCTACCAGGCTGTTTCCTGGGACTTCATGATCAGCATCAAATTAGGCTGAATCTGATCTGTGCTGCAAAGCTCCCAATTAGGCAAAACCACATCCGCTTAAGATGTTTGTAGGGAGTGTGCCGGCCGGGGTTATCATCGATCACACTCCCTAAACTGACCGGCTGATAGTGCTGCTGCCATCACATATTTATTATGCTCTGTACTCTCTCGGAGACCCTGAACTCAATCACTAACTGCTTTTATTAAGTCAGTAAGGCTTGGGTGGGAGGTTGTGTGTGTGTGTGTGTGTGTGTGTGTGTGTGTGTGTGTGTGTGTGTGTGTGTGTGTGTGTGTGTGTGTGTGTGTGTGTGTGTGTGTGTGTGTGTGTGTGTGTGTGTGTGTGTGTGTGTGTTTGGTTGGTTGGCGGCCTCAGCCCTCAACATGGCCTTTTGTGCGTCTGCGCGGGGGGAATGGCTGCGAATGCTGGCAGATGCGGCAAAAGCTAATATGCGTAAACGGCCGTGCAGCTCGGATGAGCTGCTGAGGGTGAAATGGCCACCCAGAGCCCTGGGAACGACTGGGGCTGAGGGTCTAGAGAGCTAGAGGTCAAGGCTTGGCAGCGACTGATTAACCCAAGTCGCCACAGCTTGCTACAAAATCAAAAGGCGTTGTTATTTATCACACACAAAACACTGAACAACAACAAGATCCCATTACAAATCAATATGGCCAAGCCAAAGATAATTTTGTATGTCTGATGATGTGGACTCAACTGTCTAGCTACTGTGATGTCCAACCCACAGTTTGTAGCAGCATTGCATTATACAGAGGGTATTTAGCTATCTCCAGTATCAGAGTCTTAGAGGAGGAGAGACGAAAACAATGCTAATAAAATGCCTAATTAAAGAAAGAGAGAGGAGGGAAGTTGTCAGGGTATAAAAGCTTTTTTTTCTTCTGCACTAGCTGCCATGATTTTTTACGGCCATGTCTGTGGGAGCCTGCACTGTGTTTGCCGGCTGTTTTACTGGGTGTCAGCACGGATTTGAAGCAAGGAGCCATCTAAGCATGCATGTGAGGCGATTCATTTGACCTCATTATACTGCAATAAAGAAGGAACCCGGTTTACAAAATATCCCCACGCTGCCCGCAGAGCCGCACGCCGTTTCAGATCATGCAGAGGAGTGTGCTAAAAAGATGATTCCAGAAACGTCTGGTGAAGAGAGAAAAAGAGGGAGAGAGAGTGAGAGGGAGAGAGAGCGGGAGAGAGAGAGGGATGATGGGAAGAGAAGGGGGAGTGGGTGAACCCTCACTAGCCAGGAGGGATTCTGACAAGAGCAGGGAAAAAAACGCAGATACGTAAAGCCCCTATTTATTAAGAGCAGAGCAAGTTTAGAAAAAAAGATTTATGCTTTTAATTAAAGGCAATTAAAGCATGCCTGTTGGGCTGGCCTATGGCGATTGTTCTGAGTAAAAAGGAGGCCGTGCTGCTGACAAGCATTTGAATCCACTAAGTCCTACCAGGGGAGCTTACACTGCAGGCATCAAACCCAAACTGAATCAATAAAATAATTACACTTTTATAAATTGCATTTTGACAAATATCAGATAGCTGCTAAGCTTTGATATAATGAATTCCTCTGAGGTGATGCAAACAAGGAGAGGCGTACTTAGAGAGCCAAACAATCAAAGGCTGATCCTTGTTAGTGTATGCTGTCAGATGCATCAGTGCTATTAATTACTACAAATGAATGTGACTCTCTCCGCCTCGCTCTGCTGATTGGGATGGTAAATCACACTACTACCCAGCACATGGAACATATGCAACCCTGCTTGATGCGTTATTTTAACCCACCAGTCTCTCATACACACACACACACACACACACACACACACACACAATATTTTACAGCTAACCTTGTGGGGACACACAATTCAGTCCCATTCAAAATCCTTTTCTCCGTATACATTAAACCTTAACCTAACCCGAACCCTAACCCGTACTCTTACCCTAACCCTAACCTTAACCCCAAAAACAAACCTTAACCCTAACCCTAAACCTAACCCTAGCTCCTAACCCTAACCCTTAATGTAATTCTAACCCTAACACTAATTCTAACCCTAACCCTAAACCCCCTAGAAAAAGCATTTGACCTCGTGGGGACTAACAAAATGTCCCCAGTTGGCCACATTTTTGTTAGTTTACTATTCTTGTGGGGACTTCTGGTCCCCACAAGAATAGTTGAACACGTCCACACACAGCATGAACACACACGCACAAAGCACACACACATACATGCACGAGACACACACACACGCAGGAACAAAAGAACAACGAACCCTATTTATGTTCATAATGTATTTCTACATTTTATTGCCCAGTGACCCCCTGCATCAGTTCAGCAGACAAAACAAGGCCCCCCACCACCACAAGGCAGCACTCTAAAACTGAACAATATGCCATTACACAAAAAAAGGTGTGAAATCTTGCTACAGTAGCGAGGGAGCAGAAAATGAAGGAAGGCTTTCAGAGAGAAAGAGGCGTCGCGCTGTGGCAGGGTGGCAGCTAAAATGTCCTGTCACTGCAATCACGCCTCAAATCACATACATCATCAATGGGGAAACCACCAGGCACCAGTGGCATCTTTTTGCGAGACGCCAACAGGCGTTCTAAATGAGACAGTAGATAGTAATTACGCCCCCTCACTAGCTAAATTGTTTACCATGAGACTGATCCGCTCTGCCAGGACTGCTTACTAGTCCAATTTTTCATCCTTAATGAGAGGATCTTTTTTGGCATTGCGTGTCTGTGTCCAAAATGGTACCCTATCGCATTTATAGTGCTGTATTTTTGACCAGGGCCCTATGGGCTCTATGTAGAGAATAGGCTTCCATTTGGGATAAACAATTAAGGAGGGGCGAGGATGGATCTGAAACATCCTAATTTGTTCACTTCTTCATTTATAATGAATTCCTCTTCAATGCATTTAAACCTTAGAATGCTTTGCAAACTGAATCAGTATACTTATGTTTACACACATAATGCAAAATGTACGATTTTGATACGTTTTCCCTACAATACACTGCAATGGCTTCAAGGAAAATAAATATTAGAAAAGTCGGGCAATGTAAGTGTAGTGACAGTTAGAAATGGATACTCTGTTATTTACAGTATACAGTATGTGTCTGAAAATAAAACAATATTGTAGCCAATGCATATAAAGTCACTGACAGTCACTCAATTAGCACGTCTAGTTAGTCTAGCTGCCAGCTATCTAAACTTGTAGTAATCATGGTCTAGTTATCGACGGGTGCCCCTATTGATTTGTTAGTGGGGAGGGAGGGAGGGAGGGGGGGGGAGTTCATATGCTTTGTGGCCCCTCCAACCCTCATCAAAGTAGCTCATCTCTGCCTAGTGCGTAGTGAGAGGAGAGCATCTTTATTCTTTATTGGCAGGTGAGTGTTGTCTCTGCTACAAAGCACCAGCTGGCTTGCCTGGGTTTGCCCTTGTTGATCTCATTCCCTTGATACATTTGTCCCAGACTCCACCTGGATTTGGCGACTATTGATGACCCCTGTAAAACAAAACACCCCTGAGGATCCTCACACTGAACCCACTGCGGCCTAAAGGGTGTTTGTGTGTGTGTGTGTGTGTGTGTGTGTGTGTGTGAGTGTGTGTGTGTGCATACATGCATGCTTTTCTGCGTGTGTGTGTGTGTTCCACTGGAGTATCTGGGTAAGCAACACTGGGTTCACAGGCCCAGGCTCTGCTCTGCTCCATGGGAGAAGATCTGAATGGAGTGAGATTTGTTTCTTTATTCTGTAAATGTGTCTACAATGATCTGTGTGTATATTCAACATAAGTCACAAATAAAACTATGATCTGTGAATATGTTAAAATATTTTGTAAAGAAACTCATAATCCATAAATATGTAAACTGATATTTCATAAATTAAACCATAATCTGTGAATATGTACCAGTATTTCAGAAATATTCACCAGATGTCACAAATAAATTGATGATCTGTAAATATTTTCAACATATTTTCAACATAAACAAAACATTTTAATAAATGTAGAACGATTTGTGAGCAAATGTTCAGAAATCCCTAACATTTACAACTGTGGAATGTGCATTTGAGCATTCAGAAAGTGCTTGTGGATCTATATTTTGTGTTTAGAGAATAAAATATTAAAAATAAATGCCTGTCGATGTATTACAATCCACAAATGAGGCTTCAGATGAGGGTCGGCTATCTCCATTCATTGGGATAATCTTTGTCTCACGTGACACGAAGAGCGAAGCAAAGTGTCTAATTCTTGGGAGAATGCTTTTTATTTAGAAAAATAAAGAATAACTTAATGAAATGTGAGTATAACGTTTATTTAATTCATTAATAAATTATGTTCAAATGTTCAACAAATGACTTTCATATGAATGTTAATGTGTATGCTTTCGACATCAGCGACCAATAAACTTTGATTTTATTTAGTGCAAAACCCCCAAATGTCCTACCCCTTTGGGTCCCCAGGACAGAGTTTGGGAAACGCTGCTATAGGTCCTTGGCCGAGTCAGCAGTCAGATAAAAATACTGAAGAAACGAGAGCTTGACTAGTGGGGACTTGCAGTAGGGTCCAAAAGCAGCTGGTCAGTGGTAGAACAGGCCAAGTGGGGTCATGGTTCTAGGTTGACTCAGAATGGACAGCTCTGTGGGAACAGTAGGAATATATAACAATATTGAGTTAGACGTCTACTAGGCAGCACACACCACTTGTTACACAGAACAAGACATTTCAAATACCATGTTAGTACACTATTTGATCAAGCTTATACACAGGAGTCACTCAATAAATGGAGGCAAGAGTTCCTGATGATTTGTTAACTCCTTCCCTGTGTTTGTGTGAATGGATGACAGGGTGCGTCAATGTCTGTGCATCGGTGCAAGTATCGTTTCTGCACTTCAAAGTGCCATCATTATGCAGTTTTACGTATTCATAAGCTTGGTCAAGTTGTCACAGGTTTTTAATTTCACACGTCAAAACATTTTCTTCATAACAACTATCAGATCTTGAAGCATCATAACATGATTACACAATTGAACCCACGTAATTATTGTCAGGTTAAAACTTTTTTACTGATAAGAGTCTTTACAGTATGAATAGAAAAACTTTGCCTTTTATTCAACTGGTAACATTGCCCAGACCCTCAACCCAATGGTGCAACACAATACAGAGACTATAGGGAGGGAACTGACAGTAATCAGACACAAAATGCACGTATTGACTAGGAAACAACATATTAATAAATGTAGCTAAGGAATCACAACAAATAAATTGGATGGCTAGCCAGATCACCAATTCAGGATTTTAAAACATTCCTGAATTAACAAAGCTGACGAGATCACCTGCTAACTCAGGCCTGGGCAATTATTTTCCATGGAGGGCCACATTATAATATATTTTAGCAATCGCGGGCCAGAATCATATTACAGGATTATACATCATGTGTATGACTGTGTTGACAGATATATTGACTGTGAATCACGTCCAAATATGCTACTTATTTTACTTTTTTTAACATGCACAGAAAATAAACCACATTCATGTTCTCCTTTTAGTAGGTATTTTCAATATTAAACATGCAATGAACTACACGGAGGGAAAAGTACACTGTGCATTCAGCACCACGGACAGAACTCGTGTTAACGGGTATGCACAAAAACACAAGAAAGAGAGAGCTCAACATTACATTTAAACTACTCAGTCAGTGTGAGGAGTGAAGTCTCTGATGGGCGTTGGCTAGAGCAGTGAAGTCAGGTATAGTTTTTAACGTCGCTATGCGCAGGATTGCTGAGAGGTGAGAGTCAGTAAGAAATTATCTGTGCCTTGACTCATTTTTCATCGCTGAAAATGTCTTGTCACATACATAGGTTGACCCAAATAGTACAAACATCTTTTGAGCATAACTCCTAATCTTTGAAAAGTTTTGTTCATCGAGAGATGCACAGAACCTCGTCAGTGACATTGTTTTGAATAGTTCCTCAATCACTGCATCAGACTGAAGATCGAAGATCAAGTTGCATGTTAATGAGAGCCTTATCCACATTGAAGGTGAATGGAGAAGAAACCAGCAGCATGTAATTTTCTAACACTTTGAAATCCTCAAAACGACAAGAAAACTCACCATTCAAAGAACGTAGCAGCGACGTTTACTTCTCCCGCTGGTCATCTGATAAGGAACAGACTAGTAGTGTCGGAAGGTGGGTGAGATTGTTGGCTTCTACTTGGATGGTCAGAAGGAGTCATTTTCCCTTGAAGGCTTTGACAAGACTGTACTGATGTGCAAAAAGGCCCTTCCCTTGTAGTTTGGAATTCAGTTCATTCATGAGGGCCATGACATGATGTCTACGGTGAAGGCAAAATCAGCCAACCATTCTTTATCTTGCAGTTGAGGGAAATACACATATTTTCCTTGCATTTGCAAAAACTCAGCAATCTCTGACTTTAGGTCCCACACCCTTTTAAGCACCTTCCCCAAACTCAGCCATCTCACGTTTGTGTGGTAGGGGAGATCTGCATGACCCGACTGTCTCTTCCAAAAGTAAGATTTTGCTCTTAAAGTTTACCACTTCAGTGACTGCATCCACAACATGGCTCATTTTCAGAACACATTTACAGAGCACCTCAGCTACTTGATCTCGTAATCTTTTCAAAAGGCCAACGTTTTTTCCTGTCAAGTTTGGGCACCCATCAGTGGTCACACTGGATAACTTTTCAAAACTCAGTCCCAGCTTTGCCACACACTTATTAACCTCCTCCAATAAATATTTCCCTGTGGTTGTGCTCTTCATTGACTGCACTGGAGCAAGCTCCTCTGTAATAAAAAAATCTGGGGTTATGCCTCGTAAGAATATCAACAACTGCTCTGTGTCACATGCATCACTGCTCTCATCCAGGGCCAAGGAGAAATAGGTGAAATCCTTTACATTGTCTTTCAACTGTTGTTCCACGTTCTCTGCAATGTCCTCAACACACCGTGTCACTGTTCGTCTTGACTGGGAAACATTTTCAAACAGCTCTTTCTTGTCGGTGCAGAGTCAATTAAATATGCTTTAATGAATTCGCCCTCAGCGAATGTCTTGCTATGTTAAGCAATATTGTGGGACAGTACATAGCTAGCTCTCGCGAATTCCGTTGTTTGCTAAATGCAGTTTTGTGAAAAGTCCTTGATGCTTTTGCAACTGAGAAAGCAACTCTTTCGATGCACTTGCCCTCTGCTCAGAAGACATACTTCTCTGCATGCTTCGCCTGGAAGTGTCGGGACAAGTTGTAGTCTTTCAAGACAGTGATGCGCTCTTTGCACACAGCTTTCCCTGATCCCTCAATAAATAAGTATTTTGATGTCCACTCTTGCTGGAACACCCTACATTCATTGTATACTTTCCTTTTCTTTGAAAAACCCATTTTTGCAAAATGTCTATGTTCTAGCTAGCTATGTGTAAATGTGATGTGTGTGTCAGCCTGTCAATCACTGTCTGTCCTCGTGCAGTTGTTATTTATACGTGCCTTCAAAATAAATGTCCCACAAGCAGTGGGAGTTAAATCATTACACAAAGGCAAGTATTTATTGGGCTTTTAATTTGAATAACAAATACATTACTACCCGCAAATTCTTTATGTGATCTGAGCATGATTCGATGGGCCGTATTGAATCAGGTCGCATATGGCCCCCGGGCCGGCCTTTGCCCATGCCTGTGCTAACTATTGGCAGTGCCCAACGTTAGCTAGTTAAGTAGCTAGCTAGGCTAGTGGGCTGATGTCCAAAGCACACACTTGCTGTTGCATGCCCCAATGGTCGAATTTAACATTCATATAAAAGTAATTTGTTATACATTTTAACATAATTTGTTGAATAAATAAACGATATACTCACATTTCATTAAGTTATTCATAATTTTTCTAGATAAAAAGCATTCTCCCAAGAATTAGACACTTTCCTTCACTCTTCGTGCCACGTGACACAAAGATTATCCCAATGAATGGAGATAGCCAACTCATCTGATGCCACATTTGTAATACATCGACAGGCGGAAATAACGTCTCAAAATTCTGTAAGCACAGAATTGCACATTCCAAATGTTAGGGATTTTTTTAACATTTGCTTTATTTTACATTAGTTTTATTTGTGAGCTACGTTAAATATATTTACAGATCTATTTATTTGTGACTTAGTGAATATTTGTGAAATAAGTTTACATATTCACGGATTATGGTTTAATTTGTAAAATATTTTTACGTATTTACGCATTGTGGTTTTACTCACAGAATATTTGTATATGTATTCACAGATCATAGTTTTATTTGTGACTTATGTTGAATGCACGCACAGATCGTGGTAGACACATTTACAGAATAAAGAAACAAATCTCACTCCATAGACTAGTGGTTTAACTGGATAAAAAGACCCTGTTGAAGATCCCAGTGGCTGAGTAGAGCCTTACTGCTACTTCCATGTGGTCTCTCTCTGATTCTGGATGAAAAATAATTTACCATCTAGCGCTCCACTTTCAGACTATTTCCTATGTAATTCTCCCCCTGTGATGTCAAGTTAAAAGCCAACGCATATACCCTTTAAAGAATGTACTACTCGCCTTTTTTTGTGCATAATATGTTTGAAATTCCTCTAGACTGTTGTATCTTTAATTTGGGCACTAGAAATTACATTTTTCACCTTTCTGAAGAAATGCATTAAAGGAATAAAGAGATTATATTACAAACCCATTATTATTCATTCTCATCGTTATTAAAGTTCTATTTAAAGTATGATGAAATAGAAGAAACTGACTACAAAATGGAAGATGTGAATACCTGCATGTATTAGGAAAAGGAAGGAAACTATGTCTGAAAAATATATTTTGTATGCTTAAAGGGATAGTTCACCCAAATAAAAAAATAAATATTGGTTTCCTTACCTTGTAAGCAGTTTATGGACAAAGTATGACTGCAATCCATGCTTTGGTTTAGTTGGCAGGGCGGCAGGTAGCCTAGCGGTTAGAGCGTTGGGCCAGTAACCGAAAGATCGCTGCTTCGAATACCCGATCTGACCAGGTGAAAAACCTGTCGATGTGTCCTTGAGGCACTTAACCCTAATTTGATTTAGGGGCTGACCCTGTAGGTTGGCTGTCATTGTAAATAAGAATATGTTCTTAACTGACTTGCCTTAATAAATAAATAAAATAGTTTTCTCTGGCCCTGTTTCCACATGCTAACATTTTAGCATATGTGGCTTGAATCCCATTCAAGTCATGGGACCAATATTAGCATTTTTCATGCATCATGTTCAAATCATCTACAAGGGACTTTGTTGAGCTTCACAATAAATTGTAGATATTTTTGGATGATTTGGACAAAAATGCTAAAATCTGTCCCATAACTTGAATGGGACATGTGCCACAGATGCTAAAACGTTAGCATGTGGAAACACCGTCATGATAACTTAACCAAAGCATGGATTGCAGTCATACCTTGTCCATAGACTGCTTACAAGGTAAGGAAACCAATGTGTCATTTTGTAATTTGGGTGAACTAGTCCTTTAACATTTAAATGCATTTAGAGCTTATTATGGTAATGTGATATTTTGGCTGGATGGCTGGAGGCAGGATTAAAGCCAAAGCCTGTTTTACAATGTTAATGTGCAGCCTTTGAAAATGATGCATGTATTTATAGATTTATTTTGGGCTTAAATCTTTTACCTCCTTAAATTAACTGGGCTGTCATGGTTCAAGGTAATTTATTAGTATGAAACGGACTGTAGGTATGGCTTGGTTAATCTGGAAGGCTACTGTTGACGTGTGCATACTTTATATTCAGAATCCCTCACAATTATGTTCTCTTTTTGGCCTTTTTTTTGCATTAACATTTAATATTATTTTATTATAAAATATATTATTGTATTATTCATTTTCTAGTCTTAGTGATGAGGGTGAAAGAAAAAAGACCAAGTGGGAAAGGGAGAAAGGAGTTGGAAAAGACTACAACAACAACAAAAACAGCTACAAACAACATCTTCTCGTATCTGAGGAACAGATTAATACTCTGCCGGTACTTCAGTGTATCAGGACAAGGGTTGCATCCCCAATGGCGCCCTATTCCTTATATTTAAACCAGGCCTATAGGGCTGTATAGGGAATAGGGTGCCATTTGGGACGTACACAAGGATTACTGTGGCAACAGCTGGGGCCTGTGAGTCCCCTGACTGGGAAGAATTACAAGTGTTATCACCTAGATCATTAAAGCAGGCCTTCATAGACATGGAATGGCTTCAATCAATTAATCCCCAGATAACACCCAGACAGCTGGACCCCCTGCGTGAGAACTTGACTTAATTGGCCAATAAGTGGTAGGGAAAGGCGCATGCTATTTGATCAAATTACAGAGCCCAGCTAGGAAAAAAGATGACTGTTTTTTTGGAGGAGGAAGGAGGAGAACAAGGGAGGAGGGAGGGAGGTGGAAGGATGGAGGAGGCGTATGTATGCATACTGCAGGTCATGGTTACCGTAAGGAGGAGAGGAGGGGCCCAATCCTGAAGCCTGTCCGCGGCTAAATGTTAGGCCAGCGGAAAATGGTGTCTCACTTGGCATGGGGGGAAAGAGAGAGAGCAAGATAGAAAGAGGGAGAGACAAAGAAAGAGAGAGGGAGAGACAGAGAGATACTAGGACAGAGAGAGAGCGAGGAAGAAATCTGTATCCAGGTCATATTTTAGCTTGAGGAGATCCATCCACTCATCATCCCCCCCTTGGCCTCATTTCCGTCTGGCAATCAGTTGTAAACTAAGGTTGTGTCCCTATATAGTGCACTACTTTTCACCAGAGCCCATAGGGCTCCGTTTAAAAGTAGGGCACTATGAAGGGAATAGGATGTAATTTCTGACGTAAACTAATAACTTCTTCTTCATGTTCTTTGGCGCTACTTCATTATGCTACTTATTGATGGTTTACAGAGAAAAGGAGAATAAAATACAGTATGCTATGTACATACTGTACGTGTATCTCCAACCCACTACCTCATCCATCCTGAAAATGTGTGCTCCAATTTCTCCAAGGGACGAGAGGGGGTGGTGGATGTCTGCAAGGACCATACATTACTTCCACCATACATTACTTTTAAAATTGTTTTGAATATTTGATTCAAGTTATAATTCATAACTTTACTTTCCAGCAGATTCAAGTTTATGTAAAATTAGGTATAAGTTGGCATTTTTGTATAGTGCCTTTTTTTGTTGTGTTACAGCCTGAATTTAAAATGTATTAAATGTAGATTTTTTTTGTCACTGACCTACACGCAATACCCCATAATGTCAAAGCTGTTTTTTTTATTTTAATTTTTTTTACTAATAACTAAAAAATGTAAAGCTGATATGTCTTGAGTCAATAAGTATTCAACCTCTTTGTTATGGCCTAAAGAGTAAAACCTTGCTAAACAAGTCACATAATGAGTTGCATGGACTCACTCACAATAATACTGTTTAACATGATTTCTGAATGACTACAATGACGGCCTACCTACAGGGTCAGCTATAGTAGTACGGCGCTCCTGGAGCAAATTAGGGTTAAGTGCCTTGCTCAAGGACACATCAACAGGTTTTTTTCACCTTGTCAGCTTGGGTATTTGAACCAGCGACCTTTGGGATACTGGCCCAACGTACTAACTGCCCCCAAAAAATTATCTGTAAGGTCCCTCAGTTGAGCACTGTATTTCAAAGAACAAATTATTATTTACAATGAAGGCCTACAACAGGCACACTGACAACTGCTTTATGAGATTCCCAATCACAGCCAGTTGTGATACAGCCTGGATTTGAACCAGGGTGTCTGTAGTGACGCCTCTAGCACTGAGATACAGTGCCTTAGACCACTGCGCCACTCAGGAGCCAATCAAACACCAGGAAGGTTTTCCTATGCCTCACAAAGAAGGGCACCTATTGGAATATCCCTTTGAGCATGGTGAAGTTATTACACTGAACAAAAATATAAAACGCAACATGCAACAATTTAAAAGATTATACTGAGTTACAGTTCATATAACGAAATCAGTCAATTGAAATAAATAAATTAGGCCCTAATATATGGTTTTAACATGACTGGGAATACAGTTATGCATCTGTTGGTCACAGATACCTTTTAAAAATGGGGCGTGGAGCAGAAAACCAGTCAGTATCTGGTATGACCACCATTTGCCTCATGGATGAAGGGAACGTCAATGGGCCTCAGGTTCTCGTCACGGTATCTCTGTGCATTCAAATTGCCATCAATAAAATGCAATTGCATTCTTTGTCCATAGCTTATGCCTGACCATACCAGACCAGTTGACATCAGCAAACCGCTCGAAGTTCTGCACAAATTGTAAGAAACCTTCTCAGGGAAGCTCATCTCATCCTCACCAGGGTCTTGACCTGACTGCAGTTTGGCGTTGTAACCGACTTCAGTGGGCAAATGTTCACCTTCGATAGCCATTGGCACAATGGAGAAGTACGCTCTTCACGGATGAATCCCTGTTTCAACTGTACCGGGCAGATGGCTGTCTGTTTGTGCAGAAATGATTCGGTTGTGCAAACCCACAATTTCATCATGTTAGGGTGGCTGTACTCAGAAGATCCCATAGGTGAAGAAGCCGGATGTGGAGGTGTGACATGTAGAGGTTGGACCCAGGTGCAGAGAAGAGACCAGATGAGGAATCCGTGATTAAGAATAAACATAAATACTTTACTGAGAAACGGTAACCGATGGATCACAGTAACACTGGAAAAACAACAAACACTAAGTCTCGACAACTCACTCAGGGAACAACCGCACACACAGTAAACAATTCAAGCTTCTGCAAAAGGACAACAGAAAACACCTCTTTTAACAGGAAAATTTATAATGAGTAAATAGGACACACCTGAGTGTCGTTAATGTTTCTAGGATGGTCTCTGCCGCCCTCTGGTGACAAGTGGAACCATGACAGGAGGTCCTGGACTGGCGTGGTTACATGTGGTCTGCAGTTGTGAGTCTGGTTGGACGTCCGGCCAAATTGTCTAAAACGATGTTGGAGGCGGTTTATGGTAGAGAAATAAAACATCAAATTCTTCTGGAAACAGCTCTGGTGGACGTTCCTGCAGTTGCCGTGCCAATTGCACGCTCCCTCAAAACATGAGGCATCTGTGGCATTGTGTTGTGTGACAAAACTGCACATTTTAGAGTGGCCTTTTATTGTCCCCAACACAATCTGCACCTGTGTAATGATTATGCTTCTTGATATGCCACACCAGTCAGGTGGATGATTATCTTGGCAAAGGAGAAAGGCTCAGTTACTCCACAATACTAACCTAAATGACAGAGTTAAAAGAAGGAAGCCTTAACAGAATAAAAATATTCAAAAAAATGCATCCTGTTTGCAACAAGGCACTAAAGTAATACTTTCTTTTTGCTCAATACGAAGTGTTATGTTTGGGGCAAATCCAATACAACACATTATTGAGTACCACTCTCCATACTTTCAAGCATAGTGGTGGCTGTATCATTTTATGGGTATGCTTCTAATCGTTAAGGACTAGGGAGTTTTTCAGGATAAAAAATAAATGGAACAGAGCTAAGCACAGGCAAAATACAACAGGAAAACCTAGGTTCAGTCTACTTTCCACCAGACACTGGGAGATGAATTCACTTTTCAGCAGTACAATAACCTAAAACACAAGGTCAAATCTACACTGGAGTTGCTTACCAAAAAGACAGTGAATGTTCCTGAGTGGCCGAGATACAGTTTTGACTTAAATCTACTTGAAAATCTATGGCAAGACCTGAAAATGGCCGTCGATCAACGATCAACAACCAATTTGACAGAGCTTGAGGAATTTTGAAAATAACAAATGGGCAAATGTTGCTCAATCCAGGTGTGAAAAGCTCTTAGAGACTCAGAAAGACTGACAGCTGTAAACGCTGCCAAAGGTGTTTCTATAAAGTATTGACTCAGGGGTGTGAATACTTAAGTAAACTAGTTGTTTCTTTATTACATCTTCAATACATTTGCAAACATTTCTAAAAACGTGTTTTTACATTCTCATTATGGGGTAGTGTTTGTAGATAGGTGAGAAAAAAAATCTATTTAATCCATTTTGAATTCAGGCTGTAACACAACAAAATGTGAAATAAGTCAAGGGGTATGAATACTTTCTGAAGGCAATGTATGTAACAATAAACACAAACAACAAAAACCTTTCTTCCTTTAACCTAATAAAAACCAGCCCCACAAATCATAAACAGTTTTTCTCAGCGGCTGCTCAGCTAATGGGAATTTGAATTAGTTAAAATGCCAAAGCTCTTCTGAAATCACCTCTCTGCAATATTAATTTGTAAAAAAAGCTTTTTCGCTGAGAGGCATTTCCATTATCATAATTCCTAAACTTAGCAGATGTACGCTGGCTAATTTTGTCATCAGAGCCCAACTGGGTTACACACTTCAGGAGGTGGGAAGGAATGTTCCTCAACAGGGCGTAATGATGTAAAAACTTTAATCACGTGTGGCCTGGGAGGGATACAGTAGGGGGAGAAGACTGGGTTGTTAGTTAGATTGAGGGGAGCAAGAGTAGAGTGTGTGTGGATGGGGGGTGGGTGGGGGGGGGGGAGAGTGTGTGTGTTTATGTTTGTGTGTGTGTGTTGGTATCTCTCAAGATAATTCTTTGCTGGAGAGCATGTTTTTCATTGCTGGTAGAGTATGCTGCACATTAATGCTAGTCTTGCAGGGCAGAGAAACCCACCTGCAAGGGAGAGTGAAGTAGAGCAGAGATGTGCATCTGTAATGCTGGCTAAATTAACAGGCCTCCAGGGGGGCAATGCAACGTTGAAAGTAGCTGCTGGACAGAATTGCTTTCTAGCTACGTCCCAAATGGCACCTATTCCCTACATAGTCTACTACTTCTGAGGGCTCTGGTCAAAAGTAGTGCACTACAGTATGTAGGGAATAAGGTGCCATTTGGGATACAACCTCTCTAGCTCTCTCCTCTGCAGTCCGCCCCAGCCGCTCCAGCTATTCATAATGTCATTAACATAAAGGCAATTAAATGAGTTTTTAACCCTTATTGTTATTAATGAAGATAGGATGGAGCTAAACAGACCACATATGAAGCTAGTAGGTAATTATCAGGCTGAATTAGACCACAGATGAAGCTAGTAGGTAATTATCAGGCTGAATTAGACCACAGATGAAGCTAGTAGGTAATTATCAGGCTGAATTAGACCACAGATGAAGCTAGTAGGTAATTATCAGGCTGAATTAGACCACAGATGAAGCTAGTAGGTAATTATCAGGCTGAATCAGACCACAGATGAAGCTAGTAGGTAATTATCAGGCTGAATCAGGGACCCCAAATAACAGCATATTCCCTATGTAGTGCACTACTTTTGACGTGTCCATAGTGGTACACTATATAGACAATAGGGTGCCATTTGGAACACACTTATGGTCTGTTTTTAGCAGACCCAAAGGGGGACCGATCAGAATAACCAGGAGGGTTAATTAACTGGGTTTTTACTGTGACTGTGTCCAAATTAATGGAACCCTATTCCCTATATAGTGCACTACTTTTGACCAGAGCCCTATGGGTCCTGGTCAGAAGTACAGCACTACATAGGGAATAGGGTGTTATTTGGGAGACATCCCATAATAATAATCATGTTTCAGCATTACAATTTCAACCTGTTTCGGATTCCCTGATTCAGCCTGATAATTACCTTAATCTGTGGTCTGGTGTATTCAGCTCCATCCTCCATCCATTGATAACAATAGTTCACTACATAGGGTGCCATTTGGGGTGCAAACACTGTCACTGCCTCGACACCGTGGTGGTGACCGTACAGTACCACTACCCAGCGCCCGCTGTTCTTAAACACGCCGCAAAGCGGAGAGAATGATAAACAGCTTATCTCCAGGCCTTGAGACTGTTAAACATTCACCACGAGCCGGCCTTTGCCCAGTATCCTGCCCTGAACATTGAGTCACTGTTGCTAGCCAGCTACCACCCAATAGTCTACCCTGCACCTTAGAGAATGCTATGGAGTCATTGAACACTGGTCACGTTTACATACTGTTTTACACTCTTTATACATACAGTATATACTGTATTCTAGTCATGGCTTATCCAGAATAACTACTGCTCAAAACCTAGACTTGGTTTCCTATACCGTAATCACTCCTCTTTCACCCCAACTGCCAAACTAACCCTGATTCAGATGACCATCCTACCCATGCTAGATTACGGAGATGTAGTTTATAGATCGGCAGGTAAGGGTGTTCTCGAGTGGCTAGATGTTCTTTACCATTCGGCAATCAGATTTGCCACCAATGCTCCTTATAGGACACATACAGTGGGGAGAACAAGTATTTGATACACTGCCGATTTTGCAGGTTTTCCTACTTACAAAGCATGTAGAGGTCTGTAATTTTTATCATAGGTACACTGTGAGAGACGGAATCTAAAACAAAAATCCAGAAAATCACATTGTATGATTTTTAAATAATTAATTTGCATTTTAATGCATGACATAAGTATTTGATCACCTACCAACCAGTAAGAATTCCGGCTCTCACAGACCTGTTAGTTTTTCTTTAAGAAGCCCTCCTGTTCTTCACTCATTACCTGTATTAACTGCAACTGTTTGAACTCATTACCTGTATAAAAGACACCTGTCCACACACTCAATCAAACAGACTCCAACCTCTCCACAATGGCCAAGACCAGAGAGCTGTGTAAGGACATCAGGGATAAAATTGTAGACCTGCACAAGGCTGAGATGGGCTACAGGACAATAGGCAACCAGCTTGGTGAGAAGGCAACAACTGTTGGCGCAATTATTAGAAAATGGAAGAAGTTCAAGATGACGGTCAATCTCCCTCGGTCTGGGGCACCATGCAAGATCTCACCTCGTGAGGCATCAATGATCATGAGGAAGGTGAGGGATCAGCCCAGAACTACACGGCAGGACCTGGTCAATGACCTGAAGAGAGCTGGGACCACAGTCTCAAAGAAAACCATTACTAACACACTACGCCGTCATGGATTAATATCCTGCAGCGCACACAAGGTCCCCCTGCTCAAGCCAGCGCATGTCCAGGCCCGTCTGAAGTTTACCAATGACCATCTGGATGATCCAGAGGAGGAATGGGAGAAGGTCATGTGGTCTGATGAGACAAAAATATAGCTTTTTGGTCTAAACTCCACTCGCCGTGTTTGGAGGAAGAAGAAGGATGAGTACAACCCCAAGAACACCATCCCAACCGTGAAGCATGGAGGTGGAAATATCATTCTTTGGGGATGCTTTTCTGCAAAGGGGACAGGACGACTGCACCGTATTGAGGGGAGGATGGATGGGGCCATGTATCGCGAGATCTTGGCCAACAACTTCCTTCCCTCAGTAAGAGCATTGAAGATGGGTCGTGGCTGGGTCTTCCAGCATGACAACGACCCGAAACACACAGCCAGGGCAACTAAGGAGTGGCTCCGTAAGAAGCATCTCAAGGTCCTGGAGTGACCTAGCCAGTCTCCAGACCTGAACCCAATAGAAAATCTTTGGAGGGAGCTGAAAGTCTGTATTGCCCAGCGACAGCCCCGAAACCTGAAGGATCTGGAGAAGGTCTGTATGGAGGAGTTGGGCCAAAATCCCTGCTGTAGTGTGTGCAAACCTGGTCAAGAACTACAGGAAACGTATGATCTCTGTAATTGCAAACAAAGGTTTCTGTACCAAATATTAAGTTCTGCTTTTCTGATGTATCAAATACTTATGTCATGCAATAAAATGCAAATTAATTACTTAAAAATCATACAATATGATTTTCTGGATTTTTGTTTTAGATTCCGTCACTCACAGTTGAAGAGTACCTATGATAAATTACAGACTTCTACATGCTTTGTAAGTGGGAAAACCTGCAAAATCGGCAGTGTATCAAATACTTGTTCTCCCCACTGTAACTGCACTCTATACTCCTCTGTAAACTGGTCATCTCTGTATACCTGTCGCAAGACCCATTGGTTGATGCTTATTTATAAAACCATCCTAGGCTTCACTCCCCCCTATCTGAAACATCTACTGCAGCCCTCATCCTCCACATACAACACCCGTTCTGCCAGTCAGATTCTGTTAAAGGTCCCCAAAGCACACACAACCCTGGGTCGCTCGTCTTTTCAGTTCACTGTAGCTAGCGACTGGAACGAGCTGCAACGAACACTCAAACTGGACAGTTTTATCTCAATCTCTTTATTCAAAGACTTAATCATGGACACTCTTACTGACAGTCGTGGCTGCTTTGCGTGATGCATTGTCATCTCTACCTTCTTGCCCTTTGTGCTGTTGTCTGTGCCCAATAATGTTTGTTCCATGTTTTGTGATGTACCATGTTGTGTTGCTACCATGTTGTTGTCATGTTATGTTGCTACCATGTTGTGTTGTCATGTGTTGCTGCCTTGCTATGTTGTTGTCTTAGGTATCTCTTTTGGTAGTGTTGTTTTGTCTCTCTTGTTGTGATGTGTGTTTGGTCCTATATTTAGATTTTTTTTTTTTTTTTATCCCAGCCCCCGTCCCCGCAGGAGGTCTTTTACCTTTTGGTAGGCCGTCATTGAAAATAAGAATTTGTTCTTAACTGACTTGCCTAGTTAAATAAAGGTTAAATAAAAAATACAAAAATAAACTGCTGTACACACCTTTTCTATTCATATACTGTCTACACCCACCATTATATATATACTGTATATACAGTACCAGTCAAAAGTATGGACACACCTACTCATTCAAGGGGTTTTCTTTATTATTATTTTTTTTCACATTTATGAATAATAGTGATGACATCAAAACTATAAAATAACACATATGGAATCATGTAGTAACCAAAAATACATATTTTGATTTGTTTAACACTTTTTTGGTTACTACATGATATAATAACACATGGAATCATGTAGTAACCAAAAAAGTGTTAAACAAATCAAAATATATTTTATATTATTCAAAGTAGCCAGCCTTTGCACACTGTTGGCTTCAACCAGCTTCATGAGGAATGCTTTTCCAACTGTCATGTCCTGATTTGTTTCACCTGTCTGTTTGTCCCCTCCCCACACCAGGTGCACCCTATCTCCTTCGTCAATCAGTTTGGGTATTTAGTCCCTTGGGTTCTGTTAGGGTTTTGCCAGATCGTCTTGCCTAGTCAGTCGTTTCCAGCACTCTATCTCGTACTACTAACTCTGCCAGTCTGTTTCCCGGTATTTGGACCTCTACCTGCCTGTTGGATTACGTTCCTGTCTAGCCCCCTCATGTGCCTTCGACCATCTGATCTGCTGCCAAACGAACCCTGCCTGCATTACGGATTACGAGACTGTCTACTCCTCTGTACTGCCATCCTTCTGATTCCCGGTACCGAACTCTGCCTGAACTACGACTACGAGCCTGACTCCCCTTATTGGACGACTGCTATTCTGATTCCCCGTTACGAACACTGCCTGTCATTTACTACGAGCCTGTCTTGCCCCATATCCACTATTAAACAGTCGATCATATCTCTGCCTCCGTGTCCGCTTTTGGGTCCCATATATCTGTCGTTCTGTCAGAACGATCTGGCCATGACGGACCCAGCGGAGTTGGCCCATCTACAGAACGCAATAGCCCACCAAGGGGTTGTTGTGGGTCGGCACGAGGAGGTGCTACGTTCAATAGCAGAGGAACTCAGCGAGCAGAGAGAGAACCAGCAGCGAGCCACCGAATGCCTGCTCAAACACTTGGAGAGATTAACACTGGCACTACCGGCACAGAGCGCTTCCCCCCCGTCTCCTGTCCCACCTATACCCAGCAACCCAACACCTTCCCCGGTGTCCCTAAGAGAGCCACACTTACCTGCCCCCGAACGGTTCTCTGGTGATTCTAGTTATTGTCGTCCTTTCTTGTCCCAGTGCTCGCGTATCTTCGAGCTGCAGCCATCCTCTTTCCCCACAGAAAAGTCACGGGTCGCCTATATGATAACCATGATGACGGGGCGAGCCCTGGCCTGGGCTACACCGATTTGGGACCAGCAACTTCCCGTCTGTTACAGCCTGGCAGCGTTTACTGCGGAGGTAAAAAAAGTTTTTGATGCTCCATTATCCGGAAGAGAAGCGGCACGTCAGCTGCTACATCTAAAACAGGGGACTAGCAGCGTGTCGGATTACTCCATCAAATTCCGTACCCTGGCAGCGGAGTGCTCATGGAATTCCGAGGCTCTGCTCGATGCCTTCTACGACGGATTATGTGATCCCATCAAGGATGAACTCGCCGCCCGAGAGGTGCCTCCCAGTTTAGACAGCCTCATCGCCATTGCCATGCGTATTGGCAGTAGGCTTCAGGAACGTAACCGGGAGAGAGAAAATCGTCGTCCTGCCCAGGCACTTCCGCATTTCGGCGGATTGGGTAGCAGAGCGTCACCGGGAGTAACGGCACCACCCGAATACTTCCGAGAACCTTCGAGTGAGTCCGAAGTCCTGACATCTGAACCCATGCAAATAGGAAGGACACAACTGACGGCCGAGGAACGTCAACGCAGGATAGACAGTCGCAGCTGCCTCTACTGTGGAAAGAAGGGACATTATGCAGCCGGTTGTTCTTCAAAAAGGGCGGGCTCATTCGTAACTGCAGGAATACGGGTGAGTCAAACCAAAACCCCGTGGGTACCCCCGGTTCGTTTTCCTTTTCCTGCCACAATTATTTGGGATTCCCAAACCCTTAGAATCCTTATGGATTCAGGTGCTGACGATTGTTTTATTGATAATTCCCTTCTGGTCAAATTAGGCATTCCCTCACGCCCTTTAAGCACACCCATCGAGGCCACAGCTCTGGACGGTCGTTCTATTGGGCGGGTGTCACAGATATCGATGCCCGTTACTCTGATTCTGTCTGGCAACCACAGGGAGGAGATCCAGTTCCTGCCCCTACATTCCCCTAATGCTCCAATTGTGTTAGGCCATTCATGGCTTGTTAAACACAACCCTCACATAGATTGGACTACCGGTTCTGTTACTAACTGGAGCCCTTTTTGCCTTGCTCATTGTCTGAAGGCTGCACCTCATGATCTTACAAGACAGGTTTCACAGGCTACGGAGGACATCGACCTGTCATCTGTTCCCCCCGAATACTGGGATCTAAGGGAGGTCTTCAATAAGTCTCGGGCTACCTCGCTACCACCTCATCGGCCATACGACTGTGCCATAGACCTCCATCCAGGCACATCACCCCCCCGTGGACGTCTGTATTCCTTGTCCGGTCCGGAAACTAAGGCCATGGCAGATTATGTGGAGACCTCCCTCAGGGCTGGGATTATTCGGCCATCTTCCTCTTCTGCTGGCGCAGGGTTTTTCTTCGTAGCCAAAAAGGATAAGACTCTTCGCCCATGCATTGATTACCGGGGTCTTAATGACATCACGGTGAAGAACCGATATCCACTCCCTCTGCTGGCCTCCGCTTTTGAATTGCTCCAGGGAGCCACAATCTTCTCAAAACTGGACCTCCGAAACGCGTACCACTTGGTACGGATAAGAGAAGGTGATGAATGGAAGACTGCGTTTAACACTGCTAGTGGACACTATGAATATCTGGTGATGCCATTTGGGTTGACTAACGCCCCCGCTGTCTTCCAGGCTCTGGTAAACGATGTGCTCCGGGACATGATTAATCGTTTTGTTTTCGTGTATCTGGATGACATTTTGATTTTTTCCCACTCGGCTCAGGAACACACAGCACACGTACGTCAGGTCCTCCAGCGATTATTAGAGAATCAGCTGTTTGTAAAAGCAGAGAAGTGTGAGTTCCATCGCTCGGTCATTCCTTTCCTGGGTTACATAGTGGCCGCGGGTAGCATCCGGATGGATCCTGGCAAGATCCAAGCCGTCACTGATTGGCCACAGCCTTCTTCACGGCTGGATCTGCAACGCTTCCTGGGATTTGCCAATTTTTACCGACGATTCATTCGGAATTACAGCATTTTGGCAGCCCCCCTCACTGCTCTGACCTCAACTAAAGTGAGTTTTGTGTGGTCACCCCAAGCAGCCCAAGCATTCACTGCCCTCAAACAGCGCTTCACTTCAGCCCCCATTTTGATTCACCCAGACCCAGCCCGGCAATTTGTAGTGGAGGTGGATGCCTCCAATATCGGCGTGGGGGCTGTGTTGTCGCAAAGGTCGGACAACGATCAGAAGCTGCATCCGTGTGCATTCCTCTCCCGTCGTCTGACTCCTGCTGAGGTAAATTATGACGTCGGCAACAGGGAACTGCTGGCGGTCAAGACAGCATTGGAGGAGTGGAGACATTGGCTGGAGGGGGCGGAACAACCATTTATTGTGTGGACAGACCACAAAAATCTGGAGTACCTACGCTCAGCCAGGAGACTCAACGCCCGACAAGCCAGGTGGGCTCTGTTCTTTACCCGATTTGATAAAACCCTGTCTTATCGGCCCGGCTCAAAGAATACGAAACCTGATGCCCTCTCCCGGGTGTTCAGTCCTACTGCTGCGGTCCAAGGAGATGAACGCATTCTTCCGGTCTCTTGTCTGGCTACGTCCTTGGTCTGGGGCGTTGAAGAGGCGGTACGTAATGCGCAGCAGTTGAGCCCTGACCCAGGAGGGGGTCCGCCGGGTTGCTTATTCGTACCTGAACCTGTTCGGTCCAAAGTCCTGGAATGGGGCCATTCGTCGAGACTGACCTGCCACCCCGGCGCTCGTCGGACCTTGGCATTTATACGGCGACGATTTTGGTGGCCCACCATGGGGGTGGATGTTCCCTCTTTTGTCTCGGCCTGTACGGTATGCAACCGAAGCAAGACGTCCCGCCAGGCCCCAGCCGGTCTCCTGCAGCCTCTCCCTGTCCCTCATCGTCCATGGTCGCATCTCTCCCTGGACTTTGTCACAGGTCTGCCACTATCCGACGGCAATACCGCCATCCTCACCGTTGTAGACCGGTTTTCGAAGGCGGCACACTTTATTCCCCTGCCTAAGTTGCCATCGGCCAAGGAGACGGCCCAATTGATGGTGCAGCACGTTTTCCGAATCCACGGACTACCCACTGACATTGTCTCCGACCGGGGGCCTCAGTTCACCTCCCAGTTCTGGAGGGCCTTCTGCACCCTCATTGGATCCTCTATCAGCCTGTCCTCAGGATTCCACCCAGAGTCTAACGGTCAATCAGAGCGGGCCAATCAAGACCTAGAGACGGCGTTACGTTGTCTGGTTTCAGACAATCCCACCACCTGGAGCCAGCAACTTGTTTGGGTGGAATATGCCCGCAACACCCTGCCTTCCTCCGCTACTGGGCTTTCCCCCTTCGAATGCTCCTTGGGCTACCAGCCTCCGCTGTTTCCAGAGCAGGAGGAGGAGGTTGGCGTTCCGTCGGCCCAGTTGTTTGTAAGGCGCTGCCGTCGGACGTGGAGAAAGGCCCGGGCGGTTCTACTACGCACCAATGCCAGGTATCGGCGGCAGGCTGACCGTCGCAGGACCCCGGCTCCCCACTATCGTGTGGGCCAGAGGGTGTGGCTGTCCACCCGAGATCTGCCCCTTCGGGTGGAGAGTCGCAAGCTCTCATCCCGTTACATCGGTCCCTATCAGATCTCCCGGATTATCAACCGTTCAGCCATACGCCTCATATTGCCCCGGTCCCTCCGCATTAATCCCACCTTTCATGTGTCCCGTGTAAAACCTGTCTCTCATTGTCCTTTGTCTCCTGTTCCTAGGCCTGCTCCTCCGCCTCGGGTTATTGACAATCAACCTGCCTGGACGGTGCGTCGCCTCCTGAGAGTCCGTCCCCGGGGCCGGGGTTTCCAGTACCTGGTTGACTGGGAGGGCTTGGGTCTCTACCAGGGACATCCTCGACCCAGAGCTCATCGCCGACTTTCATCGACGGCATCCCGGTCAGCCAGGTATGCACCCGGGTCGGTCGCCAGGTGGCGCCCGTAGGAGGAGGGGTACTGTCATGTCCTGATTTGTTTCACCTGTCTGTTTGTCCCCTCCCCACACCAGGTGCACCCTATCTCCTTCGTCAATCAGTTTGGGTATTTAGTCCCTTGGGTTCTGTTAGGGTTTTGCCAGATCGTCTTGCCTAGTCAGTCGTTTCCAGCACTCTATCTCGTACTACTAACTCTGCCAGTCTGTTTCCCGGTATTTGGACCTCTACCTGCCTGTTGGATTACGTTCCTGTCTAGCCCCCTCATGTGCCTTCGACCATCTGATCTGCTGCCAAACGAACCCTGCCTGCATTACGGATTACGAGACTGTCTACTCCTCTGTACTGCCATCCTTCTGATTCCCGGTACCGAACTCTGCCTGAACTACGACTACGAGCCTGACTCCCCTTATTGGACGACTGCTATTCTGATTCCCCGTTACGAACACTGCCTGTCATTTACTACGAGCCTGTCTTGCCCCATATCCACTATTAAACAGTCGATCATATCTCTGCCTCCGTGTCCGCTTTTGGGTCCCATATATCTGTCGTTCTGTCACCAACAGTCTTGAAGGAGTTCCCACATATGCTGAGCACCTGTTAGATGCTTTTTATTTCTAAATATATTTTACCTTTATTTAACTAGGCAAGTTCTTATTTACAATAACAGCCTACTTACAGGGTCAGCCATAGTAATATTAAGCCAAAGAATCTGTCGTTCTGCCCCTGAACAAGACAGTTAACCCACTGTTCCTAGGCCGTCATTGTAAATAAGAATTTGTTCTTAACTGACTTGCCTAGTAAAATGAAGGTACAATTATGGCACCCCTGGGGAAAATTAGGGTTAGGACAAATTAGGACACATCAACAGGTTTTTCACCTTGTCAGCTGATGTATTCAAACCAGTGACCTTAGGGTTACTGGCGCAACACTCTAACCAGTAGGCTACCTGACGCTTTTCTTTCACTCTGCTGTCCAACTCATCCTAAACCATCTCAATTTGGGTTGAGGTCGGGTGATTGGGGAGCCCAGGTCATCTGATGCAGCACTCCATCACTCTCCTTCTTGGTAAAATAGCCCTTACACAGCCTGTAGGTATGTTGGGTCATTGTCCTGTTGAAAAACAGATGATAGTCCCACTAAGCGCAAACCAGATGGGATGGCATATCGCTGCAGAATGCTGTGGTAGCCATGCTGGTTAAGTGTGCCTTGAATTCTAAATAAACCGCTGACAGTGTCACCAGCAAAGCACCCCCAAACCATTACATTCCTACTCCATGCTTCACGGTAGGAACCACACATGCAGAGATCATCCATTCATCTACTCTGTGTCTCACAAAGACACGGCGGTTGGAAGAAAAACTCAAATTTGGACTAATCAGACCAAAGGACAGATTTCCACCTCCAATTGACTCAAATGATGTCAATTAGAATCTTCTAAAGCCATGACATAATTTTCTGGAATTTTCCAAGCCTGTTTAAAGGCACAGTCAACTTAGTGTGTGTAAACTTCTGACCCATTGGAATTGTGATATAGTGAATTGTAAGTGAAATGATCTGTCTGTAAACAATTGTTGGAAGAATTACTTGTGTCATGCACAAAGTAGATGTCCTAACCGACTTGCCAAAAATATAGTTTGTTAACATAAAATCTGTGGAGTGCTTGAAATAGATGTTTTAATGACTTCAACCTAAGTGTATGTAAACGTCCGACAACTGTATATATATATATTCACACACACATACAGTGATATACAGTACAGTATATATTGAGTATACCAAACATTAGGAACACCTTACTGTATATAGTACCAAGCTGTTTTCTCTGAGGAAAACAGGGAAACTTGGCTACAGAACCTGTATATGAAATGCAGTGTGAAAAGTGGGAGGGTTGAGTGAGACTACAAATTCAAAGACAACCTCCTTTTCTATAGCCTAGAAAACGTAGCTATAATGCTGTTTTACTATTAAACTCAATGCTGCTATTGTTGTTGTTAATTTCGTAAAGCAGCTTGTGTTTCTTAACCAGGCAAATGGTAGCTAACTAGAAGGCTGGTGGTGATTGGTTAGCTACGGGGAAGCAAGAGGGTCGCCTGCAGGATGTGTATAATCAGAGGCGGAGCCGGAGCGGAGCCTGTCTGCTGGTCTGCCCACACTCATCCCAACGTATGATGTCCTTACTGGGTGACACATCCTTCCCACTGCTTAACAGAACTGCACTGCGCATCTGTGCTGCTGATATTAATTGTGCTTATAACTGAGGAGCTCTCAATCTCTCCAAAAACTCTTGTCCAGTCCACTTCGTAGTCAGATTTTAGTCACATATATACTTTTTCTTGTCTGATTTTATAGTCAACTGAAATGAAAAATGATTTTAGTTTAGTTATAGTTTTGTCTGGGTCTATTTAGTCAGTTATAGTCTCGTCAATTGCCACTGAAAAATAGGTGTTTGACAAATATTTTTGTCACAATTTTTGTTTGACAAAATGTACACTTCTGCAATAACATCTGCACGTCTGTGTACGCGACCAACAAACTTTGACTTGATTCCCAGTGGACCATAATTAAATGTTACATTAAAGGTTCTTACTTGATGTAGCTAAAATATTCCTGCTTCACCTATTTAGAATATACCGTTGCACAAACAACATGCTGATCTAGGCCTTCACCAGGTATTTATTAGCTAGCTAGCTACGTTTTTCTGATTGAGTACATTGCCTTTTCTTCCTCTGTCTTTTTCATGATGTTACAGCATGTGTGTAAACACGTGGTTGACAGGAGTTAGTTATTAATTAAACATGAGACAGACAAACAATAGAAATAACACCGTGAAGGAGTGAGTCCCCTGTGAGGGCTCTAAACAAACCAGGTATCAGCGCAGCGGCGGGGTAGCAAGTGTGTGTGTGTGGTAGAGAGTCCCTCCCAGGAGCTCTGTCCCTGTCCCCAGTGAGACTACAGCCTGGCTAATGAGCTGTTTGCAGACCTGGGTACACAGTGACAATGACCTCTGACCTCCACCCACACCGTCTGGGGAACACAGACAGACATAGAAGGGGATGGAGGAGGAAAAACCTGGTGGTGAGGAAGCAAGAGGTTGTTGTTTTGTTCTGAGAACAGTGGTGGTGTCTTATTGGTCTGACGTGTTGTTTTTTTGCAACGTGACAGTGTGCGATTTGTCACACACGTCTTACATTTTTGTGAATCTGATAGTGTAGCACGTCGTCGTTGAAAAAGAGGTCTTCTGACCTCAATACCTGGTAAAGCTAAAATACCAAAAATGTATCCTTACCGTGTACATAGTGTTGATGTGGTGATTTACTGCAATTTGAGAGATAATGTAAAGAGGTGTACACTGAAGAACCAAATAAGTCTGTTTCTTATTAGACGCTTCCCCTTCTCACATCTCTATGTGTGGCTTTCAAATTGAAAAACATGAAGTGTGATATTTCACAGCTCTCCAGACCACTAACTAAGCTGTCAAATTGGTAAACTGTCTCAGCACCGTCTCGTCCAACAAACAATCTGCAAATTAGCTACAAGCAATTTAATGTGATTACACAGGCAAATGGAAAGACTTTTTTTTTTTTTTTTTACAGCCCTTCTTTGATAATGTGAAGAAGAAAAAAAAGGATTATCCCTCAATGTCCTCATCTCACTCCTTTGTGCCAAGGATTATTCCTGAATCTGAATATTGAGTATTACTTGGCTATTAGATTTAAAAAAAAGACATGGGTCAAAAACTGATCTCTTAAGTATGGTTGTCTGTGATGATCACAGAAGAGGTAGGTGGGGCTGAACCCTCAATATCCTGACCTCCAAATAATTATAATTATTGAATATTAACCAATAAAAAGATGACAGGGGTCAAAAATCTGAAAGTCATATCTTCATTATGTCTGTCTGCAATCACAAAAGGCGGGTAGTGGGGGCAAGTCAAAGAGAGACGCTGACAGTGTGTGTCTGTTTGTCTATGTGTGTGTGTGCACGCGTGCTTGTGTCTGTGTGTCTGTGTGTGCACGCGTGCTTGTGTCTGTGTGTCTGTGTGTGTGTGCGTGCGTGTGTGTGCCATTGACAGTCGCTAAATCTGTCTGGATGAAGGTCAACAGTAGTGAAGAGGTTCTCTGACCCTACGACCCTCAGAGGTCCACTTTGACATCTCTATCTACAACCTGCTGTGCTCATGACAAAGGCATTAGTGATGGAAAGAAAGGGAGCGAAAGAGAAGGATACTATTTCACACAAGTAAAAGGAAATCTGCTAGGGGATTCTGGAGTGGTAACATCTTCATCATCAAACCAAATGATGTGTTTTGAATAACCTCCTGGGTTCATTAATATGTTTCTATAATAAACACAGCAATAACCTCTGCTTTTCTAACAACAGATATGCTATCCGTCCATTCTGCCATATTGGCTACAGTAAGAGTTTCACCATGCTATGTGTACCTTGAAGAATAACTGTGATAATGCTAATATAAGGTCTCCTCTAATGGCACTTCAATCTTTCTTCATGTTCTATTTCACCAGTTTCTTATTGGACAAAACTGCCGTCTTGTACCTTTGCCCCACTACTCTGGATTACCGAACGAACTCTGCTTGCCCCTGACCGGTCTTTTGCCTGCCCCTGTTGGTGTAATAAACATTGTTATTCCGACGTTGTCTGCGACTGGGTCTTCCCTTGAAACGTGATAAGACCCTATTTTAGGTTTTTCTGTTGTGCCTGCCGTTGGTGGAGACACAACATACCCTTGAATACAGGGTGGGTGTCATTTCAGTCATATAAATATAATTAATAGAACGGACCTATCCCTTCAGACACTGCAATTTAGCTGGTATACCATTGACATTTTAATTGAATAGACATTTTTACTTCTAATTACTACCACAAAGGTGGCCGCTGGTCCACCCACAGTTAAATGTCAATGTTTATTCTATCTATATTTCTTTGATTTTAATAGGTTTCCTATGGAGGATTGACAGTATAATTTTAAACAACAGATATTCCGATTTAAGTCAACATTCTATGACGTGTGGACCTCCAATCATCTTTGTGGTACCATTTGAAAGTAGAAATGTCCATTTTATTCCCATTTTAGTACATTTATCAGCCAAAACATGACACCCACCCAGAATTCAAGAGCATGTTGTCTCAACCGATGGCAACACAAAAGCCTCAGATGATGTAAAATATTGTAAGATACAACATATGAGAATATGAAACAAATTTGAAAAAATGTTTGACAACACTGATTGTAAGCTTTTAAATGATCAAATATGTATATTTTCCAGTGATGAAGACATGGATGTCTCTGTCAGGCTCTGGCCATAGAGAAGGGGGCATTCTGAGAGATGGGAAGCCTGGTGGGGAAGGAAGGAGGGAGGTTGTACTCTGGCCCTCACAGGCCCCATAGGCCCCATAGGCCCCATATCCAGCCAGGGCCGAACAAGTCCCCAGCCTGCACAGCAGTGACATTGAGGATATTTAAAGACATGGACTGCCTCACCCACTGGGACTCTCAAGACACTGGGCTCTCAAATAATAGAAGGGAAATACATGATGTTAGTATCAGAGGAGCTACTGAGAGCATGATCACACAGTCTGTCCTCGTGATTCCTGTTTATAAGCAAAAACTAAAAGCAGGAAGTACCAGTGACTCGCTCTGTGAGCTAGCTAATTGCCTGTCTGTTTCTGAGTAGTGTTTCAGGGTGCCAACCACAGCCACTGATTCAATAAACTAGTTAGCTACCTGTCTGTGTTTTGGCAGTGTTACAAGTAGCTAGCTAACCACCCTCCTTTGAGCTATGCTAGCTACCTGTCAGGGTTTCCGTTAGGAAAATGTGGCGCCGGACAACGTGGCCACAAACGTTTTAATTTACCGGCCATTTGAGAAATTGACCTTACCCATATGCATTTGGTGGATAACCCATTAGGGTGTCCACCCAGGGTGTTCAGAAATATATTATGGTAATGCATCTGCCTTAAAACACATTTTGCGGGACACAGCATTCTAAACAACGCACCTTGGAAAACACCATTCTAAACAGTGCACCTGAGAGTGTATAAGGAGAAGATGGAGGACGAGCTGAGGCAGAGCCAAGTGAGAGAGGTGTGGAAGGGTATGAGAAATATCACTGGCTTCAAAAAGTCAAACAGTGGGCAGACGGAGGGGACCCAGGACAGAGCCAATGAGCTGAACCAATTTTTTAACAGGTTTGATACTGGCCCTGTCCACCTCCCCTCCAGCTCCCCAGACCACACACCCTCACGGCTGTCCCACCCCCACTTTGTTCACAGCACCTCTGCTGAGACAATCAGTGACCCCACCTCCGCCCCTGCTCCCCCTGGACTGATCCTCAACACCCCCCTTCCCCCCACCTCCCCACCTGGGCTGGCTTTCACCACCAACCAAGTGAAGAGAGAGCTGGAGAGACTACACCAGTGGAAAGCGGCGGGCCCTGATGGCATCAGCCCAAGGGTGCTGAGGGTCTGTGCTGACCAACTGTGTGGAATACTCCAGCGTCTTTTCAACCTTAGCCTGAGCCTAGAAAGGGTCCCTGTGCTGTGGAAAACATCCTGCCTCGTCCCAGTGCCCAAGAAGGCACACCCCACTGTCCTGAATGACTTCAGACCTGTAGCGCTAACATCCCACATCATGAAGACCCTGGAAAGGTTAGTCCTCGCTCACCTCAGACCCCTGGTGTGTTCATCAATGGACCCCCTGCAGTTTGCATACCAGCGCAACATCGGGGTGGATGATGCAATCATCTACCTTCTGCAGAGGGCCTACTTTCACCTGGACAACGCAGGTTGCACTGTGAGGGTTATGTTTTTTGACTTCTCCAGTGCCTTCAATACCATTCAGCCCCTGCTACTGGGTGAGAAGATGAGGAGGATGAAAGTGGAAGCACCCTTAGTCTCCTGGGTCACGGACTACCTGACCGGTAGGCCACAATTTGTGCGACTACAGAGCTGTGTGTCAGAACGGGCAGTTAGCAACACAGGGGCCCCCCAGGGTACGGTCCTGTCCCCCTTCCTGTTCATCCTCTACACCTCAGACTTCAGATATAACTCTGAAACATGCCACCTACAGAAGTTCTCGGATGACTCTGCTATTGTAGGGTGCATCAGGGGTGGGCAGGAGGAGGAGTACAGGAGCACAATCAGTGACTTTGTGTTGTGGTGTGAGCAGAACCACCTTCAGCTAAACATCAGCAAAACAAAGGAGATGGTGGTGGACTTCAGGAGAACCAAGGCACAACTGACTGCAGTCCCTATACAGGGGATGGATGTGGAAATGGTTGGGTCATACAAGTTCCTGGGAGTCCATATGGACAACAAACTGGAATGGGCCGGTAACACCGGGGCCCTGTACAAAAAGGGCCAGAGCCGACTCTACTTTCTGAGGAGGCTCAGGTCCTTCAACGTGTGCAGTAAACTACTGCATACCTTCTACCAGTCTGTGGTGGCCAGTGCCATCTTTTTTGCAGTGGTGTGCTGGGGAGCAAACATCAAAGCCGGTGACGCTTCTCGGGTAAATAAGCTGATCAGGAAGGCTAGCTCTGTCCTGGGGATGAGCCTTGACACTCTAGAGGAGGTGGCGGAGAGACGGATCCTGGCCAAACTGCTGGCCATCATGGACAACGTCACCCACCCTCTGCACGCTATGGTTATGACGCAGAGGAGCACTTTCAGTCACAGACTGATCCCACCACGGTGTGCCAGAGAGCACTACAGGAGGTCCTTCCTGCCGGCGGCTATTAGACTATATAATGCCTCACCGGGGTACCGTGCCGTCGGCAACATAGATCTGGAACTGTTGGGGTGCTAGGACCTAGTTTAACAATTATGCATCCATCCGTGAGAAACTCTGGTCCGTCAGCACTCATCCACTCAGGACCTATTTATTTATTCATACAGGTCTGTATATACATACTCATGTACAGTTGTTATATTATATCACATGCAATATTGTAAGTAATTATTGGACTTAACCTACGTCGGCATTCACTCAGGAATGCATATTAGTATCCTGCCAGTTGCACCTTTTCTCATTGCTTTTAGTATATCGAATGTGCAATACGTGCAGTTGTCTGTAATTAAACCCTGCGCACTAAGGACGGTATTTTAAGGGAATTACTATTATTACCCCAAATGATATCATAGACACATTTAGCTATTAAAGTATCTCTTCCTGTCATTTACCTGTACAGTTTGTGTAAACATGCAAGTATTCACTTATCTGTAAATATAACTGTATACCTAACTGTACAGCTAATTTAACCATGCAAAATGTTCACTTACCTGTTCATTTACCCAGTCTGTCTATTAAGAAAACTATTATTCCCTCGCTCATATCATACGCATTTTTAGCTACTGAAGTATTTCTCTGCCATCGACCTGTATAGTATAGTTAACCATCCAACATCCACCAATGTATAGTGTACATATTCAGCCAACCACTCATACTATGCAATGTCTTTTTATAGCTTTTTTTTGCACTCCAGATATCTTGTATTTCTATACATTTTCATACTGCCGCTCTATGTATCATGTACCGTGTATCTGTCTTTTGTGTACTTTCGTTGTGGCATTTTGCACCTGCCCTGTGTTTTGTTGTAGCTGCTTGACAATGAAATTTCACCCCCGGGGGATCAATAAAGTACCTATCTATCCATCTATCTATCCATCTATCTATCTATCTATCTATCTATCTATCTATCTATATGTATATATATATATATACAGTGGGGAGAACAAGTATTTGATACACTACCGATTTTGCATGTTTTCCTACTTACAAAGCATGTAGAGGTCTGTAATTTTTATCATAGGTACACTTCAACTGTGAGAGACGGAATCTAAAACCACCCGCCACATTGTATGATTTTTAAATAATTAATTTGCATTTTATTGCATGACATAAGTATTGTATCACCTACCAACCAGTAAGAATTCCGGCTCTCACAGACCTGTTAGTTTTTCTTTAAGAAGCCCTCCTGTTCTCCACTCATTACCTGTATTAACTGCACCTGTTTGAACTCGTTACCTGTATAAAAGACACCTGTCCACACACTCAATCAAACAGACTCCAACCTCTCCACAATGGCCAGGACCAGAGAGCTGTGTAAGGACATCAGAGATAAAATTGTAGACCTGCACAAGGCTGGGATGGGCTACAGGACAATAGGCAAGCAGCTTGGTGAGAAGGCAACAACTGTTGGCGCAATTATTAGAAAATGGAAGAAGTTCAAGATGACGGTCAATCTCCCTCGGTCTGGGGCACCATGCAAGATCTCACCTCGTGCGGCATCAATGATCATGAGGAAGGTGAGGGATCAGCCCAGAACTACACGGCAGGACCTGGTCAATGACCTGAAGAGAGCTGGGACCACAGTCTCAAAGGAAACCATTAGTAACACACTACGCCGTCATGGATTAAAATCCTGCAGTGCACGCAAGGTCCCCCTGCTCAAGCCAGCGCATGTCCAGGCCCATCTGAAGTTTGCCAACGACCATCTGGATGATCCAGAGGAGGAATGGGAGAAGGTCATGTGGTCTGATGAGACAAAAATAGAGCTTTTTGGTCTAAACTCCACTCGCCGTGTTTGGAGGAAGAAGAAGGATGAGTACAACCCCAAGAACACCATCCCAACCGTGAAGCATGGAGGTGGAAACATCATTCTTTGGGGATGCTTTTCTGCAAAGGGGACAGGACGACTGCACCGTATTGAGGGGAGGATGGATGGGGCCATGTATCGCGAGATCTTGGCCAACAACCTCCTTCCCTCAGTAAGAGCATTGAAGATGGGTCGTGGCTGGGTCTTCCAGCATGACAACGACCCGAAACACACAGCCAGGGCAACTAAGGAGTGGCTCCGTAAGAAGCATCTCAAGGTCCTGGAGTGGCCTAGCCAGTCTCCAGACCTGAACCCAATAGAAAATCTTTGGAGGGAGCTGAAAGTCCGTATTGCCCAGCGACAGCCCCGAAACCTGAAGGATCTGTATGGAGGAGTGGGCCAAAATCCCTGCTGCAGTGTGTGCAAACCTGGTCAAGAACTACAGGAAACGTATGATCTCTGTAATTGCAAACATAGGTTTCTGTAGCAAATATTAAGTTCTGCTTTTCTGATGTATCAAATACTTATGTCATGCAATAAAATGCAAATTAATTACTTAAAAATCATACAATGTGATTTTCTGGATTTTTGTTTTAGATTCCGTCACTCACAGTTGAAGAGTACCTATGATAAAAATTACAGACTTCTACATGCTTTGTAAGTGGGAAAACCTGCAAAATCGGCAGTGTATCAAATACTTGTTCTCCCCACTGTATATCCATATGTGTAAGATGGGTAATCTAAAAATGCAACAACTAGGATGGGTTGTTAATATGACTAGGATTATGGCTTTGGTTTCTAGACAACTAAAGAAAGTTGATATGATAAACAATTGAACAGGAGAGAAATGGCATATTGGTGGATCAAAAAGGGAAGTAAATGGAAATACATTTGCCAAATGATATACCTAAACCCTCTTAACCCACTCTAGCAAAATGGAAGTTTGAAAATCCCTTTTGTTACCACAGAGAAAGACTTGGCAGGATGGTAACATCAAAAGGTTGCATAATGAAACAATATTTCTGTAATACAAACAGTTGGAAGGGTCCGTGGATGCTTAAAGAACTATGATGTCAGATCAGTTGATGTTTTGTGATATTATTACGGATGATATAACTAAATCTCTGAGGGGGTACACATTCTAGTTATCAGAGTTACATCTAAATGTTGTAAAAAATATATGACTAAATATGAAACTATTTGTGAGAAGATTAAATGTGATTTTAGTCTTCTAAATGAGAGAATTGTTTTCATAGCATGCTTATGCTCAATCAGCAACCCCGTGGTCCACGGCAGCACAGACATTGGAGCAACTCGATGGAACGCCCCCTTTTGCCCGAGTGCTTATAAAGGACTCCTTACTAAATTGACATTAGACCAAGGACGTCACGAATTGTTGGTCAATAGACCAGTACATTGCCGGGTTGTAGCCCTCCGAAACTCTTGAGGGAAGAAGATGGCAGACTACACAGGAACATTCAGTCTGCAGCTGTTTAAGTACTCATCTCGGATCTGTTCGTGCAGAACAGTTGTGCCTTAACATCGTACACCCGATGTGAGCTTTTGGATATTGGTTTGAGAATTTCTGACTGTTTTATGGACAACCTTCGACTCCTTCCTGAGATCGCCAGAACACCCGAGGCTATGCACTCTACGCGGCCGGGCGGAAGTGCTCGCAGACGGCGTCGAGATCGTAAACAAAGGCGGGGGAAGCGCGGAGGACTAAGAGCTAAGTTAAATCTAACACCACACCGGCTCTCTTTACCCAGCATTTTCCTTGCCATTGTACGGTCGCTGGTGAACAAAATGGAGGAGATTCGACTCAGCATCACATACAGCAAGAGACTTTTGAACTGTAATGTCCTAATTTTCACGGAAACATGGTTAAACAGTGGAATACCGGACAACGCTATTGAGCTAGCGGGACGCCATACATTCCGGGCGGATAGAACATTAGATGGCTCCGGTAAGACCAGAGGTGGTGAATTGTGCATTTACATTAACAAAGCTTGGAGCACAAACTCTGCTATTGTTGGGAGACATTGTTCAGCTAACCTTGTGTTTCTCATGGTCAAATGTAGACCGTTTTATCTACCGCGGGAGTTCACTTCCACCATTATAACTGCAGCGTGTATTCCCCCGGATGCTGATGCCAAGCTTGCTATGAAAGAACATCACGTGGTCATCAGTAAACAACAGACTGTTCACCCGGAAGCTGCGTTTATTGTTGCGGGTGATTTTAATCATTCAAACTTAGAGTCAGTGCTACCGAAATTTCACCAGCATGTTTCCTGTCACACCAGAGGAAACAAAACCTTAGACCATGTTTACACAAACATGGCTGGAGCTTACTTTGCGACACCCCTCCCCCACCTGGGACAGTCAGATCACCTTTCTTTGTTCCTCACCCCCAAATATGCACCTCTCATCAATCGTGTGAAGCCATCAGTTGAAGACCATCATGGTGTGGCCTGCGGGGGCAGATTTCACACTCCAGGAAAGGTTTTTACACACAGACTGGTGTATGTTTGCTTCTCAAGCCACCAGTGGCTCTCACACGGACATTGACTGCTACACCTCCTCTGTACTGGATTATATCAATACCACCATTGACAGTGTTACAACCCAGAAGCAGATCACCACATACCCAAATCAGAAGCCATGGATGAACAGGGAAGTGCGACTCCTGTTGAAGACACCCAATACTGCCTTCAGATCAGGAGATGCACAAGCCTATAGTACATCCAGAGCAAATCTGAAGAGGGGCATCAAAGAGGCCAAGCACTGCTACAAGCTAAAGATAGAGGGACACTTTTCCAACTCTGACCCTCGACGCATGTGGCAGGGCATTCAGGCCATCAGTGACTATAAACCCACTCACTCCACCCCCACAGCCACTGATGTCAACTTCCTGAACGAGCTAAATTACTTTTATGCTCGCTCTGAAAGAGACAACAGAGAAACTGCCACCAAGCTCAAACCCTCAGCTGACCACCCGCCAATCACACTCTCCTCCACAGATGTCTGCAATGCACTGAGCCGGATCAGCGCACACAAGACTGCTGGACCAGACAACATCCCTGTACGCGTACTCAGGGCATGTGCGGAGCTGCTCGCTGGGGTTTTTTCCGACATTTTCAACCTGTCTCTTGCCCAAGCAGCTGTACCAACATGCTTTAAATGCACTTCCATTGTGCCAGTGCCAAAACACTCCAGCCCGATGTGCCTTAACGACTACCGCCCTGTAGCACTCACACCCATCGTTATGAAGTGCTTTGAGTGGCTGGTCCTGGCACACCTAAAAGACTCTCTACCATCCACATTGGACTCACACCAGTTTGCCTACCGTAGTTAAAGGAGCACAGAGGATGCAGTTTCCATGGCACTGCACTCTGTGCTCACACATTTGGACAATAAGAACACTTATGCACGCATGCTGTTTGTTGACTTCAGCTCAGCATTCAACACTGACATCCCAACTAAGTTAATAGCCAAACTTGGAGACCTGGGCATCAACACCTCCATGTGCAACTGGATTTTGGACTTCTTGACCAACAGACCCCAGAATGTACGATCAGGCTCCTCCTGCTCCACTTAACACTGGTGTACCACAGGGCTGTGTGCTAAGCCCGCTTCTCTACTCCCTCTTCACCTCCGACTGCAAGCCTGTGTATGGATCTAATTCCATCATCAAGTTTGCGGACGACACTACGGTGATTGGTCTTATCTGCAACAACGATGAGACTGCCTATAGGGAGGAGATCAAGCACCTGGCCACATGGTGCACTGAAAATAACCAGCTCCTCAACACCACAAAAACGAAGGAGCTCATCGTGGACTTCAGGAAAGAGTCAAGAGTCACACACGACACCATCCACATCAATGGAATGGATGTTGAGCGTGTCTCCAGTTTCAAGTTCCTGGGGATCCACATCTCGGCGGACATGTCCTGGACAATCAGCGCCTTTTCTTCCTGAGGACACTGAGGAGGAATCAGCTCTCCTCGACTATCCTGGTGAACTTCTATCGCTGCACAATAGAAAGCATCCTGAACAACTGTGTTACAGTATGGTATGGGAGCTGCTCTGTTGCAGAGCGCAAGGCACTGCAGCGGGCGGTGAAAACACTGGGACTCCACTACCTGCCATCGAGCACATCCAGAGGAAACGCTGTCTGCATCGAGCTCGCAGCATCCTTAAGGACTCCTCTCACCCAGCCCACAGACTGTTTTCTCTCCTGCCCTCCGGCAGGCGTTTCAGGTGCCTCCGGACCAGGACCAGCAGACAAAAGAACAGTTTTTTTCCCCAGAGCTGTCTCTTTATTGAACTCTAACCCTCGTTGATCCCACTCCCCTCATATACTGCTAGACTCTCCTCTCCCTCCTCACAGCTGCCTTCATTTTGTTATTTGCAATACTGGAATGTTCATTTGCACTGCCGACTGTTTATTACAGTAACAACTGTCTACATATGCATCTTGCACTACTTTACCTTAACTGGAATATGCTCAATTGCACTGCCGACTGTTTATTTTACAGACTGTTTATATATGCATGTTTTAATACCGTATTTTAACTGTAATATGCAATCACTTTCCACTGTAATTTTACTTGGATAGCTTCAGTCCACACTTTATTTACACTACTTTAAATCCATTGTTATACTGCTCATCTTAGCCTAACTTATCATTGTATATATCTATCTGTAAAATTCTGTTTATAGTAATAGCCATCTGTATATTATATTCACTGTTTATAGTAATAGCCATCTGTATATTATATTCAGTACATATCTATCTGTAAATTCTGTTTATAGTAATAGCCATCTGTATATTATATTCAGTACATATCTATCTGTAAATTCTGTTCATAGTAATAGTAATCTGTATATATATTAATACATATCCATGTCCTGCACTTATGAACCATTGTATATCCTGCACTTGCTGCTATTGCACTTCTGGTTAGACCTAAACTGCATTTCGTTGCCTTGTACCTGTACTTGTATAATGACAATAAAGTTGAATCTAATCTAATCTACTGTTAACCTAGTAAACTCGACGAGGACCACCTCGTGTATACCTTTGAAGGATCCAGTCTAACGAAGACGAGAGGAGAACAAACTCTCACCACTGTGTGACACTTTGATGTACCCATCTTAACGAACACTTCCAGAACGAAGAGCCGTTCTAACAGACACTCCACAGACTGATCGGGCATTAACAGAGTAAGACAACAAAGACATAAGAGTAAACATGTGTTGCATTTCTAAATCCGAATGAGCGGTTGTTAGGGTGCTAAATATCCATATTTACAATGAGCGTATTATTCAACTGTATGTACGAGTTCAATTCCTTTGTGTCTCCTCCTCCCGCTCTTTCTTTCCCCACCCCCTTTCTGTGTGTAACCATCCGTCATGTCGGGTTAGTCCACTAGGGACTTTTCATGGCATGATTAGTAATCAATGTGTAATCTATCCTGTTTATGTGTATGTAATTCTGTGTGATTATTTATTTAGTTTGAAAATAAATAATTAAGCCAATTTGTGTATCGTGCAAATTTTCAAAGATTTTACGACGTTCAGATGAGACTGATAGAAGGTAACAATTAATTAATAACTGATTGATGACTGAAATGTAAGAGATCTTTAGATCTTTAAAAGTTAACGCCAAACTCGTAAATAAACTTTTCCGTGGTGCCCCAGATTCCTAATGAGTTAATTGTTGCGTGACTAATTAAATCACGTAATAGTTAAACGATAGGTAATCGATTTGATAAAATAGCATGCCATCACATATGTAATCACCCCTGTCTATACAGAGATAAATAAAATCGTTCAAAAAACTTTACCAGAAAGCATGACATAGCCACAGAAGAATCAAAGATCAGCTTCTTAAATACTTTTGCTGTGGATTGTTTCAAATCACAAGCTAGTAGGCCTATGCGTATTTGGGAAGCCTGCAATTTTGACAGTGTACGTAGCAATAGGCCTAGCTGATTATTGAATTGTGGCTGTCAGTGAAAAGCATCTAAAATATGTGTGAAGATAATCTGTCTTGAGTATAATTTAAAATGTTGAGACAAGAAGGGGAGGGGTGTGTGGCAAAGATATAGGGAAGTCTCTCTCCAGAATGGCTCAGCTGTCATTATTTCATTGTGTGAATAGTTTGCCCTTTGACTTTAGATTTGGATCAATTCCCCATTACATACGTCACCAGTAGTATATGTTCCGTTAATCCCTATAATTTAGTTACATACATTTCAATTAATACATGTATTAATTACAGTAATTTACGTTTCTCATTCTAGGAGTGGAAACGTTATCTGCAAGGTCCACAACCTGCTACACTTGTGAGAAACAAGTTTTGCTGTATTTCATAACCAAAATTTACGAGATTTGTCAATTAGTTTATTGTCTTTTGCTTGGAGTGATCCATGTGAGCAATGCGCATGTTTCTGGTTTCTCTGTCCTGAGCACGCAAGTACCTGGCCTGCTGTGTGGAAATGTTAAAAAAACAAAGTGTTTTTTTAACATCCATTGTGATTGATAATATATTAAAACTATAGTTATTCACCAATCCTCAGTGAGAAAGAGCAATGGATGTTATTGGCCTATAGGCGGGACCTTTAGGCAATGAGTTGCATGCACTCATTTCTTTATCCACCAATCCAATGGATCACGGTGTATTAATGTGTCTGGTGATCTTGCATTAGTTTACTTTTAACTTAGAATTTAGATTTTTATGATTAACCACGTGACAATGATTTTGACAAATTAAAATGTTATTATTGAAATGAAACTGTTCCACAAAAATGCACATATGAAAATCATAACTGGCACACAGAATGGTAGAAATGGTAGGATAAATTGGAAGCTTCCCCAAACTTTAAACTCACGCTCCACATTTCCATGGTCAGATTTTACCTATGGGCTACTTTGAAGCAAGGTAAGACATGCCTCATAATATGAAATAAAACATTCAGGTTTCAAACAATTCAAACAGTATGTTTTAAAAACGCATACTGCCTCCAGCTCACATTGTGAAGTGGTGGGTGATTCACTGATAGCCTGTTGCCTGCACTTTAATTGTGAATGGGAGGCTTTAATTACCAGTTGAGAAATAAAAATAGTAGCTCTTTTAATCATGCACCAAAACGGTTTTTAACACGCAATTGTATTTAGAACTGTTGTGCAATGAATGGGCTTATAAAAGCACATATTTTACTCCAGCAGCAACCAGTTGATGAGCTGCAGGAGAAATCCTTCTCAAAATAGGCTCTGTATTCTGTGCACGTGTGATAGTTGTGCTGGATAAATAAGATGCATACTAACAAAAATACACACAGGTCAATTTAATAACACTACATTATGCAAATTAACCTATAGACCGATTAGCATGACGGTCAAATGTATTTCCATAGACTGCTATTTGCATTATTATTTTACATTTTATATGTTTTTATGGTCCAAAAGCCGGCAATTGTCGGCTAACGGAAACCCTGCTAACTGTCTGTTTTAGGGCAGCATTTCATTAGCTGCAGTGAGCTAGCTACATGCTAGGCTACCTGTCTATTTTTGGGCAGCATTTCAGCTAGCCAACTGTCCTACCTGTCTGTTTCTGGGCAACGTTTCAGCAAGCCAATCCTGGCCACTGACCAATCCAGGGTCTAAGGAGCTAAGATAATCGCCACGGTAACTGTGTTTACACAGTGGGGTCTACATGACATCGCTCTGCATGTGAGAACAGGCCAGCATCAATCAATCCGCCACTATCATCCTGCCAGCACCAGTCATTAACCACCAGTCTTCCACCACGCAGCCCGGCAAGACAGGACCAGCCACTGCTCAGACTGATTACCAGCCCTTTACATGATTAGCCTACTATCCTCACCCTCCATCCTTCCCCTCTTGTGGTCGTCAAGCTGACCAACGAGCCTTGGAACACCGCAGCTGAAATTTTGACCTGTCTTGGCCAACCTAACCGAGGATCGGAGGAGAGAGGAGAGAGGAGATACCACCCAAATACCAACCAACCACACAACTTAACACTGCTAGCCCCCTAAGGTGTTGGTGGTGAATGTGGAGAACTGAAACAAAACACTGCAGCCCTGGATATCCTAATCTGGGAACATGTGATTGAGCTAATTGAAATCAACATCCATGATGGTACGAGCAAGGGCACTTTGCAAGCCACCTCACACCGACATCCAGTTCTCTGCGCTCCGCTGCAGCCTGCCTGCCATCAGCTCTGGGCTCTACTCGCTCGGTCTGCCAGCGGTCAGAGAGCAGAGCATGCTGGGAGGACGGAGCGTGGCCTGTATGCCTGTCAGGATATCATAGAGCTGATGGGTTTAGGGATGAGGATAGGAGGAGGAGAAACTAAGGGTTGGGTCTGAAATGGCACCCTATTCCCCATATAATGCACTACTTTTGACCAGAGCCCATAGGGAATAGGGAGCCATTTGTGACGCAGCCTCTCTCTCTATAGCTTCATGAATTCCCTGTGTGACCTACGTCATTGCTTCTTTACTAGGACATTGAGAACCTTGAATGGGGGGAGCCCTCAGTCTACTGTACCACACCCCCCACCCTGGTAGGGACTGAGTGGAAGGGTGAAGGGTCTACTTTACCGGGTGGTAGATAAAGGCTAGCTACCACCTCCTCCCAGGCTGCCCATGGGTAATGTCAGCAGCGGCTTAACCCCATGGCAATTCCAGCCCCCACCACACACACACACACACACACACACACCACAGAGACCCCAGGGGAGCGTCACACATTAACGCTACACTAATTAGCCAAGGAACTGACCACCCAATTACTCATGGTTCAGTCAATATTCAGAGTTTAAAAGCAAACCCTGATGCAGCATGACACACATTGGAAACAATCGAAATATTATACAAATGAGAGTTGTACCACGGGTGTCACACATACAGTGACAGTGAGTACAGACATATGTTACTGTTCTCACGAATATCAAAAAGACTTATGTAAGTTGGAAGGCACCATCAATGTTAAACAGACAAGTCCATAACAATGCATAGCTTTCTCATTTCCTGACTGGTATTACAACTCTTTAACATAAATAGGGGATTCAATTCTACGTTAGCTACACAATCAATTACTCATCTGTCAGCAGTAGCCTCATGGTGAGATTATTTGATTGTGTTATAAAATTATTTAATAATATAACATGATTATAACAAGACACATTCATTTCCTGAATCTTCATGCATAATATATCTTAAATCCATTAAACATATGAAATAGAACGATCCTCCGGTTATGACTTTAGTGTGTCATGAAAAAAAATACATATTTACATAATAATGACAGGGTATGTCTTTTTCCATAAGCATTGTTACGGAATATACAAGCCATGAGCAGTAATAATGCTGTTTTTATACTGCTTATATACTGCTGTTTACTATCTATTTGCCATCCGCATTACATACAACCATGGGAGTCATTAGCAGAAGCCTGTGGTGTAGATTTAATTACATATAAAATCCTACGAGTTATACCTCCAGCTCAATTAGCACAGGGCTGCTTAATAGAGCACAGCAGTAGACTTGTGACCAGAAGGTTGTTTTCCCAGGTGGGCCTGTGCTATGTATAAAAGGTCCTTAACCTGAATTACCTCCGTAAACATTCAGTAGGAACACACAGGCTGGATCCAAAATAACACCATATTCCCTATAAAATGCACTACTTTTCAACAGGCCCCATAGGGTTTCATTTTTTTATCATGAGCATGACCTTATTTCTATTAAAGCATGTTGGCTGACTGTCATTCATATTCCATTCACCCAGTTCCATGTAACATCGATAGGTTTAGGCTACTACACGATACTCAAATTTTCCCTGTACCCATCGTGAGGTTGCTACAACCTAGCCTATGAATGAACGTTTACAACGTAGGTGCACACAGGTCGAGAGAAGAATTTGAGGTCACAGACAGTGACACATTCAATACTGCCTTGCACACTCTTGCCAGCATCTAGCTTATCTAGGGTGTACTCATTAGTCCAACAGTTGCAAACAGGTATTTTTATCCCTGTTTTGTTTGCTTCAGTTTAAGAAACTTTTTTCTACAGAATCAGCGGATTGAATACACCTCTGATCATGCGTAAACACAGTAGTTCACTTTCATAGCAGCCACGTTGTATTCCTTCTCGCCTATATGCACTCTCCTCCTCTCACCTTTTCATTTTGTTTGTGGACTTCAATGCACAACACATGAATGTGACCAGGAGAAAAAACCAATCCAAATCATGTCATAACCTCTAGACACAACCTACATCGTTGTCCCCATATTAGGTAAGGTAACGTCCTAGTCAACATAGGTAATAGAACTTGTGCATTAGTAAACACGCTACAATCATGTCGCAATGTTACAGTGTATAGTCAGTAAGCAGTTTAGCAGTTACACCGGCAAGCCCCGATGGCAATAAATTAACAAAACAAATAGATTTTCTTGACTTAGAGTTCCAGCGTTGTGTTGGATAGTCATAGTCAGCTACCTAACATAGCATCCCTCTGTTTGAGCCGGGTGTTCCAGTAACTAAACTAGCTTGCTGCATTTGCTAGCTAAGCTAGTGAAACTGAAAGTGAAAAAAAGGTCTCTCTCTCTCTCTCTCTCTCTCTCTCTCTCTCTCTCTCTCTCTCTTCCTTCTTCATTTTTGAAGAAATGTATTTGTTCAAAACTGTTCAAATATTGTCTTTCTTTATCTTTGTATCAACATTTTATCCACTAAAGTGCTAACTAGCTGTAAATTATGCTTTCAGTACTAGATTCCTTCTCTGATTGGGTGGACAACATGTCAGTTCATGCTGCAAGAGCTCTGATAGGATGGAGGACATCCTCTGGAAGTTGTCATAATTACTGTGTGAGTCTATGGAAGAGGGTGAGAACCAAGAACCTCCTAGGTTTTGTAGTCAATGTACCAAGAGGAGGACGGAAGCTAGCTGTCCTCCGGCTACACCATGGTGCTACACTACAGTGAGGTTGAGGCTACTGTAGACCATCATTGCAAACCAGTGTGTTTTAATCAAATACTTGGTGACTTGAATATATTTAGTATGGTTTAATCTAAAAAGGATACATTTTTAAATGTTTTAACATTTTAATTGAGGTGGATGGTCCTCCCCTTCCTCCTCTAAAGAGCCTCTAAAGAGCCTACGGAAAGAATTCAGACCCTTTGACATTTTCCACATTTTGTTACATTACAGCCTCATTCTAAAATGGATTAAATCGTTTTTTCCCCCTCATCAATCTACACACAATAACCCATAATGACGAAGCAACAGGTTTTGTTTTACAAAAAAAAAAATTAATAAATGAAATATCACATTTACATACGTTTTCAGACCCTTTACTCAGTACTTTGTTGAAGCATCTTTGGCAGCAATTACAGCCTTGAGTCTTCTTGGGTATTACACTACAAGCTTGGCACAGCTGTGATTGGATTGTTTCCCCCATTCTACTCTGCAGATCCTCTCAAGCTCTGTCAGGTTGGATGGGGAGTGTCACTGCACAGCTATCCTTGATGAAAACCTGCTCCAGAGCGCTCTGGAGCTCAGACTGGGGCGAAGGTTCACCTTCCAACAGGACAACAACCATAAGCATACAGCCAAGACAATGCAGGAGTGGCTTCAGGATAAGTCGATAGGTGTTCGATAGGGTTCAATTCCGGGCTCTGGCTGGGCCACTCAAGGACATTCAGAGACTTATCCTGAAGCCACTCCTGCATTGTCTTGGCTGTATGCTTATGGTTGTTGTCCTGTTGGAAGGTGAACCTTCGCCCCAGTCTGAGCTCCAGAGCGCTCTGGAGCAGGTTTTCATCAAGGATCTCTCTGTACTTTGCTCCGTTCATCTTTCCCTCGATCCTGACTAGTCTCCCAGTCCCTGTCGCTGAAAAACATCCCCACAGCATGATGCTGCCACCACCATGCTTCACCGTAGGGATGGTGCCAGGTTTCCTCCAGACGTGATGCTTGGCATTCAGGCCAAAGATTTCAATCTTGGTTTCATCAGACCAAGGGCGGCAGGTAGCCTAGGGTGTCAGGTAGCCTAGTGGTTAGAGCGTTGGGAAAGATCGCTGGTTCATATACCCAACCCGACAAGGGGTTGGGTATATGAGCAAGGCACTAAACTCTAATATGCTCCAGGGGCTGACCCTGTAGGTAGGCCGTCATTGTAAATAATAATTTGTTCTTAACTGACTTGCCTAGTTAAATAAAGGTTAAATTGTTAACTTGTTTTTCATGGTCTGAGTCCTTTAGGTGCCAAACTCAAAGTGGGCTGTCGTGCCATTTACTGAGGAGTGGCTTCCATCTGGCCATTTTACCATAAAGGCCTGATTAGTGGAGTGCTGTAGAGATGCCTGTACTGGAAGGTTCTCCCATCTCCCCAGAAAAACTCTAGAGCTCTGTCAGAGTGGCCATCGGGTTCTTGGTCACCTCCCTGAACAAGGCCCTTCTCCCCCGATTGCTCAGTTTGGCCGGTCGCCCACTCTAGGAAGAGTCTTGGTGGTTGCAAACTTCTTCCATTTAAGAATGATGGAGGCCACTGTGTTCTTGGGGACCTTCTACGGACAATTTCTTCGATCTCATGGCTTGGTTTTTGCTCTGACATGCATTGTCAACTGTGGGACCATATATCTACAGGTGTGTGCCTTTTCAAACCATGTTCAATCAATTGAATTTGCCACAGGTGGACTCCAATCAAGTTGTAGAACCATCAAGGATGATCAATGGAAACTCAATTTCGAGTCTCATAGCAAAGGGTCTGAATACTTATGTAAATAAGGTATTTCTGTTTGTGTTTTTTTACAACTTTGCAAAATCCCTAACAACCTGTTTTTTCTTTGTCATTATAGGGTATTGTGAGTAAACTGTTTGTTTTTATTTAATCCATTTTTTATTTTTTATTTTTTTTATTTAACCTTTATTTTACTAGGCAAGTCAGTTAAGAACAAATTCTTATTTACAATGACGGCCTAGGAACAGTGGGTTAACTGCCTTGTTCAGGGGCAGAACGACAGATTTATACCTTGTCAGCTCGGGGATTCGATCCGGCAACCTTTCAGTTACAGGCCCAACACTCTAACCACTAGGCTACCTGCCGCCCCAAAAGCTTTGAGTCTTCTTCATTCTTCATTTAAGAATAAAGCTATAATGTCACAAAATGTGGACAACGCCAAGGGGTCTGAATACTTTTCCTTGTGTTTTAGGATATTATCCTGCTGAAAGGTGAATTTGTCTCCCAGTGTCTGTTGAAAAGCAGACTGAAACATGTTTTCCTCTAGAATTTTGCCTGTGCTTAGCTCTATTCCGTTTCTTTTTATCCCCAAAAAAACTCTGTAGTCCTTGCCGATGACAAGCATAGCCATAACATGACGAAGCCACCACCATGTTTGAAGAGTGGTGCTCAGTGATGTGTTGTGTGGAATTTGCCCCAAACATAATGCTTTGTATTCAGGATAAAAAGTTAATTTCTATTCAATTTCTTGCGCAGTTTTACTTTAGTGCCTTAATGCAAACATGTAACATGTACAGGCTTCCTTCTTTTCACTCTGTCAATTAGGTTAGTATTGTGGAGTAACTACAACGTTGTTGATCACAGCCATTAAAATCTGTAACTTCTGTAAGTCACCATTGGCCTCATTGTGAAATCCCTGAGTGGTTTCCATCCTCTCCGGCAACTGAGTTAGGAAGGATGCCTGTATCTTTGTAGTAACTGGGTGTATTGATACCCCATCCAAAGTGTAATTAATGACATCACCCTGCTTAAAGGGATATTCAATGTCTGTTTCTTTTTTGTCCCATTTACCAATAGGTGGGTGCCCTTCTTTGCGAGTCATTGGAAAACCTCCCTTTGTGGTTGAATCTGTGTTTGAAATTCACTCCTTCACTGGGGTACAGAGATAAGGTAGTCATACAAAAATCATGTTAAACACTATTATTGCACACATAGTCCATGCAACTTATTGTGACTTGTTATACACATTTTTACTCCTGAACTCATTTAGGCTTGCCATAACAAAAGGGTTGAAGGCATTTCAGCTTTAAATTTTTTATAATTTGTAACATTTTCTAAAAACATAATTCCACTTTGACATTATGGAGTATTGTGTGTAGGCCAGTGACACAACATCTCAATTTAATCCATTTTAAATGCAGGCTGTAACACATAAAAATGTGGAAAATGTCAAGGGGTGTGAATACTTTCTGAAGGCACTGTAATGTATATTACAAGTAGTTGAATTAGTAGGCTTATCATAGTTCTGTATCTGTAAAATCACCAAACCCAAAGTTAAAACATTGCTTCTCTTTTGTCTTGTCATGATCTACACTTTCACATAAGACTTACTGCAGTCATCATATTTGTATTCCTCTCACACTGTACTGATCATCTGCAACCATCTGCATAGTTTTATAGCCAGTGATCATGGAGCTCTTCAGAGACCCTGTCAAGATGCTTTACAGTGCTGTTAAAGCCTGCTTCTGTCCTTTGACACTACCCGTATCATAAAAAATGGCACATTGAGGGACTTAACGATATCTCCTCTCCTCTCTCCTTCTCCCCTCTCTCCTCTTCTCCTCTTCCCTTCTCTCCTTTCCCTCTCCTCTTCCCTCCTCTCCTCTGTTCCTCTCCTCTCCTTCTCCCTCCCCTCTCCCTGTACATGTCTGGATGAAGAGTTTCAGAACACATCTCTTCTACACAGATATGCCCCATGACAAATCTGACCGCCACAAAAAAAGCTCCCTATCTTTCTGACAAACATGGTGATGTTGGACTGTTTATGTTTAGTTAAATATTTTTAGCATGAAAAGAGACATCAATATTGTGCTGTACTGCTCACTAATATGATAAGATCTACACTATAACTATAATTAAGCAATAAGGCCAGAGTTGGTGTAGTATATGGCCAATATAACATGGCTAAGAGTGGTTCTGGATACAGCCCTTAGCCGTGGTATATTGGCCATATACCACAAACCCCAGAGGTGCCTTATTGCTATTATAAAATGGTTACCAACGAAAAGTACAAATACATGTTTTGTCATACTCCAAGTATACGGTCTGCTATACCACGGCTTTCAGCCTATCAGCATTCAGGGCTCGAACCACCCAGTTTATAATCTACAATATAACATATTTGTCAACGCATACTGTAACTACATGAATATAGTCTACTGAATATGTGCAGTATATGTATGTGCAGTCTGACGTACGCTGTGTAGTATATCAGGAAATATCAAAGAAGCTACAGTAGAAGCCTTGGAACAAGTCATAATCTAAGGCAACATTTACCCTTGGATTGTGGGATATATCGGTGGGACACCTCTTCGGGTCCAACGGTATAAAAACATTAAATGAAACTTCTTTAAATAATGACTTTCCAAGTGTTTTAATCCACAAATCTACTTCCTTTTAAGGTGTTCCCAGGTGACAGTACTTAGCATATTGTTGTGAATAACATCCGTTCATGTGACGGGGAGAACCTCGCATCGGGCCCTTTGGCTATGTAAAACAGACTCTTTCGTGTGCATCATATAGCTGCAGGTTATCACTGCGGTATTCTTAAAGGAATTTGTGCCAAGTTTATAGAAGGGTGGGGTGGAGGGTGGCAGTGGATGGTTTGAAAGAAAGAGGCGGGTGGGGAAGGTGAGTGGGGGACATCACTAGGGACAGATGCATTCTAAAAGGTCCCAAGCTTCACTTCGGTATGACAGTAGGACTTGTGTGTAACTTTGACCTAACCTCCTCTAACCAACGAGATGGAGGTGCTGTGGACTGGGTTAAGAGGGCCTTAAGGAGGCACGGTGCTGAGGTAGAGAGAGGGGGTAAAAGGGTACAGGAATACTGTATGCCGGCCTGTCTATGTCAGCCTCCTTAAGTGGCACCAATTTGCATGCAAAAATATAAAGAATGAAAGTGCCAATGGCACAGTGATATAACAAGACAACAGAGGAGGAGGAGGAGGGGGCAGGGCCGGAGAGAGGGAGTCAGCGAGAGCCAAGATATCATGGAGGAAAAAAAATTTGGGAAATGGAAAAGTGTGCCTACAGGTATGAGGCTAATTAGTTCTGTTTTTGTCTTTACGAGAAGGGGAAAGCAGGGCAGGAGAGAATGCTTAGATTCAATATTCCCCAAAGATTGTCTTCAAAGCTAAAACCGGGGATATTAAATGCGTCAGAAATGATAATAATGCGGGAAGCGTGTGACACTGCTGGCAGTTTCCTGCTCTCTCTCCCTGCCTCTCTTTCCTTCTCCATCTCTCTCTCTCTCTCTCTCTTTCTCCCGCTCTCTCACCTCTCTTTTTCTTTCGCTATCCTTTCTCTAGGTCACTTTCTTCCTTTCCCCGTTCTCTCTCCTCTGAGTGGGCCTGCTGTGTGCTGTAATATTCACACTGTGGAGGAAACGCCTTAAAATAGATTAACCTGATTACAGTTACCTTATTACTGTTATCATCATCATAACTGTGCAGTTGCACACTACGCTTACTGTACATTCAGTATCCACATTATTGTTATGAGAAAAATATCAAGGAGCAGTAACAACCAAACGAATGAAATAAAATGAAAACACACCATAGGGTAAATGCATTTGAATTCAATAACTTTCTGAAAGCATCCCTTTTGATTGAAACAAAACTTTTCATACATTTTTTCCCATGGAAGAAGTGGTCAGAAAGTGACTTTTTGGACCTGATCGCAAAAACATTCAGGAGATAAAAGTGCTTAAAGTTGACCCATAATGCACCCCACCATACCATGAGACATTCATGTCTTCATCACTGGAAAAGATAAACAGTTGAGTTTGATATCATTTAAAAGCTTACAAACTATGGATTTAAAATGGATTCACCCCATAGTAATTCACTTAACAATTACAATTCCACTTCTAATCTCACACTAAATACATTCCAACTACAGTAGCCTGTATACTGTACATGCTATACTTTGAGTAGAATGTGACAAAATGGACGTGCCTGACATATTAAGTTTTACAAAAAACAAAGACATAAAGCCTAAATGTTTGTTGTCACTGTAGATCAGCCGTGAGCCCTGGTGCCCATTGGAGACCGGACCGATCAAGCCCTGGAGAACTCTTAATACAAACATCTTCAGCCTCTACACTCACACACACACAACCTCCTATTAATAATTTAACTTCAGAACCAACACTGTCAGCGTGGTCCATGCAGTCTGGAACAGAACAGGGCCGCTGCGGGACACCACCACGCTGACGACGTGATTTACAGCAACAGACGATGTGTCTTTTAAAGAACACATAGTCCAGGACACACCAGACAGGCAAATTCATCTCAAGTTTAATTACACTGGTCACTACCCCCACTTAACACTCTTTCAATTTATCACCAGCAGTCAAGACAGCAGCACTACTGTAGCATGTAAATGAATGGACTCAAGGGCTGCATCTGAAATGGCACTCTGTCCCCTATATAATGCACTGCTTTTGACCAGTGCCCATGGTCAAAAGCACTGCACTATAGGGAAAAGAGTGCCATTTGGGACACAAACAAGGAGTGTGGATGTACCTAACCCTGTTGGCTAGAGCAATAGCAGTAGCCAACGCAGTTGTAATGACGGGTATATTTCAAGGTCAATAATACACAGGAAAATGATCCATTTACAGATGAATTTGATCACTCCTTTGTTGCTGAGAATTGTCCTGCACAGCAGAAAATGGAAACTTGTAGTTTATTCAAGGTTTAAAATGGCTTGTAAAGTTTGTAATTCCCACTTTAAAATATCAGACTTGATTTACCCTGAAAAAAAAGTTTTATCAACCCCAACAAAAATGTCCATGTTTAAAAAACAGTATTTTAAAATCATCTAATCCTTTGTCTGTTTCCCAATATAAATTATCACTAAATTGTGACAGCATTAGAATCACTTTCATCAAGAGGACACTAATTACACTGTAACCACGTCAGTAATTACCATATCATTACCATGATCGCTCAGGGTTTTGTGTGTTCATTCCCTCCCTGTTGGAGGGAGGAGCTGCCTGTTATCTCTGTTAGTCTCATAATGACAGGACAAGAGGAGTATTCCCTTCCTGCAAGGCAATCCATGGCAGTGTCTCAAATGGCACCATATTCCCTTTAGTGCTCTGGTCAAAAGTAGGGCACTATATAAGGAACAGGGTGCCATTTGGAATGCAGCCCTCAACCATCTAGGACCAATTCACCATGACAATAGAGGCTGAGAATTACCATGGAGGGTCCCTGCTCCTGGCTCTTTAGGCTGTTTCTTCCATCCAGCCAGGCAGCAGCTTGTTTACAGTATTCAAGGGGGGCTGGGTGAAGGTTGACCCTGGCTGCTGACAACCTTGAGCAGGTCGGTCTCTGACTCTAGGCCTGTCCCGTATGACGCCTCCGTCCATTTGTGGATCTTAGAGGGCTAAAGGGTCAGCTCCATTTTTACACCGTCAAGCCCCCCCCCCCCCCCCCTCGCCTCGATCCTCACACTGCCAGATACACTTACCGTCTCCCCCTCTCCTTCCCTTCCTCTCTCTCTCCCGACCTGTCTCCTGTTACCGCTCTAGCCTCCTGCTCGCCTCCTCTCCTCTCTCTCTCACACGGATACATAGCAACACTCTGCTAGACATGTTTCCCTCTCAGCCTGCTAGGACGATTGTGCATTGTGTTACCCTTCAGTATCTCTACCCTTCCTTCCTTGCTCTCTTCCTTCCTTCCTCAGGTTTTTTCTTCTTCCTGAAGCTGTCTGCTCACATTGCATTACAGCAGCCAGCGCGCGATACGATAGGACGACTCCTCCAAGCCATCGCAAAGAGATCAGCTTCTATTAAGGCCCCTATTATCATCCAAAATCAGTCGCGGTTTAGCATTTAAGTGTCGAAAGTTCACGCCAAATTGTACAGCACCATGCCTCGAGGTATGAATGGCAAGAGCGCATCAGGCAGCCTCTGTGGTAAAATGAGCGCTCTCTCTCCTTTTCTTATCAAACACACTGTGTGACTGTTAATACAATTACAATGGATTTCACAGGGCCAGAGTTGCTGTGATGAAATGCCAACTGAAAGATCCTGGCACTAGCAATAAATGTTCACAACGTTCAGCCCTATGGTGCATTGTGCAACAAATATTCAGCTAATCATCAATCCCTTTTGCCTTCTGGGTAGAGCGCTGGAGCTGTAACTGTTTAGCATTTGCAGCGAAACCACCCCCTTTCCCATACCCACTGCCCACACACACAAGCTCCCACCCCTCCCCTCCTCTCCCTCCCTCCCTCCTCCCCGTCTGCCCCACCCCCACCCGCCCCCGTCCCACCCCGGGCTGTTCATCTCTAATGAAAGGGAATATGAGGCAGACACTCAGGATCACACACTATGATGCCTGCCCTACATAGTGGCTTTTCTTCCACCAAATACTTCACAAGATGTCACTGGCATTATTTCAAGTGATTACATTTAGCAGAAGTGAATGTCATGGAACAACACAATTACTATCATGGCAATTTCAGCCCTTTTGACAATCTACCCTACAGCCCTAACACACACACACACACGTGTGCACGCATACACACACACACACACACACACACATCCCCATTACACACTCAGACAAACACTAAACTATTATACCATCCATACCATGGAAACCATACACTGGAAAATAAAGAAATGTTTGTCTTGTGGTTCAACCCAAGAGGAAATACACTACATGACCGTAAGTTTACGGACACCTGCTTGTCAAAAATCTCATTCCAAAATCATGGGCATTAATATGGAATTGCTCCCGCCTTTGCTGCTTTACAGCATACACTCTTCTGGGAAGGCTTTCCACTAGATGTTGGAACATTGCTGCAGGGACTTGCTCAATTCAGCCACAAGGGCATGAGTAAGGTCGGGCACTGACGTTGGGTGATTAGGCCTGGCTCGCAGTCGGCATTCCAATTCATCCCAAAGGGGCTCGATGGGGTTGAGGTCAGGGCTCTGTGCAGGCCAGTCAAGTTCTTCCAAACGGATCTCGACAAAACATGTCATTGTATGCTGTAGCATTAAGATTTCCCTTCACTGGAACTAAGGGGCCTAGCCCAAGCCATGAAAAACAGCCCCAGACCATTATTACTCCTCCACCAAACTTTACAGTTGGCACTATGCATTTCGGCAGGTAGTGTTCTCCTGACATCCGCCAAACCTAGATTTATCCGTCAGACTGCCAGATGATGAAGCGTGATTCATCACTCCAGAGAACGTGTTTCCACTGCTCCAGGGTCCAATGGTGGCAAGCTTTACACCACTCCAGCCAACGCTTGGCATTGAGCATGGTGAACTTAGGCTTGTGTGCGGCTGCCCGGCCATGGAAACCCATTTCATGAAGCTCCCAACGAACAGTTCTTGTGCTGACGTTGCTTCCAGAGGCAGTTTGAAACTCGGTAGTGAGTGTTACAACCAAGGACACACATGATTTGTATCACTTCATCACTCTGCGGTCCCGTTCTGTGAGCTTGCCTACCACTTCACGGTTGAGCCGCTGTTGCTCCTAGACGTTTCCACTTTACATTAAAGTAACTTACAGTTGACTGGGGCAGCTCTAGCAGGACAGACATTTTTAAGAACTGACTTGTTAGAAAGGTGGCATCCTACTGCCAATGTGCTTATGGAGATTGCATGGCTGTGTGCTCGATTTTATACACCTGTCAGCAACGGGTGTGGCTGAAAGAGCCAAATACACTCATTTGAAGGGGTGTCCACATACTTTTGTATATATAGTGTAGTTGCTTTCAGTAAGTTTATTTCAATAAACGCTATGAGGGAATATGACACTGACATTTAAGTATGTGGACAATTCCAGCAAACGTTTTGCTTTACAGAACCACCAAAAAATTGTTGTACAACTACAGCTAAAGTGTAAACAATTGGCCTGAATTTTACAGTATTTCTTTGTATTTGGTTTATTGTGACCATTCGATTTTAAGATGGTTACAGGTCTATGTAAGATAAAGGCTTTAATAATGATATTACATGAAATGTCGTTTCATTTTTCTTTTGTGGAATAATATGTTTAAATAAAATGTAAAAATGTCATTTATGTGCCGTAAAATTCTATTAATATGATTTAAGTAATTCAATTCAAGAACTCTCCAAAGAGTGTTAATAAACTAAACCTATGCAGTGAATGTTATGAACACACACACATACACACACACACACACACACACACACACACACACACACACACACACACACACACACACACACACACACACACACACACACACACACACACGAACACACACACACACGAACACACACACACACACACACACACACACACACATACATAATTGCGATTTTTCACACAAGGACACGCAGAGCCTGAAGCCAGCTCTTAATTGCACGAGCTATCATTACACGGAAAATCAACCATTTTAAAAATACACTGAACACCTTTCATCTTCAACATCGTCTAATGGCACCAGTAAGAGCCGTCTGGAAGAGAGCTTGATGTAGTCAAACTATCTAAACAGCGCCAGCGGGCGCCTCGCAATCAGCGCCGCTGACGCTGATACTTTTGGACATGCAACCGAGTGCTGCAATGCTGTTTCACACCACCAACCGCCATCCATCCCCATCGCTTCTGTTTTTTCCCCTCTTCTCCTCTTCACCTCTCCTTTCCTCTCCTCTCGTCTATCCATCCCCCTCTCCTCTCGTCTATCCATCCCCCTCTCCTCTCCTTTCTTCCTCTCACTTCTCTATCAGTAGGGTTTCAGATCATGGTTGCCTGTTTTGCCCATGGTGAGCAACAGAACAATGGAACACAGACATCATACAGACCTCAGTTGAAGAAATATAAACTATTGCTCTCCACACGATTGCATGCCTGTGTGTGTGTGTGTGTGTGTGTGTGTGTGTGTGTGTGTGTGTGTGTGTGTGTGTGTGTGTGTGTGTGAGTGTGTATGTGTGTATATGAGTGCATGTGTGTTTGTTTGTTTTCATCTTATTTGAGAATTGCTGATTGTACTACCACCCCATCTGTTAACAGCACTAGCCTTGTCTCCTCCTCCTCCTCCTCCTCCTCCTCCTCCTCCTCCTCCTCCTCCTCCACCTCCTCCTAAGTAGCAGCAGAGTCAGGCCGGCCACAGCCACACGGCCCTCAGGGAATGAGCATAATGAGGAGGATCTCCATGTCTGCGTCCCATATGGCACCCTATTCCCTGTATAGCGCACTACGTTTGACCAGAGCCCTATGGTCCCAGGTCAAAAGTAGTGCACTATAAAGGGAATAGGGTGCCATTTGGGACGCATCCTCTGCCTCCATTCTGTCTCGTTTCAAACTGTAAATACTGCTGCTGCTGAAACACCCGGCACTTTGGACCGGTGATGGCAGCATTATGGACCACGCTCTCGGTCTGACAGTCCATCATGTCCACACAATGACACAGTCAGACACCAGGCTAGGCCCCACTTCAGTGCTCTCTATTGCCGTCTCCGACGGTCTACTTTACGTCCATCAATGTAGGCTACAGACGTTAGGCTTTTTATGCAATTGCGCAGGGGGCTCCCGCTAGACTCTGTCGTCGTTATACTTAAGTTATTTTATTTGATATTGTGTTTTTATTCCCCTATTTGTACTTCTTCACAGCTCCTTTAGCTACATCACTGTATGTAGGTAAGTCTCGGTGGGTGGTAGTAAATAAGCTAGGTCTTAATAAAATCCTTAGAAATGCACCAATGCTAAAGTCAGACTTCATTATATGAAACAGTACACACCTCATAAATACAGTGTTATGAACATTCCAAACCCGTGTGTTTACATTCCACTGGTCCAGAGCTACAGTCCATTACAAAAGACTGTACTCCAACCCCACCATGGAAAATACTTCCAGCCCAGTACACACGGAGTGTTCACTTAACAAGAAATAATACAATAATACACTCCTTGGCAATTAGCAAAAACAAGGTCAGGGAGAAACTGACAAGAGGGGTTAGAGGTCAGGTTGCATTGGGGGCAGCTAGCAGTCGGCAAGCGTCCAATTTACACATGCAGCCAGCCGGGCCCTCATCTATTAGCTTTAATATTGACAAATGCATAAAAGCAGTGTCAAGTGCTCAAGGGTGATCTGCCTGTTTTTTTTTTTCTTCTGTTTCCTGATGTGGCGGGTCTCCCCTGAGTACTCTACAGAAACATATTCTCTTCAAACAATCCCAATGACAGCCAAATAGCCTGCTTGTCGCTAGTAAAACCCCTTCTAATGATGCGTGTCGAGGGAGCAACACTTCCTCCTTGTAGCAGCTGAACACTCCCTAGTGTGCGAAGAGGAAGAGAAGAGGAAAGGAGGAGAGAAGAGGGGGGGGGGGGAGAAAATAATAGCATTTCCTAAATTATTCCTCCTCATGAAGGAGTGGAGGACCCACGACACCACAGAAGAAGACAGCAGCATCCCAACAACCCTTCCCTCACTCTCCTCTCTTTTCTAAATCCTTTCATTCTGTTTCAATACAAAGTCAACATCCATTATGATAAACATGAACTTTTTTTCTCCATGAACTGTTTTCTAACGGTTTCCACTCCCTCTGTGGAGACTTGGAGATGATAGGTGCAGGAGTGCACATGAGAAGAGAGAGGCCTTCCTTCTGGTATAACAGCGCCAGGGTATTAACGTTATACTGGAACAGCAAAGTTCCCTTGTATGGGTGTGTGTGTGTGTGTGTGTGTGTGTGTGTGTGTGTGTGTGTGTGTGTGTGTGTGCGCGCGCCCACATTTTAGGCTCCTCTCGTAAACTCAGACCACCACTGTTTTATAATTAGAAGTGAAATGATAGCAAGCTGAATATTTGGTGCATGAGGGGTATAATGTATTCTTCATGAAACGATGGGGGTATGAAACACAGACAGACACATACCCTGTTAATGTGATGCTGTGTTAAACATTGCACCGGATCTACAGTTCCACCATCAGCAAAAACTGAGTCGTAGCATCTACACTACCAATTAATGGTGAAGGAAAATGTGGGAGCCTGCTAAGTCTGCGTTTATCGTTTTTATAAAACATGTATCACATTCCTGTTTTACTTATGCACTTACGCTTTCTGGTTAGATGTTTTTTATCTAAATTCTTTCATTAATATGGATCCCAACGGCTATTCTTTTTTTAAAACTCTTATTTTACCAGGTAAGTTGACAGAAAACACATTCTCATTTACAGCAACGACCTGGGGAATAGTTACAGGGGAGAGGGGGAATGAGCCAATGAGAAGGTGGGGATGATTAGTTGGCCATGCCGGTATGAGGGACAGATTGGGAATTTAGCCAGGACACCGGGATTAACACCCCTACTCTTACCATAAGTGCCATGGGATCTTTAGTGACCACAGAGAGAGTCAGGACACCTGTTTAACGTCCGATCCAAAAGATGGCACCCTACACAGGGCAATGTCCCCAATCACTGCCCTGGGGTATTGGTATTTTATTTTGACCAGTGCTTCCTACTGGCCCTCCAACACCAGCATCTGGTCTCCCATCCAGGACCAACCCTAGCTTCAGAGGCAAGCCAGCAGTAGGACGGTATGCTGCAGTTACACATTGAAGTAGCTCAAATGTAAAAGGCATTTGTCCGTCCTGATCCTTAAAGAAGCAGGTGCCCTAAAATAACATAAGAATAGATCATTGAATTAGCAAGCAACAGAATCTCAACCAAGGCAAAGGGGTGTCTTCCCTCTTCCTCCTCCATCCAAAATGGGCCCTGGTATATACTGTAGTAGTGCACTATATAGGTAATAGGGTGCCATTAGGGCCTCACCCAGTGCTTCTATTAAAAACATGTATTTTTCATGTTCTTTTGCACAGATGACAAGGCCACTGGGCCACCCAATGAGCGCAGGAGACCGTTGCTGTGTCTTAATGCCAAGAGAAGAGAGGAGAGGAGTGCTAACAGTCCCTGATTAGCTCCGTTTATCTCTAATTAATTACCATTACCTAATTAGACACCCCTTTTTAGTAAGACACCAAGTCAAGTAGACCACATTATTAGTGTGCTCATCGCTGTGCCTTTACAATAGGTCTGAAATTAATGTAACGTGAAAAAAATAATTGACGATTTAATTGCACAGGTGTTCCCTTACGGCGACGCTTCATCATCCAGAGAACACCGCGAGGCGGCCGAGGAGAGGCTCCCTGAGATTACTAGCTGGGTTCGGTACGAGGGAACTATATTACTGTGAGACGACACACCTTGGCAACGGCTCATTAGTTAGGCTTGTTACTGTATTATTTATTACATTTGGCCTTCCCCCATTACCCTGATTGATTCATGGGGCTTCTTTATACCTCTTGTTCTTAGTGCAGTGGATCTCTATTGCTTATAAGCAATCCTGGTACAGTAAGTGGGCCTGGTTTAATATAGCCTGTTTCCAATGGCGGACTTACCATTAGGCAGAAGAAGCAATTGCCTCAGGCATCACATCTTCAAGGGCCCTCATGAACTGGGTCCCCCCTCCCCCATGCTCCGCTCGAGGCATAATACAAAAATAATTCAAAAAAGGCATAATAAATAAATAATTTTAAAATTCCTCTGTTTAAGCTAGATATGAGTTTCAGCCAGTTGCAAATTGAAGGAAATTTGGCATAGATTCTACAAGTGTCTGGAACTCTATGGGAGGGACGCAACACCATTCTTGCAAAAAATGCCGTCTCAGGCACCGCTCCAGAATCTCCCATAAGTGTTCAATTGGTTTGAGATCTGTTGACTGAGACGGTTATGGCATATGGTTTACATCATTTTCGTGCTCATCAAACCATTTAGTGACCACTTGTGCCTTGTGGATGGAGGCATGGTCATCCCATGGGGGCATAGCCATGGTAGCCTAAATAATGGCCTGCCCAGCATTTTTATACATTACGCTAAGTATTGTATAGTCATTGTAAATAAGAATTTGTTCTTAACTGACTTGCCTAATTAAATTAAATAAAAAGTATGATGGGATGTTAATTTCCTAATTAACTCAGGAACCATACCTGTTTGGAAGCACCTGCTTACAATGTACTTTGTATCCCTCATTTACTCAAGTATTTCCATTATTTTGGCAGTTACCTGAACATATGTATAATACATATTGCAGTCTTAATGAGGAGCACTGCAACCTTTTCAAAGGCCAGGATTCTATAGTCATCATCACCCTACTGAGAGCAAAAGATTGGCAGGAAAAATCTCCACAAAGCAAAAATGTTCACAGTAAATGATTGAACACATAGAAAAATTTACAAAGCACAGCTAATGGGGAGAGGATTAACGTTGTTTTTATTTGTTTTACTAATATCGTTTATAAATGTCTGTGTTGATAGCTTTGCACTAAACTGACTTAAAGAATGTCTGCTGTGAGAGATTTCTCCCCAACACAGACATTTGGGAGGAGTTGCAAAGGAAGGGAGAGGGGGGATGAGAGAAGAGGAGAGGGGGGATGAGAGAAGAGGAGAGGGGGGATGAAAGAAGAGGAGAGGGAGAGGAGAGGGCTGCTGCTAAAGATACAAAAAATAAGATGTGCGAGTGACAAAGATGTATTGACCTGCGTCAGCCATAAAGAAAGATGCCCTTGACCAGTACTGGTGTCTGTCTGCTGAAGGAGACACAGTTAGCTCCTACACTACCACTGAGTTTTACATTTGATTGCCAGGGTTCCTCTACATCAACCTCTCGACTCCACCAGCTGTTTCTATTCTTCTTCTCGTCCTCCTCCTCATCCCTCGTTTCTTTCCAGACCAGAGGAAAGACATGGGCAGCATCCCAAAAGGCAACCTATTCATTTTATAGTGCACTACTTTTGACTAGAGACCTGCAGGCCCTGGTCATAAGTAGTGCACTGAATAGGGAAAAGGATGCCATTTGGGACAGAAACATCGATGACAGCTTGAGGAGGGAAGCTTGATGTCCTGACGCTAATAGCAACGTCGAAGGAGTTGATGATGCAGTAAAGTGTGTGTGTCTGTGTGTGTGTGTGTGTGTGTGTGTGTGTGTGTGTGTGTGTGTGTGTGTGTGTGTGTGTGTGTGTGTGTGTGTGTGTGTGTGTGTGTGAAGGGAAGGCCTGAGGGGAACGCTAGCTCTTCTGGACAAAGACGTACATATGGCCCCTCCCTGTCTAGCGGATTTAGGAACGGGCGACATGGACAGCCGCCCAGGGTGTCATCTTGGGACGGGGCGGGGGCGAGTGCTGAAGGGTGAAGGGGGGGGTTAGCCCAGAGCGCCATACGAGCTAGAACCGCTACTGCTACTGTACTTCACCTATTCAAACTCATTCACCACATACTCTTCTTTATAACACCTCTGCCACTACGCATGGGCAAGACAGCTGTAGCCAAGCATACTCAAGGCTACTGACCTGGAAATGGGACCTTATTGATCTACTCAGTGGCCTCGGACTGGTCTATTGGAACTGCTGGCCAAGAAAGGGAAGCAAAGGACTCCCAGACCATCACTCACAACATCTTTCAGAAGAATACATGGTTTACTCCTTACATTTCATCAGATTTCCATTGTTTTGGTTATTAGTCAACAGATCTTTCAATGACAAATAAAATAGACATGCATAGAGAACGCATACACTGTCTTTATGATAGTGTATATTATTATGTATTTCTTATCATATAATCTGGAGTGTACCTGCTGATAGAGATGTACATGTGCACAGCCAGGACTATAATTCCACAATGGGATCTAATTCACATCTATCTTACTGTGATGGAAACATAACGATGTAAATGTAAACCTTCTCCATCTTGTATATTCCCTTCCTTGACAAATGTGCCATTTCATCGCTTCTCTGTACAGTACCACACAACGTGGCAATTTCTTACCGAGGACAGTTTCAAACTTGTTCAACAATATCACTTCAGAGATTATTCCTCTCTCTAGGAGGTGGGCATGCCACGCTTGTTCAATGGATCTGAAATGAGTGAAATTAACAAAAATGATATGACAATCTGTCATCAGCCATTACATATCAATGAGCTCCGTGGCCAGCTCCGCATATTCCCAATTGCTTTAGTTTGACTAAAAAGTACAGCAGGTATTTTAATGTGTGATAAAGGCTTGTTTTACGTTGAGCATGAAATATGAGAGACATGTGACAACTTTAAACGTAACCCCGATTTCTGAACCCGTTTGGAGACATAAAAAAATGTAAATTAAGAAAGCATAATTCTGAGATAGAAACACAGATGGGTTCTTTAAACTGCAGAGGCGTCTTGCTGGTATCACTTTTAGCTGTGATTATGGTCCATTGATATGAGTATGCTTGTGGGACTGTGCTCATTTTAAACGTTTAGCGATTCAAGTATTCTGAAGTCTTCCACTGAAGAGAGAAAATGTTTCAATATTCATTCTGTATACTGGTAACAGTCCTGAAAGTAAATATAATGAATGACAATACAAGTATGTGATTCACTATTCCTGACATTTAATCCAAGTAAAAATTCCCTGTTTTAGGTCAGTTAGGATCACCACTTTATTTTAATAATGTGAAATGTCAGAATAATTTTAGAGAGAATGATTTATTTCAACTTTTATTTCTTTCATCACAATCCCAGTGGGTCAGAAGTTTACATACACTCAATTAGTATTTGGTAGCATTGCCTTTAAATTGTTTAACTTGGGTCAAATGTAGCCTTCCACAAACTTCCCACAATAAGTTGGCTGAATTTTGGCCCGTTCCTCCTGACAGAACTGGTGTAACTGAGTCAGCTTTGTCCCCATGTGCAGTTGCAAATCGTAGTCTGGCATTTTTATGGTGGTTTTGGAGCAGTGGCTTCTTCCTTGCTGAGTGGCCTTTCAGGTAATGTTGATATAGGTCTTGTTTTACTGTGGATATACAGTAGATACTTTTGTACCTGTTTCCTCCAGCATCTTCCCAAAGTCCTTTGTTGTTGTTCTGGGATTGATTTGCACCAAAATACGTTCATTTCTAGGAGACAGAACGCATCTCCTTCCTGAGCGGTATAACGGCTGCGTGGTCCCATGGTGTTTATACTTGCGTACTATTGTTTGTACAGATAAACGTGGTACCTTCAGGCGTTTGGAAATTTCTCCCAAGGATGAACCAGACTTGTGGAGGTCTACAATTTCTTTTCTGAGGTCTTGGCTGATTTCTTTGGATTTTCCCATGATGTCGAGCACAGAGGCACTGAGTTTGAAGGTAGGCCTTGAAATACATTCACAGGTACACCTCCAACTGAATCAAATTGTGTAAATTAGCCTATCAGAAGCTTCAAAAGACATTACATTATTTTCTGGAATTTTCCAAGCTGTTTAAAGGCACGTTCAACTTAGTGTATGTAAACTTCTGACCCACTGGAATTGTGATATAGTGAATTATAAGTGAAATAATCTGTCTGTAAACAATTGTTGGAAGAATTACTTGTGTCATGCATAAAGTAGATGTCCTAACCGACTTGCCAAAACTATAGTTTGTTAACATGAAATCTGTGGTGGTTGATCATCTTTCCAATAACCACATCATGTTATTAATGTCCAAGTCTTGAGATGACATTTAATGCCAATTGAAATGTGTAGGTCTACTCTCTTGCACAAAAGACAAACCATGACGTTGATTTTCTAATCCAGTTTAAACAGGAGGAATCAGAGAATATTGGTTTGGAGCTGTGGAGGGACTATTTAGCTTCTTGATCCCCTCATACAAAACTAGGAAGAAATGGTGGAGATGAGATGGGCCTAGCTGCTGCCCTACAAAGGTCACTCAATACAAGAGCACCGAACACCACCCTTTTACTTGTTTCTTTAACTCTGTGTGGATAGAGTGTCGGTGGATCAGAGGGGGGTGCAGTGCCCATCTCTCTCTCTCTCTCCCTCCCTCCTTCCCGTCTCCTCGCCACACTGCTGTCCTCAGCATCTCCGTGGGGCAGTGACTAATTGCCCCCGTAAATCACTGCGCAGGCCGCGCCATCCTCCGTTTATTTTTCCTGACAGTAATTTAGTGCTTGCTCTTTTACACACTTGTCACGGCGTGTTTTTCTTCACATTAGAGGCCAGTGGAGAAAGGAGCGTAATTAACGGAGCGCCGTGCTCCTCGCCAGCCCTCCTTCATCATGGTGTGATAATTGTGCTCCTTGTCTGTCACCATAACCTCTCAGTTTCTCCCGGAAACTTCCGTGCTACTATTTGTCAACCCTGAAAGAGAAATATATAGCAAAGAAGATTCAGGAGAGCACCCGGCTGTGGCTGCAGCTCGGCTTCGCCTAGCGACTAGTTTTCCGATTTTTCCGAAGACTAGGTCATTTGTATCTTGCAGAAAACCTTGTCAAAAATATTAGCCTGATCCACGTAAGAAGATAAAAGATTCATGGTAAACACACCTGGATTCGTCTTTCTTTCTTTTGTCCTCTCCGAGCCGTAGAGGAGAGGAGCTAGCGAATGCAGGAAAGAAGCAGAGAGGGGCACTAATAAACCACTTGTGTATTCAGAGTGCTGAAATGCAAAAGCTATGAAGAAGGAGCAGTGGGGATGCAGAGCACAGAACAGCTGAGACCAGGGAAAATCCATCCATTGAGTAGCTAGTCTATTTACAGCAGCAACGTCTACTTCTTCATCTCTTTTACAAGTTCAAGTGGTGAAACAAGATATACTGTTGGCCAAATGTGTCATAAGATGACACTCATAAGCGTTCATTAACAAACGTGTTCAGTATGTTTGCTAACCTATCGAACAAGGTGAAGTATAAGGTGGGCCAAATGTGCCATAAGATGACTATCATAAGTATTCAATAAATTAACCAAAGGATTCAATAAGTGAAAACATACAGTGCCTTTCGGAAAGTATTCAGACCCCTTGACTTTTCCCCCAGCCTTATTCTAAAAGGGATTACATAAAAAAAATCCTCAGCATTCTACAAACAATACCCCATAATGACAAAGTGAAAACAGGTTTTTAGAAATTTTGCAAATTTATTACAAATAAAAAAATAAAATAGCTTATTTACAGAAGTATACCAACCCTTTGCTAGCTCCGGTGCATCCTGTTTCCATTGATCATCCTTGACATGTTTCAAAAAATGTATTCAATATGATTTGGAAAGGCACTGTCTATATAAGGTCCCACAGTTGACAGTGCATGTCAGAGCAAAAACCAAGCCATGAGGTCGAAGGAATTGTCCGTAGAGCTCAGAGATAGGATTGTGTCGAGACACAGATCTGGGGAAGGGTACCAAAAAATGTCTGCAGCATTGAAGGTACCCAAGAACACAGTGGCCTCCATCATTCTTAAAAGGAAGAAGTTTGGAACAACCAAGACTCTTCCTAGAGCTGGCCGCCCGGAAAAACTGAGCAATCGGGGGAGAAGGGTCAGGGAGGTGACCATGAACCCGATGGCCACTCTGACAGAGCTCCAGAGTTCCTCTGTGGAGATGGGAGAACCTTCCAGAAGGACAACCATCTCTGCAGCACTCCAACAATCAGGCCTTTATGGTAGAGTGGCCAGAGGGAAGCCACTCCTCAGTAAAAGGCACATGACAGCCGGCTTGGAGTTTGCCAAAAGGCATCTAAAGGACTCTGACCACGAGAAACAAGATTCTCTGGTCTGATGAAACCAAGATTGAACTCTTTGGCCTGAAATTCCAAGCTTCACGTCTGTAGGAAACCTGGCCCCATCCCTATGGTGAAGCATGGTGGTGGCAGCAACATGCTGTGGGGATTTTCAGCGGCAGGGACTGGGAGACTAGTCAGGATTGAGGCAAAGATTAACTCAGACTGGGGTGAAGGTTCACCTTCCAACAGGACATCGACCCTCAGCCAAGACAACGCAGGAGCGGCTTCGGGAAAAATCTCTGAATGTTCTTGAGTGGTATGCATCTCTGGAGAGACCTGAAAATAGCTGTGCAGCAAAGCTTCCCATCCAACCTGACAGAGCTTGAGAGGATCTGCAGAGAAGAATGAGAGAACCTCCCCAAATACAGGCATACCAAGCTTGTAGCGTCATACCCAAGAAGACTCAATGCTGTAATCGCTGCCAAAGATGCTTCAACAAAGTACTGAGTAAAGGGTCTGAATACTTATGTAAATGTAATATTTCACTTTTTATGTTTTTTAAATGAGCTACAATTTCTAAATACCTGTTTTGGCTTTGTCATTATGGGGTATTGTGTGTAGTTTGATGAGGGGAAAAACTATTTAATACATTTTAGAATAAGGCTGCAACGTAACAAAATGTGGAAAAAGTCAACGGGTGTGAATGTTTTCCGAAGGCACTGTATGCATGAGGTTAAGCTTATGCCTTATATAGGCAGTGGTGGGAAAAGTACCCAATTGTCATACTTGAGTAAAAGTGAAGATATGTTAATAGAAAATGACTCAAGTAAAAGTGAAAGTCACCCAGTTAAACGCTACTTGAGTAAAAGTCTTAAAGTATTTGGTTTTAAATATAATTAATTGCATTTTATAAATTGCATTTACTTTTGATACTTTAAAAGTATAAATCATTTAAATTTCCTTAGGATCAGACCCGTTTTTTTTCCTAAAATGACATACCCAATTCTAACTGACTGTAGCTCAGGACCTGAAGCAAGGATATGCATATTCTTGATACCATTTGAAAGGAAAGTTTGTGGAAATGTGAAATTAATGTAGGAGAATATAACACATTAGATCTGGTAAAAAGATAATACAAAGAAAAAAAACATGCGTTTTTTTGGGTGGCTAAAATGCAAGAGAAAGGACATACTATTACTTAGGAGTCCAGAAGTAATTTAGATTTTGACTACTTGATGGCAGATACATATCCAATTAACCATTGTATTACTGTTCAAAATGTTGTATCAAGTCTGACTAAATCTGCCTATTGGTTTATTGATACATTTTCAAGTACAAAACTGTGCACTCTCCTCAAAAATTAGCATGGTATTATTTTACTGTAATAGCTACTGTAAATTTGACAGTGCAGTTAGATTAACAACAATTGAAGCTTTCTGCCCATATAAGATATGTCTATGTCCTGGGAAATGTTTTTGTTACTTACAACATCATGCTAATCACATTAGCGCACGTTAGCTCAAGCGTCCCGAGGACGGGACACGATCCTGTAGAGGTTAAGCAAACCAGATGGCACCATTTTCTTGTTCTTTTAATTCACGGATAGCCAGTGGCACACTCCAACACTCAGACATAATTCACAAACAAAGCATTTGTAATTAGTGAGTCCGCCAGATCAGGGGCAGTAGATACCCAGGGATGTTCTCTCAAAAATTTAAAGAGTAAAGTACAGATACCAAAAAAAACTACTTAAGTAGTACTTGAAAGTATTTTTACTTAAGTACTTTACACCACTGTAACCAGTATTTAAAGGGATTTACAATATATCATGTCATATCATATTCAATTTTTATACAGGAAGTTGGGTAGAGCCAGGTGATTCACTGTGGGCCTTGTTATCTCTGTTGGTCCACTGTGGTGATGCACAGTATCCATCACCTTCTAACCCTAACCCCAAAGGTTAACTCATCAATAACAATACAGACGGACAGGGATTTCAGTAAGGGGATGCGTCCCAAAGTACACCCTATTCTCTATATAGTGCACTACTTTAGGGTGCCATTTGACACAGCCGTAGTTTGGAGTGAAGAAGCTCTTTGACTGGCTCTCCACGTTCCCCTCCTCCTCCACCTTGCAACCCCCCCCCCCCCCCCCCACTCCCAGTCCTCCCCCAAGATCTGTTAGATTATTTAATATCTTGATTTTCCTGTCACAGACAGGGGCTAATGGGATGAGTGGTCAAGATTTCAGGATCCATCACTAGTTTGCAGAGGAATTAGCATGGGCCCCATGCATCACCTGCCAGAGCTGTCAGCCCTGCCGCCTCGCCTGCTGTCCCGCACCGAGATCCTTCATTATAGACCCAACCGCCGTCGTGCTGTGGCTGGGCTGCTGCCTGCCTGCCTGTCTCCACTCAGAGCAGCTCAGCACTACCCTCGCCTCTCTCCTCTCCTCTCTCCCCAGCCTGGTGTCCCCCCCAAATGGGACCCTATTTCCCATAGGGCTCTGGTCAAAAGTAGTGCACTATATGTGATATAGGGTGTCATTTGGGATGGAGCCATGGAACCTGCTGGAGCCACAGCTGAAACAAGGCCGCTCAATGTCAGCCCCAACACTGACGTTGTTGCGCTTTTAGAAATTAGGGACCGGTGAGCACCTGCCTGCCTGCTTGCCTGCCTGCCTCCTCTGCCTCTGCCAAGACCACCCTCCCTCTCCCTCACTGAGACACTCTGTGACTCCCCTTCATCTTTTACACCTCCTCTCCTCCCTCCCTCAAGCCCTTCCCTCCGTTTTAAATGAGTGTTTGTAGGCAGGAACAGAACAGAGTGTATTTAGAACTATTAGGGTAATTAAGCAGCCTTTGGCCTCTGTTGCCGGGCTGAGCAGGGCAGGGGAGAAGAAACACTTTGTCTGTGTCCCAAATGGCACCCTATTCCCTATTTAGTGCACTACTTCTAACCAGAGCCCATAAAGTAGTGCACTAAATAGGGAATAGGGTGCCATTTGGGATAAAGACTTTGATTACTCACTACGTCTCTCTGGCTGGCTTTGAGAAGTGAGCAGAGAGCATGGGGGTGTTGGTCTGACTTTTTGGGGGCAGACTCCGGCTGACCCCCATGTGGCTACTCTCAGAGCACCCGGCCTCGGAACCCCCAAGAGAGCCATCCCCTCTGGCGTCTCTCTCCGGCGTGCAGATTAGAGCACCAGCGCTAAGAAGGTCACCGCGAAAATGAAGAGAGCCAAGCAGAGCTACAGCTAGGGGCCTTGCCCCGGTCCTCCTCTCCTTCCTCATCCCTCTCTCTCTCTCATCCTTCTCTCCGCTCTTATTAGAAAATCTGAGCTGCCCCAGGAAAAATTCACACTCTACCTGATTTTGTCCTTTTCAGCTAATCACATGGTCACTTTGCCTTGACTGACAGTTTTCTTTATAATTGGCCCATGATCTGGCGGGATCTAATAATCAGAAAATCCCCTCTGAGGGTCCGCCAGGCTGGGGCGACCTGTCTCTGTCTCTGTCTCTCCCCCTCCTCCACTTTCCCTTTCCACCAGGCCCCACCACCACCATCCCCCTCACACCATCTGCAAGAAGCGGTTACCATGCCACGGTGGTGTTTGTGCACGGCGGCACAGCGCACGGCCATGGAGCTAATCTTAACATTCAATAATGGTGTGAAAATTGGATGAGCAGTAGAGAGAGAGAGAAAGCGAGCCAGGGAGAGAGAGAGAGAGAGAGAGAACGAGAGAGAGACAGAGAGAGTGGACCTGCAGTAGCAGTGTAATTACTGTTCATTTGCCAGAGTATCAAAGCCTAATTACTTTTCATTCTAATGCTCCAGAGAGACGAGGGGAGTCAAGGCCGGGCGAGGGGGAGACGGCCCCAAGAGATCTCTCTCTCTCTCTCTCTCTCTCTCTCTCTCTCTCTCTCTCTCTCTCTCTCTGTGTAAATACTGTAGCTTTAATGTGTGTGTGTGTGTTTCTGTGTGTCTGTGGGTGAGTTTACACATGTCTATGTGTCTGTGTGTACACATGTCTATGTGTGTTGGTGTTTGCGTTTGTGTGTGTATGCGTGTACACCGCGTCTGTGTGCAAGCATGTCTGTGTGCATCCGTTTTTGTGTGTATGCCGTTTCTGTGTGCTTGTAGTGTTCCCTCAAGGAAACACTCAAAAAATTCTACAAACAAACACATTGATCAAGCTGAGAGACAGCAGAGAGAGAAGAGGAGAGAAAAAAATGAAAGAAAGGAAGTGAGATCACGAGAGGAAAGACAGACTTGGTCCATAATGCCAAGCTTATGGTTTCTTTAGCTCACTCTTCTTGGTCTTTTTAATGTGTTTTGGGTAAATGTCAGACAAGGCGAAGGAGGGGGAACTGCCGTCATATCTTTCTTGCCTTCACTAGAAAAAAACACACGTTTTTTTACCTCCCTTCCTCTCCTCTCACCTAATCGTGACAGAAGCCGCCAGCATCACTACCTGCCAGCCGTTTGACAGCTTCTGTCACCAATTAGCAGCTAAATCGGCATCACCCCAAACAAGAAAACCAAGCAATTTATATGTCTATTATTTAGCGCATGTCTAGTTGCTAGGTGAAGTTTTTTTTCTTCTCTCACTTCCTTTTCTCTCACTCCTTCTCTCTTTCTTACAATAGAAAACAGAGCTGCAATCTGGCCTGCTCCAGACCTCCAGCCTCCCTTCCTGAATGAGAGTTGAGGCAGGATGAGCCCCCTACGGGTGGGGTGGAAGTGGGGCATATAAACCTCTGTTTTCCCCTCATGTCATGGAAGTTTGTCTTGTGAATTATCCAGTCCTTGCTCCTGGAAATGTACAAGGCATTCGACAACCCTTTTAATGAGACGAGCCAAGCTGTTCGCCGTACCTTCTGGGCATCACACACCTTCCCCCTGATAGCATGCTAAATGAAAAGCTGCTCACGACACACAGCGTTTGTTATCATTCAATCTGCTTGAGACCACAAACCGGTCATTATCGCGCCGTTATTCCCTCTGATTTACTAGGCGGAGGAGAGGAAGAGAGGACAAGGGGAGGACGAGGAGAGGGTGATGTTCTCCCCCTCGCTCGGCAGGGGCGGATAGGAACCAGCTTGAAAATTAGCATTTACACGATCCGGCTGAGCAGCTTATTAGATCTGGATATTTATTTTTCACTTAAACCCGATGTTTGATTACACTTTAATAAAGAACAAGAGAAGCACATATAGGAGCCTGTAGTCTAGCTACGGCTGATTTATCCCACGCACAGCTTTCTTTGGGATCTTTTGTTGTAATGAAACCGAGACAAGAGATGAGGAAGCTTAGGAAGGTGCAAAAAAAAAAAAAGACAGAGTCGTAGGAGATGATTTGCAGTACAGAAACATTGGGATAAAGGGATGGTGATGTGGGATGGGGATGGAGGAAGGGATGAGAATGGAGGGATGGGGGTGGAGAAGGGTAAAGCCGGTAAGGTAATTGTCTCTAGTCTATTTCCTCAAGAGGACTGAACAGGGATGGACCCCAGTTAGACAAAGGAAAATCACAAGGATACAAAGAGATTAAAAAACAAGATCCAGACAAGATCACAATACAATAGTACTTGCAGATAAATACAACCTGACCAAGGGATCAAGTTCAACCCTCGCCTTAGAGACGAAAAAATAAAAAGTATTGTATCTCATAAAACTGGTCTTGATCCACTTCATTTGGAAGAGCAAAGGCCAATTAACCAATTATGTTTCCAATTCACAAATTAGCACACGGCTCCCATTCAGATTCTCTATATAATGACGAGATGGTCTTGTGTCCGCCCTAACAATGGGAGTCGTTGTCGCAAAAGCTGAAAGGCAGTGGAAGGAGGCGAGATCAGGTGGGAATGTGAGAGGGCAGATAGGTGTGTGAAACAAGATTATTATTGTAAATGGAAACTGAAACAAAAATAATAATTTAATTTAGAAAAACAATTTCATAAAGTGAAATAACATTTAAAAAGTTAAAACTATAATATACAGTAAAACAAAACAAAATAAAATAAAAACCATCATAAACTTCTAATCAAGTGGGGTTTTCAAGCATTTTTCTCCTAATGGGGTTTTCGGGCTTCTCTATCTGGCAGGTCAATTCTGCCATTAGATGTTGATGTTTCAAATATGCTTGTGCATCACTATCACTAGCTGTCACTAGCTAGCAGGGAATAAATCCAAGGCCGAGCACAGAGTGTGACTGGACCAAGCTAGAACAGCATGTGAAGTTGCTGGAGCCGTTCGCAATCCACATCGACCAACTTCAAACTGACAGTAAGACGCTGTTTGATGTGGTGCCACGACTTCTCAACCTTGAGGCACACTTGCAGTCAACTACTGTTGCAAAACAGTTGGCACAGGTCCTCCTGAAGTCACTGCATGAGCACATCGCATGCATACTAAATCCACTGGCAGCCAACTTCGATCCAACCCCTGCAGCAGCTTGCCTGATGGACCCAAGTGTGCCTCTGGCACTTTGCTCAACAGAGATGGAGCAACTGATGAGAGAAGCAGAGTCTTTTGTACCTTAGCAAATCAGAGAGTACAGCCGTGGAGCAGCAGGACCCCAAGAAGATGCCAGCACTATGAATCCAGCAAGCATCTCGACCCCAGTGATTAAGAAACACAGCTTCCTCGCATTGAAGATTGTGTCTGAGGTCACTGTCCAGCTGGAAGGTCAACCTGGCAGGGCATTAAGTGCCCCATGTGAGCTGCGGAAATAGCTGGAAGAGGTAAAGGGGGGGCATATCTACAGAGTCACCTCTCCAGTTCTGGCAGGCAATGATGTCTAGTTATTCTAAACTGTGCTCTGTGGCACTGGATCTGGTTTCTGCCCCTGCATCCCAAATGTTCTCTGTCTGCGGACAAGTGTCATCAGGCTTGAGACACCGGACGACCCCCTCTCTGGAACGCAAGAGTCTTCTAGAAGATAAACCAGAAGATCTTGTTTGGTTGAACAGAAACACACGCACACACACAACCCGGCTGTCTGGCTGTGAACTAATAGATGTTGGTTAAGTCAGCCATGTTTAATATTACATTTCATAGCATGTCAAATGTTTCATGACTTCATTAGTTGTATTTTCCTCTTTCTTTCTTTCTAAGTAAAAGTACTCGATTCTTCTTACACCTACTACTAAAAAACACATATGAGTGGTCCCTGCAACATACCACTGCAAATATGTGTTTGGAACAGTACCAACAGAACGTATGATGCAACAAACGTGTCTAAACAGCATTGTTGTCTGAAAAGCATCTGAAAAATGTTTTGTACTGATGGAAAATAAAGGTCTTCACAACTTTAGTCTTCAATTTTACCTTTTATTTTAAAAGATAAATGCGAAGTTCATCATCCAAGCATCACACGGAACACATCCACAGCCACAGCCAAACTCATTCCATAAACCAGTCTAAATAACAGGTTGACAAAACATAAGTTAGTGACCTAACAGCTAGACTAGAAATTGTATATTATTTAGAAAAGAGATAACAGCGGCTAAATCCTTTATGATGGCTGCCATGTTTGTTTATGTTTGACAAGAGAAAACTCCCTATTCCCAGAATGCCATTCTCTATAAAACGCAAGTAAACAAAGTGAAAGTCAAAGATGGCTGCGCCCATTGCCCGAAAAAGATCAACTTAGTTGATTTTCGATGTTACAGTGTATATAAGAGCCGGAGCACATGACTTGATAAATCATTTACAGTTTTTGACAAATCACAAAGCAAATAAAATCACCTCACAGATTATCACCTCAAATACAAGCCTACTGCCTAGCCAAGCCATAGCGTGAAAGGTAAACATAGTTGCCAGATTTGGGATAAACCATTTTAGGGGGGTTTTTAGTCAGTTTATACAAATGATAGATAGATAGATAGATAGATAGATAGATAGATAGATAGATAGATAGATAGATAGATAGATAGATAGATAGATAGATAGATAGATAGATAGATAGATAGATAGATAGATAGATAGATAGATAGATAGATAGATAGATAGATAGATAGATAGATAGATAGATAGATAGATAGATAGATAGATAGATAGATAGATAGATAGATAGATAGATAGATAGATAGATACTTTATTGATCCCCGAGGGGAAATTTCTTTGTCAAGCAGCTACAACAAAACATAGGGCAGCATAAACCTAGATAATCCTGTCTAGCTCCATAGTTACGATAACCAATTCTAACTACAACCTCTCCTCACTCATGCCCGGTCTCTGTCTGCATAGCTGATTACATGCACACACCATTCAATCTAATCATCCACACAAACTACCTCACTTTGTTGCTTACATGACTTGATCCATCTTGTTCTCACACTCTGCCTGGCCAGGCTAAAACCTCTCCAAGCCATAATTCTCACCGCATTTGATGATTGTGAAATATCTTCCTCGCTTTTTGACGAGGCAGGCATCTGTAGGCTACATGTCTAGTGGTGATAATACGTTGACATGATGATAAAATGTACGCATCACTGCAGCCTAGTTTTTCCAGGGGAGAATACATTTAATTCATTTTATTAAAATGCCAGCGTTTCCGTTAGCCATATGTAATAGATGGTCATACCCTGCTCTCACTTTGCTTGTTCACCACTATTGTATCAAACACACTGGACTTAGCACTCAGACAGGCTGATACCAAAGCCTCTTTCAGATAATAATACATGTAATATAGATGATAATAACTATATAATTATCAATAATACTATAGATACTCGCTGCTACTACTTTAGGCAGAAAGGACAAGAGGTTGAGTGGTTAAATAATAGAGTTTTATAAAGCCTAATAGGAAGCAGAAAATGCAGCCTTGATACAGTGAGGGATGCATAGAATAGCGGTAAAATGCAACAATCAAATTCTAGAACAGCAGCTTACAATTCTGGTACAGCGTGCCAAAAGAAATCACGCTGTAAGGCCCGTTATTAATATTTATACAACGGGTGGGTTTAATCCTGAATGGTGATTGGTTAAAACCTCATTCCAGCCGGTGTCCATTCCACAATATCGATACCTATTTACTCTTTTCCATCTGACTGCGCAATCCACCGTCTCATCAGCCTAGCCAGGCAATATATAAACTTGATCTCCACTATAAAAAACATCTAGACATTATCTTGCATTTCTTTTAGACTAATATTTAGTTTTCAACAGCAGAGATTTGTATAAACCTTGCTGTCTGTCTCTCCGACATTTGCAACATTGTTTCAATATTCAGATACGATCTCCAGCTGTCTCATAGTAATGAACGCTTCGAGAGTTGGGATGAGACAGACAGGCACACAGCTTTTCTCAGCCAGTCGAAATCATGAATCAGCATCATTTTTATGGATATATACAAAGAACTATCAATAGAAAACAGGTCAAACTAAACAAAGTGCAGCTAGTTTGCTGTCTTTCCAGTTTCCGTTTGAAGTGATTGTGTTAGCTGTGTTGTTGGCTAGCTCCTCTGAACAACAGTGTCCTGACGAGAGAGCACATTTTCTATGCCAGGTGAAATCGCGCATCATTAGCTCATTGTTATGGATGTATCCATAGATACAGATCAAAAAGACAACGACTGGGTCACGTCTCTGGCAACCAAACCGATAGAACGTATGACCAGCCGGTTTGGGTAGCAACCCAAGTTTTGGGTCAGGACTATAACTTGTGGAAGGATGAAATAGCCTCTTCCTCTCTAAATATGAAAATATGTAAATCATTATTTTAATATGTTGGTAACCCGTTGTATAAAAGTGTTAGTGACCTCAAAGCCTGTTTTTGGAGGATACAGTGCATTTGGAAAGTATTCAAACCCCTTCACTTTTTCCACATTTTCATACATTACAGCCTTAGTTTAAAATTGATTAAATAAAACATTTTCCCCACACACAACACCCAATAATGACGAAGCGAGAACAGGTTTTTAGAATTTTTGCAAATGTATAAAACATTTTTTCTTTTAAAATACCTTAGTTAAAAAGGAATTGAAGGATTCTGCAGCATTGAAGGTCCCCAAGAACACAGTGGCCTCCATGATTCTTAAATGGAAGATGTTTGGAACCACCAAGACTCTTCCTAGAGCCGGTCGCTCGGCCAAACTGAGCAATCGGGAGAGACGGGCCTTGGTCAGACAGGTGACCAAGAACCTGATGGTCACTCTGACAGAGCTCCAGAGTTCTTCTGTGAAGATGGGAGAATCTTCCAGAAGGACAACCATTTCTGCAGCACTCCACCAATCAGGCCATTATGGTAGAGTGGCCAGACGGAAGCCACTCCTCAGTAAAAGGCACATGACAGCTCGCTTGGACTCTCAGATCATGAGAAACAAGATTCTCTGGTCTGATAAAACCAAGATTGAACTCTTTGGCCTGAAAGCCAAGCATCACATCTGGAGGAAAACTGGCACCATCCCTACGGTGAAGCATGGTGGTGGCAGCATGCTTCACCGCTAAGACAATGCAGGAGTGGTTTTGGGACAAAGCCCGGACTTGAACCCAATCGAACTCCCGATCCAACCTGACAGAGCTCGAGAGGATCTGCAGAGAAGAATGTGAGAAACCTATGTCCTGGCCATGGAATTGTATGGAGTGCTCTAGTGGCCAAAAGCCTGTGTTAGCATGGTCAGGGCAATTAAGGACTTTGACATTTTGATTTAGTCAACTGGCTGATCCCTCCAGATGACCGGGTCGGCGTGACCTGGTGACGCAGTTGGAGTCGTGACAGCCAGGTCATCAGGAGGGATACATTTTAACTTGTGAATTAATTTTACTTGTGAAGAAGAAAATGTACTATGGCCTCAATGGTGCTGCCCATGCTCTCACAGACATGATCAGTACACAGATACAGAGATGTTATGTCTATCCAAGTCTATGGTCCTGGCCCATCACCTTATGTATTACTGCCCCCCAGTTGCAGAAGTGACACCCCAAAAAAACAAACTATAGGCCTACAACACATACATGGCTCCTAGCCTCCCACACATAGGCTACTTTCTGTCCCCAACACTAAAACTGAAATAAATAATATTAAATAATATAAAAACCGACAACTCCGATATAAAATATTTTTTCTCAAAGTTGCCAAGATGCATCGAGTGTCCACTTATATCAGTACATTCGTAAAAATCTAAACATTACGAAACTTCTTAGATCAAATAAGCCTCACTTAGCATAAAACATTTCGTTGACCCAATCCGACCAAACCCTCATAGACCTCCATACAAAAAATCCCCACTTGGTCTGCTTATCGATGTATTCACGCATGGACATATTTTGACAGGAGTGGAGCCTCTCGCTTCGCCTCTTCCTCTCTGCTCTAGTTTCACTATCAAGTCTATGGCCACTGGCCACCATTCCATAGTGACATTGGTTCGCATTAAGGTCCAGTCAAATCTCATTCAATATCCCCATCCCTATGGACAGTAATGTACTCGATAAATCCAGAAACAAAATCCATAACATGTTTCCAAGCACTGGAGGACTTCTGGGACTAGTTAAACAAGGTCTTATTCTCTAATGGCAAACACTTGCTCATCTACTTGGAATGTCCGTCAAATTCTAAAATTGGCAAAATGCTAAGCTTCTAACAGACAGGTCTTCATTGATTATGGACCATGTCTTAAAGCAGGGTGACACTGCGTTGAGCTAATCAATATTTGCCTAAAGAGGTCATTTGTAATGGAGTGACTGTGACGTGTGATGAATATGCTGCTATAGCATCTACTACGTCTGTGTCCCAAATGCCACACTATTCCCTACATAGTGCACTAATTTTGACCAGGGCCTATAGGGCTAAAGTACACCGAGAGGTCACATTGATGCATCAAATATTGATGATATTGAAGTTTCAGTTCATGAATATAACATTATGAAACATCTTTAATCTTTAATCTACTGTCAAACATGACATACATGTGTTACACATACAGTTAGAGTATGTGTTTTTTTATTTATTCTGAACAAAAATATAAATGCAACAATTTCAAAGATTTTACTGAGTTACAGTTCATATGAGGAAATCAGTCAATTTAAATAAATGAATTAGGCCCTAATCTATGGATTTGACATTAATGGGAATACAGATATGCATCTGTTGGTCACATATGCCCAAATAAAACATGGGCCTCACAATGGGCCTCAGGATCTCGTCACGGTATTTCTGGGCCTTCAAATTGCCATCGATACAAATTCAATGGTGTTTTGTTGTCCGTAGCTTATACAGTACCTGCCCATACCATAACCCCACAGCCACCATGAGGCACTCTGTTCACAACGTTGACATCAGAAAACCGTTCGCCCACACGAGGCCATACACATGGTCTTTGGTTGTGAGGCTGGTTGGAAGTACTGCCCAATTCTCTAAAACGACATTGGAGGCTGCTGGTGGATCTTTTATTTCAGCTCATGAAAGATGGGACCAACACTTTACATGTTGCATTTATATTTTGGTTCAGTGTATATGATCCTACACCAGTGTGGTTAGATCTAAATATGTTAATAAAAAGGGATATAAAACATTTATCTGAATTCTATGATACTGTATCACTGGAATTGCAGTTAATAATATCTTGATATGAAATTACATTATTTTTGTAATTCAAAGTAGTTATACTTTTAAATGATAGATCTAATAAGTAGTGCTGAGCTGTTTTAATTTTTTTAAACAACTAATTGATCGACGTTGGTTCAATTATTTGAATTCCATTTCGGAGCTCAATGCACGTTCAATTCACTTAAATGTTTGCGGAAAGGATTGTACTGAGCGACACGGTTTTCCGAAGGTACTTTTGCCCCATTCGGTGGATGTGCAAAGGTGTGACTTTTAACCATGACTAACGTATTTAAAGGGAAGAGACGCATTTTGAAGCCACAACCCAACGCCTACCGGTTTTTCAACTGGTCATTCAATACAGCACTGTTTCCGTTCAATTTCAAGTAATTTTAAGTTTTTACTGAACACAGCCCATATCAAGCCCGACAGGCCAATATTCGACATAGTTTAGCATAGAAAACATGGCCTTTTATCGATTAGATTTGCTCACCTCCTGCATCCTCTCCTCTTTCCTCTCTCGCCTCCTTTTGAAAAAGGTCCAAGTTAATCGAGGACAGTCGGCGTGGAGAGTGAACGGGCTCGAAATATGCTTGCTTCTTGGGTATGACGCTACATGCTTTGCACACCTGTTTCTCCCATTCTTCTCTGCAGATCCTCTCAAGCTCTGTCAGGTTGGATGGGGAGCGTCGCTGCATAGCTATTTTCAGGTCTCTCCAGAGACGTTCGATCGGGTTCAAGTCCGGGCTCTGGCTAGGCCACTCAAGGACATTCAAAGACTTGTCCCGAAGCCACTCCTACAATGTCTTAGCTGTGTGCTTAGGGTCATTGACCTGTTGGAAGGTGAACCTTCGCCCTAGTCTGAGGTCCTGAGCACTCTGGAGCAGGTTTTCATCAAGGATCTCTCTGTACTGTCCTCCATGTCTCCCAGTCCCGGCTGCTGAAAAACGTCAACACAGCATGATGCTTCCACCAGCATGCTTCACCGTAGGGATGTTGCCAGGTTTCCTCCAGATGTGACACTTGGTATTCAATCTTGGTTTCATTAGGCCAGAGAATGTTGTTTCTCATGGTCTGAGAGTCCTTTAGGTGCCTTTTGGCAAACTCCAAGCGGGCTGTCATGTGCCTTTTACTGAGGAGGGGCTTCCATCTGGCCACTCTACCATAAAGGCCTGATTGGTGAAGTGCTGCAGTGATGGTTTTCCTTCTGGAAGGTTCTCCCATTTCTACAGAAAAACTCAGGAGCTCTGTCAGAGTGACCATCAGGTTCTTGGTCACCTCCCTGACCAAGGCCCTTCTCCCCCGATTGCTCAGTTTGGCCGGGTGTCAAGCTCTAGGAAGAGTCTTGTTGGTTCCAAACTTCTTCCATTTAAGAATCATGGAGGCTACTGTGTTCTTGGGGACCTTCAATGCTGCAGACATTTTTTGATACCCTTCCCCAGATCTGTGCCTCGACACAATCCAGTCTCTGAGCTCTACGAACAATTCCTTCGATCGCATGGCTTGGTATTTGCTCTGACATGCACTGTCAACTGTGAGACCTTATATAGACAGGTGTATGCCTTTCCAAATCATGTCCAATCAATTAAATTCACCACAGGTGGACTCCAATCAAGTTGTAGAAACATCTCAAGGATGATCAATGAAACAGGATTCACCTGAGTTCAATTTCTAGTCTCATAGCAAAAGGGTCTGAATACTTTTTTAAATAAGGTATTTCTGTTTTTTATTTTTTATATAACTTTGCACACAAAAAAGGTATTGCTTTGTCATTATGGGTTATTGTGTGTAGATTGATGAGGAAAACATTTGATTTAATCCATTTTAGAATAAGGCTGTAATGTAAGAAAATGTTGAAAAAGGGAAGGGGTCTGAATACTTTCCGAATGCACTGTAAATGTGTAAAGTGATCAAAACAAATTAATTTAGCTTTACAATACATTTTATGGATAAAATAATAGGTAGCATATTGTTTTAAACATATTGTTTTTAAAATCAAAAGCTGAATCAAAGGTGGAGTGGCAGGTAGGATACACCTCGATGTAAGGTGGCTATAAGGAGGGGAGGACACTCTTCCGTTTGCCTATTAACAAATTGACACACTCCTCCACCACTCGACCACTTAATGGTTTCCCGAATCATGGAGGAGAGAGGAGAGAGGAGGGAGGAGACAGGACAGAGGACAGAAGACGGCCTTTAGCCCAAACGAGACTCTCCCGCGGAGAGGGAGACGGTGAGAAGAGACAGAAGAGCGCGCGGTCGAGCAGGTTAGCAGTTACTTGCCAAGGTATCTCTAACTGAAAATACATGATCAGCGTGATTGATAGTTGGTATTCATAAAAGTATGCCTTATTTATTTTGAAGAACCACTAAAATAGTGACTTAGACAGACAGCATAGGCAGCAGCTCTATAGAGATGAGATGAGTAGTAATGGGCAGTTACTACCATCACGGGACTTTTAGAAACTGTTTTATTCTGTGTCTTTTTAACAGCATTCAACACATACCGTGATTATATTTGTTAATAATAATCAAACCTAAACAGAACCGACCTCAAAAAGCACTAATCCCTCAGCACTACTAATAACGATATGCTTCTCTCCTGGCTGGTCTACTATAATCATCGTCCTGGTTACCAGCAGACTGTCTCTGCTGCTAACACTACCTACAGTAGCCTACCTAGAGCAGAACAGCACAGGCATGGAGAGTTAGGACTCAGTAAACGGGAGGTGAGCCTTTGGCCTAAAGTGCTCCTTATTTAAGAACGATCGACAAAATCAATAAAGTGAAGTATGTTTCCTCGCTTTTTCTGCTCTGTCCTTTCTCTTCCTGAAGCATTCCCTCTAGTCTGCCGCTCCAGCTGAGATTCATCTATTACAGCTGTTAACTAGCGGCCATCCCTTCTCCTCAGCACACTACAGTCATTGTCGTTGAGTCCCAAATGACACCCTATTCACTATATGGTGCATTACCAGACCAGAGCCCTATGGGCCATCTGGATGTAATTTGGGACAAAGTTATTATGTATCCTTAACCACTCCATCTTCGCCTCAGCACACTGAAAACACCACCAGCACTAACACTATGCAGCTGGCTAAAGCGGTTGGAATAAGGTCACATTGCAACCAGGTTGTTTCAACGTAATGGCATGACGTCATTTCAACCAGTTGTCACAGCTGGGTAGAAACCAGCCCCAATTACATGGTGCCCCTTTTCACTTCACACTTCAAATGGTATTGTTTGCATTGCAACCTGTAGATTATTTACCATGGCATGTGCCAATGTACAAGCTGTGGGGATCAGTCTCTGGAGCTCAGCTGGAGCTGCAGACTAGAGCAAATGCTTCAGGAAGAGAAAGGACAGAGCAGAAAGAGTGGGGAAGGAAACATACTTCACTTTATTGATTTTGTCGATCGTTCTTGTATGTATGTATGTATGTATGTATGTATGTATGTATGTATGTATGTATGTATGTACAGTGGGGAGAACAAGTATTTGATACACTGCCGATTTTGCAGGTTTTCCCACTTACAAAGCATGTAGAAGTCTGTAATTTTTATCGTAGGTACTCTTCAACTGTGAGTGACGGAATCTAAAACAAAAATCCAGAAAATCACATTGTATGATTTTTAAATAATTAATTTGCATTTTATTGCATGACATAAGTATTTGATCACCTACCAACCAGTAAGAATTCCGTCTCTCACAGACCTGTTAGTTTTTCTTTAAGAAGCCCTCCTGTTCTCCACTCATTACCTGTATTAACTGCACCTGTTTGAACTGTTACCTGTATAAAAGACACCTGTCCACACACTCAATCAAACAGACTCCAACCTCTCCACAATGGCCAAGACCAGAGACCTGTGTAAGGACATCAGGGATAAAATTGTAGACCTGCACAAGGCTGGGATGGGCTACAGGACAATAGGCAAGCAGCTTGGTGAGAAGGCAACAACTGTTGGCGCAATTATTAGAAAATGGAAGAAGTTCAAGATGACGGTCAATCTCCCTCGGTCTGGGGCACCATGCAAGATCTCATCTCGTGTGGCATCAATGATCATGAGGAAGGTGAGGGATCAGCCCAGAACTACACGGCAGGACCTGGTCAATGACCTGAAGAGAGCTGAGACCACAGTCTCAAAGAAAACCATTAGTAACACACTACGCCGTCATGGATTAAAATCCTGCAGCGCACGCAAGGTCCCCCTGCTCAAGCCAGCGCATGTCCAGGCCCGTCTGAAGTTTGCCAATGACCATCTGGATGATCCAGAGGAGGAATGGGAGAAGGTCATGTGGTCTGATGAGACAAAAATATAGCTTTTTGGTCTAAACTCCACTTGCCGTGTTTGGAGGAAGAAGAAGGATGAGTACAACCCCAAGAACACCATCCCAACTGTGAAGCATGGAGGTGGAAACATCATTCTTTGGGGATGCTTTTCTGCAAAGGGGACAGGACGACTGCACCGTATTGAGGGGAGGATGGATGGGGCCATGTATCGCGAGATCTTGGCCAACAACCTCCTTCCCTCAGTAAGAGCATTGAAGATGGGTCGTGGCTGGGTCTTCCAGCATGACAACAACCCGAAACACACAGCCAGGGCAACTAAGGTGTGGCTCCGTAAGAAGCATCTCAAGGTCCTGGAGTGGCCTAGCCAGTCTCCAGACCTGAACCCAATAGAAAATCTTTGGAGGGAGCTGAAAGTCTGTATTGCCCAGCGACAGCTCCGAAACCTGAAGGATCTGGATGGAGGAGTGGGCCAAAATCCCTGCTGCAGTGTGTGCAAACCTGGTCAAGAACTACAGGAAACGTATGGTCTCTGTAATTGCAAACAAAGGTTTCTGTAGCAAATATTAAGTTCTGCTTTTCTGATGTATCAAATACTTATGTCATGCAATAAAATGCAAATTAATTACTTAAAAATCATACAATGTGATTTTCAGGATTTTTGTTTTAGATTCCGTCACTCACAGTTGAAGAGTACCTATGATAAAAATTACAGACTTCTACATGCTTTGTAAGTGGGAAAACCTGCAAAATCGGCAGTGTATCAAATACTTGTTCTCCCCACTGTATGTATGTATGTATGTAGCTCTGTCTAAATGGATGTAGCTCTGTCCTTGGAACTGTTCTATTAGAGTTTGTTTTATGTCACGTTTTATGTTTTGTGTGGACGGACCCCAGGAAGAGCAGCTGCTGCTTTTGCAACAGCTAGTGGGGATCCTAATAAAATCCTAAATCTGTAAAAGGAACTTCCAGAGAACTTTCTTGTCCTTCTTCCAGGGAAATTCCTTCTCGTTAAAGTTTAAAGGGCTAAACTGGTAGAAGTGGGCACCAGAGAGATACATTAGGATAATATATTCATCATTCATGGGTAAAGAGCTAAGCTGCCCTCACCCTGCAATTTGTAGGCTACCCAGGGTGTCAGTTAGGTTTGGCACAAATACAGAGACTTAAAGCTGTTATTCTGCCCGAATTCTGTTGAATCTGCTGTTTGGCTACAGTTTTCCTACAGTTTTCCTACAGTTTTCCTACAGTTTTTATTTTCAAAATTGTTCCACTCTGACTTCAAAATCTCCTTGTTCTACATAAATGTGCTGTTTAAGATGTAAGTAAGGTGGGAAAACAAAGTTGAAGCCTGCAAGGTCAAATCTTAGAATTTCATAGACCCAGAGGATCTAAATTGATTGTGGAGTATACCGGAGAGTTGGAGGGAGGATTGGGGGTAAGTATTTAACTGCTGACAGACCAACTCTATCTGTGTCCAAAATGGCACCCTATTCCCTATAAAATGCACTATCCTATGGGCCCTGCCTGGTCAAAAGTAGTGCACTAAATAGAGAATAGGGTGTTATTTGGAATGAAGGTAACCCTGCGGGGGGAACAGGCAGGCAACACATTGCAGTTTGACACCGTTTCCTCCATGCTTCTCTGTTTCAACTCTCTCCCACTCCATGGGGCAAGACCCTGTGCTTCTGTTGCAATTAACCTATTAGGGGAAACAGTTAATCCACAGCCGTCTCTCTGCTCTTCTCTGTGTACCCTGTTTTATACTGTTTTGATATCTAACAGCCCACTAAAGGTCCAATTGTCTCTTCAATCTCACGAAAAATGTTATCGTATGACTATTCTAGTAAATCAAAACAAGCACATCCTTGAATAGCAACCATGTAGTCAGTCTTCATAATAACTACACACTCTATTCATATACAGTATTTGACCTAAAAAATACAACAAATGACTGTTACCCTTGATCTAAAGCATAAAGTATTTAAAAAATGACCCCCAGGGTCTGCTTTGTCTGTGGCTCCAGGCGTTATTATACCCTAGCTGTCACGAAGTATCCCCTTCGGTCATCACTCCCATGCCTGGGGCTGCAGCATGGAGCAGCCGTGGAGCTGTGTCCCAAATGGCACCCTATTCCCTTTTAGGGCCAGTACGATACCAGTATCGCAATTTGAACTGTTTTTTCCATGGCAATAATGAAAACACGAAGCAGACTCTTTGGTCCTTTAAAAATCTGCTGTATGTATATGAAATACAATATGGTGTGCTATAGCTTGGGAAATAAATAAATGCTACTCTGGATGACAACATAATGACAACATTAGGGCTGTTTTCCTAAAGAAGTGAAATTTGCTTTGTGTTTTGTTTCCTTGCTAACGATTATCCCGATTCTAACGAGTATCACGTTACTGGTATTGTCCCGGCGCTATTCCCTTTATAGTTTATTTGACCAGTTATCCATAGGGCTCTGGTTAAAAGTAGTGTACTATATGAAAGGATACAGCAATGGAGTCCTGACGGACACAGAGCAGAGAGAACTCTCCGTTATCTGGGACGAAGAGATGGAGAAGAGACGGGAGGGTGGGGAGAGGGGAAGGATGAGAGAGAGGAGAGAGGGCAGGAGAGGGGAGGGAAGAAAGGGGAGAGAGAGATGAGAGGAGAGAGGCAAGAGGGGGGAGGGAAAGAAACGTGGAAGGGGGGAGAGGGGAGCGAAAGGTGAGTGGGGAGAGAGGGAGAGAGGGAGAGAAAGGTAAAGAGAGCGGGGGAGAGGAGCAAGAGTGGAGAGAGGAGAGGGAGGGGCGAGCAGAGCAAGAGAAGCAAGAGAGAGGTGGAGTGAGAGGGAAGAGAGGAGCGACAGGGCGGAGCGAGAAGAACAAGAGGTGCAGAGCACCCTGGCTGTGGATCTGAGGAATGGTAGATTTGAAGAGAGCCTGGCGTGTTTTTGGGGCCTAGCCCAGCCATGCAGGGCTGGAACCTGGAAGCCACCCATTTGGGCTAGCTTCTACTGATACAGTCTGATACATACTGTCTGCATTCCAAATAGCACCCTATTCCCCCCTACATAGGGCACTAATTTTAACCAGCACTTGTCAAAAGTAGTGCACCATTGGGGGAATAGTGTTTCATTTGGGGAGCAGACAGCTGGCGCTGCTGGCAGAGAAAGACTTGACCCAATCAAGGACATAATTGCATGTTTTTTTCATCTGTTTTTCATTTGATGCATATATTCTCTTTAGTCAAGTGATTTCGGTTTCTCCAGTTCCAGCTTCCAACCCATTGGAGTGGAGATGGGGTGGCGTGATTGATGTGGGGTGCTTATTTCGCTTAACTGATGAGCAAAAACCAGGAGGATGCGACTGTGTTTCTGTGACATCGACCCATCCAAGTCAAACAACAACAGCGTCATAGCCTAATACAAACAAACTAACAACACAACGGCCATAATGGACGGAGACGATCTATCTTAAGGCAACCTCTCCATTGCGTCAATCCATTTCAAATCGAATGGCAGTAGAAAAGAGCATAGGCTCAGATAGATGTGCAAGATACAGTATCATATCAACCATTACTGCCTCCCTCTTGACATATCTTGTCATAAAGTAGGGACTCGAAGGAGAAGAATGCTCTCTCTCCATCCACGGATATGTCCATGTAGAGTGCATGTCAGTCTGTCAATCAAACATGTCAACTATTTTACCATCGCTGAGGTAGATGAGAGGATCTAGGCCCATCTCTCTATTGCTGAGGACTCGTCAGCTGAGAGAGACAGAGGGAAAGTCATGTACCATCCTGCGATCTGCAGGCTGTCTCTGATGCTTTCATATATGGTAGACTACACACGTGTGCGCTTACACAGACACACACACACACACACACACACAGGTTAGACCAACATAGGCGCACAGACCATTGTCTGTTATTTACAGATACACCTGCCTGTTTTGTCTTTGATGTTCAGGATGTTGTATGTATCTCTCCTGTGACCTGTACTGTTGTCCTCTCAACTTATTTCCAGCATTGAGAGTGAAAACATGGCAACAGGCACAGAACACATGCCAACGTGTCACATAATAACATAACATAACTCAAATCAATCAATCAATCTATCTATCTATCTATCAGCTACACACCACTGGATGAATTTGGTAGTGATATATTAGCAGTTACAGGCCTATGGTTGGAAGCTAATCTTGGTATCAACATCGAATAATAGCATCATAGCCTAGTGCATATACTAACTATAGGCATATTACTACACTTTACAAACACAAACACTAGCGCGGGTGTCCAGGACGTCACAATGCTTGCTTAGCGAGTACAACTTCCTCCTGATTCGACACGTACTGTACCTGGCTTGAACTCGGGACTTCCGCCTCCCAAACACACGTCAACCCTCGAGTGTCTTAGCCATTTGTGCCACCTCAAAAGCTAGCTAATGAGGCGACGCAAGCAGGACACTTAAAGCTGAGGAGTAAGTTTCACACATCTCCATGCGCTACACAGGCATAGGATAGGCGTGTTTTGCACCGGGTGAAAGTTGATTGCGTTCACTTTGGAACCGGGCTGCTTCCCGGGCTTGAGCCAGGTGTCACCTTCAAAGTTCACGTGGAGTAATGAGGTGGATTCTGTGTTATCACATGCGAAAGTGATTGCTTTTGATAAAAATAAACGCTTTATCTGCCTTCCCAATTAAAACTAGTTTGAAAATTCAAACATATATTTTATGGAAAAGAGATGTTGCATAAGCATCCGCATCCAGTTGCAGGTGGTACGTTGGAATTTAAAAAATGCTAAATTATTAAATCACATTTTTGCTCCATGAAGTAATCTAACAATGTGTAAACTGCCATCTTAGATTATTTTTGTTTCTGTCATTGATCAAGACAGGTGAGTGTCATTCAAAGCAACGCACATAACTTGCTTGCCTGACTAATGTTTCTTCTCCAAGATGAGTCTGGATTTGCTTACTCCCAGACGAACACATTCAAACTGTTCTGATTGAACCCAGAGCCGGCCTACACAAATCATGAATCACGTCATTTTGACATCAGCACAAACAACTTCTAGGATAGCAGGTTCAGACTGATGTATGGAGGAATCGATAGAGCAGCGGAATTTAATACAGGATGAGTCGGGGAGGGGTTTTGTTGCAGGTTAAAAATGCAGCGCTGCAGTGACTTCCAAATCGAGAACGAAGAACGTATCGGTATGTTAAGGTTATCAACGGCTATCACAAATGTATTAGCTAATGATGATAGTCGTTTGATTTCATCTGCTAGTATGGATCCGCTTGATTTACGTTCTGTGGCACTATTTCCTTTTTCAGGCAATTTAAGCCATAGCTAGTCGAGTTGGCTGGTCGTGTACAGACAATGTGTTGTAGCTTTATCTCTTGTGTAGATGGGAATTCTATATTGTACATTTGTATATCTTCATTACCACTTGGGCTTACAACACTGTAAATAAAACCATAATTTGTGCCCAAATCCCAACTAACTTGGCTGCTGGGACCGTTTTTACAAAGGCCTACATGTGCACCATCGTCTTGGGAATCTCACATGGGATTGAATCAGGGTTGCAGTGTACCTCAACTCCTCCATGGAGTTGTGAGCAGACTAGAGTTTTTTAAATGAACCTCTGACTCCTTCGAGTCGCTATGTGTCGATACTTCAAAAAATGTACATTCTTAAACCCTCACCTTGTACCTATGTTTGTCCTCTGTTGTTCAGTGCTTTTCTTTGTTTTCTGAAATCCATACCTTTTAATAAAACGTTAATCAAATACATCCACTGACTGTTTCCTTGTCGAGATTCAATTGGCACATTGCACATTCACACTGAGTTGCCATCTTAGAGTCACAGCAATGAGGAAACAATCAAACAGAGAAAGGCATGCATCAACAAAGGACGAACATAGGTAAAAACTCTTACCAGACCATTACCACTCACTAAACCATGTTTGATATTACTGTGGAAAGTTAAAGTATCACCATCTTCTAAATTCCGCCAGCGCACCCATTCAGAATGGCATGTTCACTCAAATTTCCATTGACATCGATAGTGCATTTAGTCACGCTTTTCAGCAACTCTTGTCTAATCACATATCATCATTCTCAGCAATAGGCACATGCATTTAAATATCAGGCATATAAAGCCAATGAAAGAAATGCCTTGAAAAGTTTTTGAGAAATATTTTAGGAACTTGCTTAGTCTGTTCTTAATTAAAGGTTAGAGATGTCATGTTTGGAATTATGTCTGGTAGCCTACTTGAATACAATTATTTCACTAAGATGTGTAATTGAGATGTAGAAATATGGTAATTCTATACCCAGAGGTTTTGTGTAATAAAAACAGTAATCCAGGGTATAAAGTATGTAATGCATCTATAAAAGGATTTTCCCATTCAATTCCCGAAATGAATAGTGTTTCAATATAGACTTAATGAGATTCATTATTAAAGGTTTAGACGACATCACAACATTTGCCTACCAAGAAGTCATTTGGACGTATCTACTCTGGGATCAATAAAGTATCTATCTATCTATCTATCTATCTATCTATCTATCTATCTATCTATCTATCTATCTATCTATCTATCTATCTATCTATCTATCTATCTATCTATCTATCTATCTATCTTTAATACGGACTTTGGCAAGTATGGGCCTATACCAAAGGCATAGGGCCTAATATGTTGAGAAGGCGGTTTGTATGCTACTGATGTTGACACTTTTTCGCTTCCACTCCAAGGCTACCCGTAGTGTGAATTTGGAGACCACTTGGAAAATAGTGCTTTGTGTACACATTCTTTAAACAACTCTATAAACGCCCTTGTTTGACTTTGGCCTAGGAGCTATCTTACAGTAACAACAGAAGAAAATGTGAAGTAGACTTTTTATGGGAAGCTCTATTTCATTTTCCAGTTACTCGTTAAAGACATGATTATCTTTAGATAGCCTGAGAAGCTGACACATTTAATATTAAGGCTACAGATGGAGGCCTGCATTTTTCTTGCAAATTCTTTCTGAAATTGCTCTTTTGGTGGCAGTATAAAAATGATGAACAAGGCAGTAGGTTACAAGGCATTGGATCACAGCGACCATATATGGACCTATACTGCAACAGAAATCACATCCCACCCTACCTCCACTGACTGCCATGGCGCATCCCAGTGATTGATCTACGCCAGGCCTCTGCTTGGGGATGTTTGTTGGCATAGAGGAGACGCTGCTGTGCACATAATTTATTGCAGAAAAAAAGTGAAAACAATGAATGATACAACCCCGTTGGGCTCAGTTTCCAATATGGCACGAGCGTTTCCCCAGCGAAGATACATCATTTTCAGTCGTGTGAGCAATAGTCAATGTCAGAGTAGACGGGGGCGATAAAAAAAAAGTGAGGTAGGGGGTTGCAACAACAGCGGGGGGGGGGTTGGGGTGGGGGGAGAGAGGAGAGAAGATCTCTCAGCTGCGCATGGAGGAGAGGATGTAGTAATGTCACAGGCTTTAAGCCCTGCAAACCCGCTGCAAACATTCACCCAAACCCATTTTCATTATCATATTGATTTAAATAGTTTATCATATGTAATTTTTGGTTTAAAGGCACCGGGTTGGGAAGGAGACCTGCGCAGATAATTATTTAACAAAATAACAGTATTGTTCCACAGGGATGTTTCTCTGTTCCAGTTCATTGATGGAGTTGATTAAGTTTAAATGAAGCAGACACTGGATAAAAGTGAGGGTATTGACCAGCGGGCGCTGTGCTGCTGCTCTTGAAAAAGCCTGATACACGCGGAAAAGCAAGATTTGCTAAATGCTCTAATCTTCAATCAAATCTAACATCAATACAGACAACGTTTGGTAATGAGAGATTCAATGAAGCATGCAGCAGAGAGAATTAATCCCCCTCACCTAAACTGGGTTCAACTTTGAAGCTCGCTCCTCAGGATAGACAGCTATCTAAATGCTAAGTAAGAAAAGTATTGTACTTTTCACAGCATGCTAATCATTTGTTCATTTCATCTCCATTATTTGTTCTATCGTAGATTTCAGCTGTTGATCTGGTGATTAGATAGCGAAGAGAGGAGGGTAGAATAGAAAACTTAACAGTGCTGGTGGTGTGGTGTGGAGAGCAGTAATCTACAGAGTTTGGCTCACATTTGGCTCGTTAGCCACACACTCATGCACATTGGGCAGACTCTATGTGTCCAACATTGTCCTGCAGGGCTGAAGTTGTCAACATGAAATTAGTGGATTCGGCTATATCAGCCATACACGTTGCTGACAGGTGTATAAAATCGATCACACACAGCCATGCAATCTCCATAGACAATGGCCTTACTGAAGAGCTCAGTGATTTTCCATGTGGCACCGTCATAGGATGCCACCTTTCCAACTAGTCAGTTTGTCAAATTTCTGCCCTGCTAGAGCTGCCCCGGTCAACTCTAAGCGCTGTTATTGTGAAGTGGAAATGTCTAGAAGCAACAACAGCTCAGCAGCTAAGTGGTAGGCCACACAAGCTCACAGAATGGGACCGCCAAGTGCTGAAGCGTGTAAAAATTATCTGTCCTCGGGTGCAACACTCACTATCGAGTACCAAACTGCCTCTGGAAGCAACGTCGGGAGCTTCATGAAATGGGTTTCTATGGCCGAGCAGCCGCACACAAGACTATGATCACCATGCGCAATGCCTAGTGTCGGCTGTAGTGGTGTAAACACATACTCTGCAGTGATGAATTACGTTTTACCATCTGTCAGCCCGACAGACAAATCTGGTTTTGGCGAATGCCAGGAGAACGCTACCTGCCCAAATGCATTGTGCCAACTGTAAAGTTTGGTGGAGGAGGAATAATGGTCTGGGGCTGTTTTTCATGGTTCGGGCTAGGCCCCTTAGTTCCAGTGAAGGGAAATCTTAAAGCTACAGCATACAATGACATTCTAGAAGATTTTGTGGCTCCAACTTTGTGGCAACAGTTTGGGGAAGGCCCTTATTTTATTTCAGCATGACAATGCGCCCTTGCACAAAGCGAGGTCCATACAGAAATGATTCGTTGAGATCGGTGTGGAAGAACTTGACTTGCCTGCACAGAGCCCTGACCTCAACCCCATCGAACACCTTTGGGATGAATTGGAACGCCGACTACGAGCCAAGCCTAATCGCCCAACATCAGTGTAACATCAACACCATCATCCCAGACACTCTGGACCCAATCCAATTTGCATACCGTCCCAACAGATCCATATTATCCACATTGCCTTCTCCCATCTGGACAAAAGGAAAACCTACTGTATGTGAGAATGCTGTTCATCGACTACAGCTCAGGTACCTGGCATTGAACACATACCTCTGTAACTGCATGCTGAACTTCCTGATGGGCAAACCCCAGGTGGTGAGGGAAGGTAACAACACATCCACCATGCTGACCCTTAACACGGGAGCCCCTCAGGCAGGCTTACCCTGCTTGGAGGCTGAATAGATTTGGCATGGGCCATCAGATCCTCAGAAAGTTCTACAGCTGCACCATTGAGAGCATCTTGACTGGTATGGCAACTGCTTGGGAATGGACCACGAGGCGCTTCAGAGGGTAATGCGTATGGCCTAGTATATCACTGGGGCTAAGCTCCCTGCCATCCAGAACATATCTACCAGGTGTCAGAGGAAGGCCCTAAAAATTGTCAAAGACTCCAGCCACCCAAGTCAAAGACTGTTCACTCAGCTACCGCAAGGCAAGTGGTCCTGATGCACCAAGTCTGGAACCAACAGGACCCTGAACAACTACCCCCAAGCCACAAGACTTGTCACGATGGTGTGTAGGAATGGACCAGCGCTGTAGTAGTTAGCCATACTTTATTTAACTATTTGAAAACAAGAAAATGGTGCAAACAACCAAAGAAACGTGTGTGAGTGGCACGCAGGTACAGAAACACAAATAATATCCCACAAACAGGGAAAAAACCAGCTGCCTCTAATTGGGGACCAAACACAAAAACCCCATAGAGTTCACTAGAAGTCTACTGCCAGTCCCTGACCGTGACAAACATAGAGAAGCCAGAGGCATCCCTATGGTCAGGACCTGACAGTAGAGTTCTAGATCCGGAACATACACTGGGAGGGTCAGGGAGGGAAACTGACGTCGGTGGCGGCTCCGGCCTCGGCGCAAGACGTAACACCCAGTCCGGCGGTGGCTCCGACCCCGGAGCAGGACGAGGAACCAACGAAGAGGGAAGCTCCAACCCCTGAGCTGAACTGGACGCTGTGACAGGACTGGGCACCGGGGCAGAGGAAGGCTCCGGCCATGGAGCTGGACTGGGCACTGGTCCCGGACTGGGCACCGGCACAGAGGGAGACTCCGACCCCGGAGTTGGACTGGACGCTGGTCCTGGACTGGGCATCGGTGCGGAGGAAAGCTCTGGACAAGGAACTGGGCTGGACGTCGGTCCCGGACTGGGTACAGGCGCAGAGGGAGGCTCCGACCCCGGAGCTGGACTGGACACCGGTCCCAGACTGAGCACCGGCGCGGAGGGCGGCTCCAACCCTGGCACTGGGCAGGACACCGGGCTGGAAACCGGCACTGGAACTACCGACTGGGAACCGACACTGGAGCTACCAGGCTAGGAACTAGCACTGGAGCAACCGGGCTAGGAACCGGCATTGGCGCTACCGGGCTGGGGACAAGCACTGGAGATACCGGGCTGGGGAAACGCACTGGAGCTACCGGGCTGGGATCCGGCATTGGCGCTATCAGGCTTGGAACCGGCACTGGAGCTACCGGGCTAGGAAGACGCCCTGGAGCAACTGGGATAGGGACCGGATCTGGCGCTACCGTGCTAGGAACCGGCACTGGAGCTACCGTGCTGGGAACACGCACCGGAGCTACCGGGCTAGGAACCGGCACTGGAGCTCCCGGGCTAGGGACACGCACTGGAGCTACCGGGCTAGGAACCGGCATTAGCATTACCGGCATTGGCATTACCGGGATAGAAACCAGCATTGGCACTACCGGGCTAGGAATCGGCATTGGCACTACCGGACTAGGAACACGCACCGGAGCTACCGGGCTAGGAACCGGTACTGGAGCTACGGGGCTGGGGACACGCACTGGAGACCTAGTGCAAGGAGCCGGCACAGGACGCGCCGGGCTGGAGACACGCACTGGAGGCTTGGTGCGGGGAGAAGGCACAGGACGCACCGGGCTGGGTAGGAGCACTGGAGGTCTGGTGTGGAAGGCTGGCACTGTACGTACCGGACTGTGGATGTGTACTGGAGACCTGGCATGGGAAACTGGCACTGGACGTACCGGACTGAGGATGCGCACTGGAGGTCCGGCGCGGGAGGCTTCTGGAATAAAGCAAAGTGAACAGGTGGTTGATGTCCTTGATCATATTTTTGGCCTTCCTATTACATCGGGTGCTGTAGGTGTCTAGGAGGGTGGGAAGTTTGCCCCCCTAATGCGTAGGGCAGACTGCACCACCCTCTGGAGAGCCTTGCGGTTGTAGGAAGTGCAGTTGCCGTACCAGGCGGTGATACAACCCGATAGGATGCCCTCAATTGTGCATCTGTTGTAGTTGCTAAGACAAACTTATTTAGCCTCCTGAGGTTGAAGAGGCGCTGTTGCGCCTGTTGCGCCTTCTTCACCACACTGTCTATGTGGGTGGACCATTTCAGTTTGTCAGTAATGTGTACGCCGAGGAACTTGAAGCTTTCCACCTTCTCCACTGTGGTCCCATCGATGTGGATAAGGGGGTTCTCCCTCTGCTGTTTCCTGAAGTACTCGATCATCTCCTTTGTTTTGTTGACGTTGAGTGAGAGGTTATTTTCCTGGCACCACACTCCCAGAGCCCTCACCTTCTCCATGTAGGCTGTCTCATCATTGTTGGTAATCAAGCCTACTACTATTGTGTCGTCTGCAAATTTGATGATTGAGTTGGAGACATGCTTGGCCACCCTTGTGGGGCCCCAGTGTTGAGGATCAGTGAGGTGGAGGTGTTGTTTCCTACCTTCACCACCTGGGGGCGACCAGTCAGGAAGTCCAGGACCCAGTTGCACAGGGCGGGGTTCAGACCCAGGGCCTCGAGCTTAATGAGTAGCTTAGAGGGTACTGTGGTGTTGAATGCTGAGCTATAGTCAATGAACAGAATTCTTACATAGGTATTCCTCTTGTCCAGATGGGTTAGGGCAGTGTGCAGGCGATCGTCTGTGGATCTATTGGGGCATTAAGCAAATTGAAGTGGGTCTAGGGTGGCAGGTAAGGTGGAGGTGATATGATACTTGACTAGTCTCTCAAAGCATTTCATGATGACAGAGGTGAGTGCTACGGGGCGATAGTCATTTAGTTCAGTTACCTATGCTTTCTTAGGTACAGGGACAATGGTGGCCATCTTGAAGCATGTTGCGACAGCAGACTGGGATAGGGAGAGATTGAATATATCTGTAAACACACCAGCCAGATGGTCTGCGCATGCTCTGAGGACGCGGCCAGGAATACCATCTGGACCGGCAGCCTTGCGAGGGTTAACACCAGGGCCCTAGCTATTTGGGGGCCCTAAGCGATATTTGGTTTTCAGGCCCCCATTTCACGGGTTACATTTTTGGTGGTCCCCCTCTTGATGGTAGAGAGATTTTTTTGGTACATTTCCTGTAATTCTCTCCATTTTGCCATGAGGCATAGAGAAAATGTGGGGGGGTTGGGGGCCCGCTAGTGGCTGGGGCCCTAAGCGACCCCTTATATCGCTTATGCCCAGGGCCGGCCATGGTTAACACGCTTAAATGTCTGACTCACGTCGGCCACGGAGAAGGCGAGCCCATAGTCCTTGGTACGTCTCGTGTCTGAGCCGTTGAATTGAGACTCTACTTTGTCCCTATACTGACGTTTTGCCTGTTTGATTGTACTTGCGGAGGGAACCAGGGTCTTCTTGCCCTGTTTAAATGCGGTGGTTCACACTTTCAGTTTTGTGCGAATGCTTCCATCTATCCACGGTTTCTGGTTAGGGTAGGTTTTAATAGTCACAGTGGGTACAACATCTCCTTTGCACTTCCTGATAAAGTCAGTGTCACGACCGGGTGTTTGGAGAGACCAAGACGCAGCGCAGGGATAGTTCGACATGATTTTATTTTTACTATGTATAGAATAAAAACACTGCTATACTATGTAAAAACAAATCCAAAATGACGAACTAACGAAAAACGAAAAGACTTAACGAACAGACTAACGTCACGTTCACAACACACACCAAATGAACGGACGTAAACTAAACACACTTACTTACTTACACCGTGACTGCGACATACATCGATAACAACCCACACCCGCGTGAGGGACAGACTCCACATATATTGGATCCCTAATTAGAGACAACGGGTAGCAGCTGCCTCTAATTAGAGATCCACCCAAAACCCACAAAGAAATAGAAAAGAACGACACTGTCAGACTCTGACCAAGCTACATAGAGAAGCCTATTGCTTCTCTATGGCCAGAGCCTGACAGTCAGTCACCGTATCAGTATACATGTCGATATTATTTTTTATAGCAATGGTCGAGAGTTTTAGCAGCGCGAGTACAACAATCGATATGTTGATAGAACTTCAGGAGCCTTTTCCTCAAATTTGCTTTGTTAAAATCCCAGCTACAATAAATGCAGCATCAGGATATGTGGTTTCCAGTTTGCATAAAGTACAGTGAAGTTCTTTGAGGGCCGACGTGGTATCGGCTTGAGGGGGGATATAGACTGCTGTGGCTATTATTGACAAAAATTATCTTGGGAGATAATACGGTCGGCATTTGATTGTGGGGTATTCTAGGTCTGGTGAACAGAAGGACTTGAGTTCCTGTATGTTATCACAGTTACACCATGAGTCGATAATCATAAAACATATACCTCCACCCTTCTGCTTCCCGGAGAGATGTTTATTCCTGTCAGCGCGATGAACTGAGAACCCAACTGGCTGTACCGACTCAGACACTATATCCTGAGAGAGCCATGTTTCCGTGAAACAGAGTATGTTACAATCCCTGGTGCCTCCCTGGAAAGCAACTCTCACCTTTAGCTCTTCAACTTTATTATCCAGAGACTGAACATTAGCGATTAATATACTCTGAAGCGGTGGGTGGTGTGCACGCCTCCTAAGTCGGACCAGAAGACCAGAAGAGTACCTCTACCTCTCCTCCGCCGCCACCGGGTCGGAGAGCGAACAAAGGATCCAGGAAAGTCGTATTCCTGGTCATAATGCTGGTAGTTCTGGTGAGTTACCGCCGCTCTAATATCCAATAGTTCTGCCCGGCTATATGTAATGACACAAAACAATTCCTGTACATAAGTACAAAAGTACATAAACAAACAAAATACTGCAAAGTTTTCTAAGAGCTAGTCGCGATGCTGCCATCTCTAGTCGGCGCCATCATCGCATACGCTGCTGCTACTGTTTATTATCAATCCTGTTGCCTAGTCACTTTACCCCTACCTATATCTACATACAGTATCTAACTTAATTTCCTCGTACCCCTGCACATCGACTGGGTACTGGTATCCTGTATATACAGCCAAGTTATCATTATTTTAAGTCCACTGAGTTGGCCTATTATGTCTTAGGCCTATACCAAGATTCATGATGTAGGCCTATTTCAGATAACTACTCCAAATTATTGCATGTGTCTGTGTACATTTCTGATAATCCTTCTAAAACCGATCATTTGAAGTGTCTTTCTATTAATCGGTTGCTCTTAACCAGGCAGAGGCTACTAATTAGTCTAATTGACACACAGCTGGAAGACAACTAAGAATAGTGATATGGCTGTTTTTATACAGGCAGCCCAATTCTGATCTTTTTTTCACTAATTGGTCTTTTGACCAATCAGATCAGCTCTGAGAAAGATATTTTCTGAAAAGATCAGATGTGATTGGTCAAAAGGCCAATTAGTGGAAAAAGATAAGAATTGGGCTGCCTGTGTAAATGCAGCCTATGACCTACACTGAATAAGCCTGTGTAGCCTTTTTAAGGCATGCCTCACTTTGATGAGAGACTTGAGATAGTATTATCTGTTGTCTTCTAGGCCTAAGTCTTATCTTAGTAGGCTACTCATATTTCTCAGAGTTGAACGTTAGCCCATAGGTCCGTTTTTACTGTTTTCATTAGATAATCATAAATAGCCACTGTAAAATAGATTCCATATCTTGAGTTAATTCATAAATAATAATTACCCCACAGCCTAGAGCAGGATATACTGAGAAGCAACTCATGTGACTTTATCTCAGCTGTTTATTCTATTCTGTCTATAAAGGTTAAAAAATATTATTAGTTCTTATTTGGCATCCCATTAATGCATTTCATTCTTGCAGAGTGACGATAAATGTTGTCAACTGTGCCGAGTCTCTGCATTACAACTTTTTCTCCACTGCTGGTAGGCCTATAATATGAGCCTTGTGGGGACATGAAGTCTCTAAGTAAGGTATGCTGCTGTCACAATCCCATCCAAATCTGCATGTTTGTTTCTTAAACAGGGCATGTTCGCTTCAGCTTTTTTTCCCTAGCAAATCGACAGGAGATACAACCCGGGAGATGTGCTATAAAACAAACTGCGCTCTCAAAGGTATGTGTGGCTTTGTAGCTGCCGCGTTTGCCTGTTAGCTGCACGTCCTCTGTCTTTTTAACTGTCACTTACTCTCTCTCTGTTTTGTCATTTGCTCTATATATTCACTTGTCGCCTGGAACTTTTTTTTGACTCCGGAATACAGTTGGGTTGCAATTAAATATATCAACAAAGCAACGAAAAAAAAGTGCCAGCAAAGCAGATGCACATCGTAGAGAGTTATTCCATGCAGTAAAATAAACAAACACCAGAAAACCATATGACATGTTTGCTGCAGGTTTTGTCTGTTTGTTTATGTCTGGTGTTAAAACAAACAGACATGTCATTGTTTCCAAATGTTCCATTCTCGTTTTCTCTGACTGAGACTAGGATTGAAGAATAAGTCTTATATATTATTTCAACGTTAATAGGACAGCATCATGATAACATGCATGTCAGTTGAGGGTATCACTCTGATTCCCATGCACATTTCTCCAAGTCAGGCCTACGTATATCTTCATTGCATGAAATAGTGATGAGTTGGATTCCTAGCTCAAACAGCAGACAAACACCGACAGGTCCCGAAAATGAATGTATTATGCATTTTCTTCTTCTCACTTCACATATTCAGGAGGCCAGGACATTCAGACTGTTAGCCTGAGACACCGATGACCAGTTCCCATAGACCTACTTACACAATGGTTAAGATTATATGCTCAAACAGAACACATTTAAAATTATTTTCACAAAAATGTACACAACTGGAACTCCCAGAGGCCTATTGCCAATGGGTCTCACTGTCACCATGCATGCTTACCCCTGAATCTTAAGATTCAACCTATGACCTCAGTGACCAGGGAGATGGAGCAGCGTGAGGGATCTAAACCACCACACTGGGCATACATGTCAATTCAACGTCTATTAAATGTTGGCTCAATGTAATTTCATTGCAATGATGTGGAAACAACGTTGATTCAACCAGTGTGTGCCAGGCCCCCAGTGTCAGGTCGGGAGCGTGAAGTCACAAGCTCTGCTGGTTAACTACTGCGTAGGAACCTAGCGGTGCTAAAAGCCCTGGTCTGCCCTACAACAAGTATATGTATGCTGAACCCAAAGTATAAATGCAACACGCAACAATTATTTATTTTTTACTGAGTTACAGTTTTTTTTTTTACCTTTATTTAACTAGGCAAGTCGGTTAAAAACAAATTCTTATTTATAATGCCGGCCTACACCGGCCAAACTCAGACAATGCTGGGCCAATTGTGCATTGCCCTATGGGACACAATCACGGCCGGTTGTAATACAGTCAGGTTGTCTGTAGTGACGCCTCTAGCACTGAGATGCTGTGTCTTAGACCACTGTGCCACTTGGGAGCCCACCCACTTGGCAGCTAGGCTCACCCAAAGGGCTTTATTACAGACAGAAATACTCCTCAGCACCCCCACGGGCTGCCGTGGTTACACGTGGTCGGCGATTGTGAGGCCGGTTGGACCTACTGCCAAATTCTTTAAAACGACATTTGAGGCAGCTTATGGTAGAGAAATTAACATTCAAATCTCTAGCAACAGCTCTGGTGGACATTCCTGCAGTTAGCAAGGCAATTGCACGCTCACACAAAATTTGAGACATCTTTGGCATTGTGTTGTATGAGAAAACCTGACATTGGCACAAGTGGCCTTTTATTGTCCCCAGCACAAGGTGCACCTGTGTAATGATCACTCTGTTGATATGCCACACCTGTCAGGTGGATGGATTATCTTGGCAAAGGAGAAATGCTCACTAACAGGAATGGAAACAAATGTGTGCACAAATTTTGAGAGAAATAAGCTTTTTGTGCGTCTGGATTTTTTATTTCAGCTCATGGAACATGGGACCAACACTTTACATGTTGCATTTATATTTTTGTTCAGTATAAAATACAATCGGCAGAATTGCATAAAAAAAACATGTGATGGCCGTTTTGTGCTATCTAGATGAGAGTGCAGAGTCAACAATCCTGTCAAGTGGAGATGGAGGGATGACCAATGTCTGTGGAGCTTCCGGTATTGACGCGGACGTCATCTAGCAGCATAGGGGATTTTAGAAACACTTAAAATAAGGACTGTGTTTCGTGTAGGCTTACCCTGGCGTGACATTTTAATAACGTGTAAATCTTTCTATGACAAGGTGACTTTTATCAATATATTTGCCTGTATTTACCCCTCAAAAATGAAATGCTAATTGGCTGTTAGTATGGCTATCATAAAAAACTACAAATGCCATGATGATCTGGACGAGACTGCTGAATCTCTGGATTATCTATCCAATGTTAGCTAAATGTAGTCATTAATAAATTGCCAACATTTCTTTAAATGGAAAATTCTGTGAACAGTCTTATGCAAGTTTTAAATTGACACAATACCTGTTAGCAAAGGTGTCAGCTTGAGATGACGTGCAGAATAATGCAGGGATTTGTAGTTTTTATGATGTCTATTTTGATGCTAATTAGCATTTTTGAATCTGAGAGTAAATAAAGCCAAATATATTGATAAAAGTCACCTTGTCCGAGAGAGATTTACATGGTTATCAAAATGTCACGCCAGGGTAAGCCTACACAGCCCTTATTTTAAGTGTTTCTAAAAACCCTATGGGAAAAATGAATGGTGGAGAAACGATTGGAACCATTTCCCTGTTTGACCGCTAGGTTTTATGGGTATTATGACACCTCCACTGTGGGGCTCTATTTAGCGCATTTAGCAATGTGGCTCATTTCAAATTTAAATACTTCTGGCTTCGTGTGCCATTGGGAGTTTTCCCTAGGAATACGTGGAGGATGTCAGCGCTATCACTATCTACTGGTTTTAATGTCCGTGTTCGAGTGGATCACCGTCTTTAAAGTGTGTTGCATTATGGAGACGAAGATTGTCCGACTGCAAGTTTCATCAGTTGCTTTTCACAAACTTCATCCTGCAGCCATCGCCTCCATTGTGGGAGGCTCTATTGTCAAACAATCATTAGGGTATTTTTTGGGGGGACTCACACGGTTGTGACCAAAGACAACTGAAACAGGAACAACTTTGTCACTGTTCAGTGGATATAAACAAATGAATATTTGAGGCTTTCTATCACCTATTTATTTTACAAGGTACACACACATATACAGTATTTCTGTTTGTGAGTGTTTGATATGGTGCTTGGAGACATATTTATTTAGACAAACTTTTATGAACCTTATTAGTTGCACCTCCCCTGACTTCACTCCTCGACTTTGGTCTACAGTCGATTGCTTTAGCCTTGCCACTCATACACGCTCAATGTCTAGGGTGTGTGCCCAGTGGGACGAGACACTTTGGTCTCATTCATGGCATCTTTACAATAGCGGTGTGTTGCATCAAAACAAAAACACAAAGCTAGTGACGCCTGCGGTAATGTGGGGAATTATGACATTTGAGGAGGTGCGCAAAGCAAATATAAAAGGATAAGGAAAATAAAAGGCACAAACACACTATTGGTTGGGTTGAATAGACATGTATTGTACAAAATTAAATTAAAATAAACAAAAGCTTTTACTGAATTGTATCTTTGTCAGTCTTAAATATCCTTTTCAGTAAAGCCTCTGGTAGACAGTAGGCCTAAATATAGGACAATTACGAATAGCTGGAATAAAATACCTAATCCCATGTTTGTCAATATGAAGGAAAAAGGTGTCGGTATATTTACATTACTAACGACTAAAAATAAAGCTATAGGCTTAACTTTACCATTACAGGCTTTATATTGCTTCTAAATTCTAAATTAGAAAACTCCATAACGTGAATTGGTTTTCAAGGACTGTTGCTATAGCGCGCAGTATGATGATCTATTCAATATAATATGCATCAGCAATATACATTTATATTTGCATGTCGCAATTTTTTGGTAGCAGCCAATAGGCTTTATATGACATGAGTTCTTGCTGTAAACGAATGGTCCTATTCTATGCCACAGCAGCATTGTTCAATTTTCTAGATTACATTTCCAAAATATCTTGTTACTGGAAATTATAGTGGAAAACGAAATGGAAACGGCACCTGTTCTAACCAAGTGCCACATTTAAAACATTTTATTAGATAATGTTTTCTTGTTTGGTTGATTTCAAATAGCAGACAATAGTGAAAGGAAATACTGTAGTTTCTTTGGTGCCTTTCAGAACGCAAAGAGCAGTGTCCCCTGGCGTCAAAAGGCAGAACTGCATATTATGTTATAATGTAAAGGCTACAGTAAGAAGGCTCTTGACATGTAAGGCCAACAAGAGGAGGTACAAAGCCAAATGCAGCACATGCCATTTCCTTTGGATTGGCTCATATCCAAATGTTAATTGATCGTTTCAAATAAATAGAACATTAGCAAATATGGGGAACACACAGTGTTCTATGTTTTTTCTGTGCTATTGTGATTTCGATAAACCTAACTGTTTTCTTATAAATATCAATTAGTATATAAATATGATTTATATACAAACAGTTTATTATGTCTACAAAGGAAAAATATACAGATTTTCTCTAAACTAAGCAATTCCAATAAATAGGCTGCTATAACTCGTATGGACTGATGCACATAGACATTCTGTTTCCAAAACAGATTTACGCTCGTGAAGAGGAGCATCGTGGATTCATTTTTCACGCACGACATGTCTTCCTTTTCTTGCCCACGAGATCTATTCTGACTCGTCATTTCTGGCTCATATTCTGCATTTCTTCCCATATCCAAATCAAATCTCTTTCGTTTTATGGCTTGTCAAGACTCCAATTTATTGAAGTAAAAGAAGGAGGTCAGCGAGCGCCTGGAGGGCTGAAGGGGCAGCTGCTCTCGCGCTGACCAGCTCCCCGTCACACCTCGCGCTATTTCTAAGGGCATTCTTTAGTGAGTAATTCATAGTAAATAATGGCGTTGCCAGAGGTGCCACACCACTTTCCAGAATGCAACGGTGTAAGGAATGAGGACTCTCTATCTTCACTACATTATTATTTTTTGTTATTGTAAATGGCACATTAGCTGCTGAAACGTGCTATTGGAATTGACATCAGCCACGCTTGCCTGGTTCATAGCAGTCAGTTTGCAGAACATGTTTCACTGAAGGAAGAGACGAATCCGTCAACGACACATTATATCTGGCGTGTAAATTTCCATTTCTTATAAGGCAACTAACAATATTGCATCCTTACTCAACCTTTTCATGGAATATGTAATCTGTTTTGTGAAGTTTATCTCTGGATAGTAGCCTTAACAAAGATATACTGTATTGAAGTAGCCACCTAAAATAATGTATAAGGCAGTGTAGGCCTGTAGAAGGCTTTCTGGGTAGCTCGGGAAAATCACTGAAAATCACATTTATATCATTAAGAACAACTGTATAATTCTTGCATAGTCCTATAATTGCACCATAACGCACTTGTCCGCCCAATTAGCGGAAACAATTATTATAACTCTGGCCCTAATTATGTCTCAATTTAACGCTGGCGAGCTCGAGCTAGTCTATAATTCAGTAATTAAAATGCTCTGTGGCCCTGTGCCTTTAGGGCAGCGCGGGATTAGGACCTGTCAGCCGCTGAACTGAACGGAACCAGTGGAGCGTGTTCAGCAACATGACCCGCTATTGTTAAACCTTGTCAACATATTAACCTGACTATTCCCTACAGTCATCATGAACTGAATTTGTACATTAGATAAAGATGGATGGAGAGAAAAAAGGAAGAGAAAAAGGGATGTTCTAATTGAAAAAGAGTTGGCATTTTATTATCCAAGAATAGAACGTTAATGAGGGAGTATTTTTTTTTCAAACGCACACCTCCGGATTAAAACAGGCCAGATTAAATTACTTTACTGTGAAATAATACAAATATTTCTCGTTAACCTTCATTGATGTGTCAAATATGCAAATAATAGTTACTTTATTTTAATAAATCGTTATTTCCCACACCAAATTACAAGGGAATTTGAAACAACTATCACATAAAACATTTATGATGGGACATAGGATATATTTACTTCTGTTGTACAATTTAATTTGAGAATATTGAAGCCTGGTTCTAGTTTGTACGTGTACATGATAGGGCATTGCAAAACAGCATGGTCCATTGAATATTGTCTTCATTTAATCTTTGTCAGCAGCGAATACATAATTGCATTTGACAAGAGATCAAGCATATTTCTGGAGGTCCAAAATGGAGCAACACAAGCAGTTTTTATCCTTGTCAAAATGTATTGATTTCTGTGCTTTTCTAGGGTAGTTGATGTCTTCCTTAGTCCTTAGCTGGTCAGTGGGAGAAACTGACCATTCATATAACAAATGTTATGGGGATAATAAGGTCACCCATTATACACCAAGGACTGGTCCCATGGGTCACATTGAAAACATTTCATTTAAGGGTTTTAATTTAGTTATAGGTCAATTATACACTGTGGTATGTTCAGCTATGGTCAAAATAAAACATACAATTCTACTCCTAAATATTATTGAAATGTATATCAGCACTTAGTCTATTAAATAATTCATAGTATAGGTTACGAATGCACTTTGTGAGTGTTTTCAATACCACCAGGCCTGTCCTCAATAGAAAAACATTCCCATCATTTGTATATTTTCATAAAAAATAAGAACCATTCAAACATATTCTTAAAAAAAAAAATCTAATTTCCTATAATACTGTATTTAACCCACTGGTGTACGCTGGTCTTTCCAGGGGTATATGTAGCTTTAGTAAAGTGTCAGGACAGGCCAGGGGTATAGAGAGGAGCAGAGGTGTTTCTATGATTTAAAGACATTGGGGGCTTAGCCAAAAGCCAGCATCCTCCCCCACCAAAAAACAGCTAAATGCATGAATTGGGTGCACTTTGAGATGAACATTGAGAGATTAAAACGTTGCGAGATTAGATCTTTTTCAGGTAAATTCCCACCTGCCACAGCAGACAATGTCAGTACTCAATTACAGTACTGTGGGTCTCCCTACTTTGGAACACATACATCTACAGTGTAAACCTCCATACCACTGAACTACTTTAAACATACACTGACCTGTCCAATGAGCTAAACTGATTAAAGAATCCCACATTACCCATACACCCTCTCACATGCACACACTGTGCAGTAGTTAGAATCCAGAGAGCATCTTTAAGTGATATAGTCTACTGTGTGCTCACCCCTCCATCGCCTTCTCTGTCTCTCTCTTGTCTGGCCTCGTCTGTTGCTGTCTCTTAGTCTTTAATGTTGCTGTCTCTTAGTCTTCAATGTTGCTGTCTCTTAGTCTTCAATGTTGCTGTCTCTTAGTCTTCAATGTTGCTGTCTCTTAGTCTTCAATGTTGTTGTCTCTTTTGTAAACCCTCCTCTCTCGTCCTGTCCTGGTTGTAAAAAGTGTGAAGATAAACAATTGTTTTTATAGTGATTTCACAGGCTTTTTCACCTCACCTGCAAATTCTTGGCAAACCACGTTTTACTTTTTCACCGTCTGTGTTTCACCTGTTACAATTTGTGCAAATAAATACAACTAATTAAAATCTATAGAGCAGTTTGAAGTGACAGTCTACTGTGTGCTCAACCCACCTCTGTCCTTTCTTCACCTGCCCTCTTCTGTCACTTTCTCTGGGTTTTGTCGGTTGCTGTCTGTCTGGTCTGTTGCTGTCTCAGGTTTTTGATTGTTGCGGTCTCCTTTGTCTACCCTCTTCTGTTATGGCCTGTTCTGTTGTTCTTGTGTCTCTCTCTCTCTCTATCATATCCTATTCTTCTGTTGCTGTCTCTCGTCTGCAATGGTGTCTATTCATGGATGCAAAGGGAAGCCAGGCTACCCCAAATATTTGACCAATAAAAACATTTAAATTATGTAATCATTTATCTTTCATCTCTCTGTGTTTTCATAATTCGCAAGTGGCTGAATCTCACCAGAGAAATAATCTGAGCGAGGGAAACAGTGCCCCTCTGTCTCATAAGGGGCGTATTAAGGAATTACTGCTTAACACGGATACAGGAGAATTCGCGACAGGGTACGGGGGGGAAGTACGTAGGAACAGCCCGAGAGCTAATATTGGGGATGATAAAGTGAAGTCCTCCGGCTCAACCCCAGAGAAGGGAGAAGCTGCCTCTGAGTTACTCGCGAGAGGGCATCACCTCACTGGCTGGGACACGGTTCGAATTGTGATGGAGCAACGAGGACAGGAGAGCGGCCAGTTCGATGCAGGATGAACTCAAACTCACCGGTTCAACCTTTGCATTGACCGGAGATTCCACTGGTCTGGGCAAAATAGCAGTGTGATTCTCATGCTGGCCAAGCTGTTTGACTTCTGTCACGGTGCGTAGTATTAATGGGACGATATACGGAGCGCTGGTGAAGTGTCATCCTTTTTATTGATAATGAGTTGTTCTCACGAAGCATTAACAACTAAAAAGGAGAGTGAAAACAAAAACAGACTACAAAACAAAACACGGTGACTTACTGGCTTTCTGGTAACTCAAGGCAGACAAGCAGCAACAATGATCCACACACAGGTGGCTGTGTGTGGAGCCTATATACTATCCCCAATCAGAGACAACGCTATACAGCTGTCTCTGATTGGGGATGATCATCTCCCTAGATAGGGTGTGATGACTTGGTTGTGTGCCTCTCTCCTCCCCTAGGTGGGAGTAAGAGGCCTTACCACAACCAAGCCATCACAGTACCCCCCCCCAAGGTGCGGACTCCCGATCGCACACACAACAAAAAGTCCCCCCTCTCCTGAAAAAAAAATTGTCCAAAATTCTAGGGGGGACATGGCGGGGTACTGAGGTGGTTGCTGGTGGGGGCTCCGGTTCCGGTTCCGGGCGTGGCACAGGCTGTGAGAGTAGCTTCTCTCCTACCTTTCCGTTGCACGCCCGGTCCGGTCCGGACCCCGGCGCGGTGGTTTCCCCCTCAGTACTCCCGCCAGTCACCAAGTCCTGTCTGGACCCTGGTGCGGGAGCCCTCGACCCTGGAGAGGGGCTGACAACCGGCCCCGGACTGGGCACCGGTGGAGCGGACTGCTCCGGCACCGGAGCGACGCAGATGACCGGCCCCGGACTGGGCACCGGTGGAGCGGACTGCTCCATCTCTGGAGCGACGTAGACGACCGGCCCCGGACTGGGCACCGGTGGAGCGGACTGCTCCGGCACTGGAGCGTCGCGGACGACCGGCCCCGGACTGGGCACCGGTGGAGCGGACTGCTCCGGCACTGGAGCGTCGCGGACGACCGGCCCCGGACTGGGCACCGGTGGAGCGGACTGCTCCGGCACTGGAGCGACGCGGACGACCGGCCCCGGACTGGGCACCGGTGGAGCGGACTGCTCCGGCACTGGAGCGACGCAGACGACCGGCCCCGGACTGGGCACCGGTGGAGGAGGCTCCAGGCCTTGAGCTGTGGCTGGAGGCTCCGGAACGCTGACCCTTGCTGGAGGTGGCGTGGCGCTGACCTTCGCTGGAGGTGGCGTGGCGCTGACCTTCGCTGGAGGTGGCGTGGCGCTGACCTTCGCTGGAGGTGGCGTGGCGCTGACCTTCGCTGGAGGCGGCGTGGCGCTGACCTTCGCTGGAGGCGGCGTGGCGCTGACCTTCGCTGGAGGCGGCGTGGCGCTGACCTTCGCTGGAGGCGGCGTGGCGCTGACCTTCGCTGGAGGCGGCGTGGCGCTGACCTTCACTGGAGGCGGCGTGGCGCTGACCTTCACTGGAGGCCTCGGGCTGCTGACCTTCACTGGAGGCCTCGGGCTGCTGACCCTCACTGGAGGCCTCGGGCTGCTGACCTTCACTGGAGGCCTCGGGCTGCTGACCTTCACTGGAGGCCTCGGGCTGCTGACCTTCACTGGAGGCCTCGGGCTGCTGACCTTCACTGGAGGCCTCGGGCTGCTGACCTTCACTGGAGGCCTCGGGCTGCTGACCTTCACTGGAGGCCTCGGGCTGCTGACCTTCACTGGAGGCCTCGGGCTGCTGACCTTCACTGGAGGCCTCGGGCTGCTGACCTTCTCCGGAGGTCTCGGGCTGCTGACCTTCTCCGGAGGTCTCGGGCTGCTGACCTTCACAGGAGGCCTCAGGCTGCTGACCTTCACAGGAGGCCTCAGGCTGCTGACCGTCACAGGAGACCTCAGGCTACTGACCGTCACAGGAGGCCTCGGGCTGCTGACCTTCTCCGGAGACCTCAGGCTGGATGCCGTGCCCACCCTGGGCACCGACGCAAAGGTGGTCTTCAGCCCTGCAGCTGGTCTGGCTGTCGGCCCCAGACTGGGCACCGACACGCAATGGAGCTCCTGCTCCACAGCGGGACTGAACGTCGTGCCCACCCTGGGCACCGACGCAGAGATGGTCTCCAGCCCTCTGGTTGGGCTGGCTGTCGGCCCCAGACTGGGCACCGACGCGCTATGGAGCTCCTGCTCCACAGCGGGGCTGAACGTCGTGCCCACCCTGGGCACCGACGCAGAGATGGTTTCCAGCCCTCTGGTTGGGCTGGCTGTCGGCCCCACACTGGGCACCGACGCGCTATGGAGCTCCTGCTCCACAGCGGGGCTGAACGTCGTGCCCACCCTGGGCACCGACGCAGAGAGGGTTTCCAGCCCTGTGGTTGGGCTGGCTGTCGGCCCCAGACTGGGCACCGACACGCTATGGAGCTCCTGCTCCACAGCGGGGCTGAACGTCGTGCCCACCCTGGGCACCGACGCAGAGATGGTCTCCAACCACAGAGCTGTGCTGGTGACCGTCGCGGTAGCCTCCGTGCGTGGAGTAGGCACGGGGCGTACTGGACTGGGGACACGCACCATAGGTCTGGTGCGAGGAGCTGGCACGGGTCGCACCGGGCTGGAGACACGCACCATAGGTTGGGTGCGAGAAGTAGGCACAGACCGTACCGGGCTGGGGGAACGCACCACTGGTCTGGTGCGAGTAGCTGGAACGGGCTGTACCTGGCTGGGGAAACGCACCGTTGGGTCGGTGCGTTGAGCTGGCACGGGTCGCGCCGGGCTGGGGAAACGCACCATAGGTTGGGTGCGAGGAGCAGGCACAGACCGTACCGGGCTGGGGGAACGCACCACTGGTCTGGTGCGAGTAGCTGGAACGGGCTGTACCTGGCTGGGGAAACGCACCGTTGGGTCGGTGCGTTGAGCTGGCACGGGTCGCGCCGGGCTGGGGAAACGCACCATAGGGCTGGTGCGCGGAGCAGGCGCGGGCCGTACCGGGCTATTGTTGCGCACCGATGATTTGGTGCGCTGAGTCGGTCTCCTCCTCCTCCGACTCTGGACCGGCGCTGGAGGCACCGGACTGGGAACTGACGCTGGAGCACGACTGTGCCTGTCGTCCCTACTCCAACGCCAATCCCCATCCTGTGAGGATTCCTCCGGGAACCCCCACGAGTGAGGGAACAGAAGCACATCGCTGTCGTCTTCCTCCGACTCCTCTCTGTACTCCTGCTCCCACGGCTGTAGGGGCTCCTCCTGGAACCCCCACGAGTGCAGTGGTCGGGGCTCTTCTCCTTCGATCCCCGACCACCCCCATAGCCCCCCCCCAAAATCAGTTTGGGGGTTTTTCTGGGCTCCAGGCTGGTCCTCAACTTTCGCCCGGTGACGTGTCCTCCGTCTCCGGCGCCTCTGCTGATCCGGACCCCAGCCTTCCTCCACCGAGCGATAATAAGAGTGTTCCTCCTCGGTAATTTTCCCCATACCGAGGAGGATATCTCCTAACGTTATTCCCCGTTGCGTCCCAGGGTGGTGGATCATTCTGTCACGGTGCGTAGTATTAATGGGACGATATACGGAGCGCTGGTGAAGTGTCATCCTTTTTATTGATAATGAGTTGTTCTCACGAAGCATTAACAACTAAAAAGGAGAGTGAAAACAAAAACAGACTACAAAACAAAACACGGTGACTTACTGGCTTTCTGGTAACTCAAGGCAGACAAGCAGCAACAATGATCCACACACAGGTGGCTGTGTGTGGAGCCTATATACTATCCCCAATCAGAGACAACGCTATACAGCTGTCTCTGATTGGGGATGATCATCTCCCTAGATAGGGTGTGATGACTTGGTTGTGTGCCTCTCTCCTCCCCTAGGTGGGAGTAAGAGGCCTTACCACAACCAAGCCATCACAACTTCAACCTGAACACTGTCACAGTGAGCTCATAGTGGAGGTCGACTGACTACGGAACCACTTACCAGAAGCTCAATGAGAAAGTGGGGGAGAAAACAATCCTCAGCTACTTGTATGTCAGTCCCAACAACAAGAGAAAGGTAAGGTGCATTGTTGACTATGAACTTTCTTAACCCATTAATGGTTGTTTGTTCCCACACTCGGGATTCTGACTCTATTGGTTACACAGACTTTTGGCCTCCCATCCCATTCTAACCACCTCTAGCCGGCTTTGTATTCATGTTACCTGATGAAATTGTTGTATAATATGATCTTGTTGCCATCTGATGTACATTCAGATGTCATTCATCAGCACTGCAGATCTCTCCCTGTCCTCTGCCCTAACCTGATTGTATTACTGTTGATGATATCTGGTATTGTGCATGTACACTCAGGCCCATCTACTGTTGCTAGCCCCAATTCTGATTTGTGCTCTCGTAAAAGGCCTGGGTTTTCTGCACGTTAACACTAGAAGCTTATTACCTAAAATGGATTAATTGAAAGTGTGGGTTCACAGCTCCAATACAGATATGTTGGTCATTATTGAGACTTGGTTAAGGAAGAGTGTTTTGAATATTGATGTTAACCTTTCTTGTTTTAACCTTTTTCGGCAAGACAGATCTTCCAAAGGTGGGGGAGTTGCAATTTTTACCAAGGATCACCTTTAGTGCTTGGTTGTCTCCACCAAGTCTGTCCCCAAATTAAACTTTCAATATCTCTTTGTTGACTGTTGCTGGTTACTATCGTCCTCCATCAGCACCGGCCTGTACCCTACCTGCCCTAAGCTCTCCCTGGACCCTTACACTAAGTCTGAATTTGTCCTGCTAGGTGACCTAACCTGGGACATACTTAAACCACCTGACCAAGTCCTGAAGCAATTGGACTCCATACATTTTAATCAAATTATTAGCAATCCCACAAGTTATGACTCCAAACACCCAGAAAAGGCTACTCTTCTTGATGTTATTCTCACAAATAATCCTGATAGTTATCAGTAGGGTGTTTTCTGTAATGACCTTAGTGATCACTGTTTTACAGCCTGCGTTCGTAATGGCTGCTTGGTGAAATGACCTGTCCTGATTTGTCATAGACGTTTGCTAAAAAACTTTGATGAGCCTTCCTTCATGAACTGGCTTCTGTAAAATGGAATAGAATCAGCTTGATCCCCTCTGTCGAAGACGGTTGGACCTTGTTTTTTGATATTTTCAGTGGTACTGTTAACAAACACGCCCCCATAAAGAAAATTAGAATTAAAAACAAGTTCAGCCCCTGGTTCAACCGTGATCTTACAGAGTTACTCCACCTCAAGAATTGCATTTGGCCAAAGCTTTTAATACGGTAGACCATTCTATTCTTGTGGGCCGGCTAAGGAGTATTGGTGTCTCTGAGGGGTCTTTGGCCTGGTTTGCTAACTACCTCTCTCAAAGAGTGCAGTGTATAAAGTCAGATAATCTGCTGTCTCAGTCACTGCCTGTCACCAAGGGAGTACCCCAAGACTCAATCCTAGGCCCCACGCTCTTCTCAGTTTACATCAACAACATAGCTCAGGCAGCAGGAAGCTCTCTCACCCATTCATATGCAGATGATACAGTCTCATACTCAGCTGGCCCCTCCCCGGATTTTGTGTTAAATGCTCTACAACAAAGCTTTCTTAGTGTCCAACAAGCTTTCTCTACCCTTAACCTTGTTTTGAATACCTCCAAAACAAAGGTCATGTGGTTTGGTAAGAAGAATGCCCCTCTCCCCACAGGTGTGATTACTACCTCTGAGGGTTTAGAGCTTGATGTAGTTACCTCTTACAAGTACTTGGGAGTATGGCTAGACGGTACACTGTCCTTCTCTCAGCACATATCAAAGCTGCAGGCTAAATCTAGACTTGGTGTCCTCTATCATAATCGCTCCTCTTTCACCCCATCAGCCAAACTAACTCGAGCGGCTAGTATTCTTTACCATTCGGCCATCAGATTTGCCACCAATGCATCACTGCACTCTATACTCCTCTGTGAACTGGCCATCTCTGTATACCTGTCGCAAGACCCACTGGTTGATGCTTATTTATAAAACCATCTTAGGACTCAACCCCCCATCTGAGATATCTACTGCAGCATTCATCCTCTACATACAACACCCGTTCTGCCAGTCACATTCTGTTAAAGATCCCCAAAGCACACACAACCCTGGGTCGCTCGTCTTTTCACTGGAACGAGCTGCAACAAACACTCAAACTGGACAGTTTTATCTCAATCTCTTCATTCAAAGACTCAATCATGGACACTCTTACTGACAGTCGTGGCTGCTTTGCGTGATGTATTGTCATCTCTACCTTCTTGCCCTTTGTGTTGTTGTCTGTGCCCAGTGATGTTTGTACCATGTTTTGTGCTGCTGCCATGTTGTGTTGCTACCATGTTGTTGTCATGTTGTGTTGCTACCGTCCCACAAAGACACAGAGGTTCACAAATTTGGACTCATCAGACCAAAGGACAGATTTCCACCGGTCTAATGTCCATTGCTTGTATTTCTTGGCCCAAGGAAGTCTATTCTTCGTATTAGTGTCCTTTAGTAGTGGTTTCTTTGCAGCAATTTGACCATGAAGGCCTGATTCACACAGTCTCCTCTGAACAGTTGATGTTGAGATGTGTCTGTTACTTTAGGGCTCCCGAGTGACGCAGCGGTCTAAGGCACTGCATCTCAGTGCTAGAGGCGTCACTACAGACCCTGGTTCGATCTCGGGTTGTATCACAACCGGCAGTGATCGGGAGTCCCATAGGGCGGCGCAAAATTAGCCCAGCGTTGTCCGGGTTAGGAGAAGGTTTGGCCGAGGTAGGAATTTGTTCTTAACCGACTTGCCTAGTTAAATAAAGATTAAAACATTTTTTTTAAGTTAAACAATTAAAACTTGGACTCTGTGAAGCATTTATTTGGGCTGCAATTTCTTTGGCTGGTAACTCTGATGAACTTCATCTCTGCAGCAGAGGTAACTCTGGGTCTTCGTTTCTTGTGGCGGTCCTCATGAGAGCCAGTTTCATCACAGCGCTTGATGTTTTTGCACTTGAAGAAACTTTCAAAGTTCTTGAAATGTTCCGGATTGACTGACCTTCATGTCTTAAAGTAATGATGGACTGTTGTTTCTCTTTGCTTATTTGAGCTGTTCTTGCCATAATATGGACTTGGTCTTTTACTAAATAGGGCTATCTTCTGTATACCTCCCCTACCTTGTCACAACACAACTGATTGGCTGAATGGCATTAAGAAGGAAAGAAATTCCACTTAACTTATATCAAGGCACACCTATTAATTTAAATGCATTCCAGGTGACTACTTCATGAAGCTGTTTGAGAGAATTGGTTACTACATGATTCCATATGTGTTATTTCATAGTTTTGATGTCTTCACTATTATTCTACAATGTAGAAAATAGTAAAAATAAAGAATGAGTAGGTGTGTCCAAACTTTTGACTGGTATTGTGTATATATATATATATACACATACCTACAGTGGGGAGAACAAGTATTTGATACACTGCCGATTTGGCAGGTTTTCCTACTTACAAAGCATGTAGAGGTCTGTAATTTTTATCATAGGTACACTTCAACTGTGAGAGACGGAATCTAAAACAAAAAAACAGAAAATCACATTGTATGATTTTTAAATAATTAATTTGCATTTTATTGCATGACATAAGTATTTGATCACCTACCAACCAGTAAGAATTCCGGCTCTCACAGACCTGTTAGTTTTTCTTTAAGAAGCCCTCCTGTTCTCCACTCATTACCTGTATCAACTGCACCTGTTTGAACTCGTTACCTGTATAAAAGACACCTGTCCACACACTCAATCAAACAGACTCCAACCTCTCCACAATGGCCAAGACCAGAGAGCTGTGTAAGGACATCAGGGATAGAATTGTAGACCTGCACAAGGCTGGGATGGGCTACAGGACAATAGGCAAGCAGCTTGGTGAGAAGGCAACAACTGTTGGCGCAATTATTAGAAAATGGAAGAAGTTCAAGATGACGGTCAATCTCCCTCGGTCTGGGGCACCATGCAAGATCTCACCTCGTGGGGCATCAATGATCATGAGGAAGGTGAGGGATCAGCCCAGAACTACACGGCAGGACCTGGTCAATGACCTGAAGAGAGCTGGGACCACAGTCTCAAAGAAAACCATTAGTAACACACTACGCCGTCATGGATTAAAATCCTGCAGCGCACGCAAGGTCCCCCTGCTCAATCCAGCGCATGTCCAGGCCCGTCTGAAGTTTGCCAATGACCATCTGGATGATCCAGAAGAGGAATGGGAGAAGGTCATGTGGTCTGATGAGACAAAAATAGAGCTTTTTGGTCTAAACTCCACTCGCCGTGTTTGGAGGAAGAAGAAGGATGAGTACAACCCCAAGAACACCATCCCAACCGTGAAGCATGGAGGTGGAAACATCATTCTTTGGGGATGCTTTTCTGCAAAGGGGACAGGACGACTGCACTGTATTGAGGGGAGGATGAATGGGGCCATGTATCACGAGATCTTGGCCAACAACCTCCTTCCCTCAGTAAGAGCATTGAAGATGGGTCATAGCTGGGTCTTCCAGCATGACAACGACCCGAAACACACAGCCAGGGCAACTAAGGAGTGGCTCCGTAAGAAGCATCTCAAGGTCCTGGAGTGGCCTAGCCAGTCTCCAGACCTGAACCCAATAGAAAATCTTTGGAGGGAGCTGAAAGTCCGTATTGCCCAGCGACAGCCCCAAAACCTGAAGGATCTGGAGAAGGTCTGTATGGAGGAGTGGGCCAAAATCCCTGCTGCAGTGTGTGCAGACCTGGTCAATAACTACAGGAAACATATGATCTCTGTAATTGCAAACAAAGGTTACTGTACCAAATATTAAGTTCTGCTTTTCTGATGTATCAAATACTTATGTCATGCAATAAAATGCAAATGAATTACTTAAAAATCATACAATGTGATTTTCTGTATTTTTGTTTTACTATCCATCACTCACAGTTGAAGAGTACCTATGATAAAAATTACAGACTTCTACATGCTTTGTAAGTGGGAAAACCTGCAAAATCGTCAGTGTATCAAATACTTGCTTCACGGTTGGGATGGTGTTCTTGGGGTTGTACTCATCCTTCTTCTTCCTCCAAACACGGTGATTGGAGTTTCTTCCATTTTCTAATAATTGCGCCAACAGTTGTTGCCTTCTCACCAAGCTGCTTGCCTATTGTCCTGTAGCCCATCCCAGCCTTGTGCAGATCTACAATTTTATCCCTGATGTCCTTACACAGCTCTCTGGTCTTGGCCATTGTGGAGAGGTTGGAGTCTGTTTGATTGAGTGTGTAGACAGGTGTCTTTTATACAGGTAACGAGTTCAAACAGGTGCAGGTAATACAGGTAATGAGTGGAGAACAGGAGGGCTTCTTAAAGAAAAACTAACAGGTCTGTGAGAGCCGGAATTCTTACTGGTTGGTAGGTGATCAAATACTTATGTCATGCAATAAAATGCAAATTAATTATTTAAAAATCATACAATGTGATTTTCTGTTTTTTTGTTTTAGATTCCGTCTCTCACAGATGAAGTGTACCTATGATAAAAATTACAGACCTCTACATGCTTTGTAAGTAGGAAAACCTGCAAAATCGGCAGTGTATCAAATACTTGATATCCCCACTGTACATACATACACACACACATATATATATATATATATATATTTATACACACACAAATATTTTTTACGATCAAAAGGTTTGGGGCTGGATCAAAAACATCAGTGGCTGAAGCCCTGGAAGCCCAGGCCTAATGATGCCACTAAGGACACCAGCCACGGTCAATGGAGCTTAGACATTTCCTTCAGCCACAATCAGTGCACCTGGGTTTCCTTTCCTTTGGTGTATCCAGAGGTAAATTATTAAAGGGAGGATAAAAGCATGGTGGGGAAACAAGACAGTCAGACAGACAGTCAGACAGACAGACAGACAGACAGACGACAGTGGCCGAGGCAGACAGGCTGGGAATCCAACCCTGCCACACCCTTCCATCACTCACTGCCCATTCTGTCCCTTCTCCCTCCATGATGACTGCACCCCCCACCACCCCTCCATCCTCACTCACCTCCCCCTTCGCTGCCCCTCTCCCCATCAGCTTGACCCCTTGCCGTGTGGTGGGCTCTCACACCCGGCCTCCTCGGACGACCGCTTGAAGTGCAAATCTGTGTTCCAAGAACTTCCAACTTGTTCCATGGTGTCTGTCAGCATGTTTTCCTCTTGTCAGCGTAGCGGGCGATGTGGAGCCCCCGAAATGGCACTATATTCCCTATATAGTGCACTACTTTTGTCACATAGGAATTTGGAATAAGGTACCATTTGGGACACAGGCATGGAGTGGGGGCCCCTCGCCCAGCCGCCTCACCCCTGTTCAGACCCGGTAACGGGATCATTGACAGGCCAGTGACACTGCCCAAACAGATAATGGAAACCTATTGATTTTTCACTCTTGTTTTTTACAGGAAGCAGCGGACAGCGGCCCCTGGGTTAGCACTTCAGAATAACCAGCCAGAACAGAAAGAGAGAGGAGGACGTGATCAATGGATTTGAACTCTGGATCTCCACTGCTGCCACAAACGATAAGGTGGGTGAAAAAAGCCAGGCCGACAGACAAGTGCCATCAGTCAATCACCCAGTTTCTCATGGGGCAGTGATAGGCTCGTTCTCAAATGACACCCTATTCCCTACATCCATAGGGCTCCGGCTCTGGTCAAAGGTAGTGCACTATATAGGTAATAGGGTGCCACTGGGCACACACTGGTTGAATGAACATTGTTTCCACGTCATTTCAATGAAATTACATTGAACCAACGTGGAATAGATGCTGAATTGACATGTGTGCTCAGTGGGGTGGCATAAGCGACGTAGATGTAGTCTACTGGTCCACCTGAAACAACCTAACACACACTAACCTTCTCGGAGTGGCTGGGAGCTTCACTGTAGACTCCCCTACTGCAGCATCACAGACACTTCTAATGTGCCAGAGGGTTTTTTTAATTGCCTCCTAAGGCTCTCCTATTAAAATGAAATAACTTGTCTAGTTGCTTATACTTTCTGGAGGGACTAAAATTAACAAATAAAATACAGTGATGATTTAAGGCAAACGCTGTTGCTGTTCTCTCATTTTACAATGCTAACTCATTACTATTCACTGGTTCTGGTTAAATGCAGCTAGTGCCTCTCTCTCTCTACTCCATGTGGTATAGCAGAATGAGACGTTTATAAACAGTTTTAATAGAGTAGTAATCTCCAGAGAGGAGTGTCGTTGATTCTCAGATCCTAATAATAACCATGCTTTGGTCTACTATTAGCTACCACTGGACCACTATGGCAGATGGCCTACTACTAGCTACCACTGGACCACTATGGCAGATGGCCTACTACTAGCTACCACTGGACCACTATGGCAGATGGCCTACTACTAGCTACCACTGGACCACTATGGCAGATGGTCTACTACTAGCTACCACTGGACCACTATGGCAGATGGTCTTCTACTAGCTTCCACTGGACCACTATGGCAGATGGCCTACTGCTAGCTACCACTGGACCACTATGACAGATGGCCTACTACTAGCTACCACTGGACCACTATGACAGATGGCCTACTACTAGCTACCACTGGACCACTATGGCAGATGGCCTACTAATAGCTACCACTGGACCACTAAGGCAGATGGCCTACTACTAGCTTCCACTGGACCACTATGGCAGATGGACTACTACTAGCTACCACTGGACCACTATGGCAGATGGCTTACTACTAGCTACCACTGGACCACTATGGCAGATGGCCTACTACTAGCTACCACTGGACCACTATGGCAGATGGTCTACTACTAGCTACCACTGGACCACTATGGCAGATGGCCTACTACTAGCTACCACTGGACCACTATGGCAGATGGCCAGTGTGGCTACTACCATGTAACACATTTCTTTATGTCTCTCTCTCGCTCTCTCTCCTGGCTGCCAGTGAAATAATAAAACCCCCACTCCTGGTCATGGCTGGCTCAATCTCATTATAATCTCTCTCTGGTTTTTATTCATGGTGCCCCTTGGGACACCGTCTGCCCGCGACGTGGCTCCCAACCTCCGCAGAGAACATCTTTTGAAACAGCCAGGAGACCTAATGAAGTCACAGAGTGGCACAATTATTTCCCTGAGAAGGAGCATTAATGTACTTGAGAATCCCCTCCGGAGGAACATGATGACAATTGGTTTGTACGGCTTTGATCATCCTGTTTTTAAATACGGACCAGGATAAACTGCAGGGTCGGCCCCCTGTGCCATGGGTTGGGTTTCTAGCACAAGTCGGGTGCGTCTCAAATGGCACCTAAGTCTCTATATAGTGCACTACTTTTTTTACTGGTCAAATTTAATAGGAACTTTATGGTCACATCAACCGAACATTATACTGACAAAAGCTATAAACAAAAGGTGAGAATGGCAGGTTATATAAAATCAGTGTATATTTATCTTGTACTGCCACAATGTTATAGACCAAGTTAGCAGGATTTGTTAGGGAGTGAGAAACTAATAATTGTAAAAAGTTCTTGCTATACAGAAAGCTGAACAAATACATGGTATATAGAGCCTTCATTCTTTAATCATCCAAAATGAAGTATGGATGTTAAACCAACCAGACATTATTACAGTACATTCACATCTCTCAGACATCCTCTAGTGTTGTCTAGATGAATAAAACATGAAACATGTGTATTTTACTTATAATACAAACATCTAACTGAATGTTTCAGCACCATGGAATTGTGATTTACATTGTAACTTGACTTAGATTAAAAAGCTCCTAGTCCTTTAATTGGACTGTAAAATCCATTTCAGAAGGGATAGTTAAGATATCCATCATAATATTAGAAATAGTGCTTGGCGGTGTTGAATCCTCAAAGAACAGTACAGAACAATGTGCTTCATTAACTAGGACTAATAAATGACTTAAAGCAATAATACACCACTATCTCAACCTTGCTTCATCTTTTGTCTTACCTCTTAACTTTTATGGAAAAGAAACTAGCTTCAATCCACTGCTTCTGCATGTTTATTTGGCAAGATTAGCAAACTGGCAAAGGATGCTAGTCAAGCCAACTAACAAAGCAGTGGATTGAAGCAACTCCTTCTCCATAAACCACTTTTGAGGTAAATGTGTATATTGCATGATATTGATGAGCTACTCAGCTTACACTCTACAAGAATCCAGTGACCCAACATTCAAACTTGTTGAATATTTCAGTAAATAAACTATAATATTGGTCTTAGAGATAAATCACAAGAAAACATGTTCTCTTTGCTTGATTAACATTAAAATGAGAACATATCTCAATTACAATTATGTCCGAACAAGACAAATAGGAAATAATTAACGTGAAAGTTAGGGCAAAAGCAGTGCCCATTCATATAGTATGGACAGTAATAGCAATACATATAATTTGTGATATGAATAATTGACCCTGTATTCTGATTATGGCTCCTATAGGCTACAGTTAAAGTAATGGACAAAGCATTTATCATTAACACAATGCTGAGGTGTCAGTTGTCTCATTTGGTAATGGGTTAAAAGTTCTGACTGACTGCTAAAGAGTGCAAAGAAGGAAGCAAGAAGACACTGTTAACATGTGTACCTGTTGCAAGATGGCAAGATTATCTGTAGGTAAAACCTCACCTAAACATAGTGGAGAAGAAGAGGTTACAGACTGCAAACATTAGGTTAAACAAGTTGAGATACAAGGTTCTGAACTGACCACTGTTCTAGCTTCAGCGATTGTTGGAAGTTTTGCATCTCAAGTACAATTTCTTGTTTCTGTACATATAAGTAACAAGATCCATCAACTACAGTATAGAGACAGGTCGTATAAAATACACAGAAGGGCTAGTTTATGCATATTAAGAAAGAAATATTCTAAAGCTCTATCTATCTATCTATCTACAGTTGAAGTCGGAAGTTTACATACACCTTAGCCAAATACATTTAACAATTTACATTTTCACAATTCCTGACATTTAATCCTAGTCTTAGGTCAGTTAGGATCACCACTTTATTTTAAGAATGTGAAATGTCAGAATAATAGTAGAGAGTTTGATTTATTTCAGCTTTTATTTCTTTCATCACATTCCCAGTGGGTCAGAAGTTTACATACACACAATTAGTATTTGGTAGCATTTCCTTTAAATTGTTTAAAATGGGTCAAACGATCAGCCTTCCAAAATCTTCCCACAATAAGTTGGGTGAATTTTGGCGCATTCCTCCTGACAGAACTGGTGTAACTGAGTCAGGTTTGTAGGCCTCCTTGCTCGCACATGCTTTTTCAGTTCTGCCCACAAATATTCTATAGGATTGAGGTCAGGGCTTTGTGATGGCCACTCCAATACCTTGACTTTGTTGTCCTTAAGCCATTTTGCCACAACCTTGGAAGTATGCTTGGGGTCATTGTCGATTTGGAAGAGCCATTTGCGACCAAACTTTAACTTCCTGACTGATGTCTTGAGATGTTGCTTCAATATATCCACATAATTTTCCTTCCTCATGATGCCATCTATTTTGTGAAGTGCACCAGACCCTCCAGCAGCAAAGCACCCCCACAACATAATGCTGCCACCCCCGTGCTTCACGGTTGGCATGGTGTTCTTCGGCTTGCAAGCGTCCCCCATTTTCCTCCAAACATAGCGATGGTCATTATGGCCAAACAGTTCTATTTTTGTTTCATCAGACCAGATGACATTTCTCAAAAAAGTACGAACTTTGTCCCCATGTGCAGTTGAGCGGCCTTTCAGGTTATGTCGATATAGGGCTCGTTTTACTGTGGATATAGATACTTTTGTACCTGTTACCTCCAGCATCTTCACAAGGTCCTTTGCTGTTGTTCTGGGATTGATTTGCACTTTTCTCACCAAAGTACATTCTGTCTCCTAGAGATGAACGTACTTTGGTTTGACGGCTACGTGGTCCCATGGTGTTTATACTTGCGTACTATTGTTTGTACAGATGAATGTGGTACCTTCAGGCGTTTGGAAATTGCTCCCAATGATGACCTAGACTTGTGGAGGTCTACACATTTTTTTCAAAGGTCTTGGCATTTCTTTTGATTTTCCCATGATGTCGAGCACAGAGGCACTGAGTTTGAAGGTAGGCCTTGAAATACATCCACAGGTACACCTCCAATTGACTCAAATTATGTCAATTAGCCTATCAGAAGCTTCTAAAGCCATGACATCATTTTCTGGAATTTTCCAAGCGGTTAAAAGGCACAGTCAACTTAGTGTATGTAAACTTCTGACCCACTGAAATTGTGATATAGTGAATTATAAGTGAAACAATTAGTCTTTAAACAATTGTTGGAAGAATTACTTGTGTCATGCACTAAGTAGATGTCTTAACCGACTTGCCAAAACTGTAGTTTGTTAACATGAAATCTGTGGAGTGGTTGAAAAACTATCTATCTATCTATCTATCTATCTATCTATCTATCTATCTATCTATCTATCTATCTATCTATCTATCTATCTATCTATCTATCTATCTATCTATCTATCTATCTATCTATCTATCTATCTATCTATCTTTTCTATCTATCTATATCAATATTTACATGTGCAGGATAAAGATCTAAAGGGATAAAGTGAAAATGTGTAAACAACCCTCTAGCTTAGGATGCCACTGGAAGTAGCTCTGGAAAGGGCATGGCCGTGTGCTGCTCCAGGCTTGGGTGCTCATTGGACGAGGGATGTGCATGGTGCAAGGAATGCTCATTATGAAGCTCAGGGTGCTTGTGGGTTTTGGGGTTCTCATTGGGCAAAGAGGGCCCATGGGGCAAGGGGGGCTCCTGCTGGGGAAAAGGTTGATCATGAGGAGAGGGGTGTTCCAAGCAGGTGTGCTCATGGTGCTTCTGAGGCTTATGATTTGTGGGGTGCTCATTGGACATTGGGTGCTCCTGACAGGGTTGCTGCTGGGGGGGCAAGGACGGCGTCTCTTTGTGTAGTCCCAGGACCTCAACCATGCCAGCTCCTGTGCGAGGGACACTGGTGTACATGAGGTGCCTCTGTAAGTGCCTGAGCCAATCCTCCTGGATGGACAGAGGACCCTGGAAGACGAGGTCACAGAATCTGCATAGGAGAGAGAGAGTTAGGTTAGGTTAGGTTAGGTTAGGCTAGGTTAGGTTTGCATACATACAGTGCCTTCGGAAAGTATTCAGACCACTTGTCTTTTTCAAAATTTTGTTAGGTTACAGCCTTATTCTAAAATGTATTAAATTGTTTGTTTTTTGATCATCAATCTAAACACAATACCCCATAATTACCTAGCAAAAACAGGTTCTTAGAATTTTTTTGCTAATTTATAAAAAATATAAAACAGAAATATCATATTTTACATAAGTATTCAGACCCTTTACTCAGTACTTTGTTGAAGCACCTTTGGCAGTGATTACAGCCTCGAGTCTTCTGGGGTATGATGCTACAAGCTTGACACACCTATTTTAGGGGAGTTTCTCACATTCTTCTCTGCAGATCCTATATCCTAATAGCACAGCTATTTTCAGGTCTCTCCAGAGATGTTTGATAGGGTTCAAGTCCGGGCTCTGGCTGGGCCACCCAAGGACATTCAGAGCCACTCCTGCGTTGTCTTGGCTGTGTGCTTAGGGTCCTTGTCCTGTTGGAAGGTGAACCTTCGTCCCAGTCTGAGGTCCTGAGCGCTCTGGAGCAGGTTTTCATCAAGGATCTCTCTGTTCTTTGCTCCGTTCATCTTTCCCTGACTAGTCTCCCAGTCCCTGCTGCTGAAAAACATCCCCACAGCATGATGCTGCCACCACCATGCTTCACTGTAGGGATGGTGCCAGGTTTTTTCCAGACGTGATGCTTGGCATTCAGGCCAAAGAGTTCAATCTGCTTTTCATCAGACCAGAGAATCATGTTTCTCAAGGTCTGAGAGTATTTAGTTGCCTTTTGGGAAACTGCAAGCGTGCCTTTTACTGAGGCTTCCGTCTGGCCACTCTGGCCACTCCATAAAGGGCTAATTGGTGTATTGCTGCAGAGATGCTTGTCCTTCTGAAAGATTCTCCCATCTCCACAGAGGAACTAGAACTCTGTGAACATCGGGTTCTTTGTCACCTCCCTGACCAAGGCCCTTCTCCCCCTATTGCTCAGTTTGGCTGGGCGGCGAGTTCTAGGAAGAGTCTTGGTGGTTCCAAACTTCTTACATTTAAGAATGATGGAGACCACTGTGTTCTTGGGGACCTACAATGCTGCAGAAATGTTTTGGAAGCCTTCCCCAGATCTGTGCCTCGACACAATCCTGTCTAGGAGCTCTACGGACAATTCTTTCGACCTCATGGCTTGGTTTTTTGCTCTGACATGGACTGTGAACTGTGGGATCTTATAAAGATAGGTGTGTGCCTTTCCAAATCATGTCCAATCAATTGAATTTACCAATTGATTGAATTGGCCTCCAATCAAGTTGTAGAAACATCTCAAGGATGATCAATGGAAACAGGATGAGTCTCATAGCAACATGTCTGAATACTTACAGAGGGTGAAATAAGTATTGAACACGTCACCATTTTTCTCAGTAAATATATTTCTAAAGGTGCTATTGACATGAAATGTTCACCAGATGTTGGTAACAACCCAAGTAATCCATACATACAAAGAAACCAAAACAAATAAGTTCAGAAATGTGTAATAATGTGAAATGACACAGGGAAAAGCTTTCTTTGAAACCAATTGAGAGTTTCCTTGGCTGTGTGTTTGGGATCATTGTCTTGCTGAAATGTCCACCCTCGTTTCATCTTCATCATCCTGGTAGATGGCAGCAGATTTTTGTCAAGAACATCTCGGTATATTTGCCCATTCATCCTTCCTTCAATTATGTGAAGTTTGCCAGTACCATTTGCTGAAAAGCAGCCCCACACCATGATGTTCCAAACACTGTTGATATGGTGTTTTTAGGGTGATGTGCAGTGCCATTTCTCCTCCAAACATGGTGTGTATTATGACATCCAAACAGTTCAATTTTGCTCTCATCTGACCACACTATATTCTCCCAGTATTTCACTGGCTTTTCCAAATGTTGTGCAGCAAACTCTAAACGAGCTTCAACATGCTTTTTTTTCAGCAATGGAGTCTTGCGTGGTGAGCGTGCATTACTTACTGTTTTCTTTGATGACAACAGTACCTGCTAATTGCAGGTCTTTTTGAAGCTCTCCACAAGTGGTCCTTGGCTCTTGGACAACTCTTCTGATTATTCTTTTCACTCCTCTGTCAGAAATCTTGCAAGGAGCACCTGGTCGAGGCAAATTTATTGTGAAATGATTGTCTTTCCACTTCCGAATTATGGCCCCAACAGTGCTCACTGGAACTTTCAGAAGCTTAGAAATGCGCCTATAACCAATGCCATCATTATGTTTTGCAACAATTAGGTTGCGAAGGTCTTGAGACAGCTCTTTGCTTTTACCCATCATGAGATGTGTCTTGTGTGACACCTTGGCAATGAGACCTTTTTGTAGGCCATCAGTTGGGACTGAACCAGCTGATATTAATTTGCACTGACAGGGGGCTGGATTGCTTTTTAATTACTGATAGTTTTCAGCTGTTGTCTTGGCTTTCCATGCCTTTTTGCACTTCCCTTTCTTCATGTGTTCAATACTTTTTCCCTGTGTCATTTCACATTATTACACAAACTTAATTCTGAACTTATTTGTTTTGGTTTCTTTGTATGTATGGATTACTTGGGTTGTTACCAACATCTGGTGAAAACTTCATGTCAATAGCACCTTTGGAAATATATTTACTGAGAAAAATGGTGACGTGTTCAATACTTATTTCACCCGCTGTATGTAAATTTGATATTTCTCTTTATTTTTCGCTTCGTCATTATGGGGTTTGTGTGTAGATTGATGAGGAAATTGTTTTATTTTAGGGTGAGGCTGTAAAATAACAAAATGTGGAATACTTTCCGAATGTATGGATACTATTTAGCATCTTTACTCTTTAATACTTTTGCTGTATAGGTGTACAATACATTCAATACATTTTAGAAAACTGATGCATGACCATTACACAATATTAAATGAGCAATCCATAATTAATTTGTGCCTTGTGGCCACAGGGTGGAATGCACAACAAATGAAGTGACGGGACAGAGAAGCTTGTTATGGTCCTACGTACCTGCAGGTGAGTCTGTACATCTCCTCAACAGCACATGGGAGAGCTGAGAACAGTGTGTTCTTTGGTCCAGCCCTCAACCTAGGCTTCTTCAGTATACAGGAATAGGCTGAAAGACACAGACCATCTCATTACAGGCCAAGTTAGTACAGACCAACTCATTACAGACAACTCCATGCAACTTAGCTGACTGATTGACACCAGGACAGAGAGAGTCACAGGATGTGTCCCAATGGGGGCCCTGGTCAAAAGTAGTGCACTATACAGTACATTCGGGAAGTATTCAGACCCCTTGACTTTTTCCAAATGTTGTTACATTAAAGCATTGTTTTTTTAAATAATCCTCAATCTATACATAATACCCCATAATGACAAAGCGAAAACAGGTTATTAGACATTTTTGCGAATTTATAAAAATAAAAAACATAAATAAATAATAAGTATTCAGCCCCTTTGCTATGAGACTAGAAATTGACCTTGATCATACTTAAGATGTTTCTACAACTTGATTGGAGTCCACCTGTGGTGAATTAAATTGATTGGAGATGATTTGGAAAGGCACACACCTGTCTATATAAAGTCCCACAGCTGACAATGCATGTCAGAGCAAAAACCAAGCCATGAGATCGAAGGAATTGTCCATATAGCTCTGAGACAGGATTCTGCTGAGGCACAGATCTGGGGAAGGGTACCAACAAATTCCTGCAGCATTGAAGGTAGCCAAGAACACAGTGGCCTCCATCATTCTTAAGTGGAAAAAGTTTGGAACCACCAAGACTCTTCCTAGAGCTGGCGCCCGGTCAAACTGAGCAATCGGTTTGACCGGGCGCCTCTGTGGAGATGGGAGAACCTTCCAGAAGGACAACCATCTCTGTAGCACTCCACCAATCAGGCCTTTACAGTAGAGTTGCCAGAAGCAAGCGCCTACTCAGTAAAAGGCGCATGACATCCCGCTTGGTTTGCCAAAAGACACCTAAAGGACTCTCAGACCATGAAAACAAGATTCTCTGATCTGATGAAACCAAGATTGAACTCTTTGGCCTGAATGCCAAGAGTCACGTCTGGAGGAAACCTGGCACCATCCTTACGGTGAAGCTTGGTGGTGGCAGCATCATGCTGTGGGGATGTTTTTCAGCTGCAGGGACTGGGAGATTAGTCAGGATCGAGGGAAAGATGAACGGAGCAAAGTACAGAGAGATCCTTGATGAAAACCTGCTACAGAGACCTCAGACTAGGGCGAAGGTTCACCTTCCAACAGGACAACAACCCTAAGCACACAGCCAAGACAACGCAGGAGGGGCTTCGGGACAAGTCTCTGAATGTCCTTGAGTGGCCCAGCCAGAGCCTGGACTTGAACCCGATCTAACATCTCTGGGGAGACCTGAAAATAGCTGTGGAGCGACGCTCCCCATTCAACCTGACAGATCTTGAGAGAATCTGCAGAGAAGAATGGGAGTAACTCCCCAAATACAGGTGTGCCAAGCTTGTAGCATCATACCCAAGAAGGCTTGAGGCTGTAATCGCTGCCAAAGGTGCTTCAACAAAGTACTGAGTAAAGGGTCTGAATACTTATGCAAATGTGACATTTCTAAAAACCTGTTTTTTTTGTCATCATGGAGTATTGTTTGTAAATAGATTTAATCCATTTTAGAATAAGGCTGTGGAAAAAAAAAAAAAAATGAGGAAAAAGTCAAGGGATCTGAATATTTTCCGATTGCACTGTATAGGGAATAGGGCACCATTTGGGACACAATGTTCTGTACATGTTCTACAAAGTATATCCAACACTGTAATTTCAGAAAGGTGCCTTTATGTTCTTGACTTTTGTGACCAGGCTTAGGAAACTTACTTGTTCCTTCTAACATGGCAACCCTCTTCCTGCGTGCGTAAGCGCGAAGATGATTGGAAAGGCTAACAGCACTGGGAAATGTTGTGTTACAGTGAATGCAAATCTTCTTATTTGATTCATTTCTCTCTGGAAAGTGAAAGAAACATTGAAAGAGAGAAAAATATAAAGAAAGCAAAGCACACAGAAGTTCAAAACTTAAATATGTTCCAGAAGCTCATTGACAACACTTTTCTTGCAAGGAGAACGTATTTGAACAAGTGTCACGAGTGTAGCATCTAATCAAAATGCCTCTGGATAACCATGCTCCGTTTCTTTTTAACATCATTAACAGTTATCTTCCATTAGAGACACTTTGTTTGGATGCTACCCACTTTTAAAAATAGTTAAACCTCTACACTTCTAAATTAATTGCTGCTTGGGTCTTTGATAACCGTCTTTGAGAAATAGGAGGTGAGTTGAGGTGAAGAATCTGAAGAAATATAAGAAATATGACTACAGAGCACATAGATGAACATGAAGTAAAACTGCTATTCCCTGAGTGCCATCACCTCTCCCTCCATCTGTGTTCTATTGTAAAGATCTGTTTTGCACTCAGCAGTTGGAGACGTGTTGTTGAGAGTAATGTTTATCACAATCTAAGGACTCCAGGATGCCTATTTTCACCTGTAGCAGAAGATTCACGCAGGGTTTGGAACAATTTGGGGTTTTAAATTTGATTTAGGCTATGACAAGAAATTCGTACTGTGCTAACTGTGTCAATATTGCACATGAATTACAATGGTTTGGCATGGCACTGTAGGCTACATCTAGAGTATGTTAAATCGTAAAAGCTTTAGATTATGAAAGGTCTCTTCGAACACCTGTTAAAACAGATTTGATTGGGTAACAAGCCCACACCAAGTTTCTATGCAAGCTTTCCTGAAGCTACTGGCAGTTGTGTGAAAACAATAGTGACAGCTTCCCATTCATTTCACACCTAATAGATGAAAAAAACATCTGCTACAAAGGTGTTTTTTAACCATGACAAGCTACTAAAGGTTATTCAAATTGCCTGCAAATTGTTTGCAACAATTTGTTAGCAACAACTTGTGTTAAATCTCCATTTAACATAATACTGATTACAGCAATATGGTGTAGAAGACTTAGTTATATGGTTAAAACTGAACGTGTGAGTCAGTCTTATTCTGCCTTTAAGGTTTCAGCTATACTGTAAAAAGTAACTATGACATTCAACACTGTCAGCCACAGAACGGGCAATCCCTAGAATTCAGACAGACAACTAAAAAAATCTGCATAACGGACAGGGAACTCTTATTTGGACAGACATTAAACAAAGGTGTTTAAACACAGATGATGTGCTCCCAGAGCCACATCAAAAAGACGTGACAGTTTTTTTTTTTTTTCCATTTCAAAGCCCCTTTGGTGACATTCATTATTTTTGTGTGCATTACAATAATTTAATTGACAGATTTTTTTTATCCCAGTCCATTTGATTGAAATGTTGTGATTTAACATGAGCTCCTGTAAATAATGAAAAGCTGTAGAGTTAGTAAAATATACCAAACAGCTGTGGAACAAGACACGTTTGTATTTCATTAAAGCGAGCTGATACTGTAATTGGTCACATATTATCTTAATCTGTATCATTGCACTCTATAAAACTAATACAAAGAACACCTAAAATAATCATACTTATCTGCAAAGGACTAAACTGATCAATCTTATGAATGAAGATAGAACAGACCGCCGACCCAGTTTAGCTAATAAAGCTGTGTCTGTCACTTCTATCCATCATCCATCTGCCTTAACTGTCTTTTTTGTCTTTGATTCTACATCAGTTGAAACAGATTGATCATATGTCATATATGTTTTGCCATCACAAAGGGGGCCTTGTTGCACTACAATAATAATTACCATAAAATAAAATATTATTGGAAGACAAAGTAACTGTAGTTTGTAACTCTATAGTTTTTATCACTGTTACTTGGCAGAAAACAGAAACATTTCACATGTTGGTTAACTGGGTTGTTTTATCCACTGTTCAAAGTGTGTGTGTGTGTGTGTGTGTGTGCTCTAAAATGTTTATATTCTGATATGTATAGAACTAATTTGTGAGGCTGCTTACCATGGGCCCAGTGTGTCTCCAGGTTCCTGGCCTGTTGGTTCTGTCTCTCCTCAACCCTCTCTTTGGTCAAAGTAAAGTGCTTCCTATCTGCATCATCCTTGTCCAACTTCCTCTTACTCAACAGTTCGCCTAAAGTGCTCCGGGAAGGTTCACTGACACCTCGTATCTGTAACAATTATTATTATTATTATTATTATAATACATAATACATGTTTTATTTGCACCTAACAAGATACCCAAAGACAACAAATAAAAATATTAAATATAAACAAATCAAATTGTATTTACAGCTGGTGTAGACTTTACCGTGAAATTCTTGCTTACGAGCCCTTCCCAACAATAAAGTGTAAAAACTATTTTTTCTTCAAAAAAATAGAAACATAACCAAAAGTAAAAGTTTATCACACAAAAGAGCATAGCACCAAAACAGCACAACAACGGTACCTCTCTACTCTTCCTCTCAGGAAATAACTCCTCTCCCTCAACTCCCTCCTGCCTGGCTGTAGTTGCACTGGGCCCCCATGGAGTGGGAGTGCCATTCTGGCCCGGCTGGCAGCCATGTTGGATCTTCACTGGGATCCCTGTGGGTGTTAGGAAGAGCCCGTCGCTTCCAATGAACTTCTGGGAGATGATTGGTCGAGAGAGGAACTGCTTCCTGTTCAGGTTTGAAATAAAACACAACAATGATATAGCCAGAGGCATACATGAAAAAGTACAATAACATAAAAGTAGACAAAATGAAAAATAAATAAAAATGAAGACAAATTAAATAAAATGTATATATACACTATATATACACAGTACCAGTCAAAGGTTGGACAGACCTACTCATCCAAGGCTTTGTCTTTATTTTTACTATTTTCTACATTGTAGAATAAAAGTTAAGACATCAAAACTATGATATAACACATATGGAATTATGTAGTAACCACAAAAGTGTTATATTTGAGATTCTTCAAAGTAGCCACCCTTTGCCTTGATGACAGCTTTGCACACTCATGGCATTCTCTCAACCAGCTTCACCTGGAATACAAAGCGTTATGTTTGGGGCAAATCCAACACAACATATCACGGAGTACTACACTTTATTTTTTCAAGCATAGTGGTGGCTGCATCATGTTATGGGTATGCTTGTAATCCTTAAGGACTGGGGAGTTTTTCCAGGATAAAAAAGTACCGTAATGGTGCTGAGCACAGGGAAAATCCTAGAGGAAAACCTTGTTCAGTCTGCTTTCCACCAGACACTAGGAAAGGAATTTACCTTTCAGGGCAAATCTACACTAGAGGTGCTTATCAAGAAGACAGTGAATGTTCCCGAGTGGCCGAGTTACAGTTTCGACTTAAATCTGCTTGAATATCTATGGCAAGACCTGAAAATGGTTGTCTAGTAATGATCAACAACCAATTTGACAGAGATTGAAGAATTAATTGAAAATAATAATGCACAATCCAGGTGTGGAAAGCTCACAGACTCACAGCTTTAATCACTGCCAAAGATGATTCTACAAAGTATTGACTCAGGGGTGTGAATACTTATATTAACTAGATATTTCTAGATTTCATTTTCCATAAATTTGCAAAAATGTCTAAAATCATTTTCACTTTGTCATTATTGGTCATTGTGAGTAGATGGTGAGAAAATGTTTTATTTCATCCATTTTGAATTCAGGCTGTAACACAACAAAATGTGGAATAAGTCAAGGGGTATGAATACTTTCTGAAGACACTGTATACCTGATATAGGACAGAATAATATATTATATTACGTCCCTAGAAGGTGTGAACTGTAACTTGTTGAGGAAATGTTTACAGTACCTGTTGAGGGTCTGGAGGATGTTCTGGTGTTCCTGCTCGTCCTGTAGCAGCTCATTGAGGATACACACTGGACTCTTACTGGTGCTTGTGCTGGTCTTCCCTATTCGCTTCAGGTGGCCCCTCACATGGTTGGAGAGGCCCGTCTTGGTGTCGAACCAGCCCCAGCACAGGGGACAGGTGTGCTCCGCCTGAGACTCCGGCTTCTCAGCTGCAGCATGAAAATTATTAAAAAGGTTAGGTTTTAAAAAACTATCTACATTTACAGTTTAGTAATTTGCCAACTCTTATCCAGAGCGATATAGGTAAATTACTAGCTAACTTTGAGGTAACTTTGAATATTACACACTATCTATAGAAAAATAATATGGCACACTTGACTTTGAAAAAAACTAATCACAAGTATAGTTACAATACAATAGTGAAGAAAACAATAAGCTTGAATATAAATAGGGGAAATGAAATACGTTGCTCACCTTTTTTGATCCTCCGCACCACAGAGGGGACCTTCCTGCGTATGCGTCGCTGTCGGTCCTGTGAGGCTACCCGCTCAGGTGACACCACATGGCGAGCGTCATAACTCAGCCCCACCCTGTACAGGTGCCCTCGCACGTGATTGGATAAGCCCACCCCAGACTCAAACACAGCAGGACAGTAGGGGCAGGACTTCCTTTCTGTCCCAAAAGAAGGGGAGACGTCACAGTCATAGGAGAGACTCTGGTTGTGTGTGCTGGTGGTGGTGGGTGACTCGTCACACACTGAACTTTCTATACACTCCTCTTTGATGATAAGCTTCTGTATGTCATCGCTGTCATACTCCCCGTCCTTGTCTTCAGTCTTATTCAAATGGTGGTCATCCTGAACGGCGTTCTTTTCAAAATGGCCGACGTCAGCAGCAGGTGCATGATCCTCTTTGATAGAAGAACCCCTCTGTCTGCGTATGAAGTAGCTACGGGCGTAGGGGTTCCTCTCGTTCTCACTACTATCCAGGAAGTTGGCTGTAGCCTTGCTGGTGTAAGCACTAAAGTCATACGTGTCCTCATAATCATCGTCTCCCTCTGTGTCCTCAGGAGTGGTAGACTCCTTTAATTTTGGGTTCAGTTTTGGCAAAACATTATCAATCACCTTGTCCACACTGTTGCGGAAGGGAGTGGACATTTTTCTTTTGGATGGAGTCTTTTGGGTAACGGCTTGTACCTCTGACTTCCTGACGGTCAAGTCGTTGCTACCTCCCTGACTGTTGTCAGAGTCGTAGCTATGATACAGCATCTGGCCTGGTTTAACCGTCTTGGATGTAAACAGCACATCATTTGAGGGATATTTTGTCCTTTCGGAGATTCCTGAAACCACATGGTCGTATAGTTGATTGTCTTCCTCAACATAAGGGAGACCTGTTGTCACGTCTATTTTCTCTGTTGGTTTAGGAGATAATTTGCTTGGTTTGTCACTCCTCCACAAGGATGGTGACAGCTTGTTTGCTGAGCTGACAATGCTGCACTTGAACTGAGAGGAGGTAAGACCTTTGTAAGACTTCTGTGTGTCGGCTGTATCACTACCGGACCAAAAGCAAAAATCTGCTCTTTTCCAGAAAGGAGGCTTTTTAATACAGAATTTTGGCTTTAGCTGCAGTAGTTTTAAATCTCCTGCTTTTTTGGACGGATCATCTAAGCTATATTGATCTGGATGGTTAAGTGCTTTTTTAAATGGTGGATTTTCACATTCTTCATCATCAGACTGTTGGTGTAACAGCTCACAATGCCTTTTAAGGCCATCTTCATTCTGGGTGCTGAAAGGGCATAATTTACAGTGAAACAGAACATGACTGAATTCATCATTGCTAACTGTAAGAAACTCTGACTCCTCATCTTTGATCATGTTCTTGTATTTGGACTTCAGTGTGTCACAGTGCACCGTGTACAGGTGTGCTTCCAGCTCCCGTTCCGTCAATGTTATGTGGTTGCACTCCTCGCAGCAGTAATAACGTTTATCCTTGTCGTGGGTCTTGGCGTGCTGGACGAACGTCTTGGGGCAATTGGTCCCGAACACACACTGCGGGCACTGGAGCTTGGCGTTTCCGCCTTCGTCTCGGAGTTTGTGGAGTGTCTGGATCTCTTCCATGAGTTTCTCCCGTCTCTCCTGGTGAATAATCATGTGCTTGAGGAGGGCGCTGCGATCGCAGAACGAACGCCCACACTCCCTGCATATAAATGGCCGGGGAACGTTCTCGCGGTGGCGTACCTGATGATTATGTCCATCTAAATGATACATCATATGTCTATGCAGATGCCTTTTCTCCTTGAAATTAACATTGCACTTTGTGCAATGGAAGAATGATGGCTCTTGTTCGGATTGCTCGGTCTTAAGCTGTTTGGGCTTCCTACTACAGAGGGAGTCAGAGTGATTGTCCTCGTGGCAATCTGCTCTTACAATCAGCTTCTTGATGATTAAAGGGCCGTCACTGGGAAGCTCGTGACATGAATTCACAGAAGGGTGTACGTCAGCCTTTTTACAAGAAAGATAATCTTCTTTTACGTTGGAGATGTCAAACTCCTCCTCATCATCTTCCTCCTCTTCAACATGCCACTTTTTATAGGTGTGATTTGAGCTACAGTTGTAAACTTTTTCAGGAGAGCCTGCAGTACCTACCAGGTGTATTTTACGCTTCTTCCGTCTTCGGTTGGTAAGCTGAGGCATCACTCCCACAGCGTTTGTCTCTAAGCTGCTGTCAACTGTGCGATTCTTCCACAACACCTGTATGAGCTCTTTTTGTGAATCCCAGCATAGTGCGTCAGCACCGTCAGAACCGACCGACGAGCACTCAGAGGACTCTGTGGTGTTTAAGTCCCATATAGATCTAGCTCTAGCCTTGACTCCCTCGGCCATCCATATTTGGTTAATTGGCGTTTGGTGTGACTGTGGACTGTGGCCTGACAAGGTGGTGTCGGGGGCCTGGTAGGGCAGTTCAACCTCACTAGCCTCAGAGTCTGATGGTGACGTGTTGTTGGCCCCTGGCTGCGTGGTGGCTAGTGTTTTCAGAACGAGCCCTGCTGGGTTCTTCAGGGCGTCTGATTGAAGCTCACTGGGTGGTGGTAACACCTGAGGGCTTGTGTCCCTACCAGCTTGCCGAAGTTGGGCGTCCTGGGCCTCCACCAGGACATTGTTGGACATTGTGCTGTTTTTGTTCAGGCCACAGCTCTCCTCTGAGGCGGGGTGTGAACCAGGTCCATTAACAAGTGCTCCTGAAGGCAGTGAATGGGCTGCTTGGGCTGTGTGGGGAACAGCAGGGACACTGTTGGGTACAAATGAACTGGGCTGTGCTCCATTTAAAGGGTTTGGGAGTCCGTCAGAAGACAGCTGCTCTGACAGACCTGCAGCATTGTTCTTCAGGGAAGAAGTGTGACGCTGTAATGGCTCCTGAGTGGCATCGGAGCTGTCACACACTGGTTCCACCACATCTCCTTCTTTGTTCTCTTGTGCGTTTGGCTTTATATCAGCCATCTCACCAGTTCTGAGAAGAGAGAAACAGAAAAATAACCAAATCAACTTTAAACATACTCAATAATTTATGTCATGTTTTGAGAGCTAAAGGCGATGAAAAATGCATTATTAAAACGTGGCAAATTGAAATATACCGCCAAACCCACAACAATTATCATATCACTATATTGTATATTGTTTTAAAGTCAAAATGCAGGCTAATACTATGTCAAATAACAAATCCAAACAATTACTATTTTATTCACAGTGTTAAGTTTCAGCTCTGCCTACTTTCTCCCCAACTGTTCCAAACAATGAGAGTTTTATCCACATTACTCTTCTGCTCTACTCTCTGGTGCTGCATTATGACTTTCCTCACACCCTCGTCCGCCACTTCTCTTCACAACAAACCCTGCTGTTAGCCCCAGATACCCCGGTGAGGGCTCTTAATTACCAGAGCACACCTCTGGGATACAACCTTCCTGTTCCTCCCCCGAAAGCTCCCAGACGCCTGCTAAAATTGACCAATTTCCATGGGAACAAAGTAGACTTCCAATGAGATCATACTCAGTCTTAGCACTCAGTGATGGTGCCAACACGGGTCCCAGCACGACGCTGTTGTTGCTCCAATTCTGACAAATTGGCATGCGCAGGTTACACAATCTGTCGGTCTCACACAAACACACGCTTGAACACACACACACACACACACACACACACACACACACACACACACACACACACACACACACACACACACACACAGAGAGTGATATAAACACACACACACAGCTATAAAACACACACAAACACACACACACACACACACACACACACACACACACACACACACACACACACACACACACACACACACACACACAGAGAGAGATATAAACACACACACACAGAGAGTGATATAAACACACACACACACACACACACACACACACACACACACACACACACAGAGAGAGATATAAACACACACACACAGCTATAAACACACACACACAAACATATAAACAGCAATCAATAGTCGTCAGGACAGATTGCTGAATGTAATAGAGACTCAACTGTTGAAAATGTCAATCTTTAAACAAGCCACTTAAAAGAGTGAAAATACATGAATAAAATCTTTAAAACATTTAACAGCCTTGTAATAAGTCAAGCTGTGAGACTAAGAGACGAGGTGATGTATTTTACAGCTTGGTACAATGTGAAGTGTCCAGGTTGTTTGTAGCCCTAGCTGATAGACATAGGATGCATCCCAAATGTCATAGGGTGACATTTGGAATAAACCATAGTGTAGTCCACAATGTATGCTCAGTGGATTTGACATGATCCAGTGTTGGCTGCTCTCCGCAGGAAGCGACGTCGCTAACGAAGTGGTAAATTCAGTGTTAATGAGTGGCTTCACTGTTACCACCTCGGAGGTAAAACCTTCCGAGCACCATATTCCCTCCATCTGCTGTGGTGTTACTGTAGGGGCTTGGGTTAGCATGGAGGGAGTGGCAGAAAACCCGCTCTGCATTTAAAGCTAACTTCACTGTTACCCCCCTTGAACAGCAGGATGGCAAAGCCTTCAGAATAGGATTTCAGCTTTACATTTAGAGGCTCATTACCAGCAGTACTAGCCAGGAGTGAAAGTAAGGAGGTCCGGTACGGTGTCCCGGCAAAATAAATAGTGGGGGTATACCGTACCTGTAAAACATGAGCCTATCACAATAATTAAAACTGTAGGCTATTACACCTTTATCTATCATTAGGCTATCGCAGAGGCATGAAAAATGTGCGAATGGACATGAAAACAGGTGGTATAGCCTGCACTCCAAAATGCAATGTGGTTCAACGAGAACACAGACATTTTGCCAACACTGAGACACGCACAGATAGCAGCGGAAGCATCAATTCTGGCCTAATGACAAATCGCCTAAATGTCATTACACTTTGTGGTGTTGTGTTACGGTCTCTTTCCATTCACCACTGTAGGTTGCGAGTGGATGTACGTGCGCTAGTAGCCTAGTAAAGGAGCCCTTTAAAGTGATTGTTTGACAATCCAATGAAAATATCATGACTGGTTGTGTTTACGCCCCCATAAAAAGGTCATACATTTTAAAAAAGTTAAATGACAAATCTTTACAACTAGGCCCATAGAGATCCTATTGAATTATTAGGGATTATTTAAATCTGCTTTCACCCCTGGTACTACTGTAGCATACAATATGATTCTCTCTCTCTTTCTGTTCCAAATATAGCAACCACAAGCAAGCAGCTAGGGTTCAACAGCAATGCTATTTTTTTTTAATGAATTTGCTTCTATTTACTTCATTTAGTTCATGTTAAAAGCTGACTTTGCTTTGCCAGAAGCTATTTACAATGATTATAGGCTTAAATACATTTAAGCCGTATGCATAGATCGATCTCTGTCTTATCTATGAGATGTATTACTATTAATCCAGCTCTGCATCTTTCCCCAAGACATATTACTGTATATGCGAAAATGTTCAGTAATCATTATATTCTATATCATTTTTAAATGGAACCTTTGTGTCCAGCCCCCCCCCCCCCCCCAAAAAAAAGAAAACGTACTGAAAAACCTCCCAGATACGTTTAATATTTTTCTTTCTTTCTTTGAATCCTTTTTGTTCGGGGTGTATCAGCACTTGCAGTAACACTCGTATAGCACCTCATCTTGAGGTTACTGCAGAAAAAAACACAGTGAGGCGATAATTGCATATTATCATGATTTTTCTGTATTCCCTGAAGATACATAAACCTTTCTGAATATTTTTATAAATCAGCTTGTCTCAGCGACACATTGCATCATAGAAAACATCTAAAACTTTAGAACTTTAAACGTCTTTACTCTTGACCCTCACCAAAACCTGCAACAAAATTCACTGAGTGTACAAAATATTAAAAACACATACATAATATTGAGTTGCCCCCAGTTCTTGACACAAACCAGTGTGCCTGGCTCCAACTACCATACCCTGTTCAAAGGCACTTCAATATTTTGTCTTGCCCATTAAACCTCTGAATAACACACATACACAATCCATGTCTCAATTGTCTCAAGGCTTAAAAATCCTTCTTTAACCTGTCTCCTCCCCTTCATCTACACTGATTAAAGGGGTTCTAACAAGTGACATTAATACGGGATCATAGCTTTCACCTGGTCAGTCATGGAAACTCATGGAAAGAGCATGTGTTCTTAATGTTTTGTATACTCAGTGTATTACATTTATCACAGTGATGAAAATATTTGATTTCAATACTGTGTCAAAACTGGAAAGCGAAAGAAAATATACTTTTGTTTCTCCATTTATAGACACATCTATCATAATTATGTGAATCCCTGAAAACATAATTAAAACAAAGAGAGCCAGGCTTAACATCAGTAGAGAATCAGTGTTAAAGGCTTTGAGTTTAGGGTTTCTAAGGGAATTCCCTCTTCCCAACTGGGACCAGTCAACCAGACCAGTTAAACCGCTGGAGCTGTCTGGATGGATCAACAGACATCCACCAATCCCCATGCAGTGTGTCTCTGCCTCCGCCTTCACCGGGAGAGAAAACACACATCTATACAAGGGGGGCCGCTGCCCCGCAAGTGCTGCAGCAGCTCCACAACTTCCTCAGCTAATGGAAACTATTGATTTACTTGACACTGTGAATTTATGAAGCCGCCTCTCAAGTGTGAGACGAGTATCAAAGCTCAAAACAAACAGGCAGAGATTAAGCCTGACAAAGTCCCAAGGAGAGGAGAGCATACAGTGCCTTCGGAAAGTATTCAGACCCATTGACTTTATCCACATTTTGTTACGTTACAGCCTTATTCTGAAATACAGTACCAGTCAAGTTTGGACACACCTACTCATTCAAGGGTTTTTCTTTATTTGTACTATTTTCTACATTGAAGAATAATAGTAAAGACATCAAAACTATGAAATAACACATATGGAATCATGTAGTAAACACACAAGTGTTAAACAAATCAAAATATATTTAATATTTGAGATTCTTCAAAGTAGGCACCCTTTGCCTTGATGACAGCTTTGTACACTCTTGGCATTCTCTCAACCAGCGTCACCTGGAATGCTTTTCCAACAGTCTTGAAGGAGTACCCACATATGCTGAGCACTTATTGGCTGCTTTTCTTTCCCTCTGCGGTCCAACTCATCCCAAACCATCTCAGTTGGGTTGAGGTTGGCTGATTGTGGAGGCCAGGTCATCTGATGCAGCACTCCATCACTCTCCTTCTTGGTCAAATAGCCCTTACACAGCCTGGAGGTGTGTTGGGTCATTTACCTGCCGAAAAACTAATTATAATCCCACTAAGTGCAAACCAGAATGGATGGTGTATCGCTGCAGAATGATGTAGTAGCCATGCTGGTTAAGTGTGCCTTGAATTCTAAATAAATCACAGACAGTGTCACCAGCAAAGCACCATCACACCTCCTCCGCCATGCTTCACAGTGGGAACCACACACACTTTTGCGGTTACTACATGATTCCATATGTGTTATTTCATAGTTCTGATGTCTTCACTATTATTCTACAATGTAGAAAATAGTAAAAATAAAGAAAAACCCTGGAATGAAGTGTGTCCAAACTTTTGCCTGGCATTGTGGATTACATTTTTTTAAATCCTCTGCAATCTACACACAATAACCCATAATGCAATATTTTTTTTTACATTTATTACAAATAAAAAACAGAAAACTTTATTTACATAAGTATTCAGATCCTTTGCTATGAGCCTCAAAATTGAGCTCAGGTGCATCATGTTTCCGTTGATCATCCTTGAGATGTTTCTACAACTTGATTGGAGTCCACCTGTGGTAAATTCAATTGCTTGGACATGATTTGGAAAGGCACACCCTTGTCTATATAAGGTCCCACAGTTGCCATGAGGTCGAAGGAATTGTACGTAGAGCGTCGCTGCACAGCTATTTTCAGGTTTCTCCAGAGATGTTATATCAAGTTTAAGTGTGGGCTCTGGCTGGGCCACTCAAGGATCTGGGGAATGGTACCAAAACAATGTAGGTCTCCAAGAACAAAGTGGCCTCCATCATTCTTAAAATGGAAGAAGTTTGGAACCACCAAGACTATTCCTAGAGCTGGCCGCCCAGCCAAACTGAGTAATCGCGGGAGAAGGGCCTTGGTCAGGGAGGTGACCAAGAACCCGATGGTCACTCTGACAGAGGTCTAGAGTTCCTTTGTGGAGATGGGATAACCTTCCAGAGGACAACCATCTCTGCAGCACTCCACCAATCAGGCCTTTATGGTAGAGTGGCCAGACGGAAGCCACTCCTCAGTAAAAGGCGCATGACAGCCCACTTGGAGTTTGCCAAGAGGCACCTAAAGACTCTCAGACCATGAGAAACAAGATTCTCTAGTCTGATGAAACCCAATATGAGAAACTCCCCAAATACAGGTGTGCCAAGCTTGTAGCGCCATACCCAAGAAGACTCGAGGCTGTAATCGCTGCCAAAGGTGCTTCAACAAAGTACTCGGTACACCCCCTATATATAGCCTCGTTATTGTTATTTTATTGTGTTCAATTTTATTTTATTTTTTACTTTAGATTTTTTTGAAATATTTTCTTAACTCTATCTTCTTAAAACTGCATTGTTGGTTAAGGGCTTGTAAGTAAGCATTTCACGGTAAGGTCTACACGTGGTTTTTTTTGGCGCATGTGACTAATCAAATTTGATTTTAACATTTTATTTGAACTGCGGCTAACTAACTTGCAGCCAGAATAACAGCAAAGTAGCCACATTTGCATTTGTTTAAGCTGTTTTCTAGTGACATTTATTTGGATACATCCATAACGATGAGCTAATGAGGAGCGATTTCGACTGGCTGAGAAAAGCTGCCTGCCTGTCTGTCTGTCTGTCTGTCTGTCTGTCTGTCTGTCTGTCTGTCTGGTCCCGACACGTTCATTACTATGGGACAGCTGGAGATCGAATTTGAACATTGAAACAATGTTGCAAATGTCAGAGAGACAGACAGCAAGGTTTATGCAAATCTCCGCTGTTGAAAACTAAATGTTAGTCTAAAAGAAGTGTGAGATAATGTCTAGATGCTTTTTATAGTGGAGATCAAGTTTATAAAGTGCCTGGCTGGGCTGATGACAGTGGATTGCGCAGTCAGACGGAACAGAGTAAATAGGCATCTTAACGTCATAGATTTAGCCGGTGGTAACTTGTGGAATAGACACCGGCTGGTATGCGGTTTTAACCAATCAGTATGCAGGGTTAGACCCACCCGTTGTAGAAAAGAATAATAGAACATGCCTTGAGCTCAAAAACAGCAAGAAAGAAACACTGATTACACACAACGATGGCAATAGTGATGTAAAGTTGCAGCAATGTACTCAAATTCAACTAGCCAGAAACATGCTCTGAGAGCAAGCCCCGAATTTCACTAAACAAAACAATTATACGTCCTGTCAGTCCAAACCGAGTAGCTAAGGATCCTCTCAACGAGTTAAGACTAAGGAGCATGTCAAAAAAAAAAAAACACACACAACCCTCTCACCCCAAAACGTTCCACGCCCCACTCTCTAAAAAAAAAGAAGAGAATAAATTAAATGGCTGTGATGGGTAGATTTACTGATGAAAAAAATAAGAATGTAGAGAGAACATTGGGAGTGATAAAAGAGGAGAGGGAGCGAGTGACAGTTGGGTTAAGACAGAAGTCATGTTCAATAGCAGGTAGCAACATCAAACGCTTGAGTTCACAGGGAACCTATGCAACCTTGTCTAGCAGGAGGATTTTCTGTTGTGTGGAGTAGATTATATCTGTTCAAACCGCTGACACGGCCTCATTTGCTGCCCGTAGTGTTAGAAGGGGGGATTAAACGATATAAACTTTGAAGCTTTAAACAATACCTTTCGAAATTAAATGGATTAAGGGAGGGATGTCTGATGGGGATTTCCCTGGGCTTTGTTAGTTTTAAACTTCTCTCCTTTTTAAGGAGAAAGGAGGAGAAAAAAATAAATTAAAAGACGTTTGAGGTTTTTCTCAGGCGTTCATGTGACCATTTTTAATGAGTTCTCTCTCTCTCACATTGAGGAGGAGGCCAGGGCCAGTGGCCAGAGGAGCTGTTACTGTGCACGTCACAAATGGCAGAAATGCCTATTCCCTACACAGCTTGGGTCAAAAGTAGTGCACTATATAGGGAATAGGGTGCCATTTTGGGACGTAGACACTGTGAACACTAGAACAGACAGATGGCCTCATAAACATCTTATCTGCTCTGTTTCGATACACGCACACCAATCCACCCAATACTGAGAGGAAAGGACTCATAACCAAAGCATCGCCGCCAGACTCATCTACTTGGCTGGTTCTGGCAAGCTGTGCAATGCTGTTCATGCCTGTTGAAAATGGCACATTTCTATTTACTACCGTGTTTGTTGCCCCCCTTCATGATAATATGCATGAGCTGTTCATACACCTGTTTTATATACGTGATGTTACACCTAGATGAAGAGATTGCATTGGTAGCTATGCAATTTTTGTATTAGTAGTATGGATGTTGGCTTTTATTAAATGTGATGATTACCATGCAGCCCCAAAGTATATAAATACTTTGGGGCTGCATGTATGGGGCGACGGGTAGCCTAGTGGTTAGAGTGTTGGGCCAGTAACCGAAAGGTTGCTGGTTCGAATACCCGGGCCGACAAGGTGAAAAACCTGTCGATGTGTCCTTGAGCAAGGCATTTAACCCTAATTTTAATCCAGGGGCTGACCCTGTAGGTAGGCCGTCAATGTAAATAAGAACTTGTTCTTAACTGACTTGCCTAGTTAAATAAAGGTTAAACAAATAAATAAAAATGATACAAGCAGTTGCTATGATCATGATCGGGCTAGCTCAGATTGCACCCCATCATTTTTGGTTGAGATAGAATCCCCCTAAAATATAGGCCTATCAAACGTTGTCGCTCCCGCTTTGCTTTCGTCAGACACGTGCCCAATCACATGAAAGAGAAGTCAGTGTCAAACTCCTCTCCAAACGGCAGGCTCCTCTCTCTCTGCAGAGTAAGCAGACATCAGTACGCTTAAATCTGGAGGAATGTCAAGCGTCGCCCACATCAGCATGAAACACCTCTCATTACCTTTCTTTAAAAACTAAATATGAATATCTGGCTTCGTCAGTCGTACAGAGTACATGGCAAGCATGGATCAGGCAGAACGGGGTATACCAAGGACCTCTCACTAGCTAGCTACAGTACAGCTAGCTACAGTACAGCTAGCTACAGTACAGCTAGCTACAGTACAGCTAGCTACAGTACAAAGCAACCCAAACTCAATTGATGTATCATTATTAATTATCAGTAAAACAGAACATTGGCCTGATTTAAAGTACTTTCGACTTTTAAATCTGTGTGCTCTCCGATATATTCTGCCGTTTTAAAATTACCTCCGGCAGTTTGTGTGTTCTCCAGCTAAAGAATGTGTAATCTAGCAGGGCTTTAGTGTTGCTACATTGCTACTGTGTTCCAGCTGAGCTAAACTATATAGCTGACTAGAAGTGGGGATGTGGTCCTTACTCCTAGCTAGGCCCATAACCAATAAGCAAAGTCTCTGCAAAGTCTGACATTAATAACAACTGGGCCTGAACTGTCTCACTGGTTAGACGGAAGGGATATAGCTTTCCCATTCCGAAGTAAGTAATAAAATACACCTAGATATAGCCAGGGACACAAGTAAGTAAACAGAAACCTGTCTAATCAAACCAAATGGGTGATCAGAGACACTGAGCAACTTGAACGCACTGACCCTGACAGCACTGGGATTCCCTCTTGTCATTTCCAAAGGTCCACCTAACTAAGCTGTGCAGACACACACATACACACACACACACACACACACACACACACCTCCCACACACACCGAGAGACAAACACACACACGCGTAACATGATTATTCATTCATGGTTGTCAATCGCACCTTTCCAACATGGATCAAGGAGTGACCTTGCACCGGGGGGGTCCTACACAAGGACCAGTCATTACCATGGGACTGCCACTCCATCAGCCCAGCCTCCAAATAAATCAAAGGGTTGGCCAAGGAAGAAAAGAGGCTAATATTTCCTCAATAACCCCAGAGAGGTTCCATGGAGAGATGCAAATTGCCTCCCAGGAGACCCCAGGGGGATGTGGAGGAGAATGGAAGCTGGCTGGGAGGCACCGCACTGGGGAAGGTAATGGGTATAATGGTAAACGTATACAAGGAGAGGTGGAGGAAGATAGAAGAAAGCCCTCTATTCCTACCAATTAATATAATCGTATCAATGTAGGTACACCGTGGAGAGGTGGGGTGGGCTGGCGTCTATGGTCTAACCCTTAGCAACTGATCACAGGCGAGGGTTAGACACACGCACCCGCCCCACATCCACCTCCTGAGCGTGTGTATTATTCAACACAGCCTGTCAGGCCTGGGGGGGGGTTATGGAGATATAAAAAAAAAAACTCCCTCTCCTCTCCAGATCAAAACAAATCAGACCAAATCAAAGAGGTTCACAAATGTTCCTTTAAGAGTGACTGATCCCCCACTGTTCTGAGATCTGATCTTTTATTGTATGGATGTAGCAACGTTACAACTGTACTAAATACCATTGTTCTGAGATCTGATCTTTTATAGAATGGATGTAGCAACGTTACAACTATACTAAATACCATTGTAAGTGGTCTTCTTACACCTGTATGCATTATATACAGGGGCTTATGGCATCTATTGCTAATACATATCTATTTCTAATACATGATATGACGACATAACTTAATGTATTACTAGTTAAATAAAGGTTACTTTTTTTTATTTTTATACTGTATATAATAATAAATGATTATGCTGTTGAGCGATTGCATCAGTGTACGCATGCAGAAAGGATTTTGTGAAGAATGATTTGATCTTCCATTTGTTTGTTCGTCATTTTCTTCTCACTAACTTTCTCTTTTATTAACCGATGCTTAAGGATTCATTTCAAGTTGAATTGAACTCTGTTCCTCAGGCTATTTCATCAACAACATTAGGTTAACTCACAATGCACACCTGATTTTGAAACCCTCCAAATATTTTAATCTCTAACCATTCAGCTTATTAGTTTTATTACTATTAATCACTAGCAACCAGTCAAACATGAGTGAGAGTCTTTGAAACTGTAACTTATAGCTTGTTCAAAATATTTTCCTCTCTAACGCTTACTATCAATCATTAATAACAACCAGTAGAACACGCGTATCTGTAAGACACACTCCCTTCATCGGGTTTCTGTTTACATACTGCATGTCTTTTTATATCTATGATTCTTAATAACAATAGAGCAAGCTATTAGTAATAAAGTAGAGATTTACCAAATCGTCAATTACCTATCAGATAACTGAGTACTGGTATAAAATAACAATCAATGACTGTAATACTCACATGGGTGTACTAGTCAGATGTGTATCACGAGAGGTATATTACTGTAACCTGATCATGTGCATAACTGGACCTCTTCCAATACCAACAGTGACCAACAGATGGCCCTGCTGCAGTCTTCCTTCCACAACATTTCACCGGCAGAGACTCGACACACTATGAAACACTAGAAGACTGAACTGTCAGTCAACAAGGTACTGTGTACTTCATTCTATACAAGCGATAAAGAAGAACTCGACCAATGGAGAAAATCTATCACACATTCCAAAAGATCTGAGTAGAATACTAGTAATTTACCAGATAACAGTCCTTCAACGCAATTTTATTAGAATGTATAATATAACCTCCCTGCATTCGGAATAATGAGGTTTCCAGCAGTTTAGTACAGCAGCATTAGCATTAGACTGTGCGGAGGTCTTACCCCTCTTAAGAAGTAAATACTCAAATCAGAACAGGACTTAGTTTAAGGGAGCATTTGCACTGCCCTAAAAAGGACAACAACAAAGGAAAAAATCCTTCAAAAACATCATAGAAAATAAAGTCCCTGATCTATCCTTTTTGAAGGTCATCTACATATCAAGATGGAAAGAATGTGTCCAGAAGGAGCTGATTGGATGAAGATTTGTCTCCCTGAGATGGTTGAGAGGAGAGAAAGAAAGGTTAATCACTATGTAACTACCCACAGGTATAACGGTAGGCTCAGAATGCCATATTTCATTCAGTGTACCCATATAAACCTTAGCATTAGCATAATTGTAGCTAACCTGTGTACCCCTACACTCAAATCTCACAAATATCACATCCAACTAAAGAATAAGTGGGAAATCTAATGAGGATGACCACAACCTTGATAGATATCACAGAAAGGTCCAGCTGCCTTGTTACTAATGTAGTGGCAAACTTCTGCCTTCACCCTTTCAATCAATACAGAGAGAGGATTTACATTTTTGGTTAATTGGCGCTCAATGAGTCAATAGCTTCTACATCAATAGAATATTCTTGCGGCCTTGGTCGTATCGATCCTGGAATCTGCCCAAGCATTTACTAACATGTATTTTACAACTGGGCCTTCTTGTCTGTGGTCTAGCATGTGGTTAAGTTTGGATTACATTTTGTGGTCACATTATGTGGATTATATTATTGCTACAGAAAAGAAATACGCATCATTCATATTTCATTGAAAAATCACTAAAATGTACCTGTATTTATATGTGCATTCAACATGCTTTAGACGTATCTATTTCAGGCATAAGTAAAACATTGTATACAGTTAACATCTTAGAAATAGTTTAATTTAGTATAGAACACAAGGAAGGTTTCTCTGAAATATTGAAAGAAAATGGATTGTCTTGTAAGGACTGCCTTCACTGTTGATAAGACAAATACTTGTCTTAAAATCAAAAATAGTAGTCCGTCACTTATTACCAGGTGCTTTCTATAATGCTTGCTTATTGCTATGGGCCATTGTTCATCTAGGCTTGTAAATCAACTCCTCTGAATAAGGGGTTAAAGCATTAGTGATCATATTCTGCCCCTTAGTGGTGGGAAAGCTCTGAAACCTAACAGAGCTGTTGGAGGAGAACAGACACAGAGGCCTGTGTTTGTAGAGTGGCCAGTGAGTTTAGGGGTCAAAACCCAGAGTAGACCTTCAAAGGGTTAGGGCCTTCTCTCTACACATGATGCACTATATAATCCTGGTAAGGGACCAACAGGTCATGAAGCCATCCCGTTACCTGGGATATTGATCAAACATACCATAAAATAAAATATTATATTAATTTCAATATTACTAGATCATACACAGAGCCTTCAGAAATGATTCATACCCCTTGACTTATTCGACATTTTGTTGCGTTACAGCCGGACTTCAAAATGGATTAACCTTTTACTGCAGTGGGCTAAATCAGGGTAGCACATAGTATTTCTTGGTAGTCTTTAACAAATGTACTTTGAAACAAAAGTATACACCTCACACACATGGACACCTGTACCATGTCAGATATAGAGTTGACATGTATTCAAATATTACACTTTATATACATCACAGAAGACTGAAATATAACAAGACCGTTTGACATAGAAACGCCGGAATATCGGCAGGTTTTTAAAAATAATGTTTATTCATTTTGAAATCACCCGAGGACACTAGAGAGCGATTTGGTAATTTGACTGACGGAAATTGATCTATATAGTTTTTTTTCTCACCAGTCTATACACAATACCCCATAATGACAAAGTGAGAAAACATGTTTTTAGAAATCTTTGCAACAGCTTTGCACACCTGGATTGTACAATATTTGCCCATTATTCCTTTAAGAATTCTTGAAGCTCTGTCAAATTGGTTGTTGATCATTGCTAGACAACCATTTTCAGGTCTTGCCATTGATTTTCAAGCCGATTAAAGTCAAAACTGTAACTAGGCCACTCAGGAACATTCAACTCCAGTCTATATTTGGCCTTGTGTATATTTGGCTCCCAAGTGGCGCAGTGGTCTAAGGCACTGCTTCTCAGTGCTAGAAGCATCACTAGAGACAACCTGGTTCGAATCCAGACTATCAGAACCGGCTGTGATTGGGAGTCCCATAGGGCGGTGCACAATTGGCCCAGCGTCGTCCGTGTTTGGCTGGTGTAGGCCGTCATTGTAAATAAGAATTTGTTCTTAACGGACTTGCCTAGTTAAATAAAAATTAAATTGTATTCTAGGTTACTGTCCTGCTGAAAGGTGAATTTGAGTCCCAGTGCCTGTTGGAAATCAGACTGAACCAGGTTTTCCTCTAGGACTTTAGCCTGTGCTTAGCTCTATTCCATTTATTTTTATCCTAAAATAAACTCCCTACTCCTTGCCGATGACAGGCATACCCATAACATGATGCACCCACCACCACCATACTAGAAAATATGAAGAGTGGTACTCAGTGATGTGTTGTGTTGGATTTGCCCCAAACATAATTTGTATTCAGGACATAAAGTTAATTTCTTTGACAACATTTTTTAGTTTTACTTTAGTACCTTATTGCAAACATGATACATGTTGTGGAATATTTTTAATCTGTGCAGGCTTCCTTCTTTTCACTCTGTCATTTAGGTTAGTATTGTGGAGTAACTACAATGTTGTTGATCCATCCTCAGTTTTCTCCTATCACAGCCATTAAACTCTGTAACTGTTTTAAAGTCACCATTGGCCTCATGGTGAAATGCCTGAGTCGTTCTCTTCCTCTACGGCAACTGAGTTAGGAAGGACGCCTGTATCTTTGTAGTGACTGGGTGTATTGCTACACCATCCAAAGTTGAATTAATAACTTCACCATGCTCAAAGAGATATTCAAGGTCAGCTTTTTTCTTTTTTTACCCATCTACCAATAGGCATTGGAAAAACTTCCTGGTCTTTGTTGTTGAATCTGTGTTTGAAAATCACTGCCCGACTGAGGGACCTTACAGATAATTGTATTTGTGGGGTACAAAGAGGAGGTAGTGATTCAATAATCATGTTAAACACTATTATTGAGTGAGTCCATGCAACTTATTATGTGATTTTCTAAGCATATTTTTACTCCTGAACTTATTTAGGCTTTCCATAACAAAGGGGTTGAATACTTATAGACTCAAGCAATTTCAGCTTTTAATTTTTAATTCATTTGTAAACATTTCTAAAAACAAAATTCCACTTAGACATTATTGGGTATTATTGTGCGTAGGCTAGTGACACAAAATCTCAATTTAATCTGTGAAAAACGTCAAGGGGTGTGAATACTTTCTGAAGGCACTGTATAACAACACTTTTCACTTAACATTTCACCAAAAAATGTAATATCACACTCAGAGAATTATTGTTTTTAGTTAGTCTCTTCTCGTCTATGTGTATAACTGGAGGTATAATCAGAGTAACAGCATATAGACTTGCTACTGCCTATGACCTATCTAGTGTAGTGTAGGAGGCAGAGACACATTGTTTGTGTCCCAAATGGCACCCTATTCCCAAAACAGTACACTACTTCTGAGCCCTATGGGCCCTGGTCAAAAGTAGTGCACTATATAAAGTATAGGTTACTATTTGGGACGCAGCCTGGGAAGTGACATCTGAGATTTATATGGTTGCCCCCCTCTTGAAGTTGGAGAATTTCACTGCAGGAACTGCTTTTTCCTGCAATCTAAACCCATAATCCTTATCCCTATTTCTATGCACAAAAATATGTATATTTTTATGCATAGGTTATCTTAGCTAAGATAGTTAAACAAGCTACTCCTAACTTGATTGATAGCCTGACTAGCTTGGTAGCTAGTTATGAGGTTGGGAGATTGGGAACCTACTTATCTAGCTGGCTAGTATGACAGAGAAACAACAAAACATGTATTATTTATTCATCAAGAAGGAATCAATAGGCTACACAGCTAGATCAATTGAATTTACAGACATACCTCTGGCAGTATAGGTCTAAAAATGGCCCATTGCTCTGGCAATTCATCACGATTTCCTCAAAAATGGTTTGTGATACAAATATAAAAAGCATTTCCTCCCAATTAAGTTTCTATGTGAGAATTGCCAGAACAATTTAAGATACCCCAAATATGTTCTGCTTCCGCTGGTGTGGAATAACCCTCATACTTATGGTTTACTAATAGATGATTTCAAAGCAGTCATTACCTACCAGTCTATTACAAACCATTGGTTCCACCTTACGGTCTTCTGAAAACCCACCTGTAATAAAGAAAAACATTTTCTTTATGTATTCATACACTAATATAGCATAGCATACAGTATCATAACTTTCATTTTATAAGTGATACAGAAATGTTCCCTTCAATGGCAATGGTCCAATGGCAGTGTTGGCTACTGAAGTAGCTTCAATAGGACATTTCCTATAGATTCAATGGTTTATACTATATTGTCAGTGTGTGCCACATCAAAGTTTTTTTGCTAGATCTCAATGTTCTTAGTACTAAATATCTCTCTCTGCAGCTGCTAAATCAGGGCAGTGTACTCCCATTAAAGTAGTCCCTGGCCTCTTCATTTATAGCAGTTTGAGCGCGCCTACAGCATCAGGTTGCGTTCCAAATGACAACTTATTCCCTATATAGTGCACTACTTTTGACCATAACACTATGGGCCCTGGCTACGAGTAGTGCACTATATAGGGAATAGGGTGCCATGTGTGATGGTGCGTCTGTACCCATGACCGTTTTGCCAGCTTGGTTTAAATATTTTACCTTGTCAAGTAACATGTAATCAATGTGAGGTTAACTTGCCTAGTCCGTCATATATTTAGTCAAACTGTGAAATCAGTTTACAAGGAATTTGATGTGTGTGTATATATATATATGTTAAGCCAGAATGTAGATCGAGTTTCATATAAAGTAAATATTATTTGATGTTTGTCATAATCATAGCTTATTCTAATATGCTATAAATGCTTTGGAATTTGCATGTTTTTCAGGTATAGTGTAACTAGGGTAGGTTACTCCCATACCTACCAACTGAAAGGTGTTATTAATGTGGGCCTAATTCATTATAACCTAGCAGTTGTTGTGGCAGATGCCCTTCAAAGTGCAAAGATCTCAGTGCCTTTAAAGTAGGCTCCTGCAGCAATCTGTTTCTGAAACAATGGTTTAGTAAACAGTAGGGCATACAGCGGCATGGTCCCCATACGATGCATATCAGATATTGTTTTCATATGTTTGAAATGTAATGGACACAGTGGACAATTATAGGACTACATGCAAATAGCAATTGATTTATGATATTCTATCTTTAGTATTCAAGGAATGGTAGGCTATTACATGACAGCAGAACAAAATGTTTTAGAATATAATATAACTTCAGATATGAAACAAACAATCATAATATTAGTAAAACATATAAAATAAGCTACAAAACCAACATTAAAAAAAGTTTTAAAAATATGTCATATTTTACAAAAAATGCCATGAATTACAGTAAGGCATTGTTGGCCGAATAAATGGATGCATGATTAATATAAGGAAGTAGTTCCCAAAAAAATCAGGTTGTAAATCACAGCTGGCCTGGTACATTGTTTGCTGCCTCCATTCGGGATGAACTGTTTCAGTTTCAAAGACTTAATATTTTGGACAAAAACTGACAAATGTAACTAAAGCTGGGAATGTCAAAACAATCAGACTAGTAAGGGCAATGATTACAAGTCAGTCTTTTTTTTATTATTTAACCTTTAATTTAACTAGGCAAGTCAGTGAAGAACACATTCTTATTTACAATGACGGCCTGACCTTCCAATCAAAGCCGGATGTGATACAGCCTAGATTCAAACCAGGGTCTGTAGTGACGCCTGTTGCCTTAGACCACTGCGCCAATCGGGAGCCCCGTAACGTGGCTAATAGCCTAGTGTATCTATTTATTTATCAAGCTAAAAACACGGAGCCTAACGCTCGCTAGCTGCTGGGAGGAGGTCATGTCATTGGGGGAGACTTTTTCCAGTTTTCAGTGGCTACAGCTAGAGATACAGGGGTCATTTGGTTAGCTAGCAAGAATCACTTTGCTAGCTACCTATGCTGAACTTGAACAACTGTTTTCCAGTTAGTATATCTCCTGCGTTCGTAAATTCACTCTGGCTATTTACTCCGACATCAGAGCGCTCTCCTCGGATTGTGCCAGAGCGCAGAATAGCTGCTGAATGTACGAACGCGCAACACCCGCTGAATATGACCGGTGTCAGTAAACGTCTGCAAAAAAAGTTAATGGTTAGTCACCAACGCTCTGGATAACATGTAAACAGCCTAACCAGCTCTGCTAGGGCGAGTAAAATGGTCAGAGGGAGGTGTTCTCTCATTTGTGTCTGGAAATAGCCAGCAAGTTAGCTTTGGTGATTGACTGCCGTTGTGAGGAACACTCCGATCAAACATGATACTCCTCGACTTGAGCGTCCAGTGTAAATAGTGCAGTGTGTGCTCGGAAAGTGAAACGCTCTGAATTTACCAACAACACGAGCGCACTCTTAGTTGTCAATCAAATGTATTTGGCATCGATCAAATGGGAAGGCAGGCAAGTTCCCACTCAATTGTCAAAACCTGGGTTGGGACAAGCATGCATTGATAGGCAGGCTACTTTTCCCCATAGGGCTGGGCGATATGACGATATATATCGTGTGACGATAGAAAGACGTCGATCGTTTATTTCGTTGTGTCGCAAATCACACTCTTTACGACAAATGTTTTCGTCAATTGGACGATGCTTTGCGTTCTTCCACAGTGGAAGGAAACTTGCAACACAAACAAACATGAAGAAGAGTGCACGGACACACGGAGCTCGTACCTAATAGAGGGGCTACTTCGGTCGCATGGTGGTTTGGGTATGTAAAGTCTGACACGGACCAGAAAGCCGTCCTCTGCAAAATATGCCGCAGGCCGATCCCGACAACAGGCTCAAACAACACTAACCTCTTTTACCACCCACGCAAGAATCATGTGAAACAGTACGGAGAGTCTACGGATAAGACCCAAGAAAGTACCGTTGAGTTCTCAAAACAAACCCCCGACTCAGACGTTGCAAGAGGCATTGTTGCCAAATATCTATTTTGTTTGCAGCACTTTGGTTGTTGTCATATAATGCTATAATTTAAACTTGAAGTAGTGTTTTTGTTTACTTGTTAAATTTTATATATTTATTTGTGAGCCTTATTTTGCTGCTATAGTTTAAACTTGAAAGTTGTCCATGTTTACATTTGGTGTTTTATATACCAATATTTGTCAGGCCTGTATTCATTTGTTTGCTGCTACAATTCAAACAGTTCTACTATTAAGAGTATTATACAGTTAAAGTCGGAAGTTTACATACAGCTTAGCCAAATACATTTAAACTTGGCCCATTGCTTCTGGCAGAACTGGTGTAACTGAGTCAGGTTTGTAGGCCTCCTTGCTCGCACACGCTTTTTCAGTTCTGCCCACAAATGTTCTATAGGATTGAGGTCAGGGCTTTGTGATGGCCACTCCAATACCTTGACTTTGTTTTTCTTAACCCATTTTGCCACAACTTTGGAAGTATGCTTGTGGTCATTGTCCATTTGGAAGACCCATTTGTGACCAAGCTTTAACTTCCTGACTGATGTCTTGATGTTGCTTCAATATATCCACATCATTTTCCTTCCATCTATTTTGTAAAGTGCACCAGTCCCTCCTGCAGCAAAGCACCCCCACAACATGATGCTGCCACCCCCGTGCTTCACGGTTGGGATGGTGTTCTTCGGCTTGCAAGCGTCCCCCTTTTTCCTCCAAACATAACAATGGTCATTAAGGCCAAACAGTTCTATTTTTGTTTCATCAGACCAGAGGACATTTCTCCAAAAAGTACGATCTTTGTCCCCATGTGCAGTTGCAAACCGTAGTCTGGCTTTTTTCTGACGGTTTTGGAGCAGTGGCTTGTTCCTTGCTGAGCGACCTTTCAGGTTATGTCGATATAGGACTCGTTTTACTGTGGATATAGATACTTTTGTACCCGTTTCCTCCAGCATCTTCACAAGGTCCTTTGCTGTTCTGGGATTGATTCTCACTTTTCGCACCAAAGTACATTAATCTCTAGGAGACAGAACGCGTCTCCTTCCTGAGCGGTATGACGGCTGCGTGGTCCCATGGTGTTTATACTTGCATACTATTGTTTGTACAGATGAACGTGGTACCTTTAGGCGTCTGGAAATTGCTCCCAAGGATGAACCGGACTTGTGGAGGTCTACAATTTTTTTTATGAGGTCTTGGCTGATTTCTTTAGATTTTCCCTTGATGTCGAGAAAAGAGGCACTGAGTTTGAAGGTAGGCCTTGAAATACATCCACAGGTACACCTCCAATTGACTCAAATGATGTCAATTAGCCTATCAGAAGCTTCTAAAGCCATGACATCATTTTCTGGAATTTTCCAAGCTGTTAAAAGGCACAGTCAACTTAGTGCATGTAAACGTCTGACCCTCTGGAATTGTGATTTAGTGAAATAATCTGTCTGTAAACAATTGTTGGAAGAATTACTTGTATCATACACAAAGTAGATGTCCTAACCGACTTGCTAAAACTATAGTTTGTTAACATGAAATCTGTGGAGTGGTTGAAAAATGAGTTCTAAAGACTTAATGACTCTTCCGTCTTCAACTGTATGTTTGGTTTTGATATTTTTGACCATATTCACATTTTAGGCCTATATTTAGTTTGCAACTATAGTTTAAGTGTTTTCTATTTACCTTTTTAGATTTTATACATTCATTTTATATTTTGTTACATGCTTAATTGAAAATTTGCACAAAGGTCCTAAAAAGGAGAAATAATAAAATATGAGTAAGTACCTTTTATTCAACATGTAATAAGAAATAGGCCTTTACATGTGGTCATTTTATATAAACTATTTATTCATTGAATTTACAGAAAATGTGCTATATCGTGAAATCTATCGTTATTGGGATATGAAATGACCTATCGGGATATGAAATGACCTATTGGGATATGAGATTTTGGTCATATCGCCAGCCCTAAATCCCCATCATTTATAAGTGCAATTTTGACGGCCAACTAGCTGAAAACGTTTGAGAGGGTTTATCTAATGTTCCCTCGTTAGATTTTAGCTCATCTCGCTCTGGCTAGCATTAGTTGTTGATCTTGTTGTTGTTGTTGATGTGCATAACTGAGGCAGAGAGCCTACCTTTCCATGGTTGTTTGATCAATAGGACTCACGTGGTACATATTTGCAGAAATCCATTCTGGTGTATTTTGTGGCTTTTGGCGAATGCATTCTAATGATCTAAAGTGTTGCAACTGTCTGTAAACAAACACACAGTCCAGATCAAAGTGAATGATGGCAGGCCAGTATGGCAAATGGCTTATTTGCATAAAGGCCTATGGCTCACTGGTCTGGGTAGACTCTGGACCTGGACAAGACAGGTGTTTTCATTAGGTTTTATTTACTGCAGTGTCTATTAATTGTCTGCTTTCCCACTCTATATTGCTATAGAATTTTCACAAAAGCCTTTACTTCATTCCCAAACATTCTATGAATTTATGGAAATGTGAAAATGTCTGTTTGTGAGAAAATGAAAAAAAAAAAAAAAGGTGTAATTCTTCCTGGGTTTGAATATTAACGATTTAATGTTGCTAAAACGCTGTCAGTTCCATTGTAATGATGTTAATACTTTTAAACAATAGATCTAATATTCAAATAAGTTAAGAGCAGGATTCTTGTAAGTCTTCAAGAAAAAGTTGAGGGGGTAGCCAAGCGTAGTGGCGACCAATCCGACCTTGAGGAATGCATTGCTCCATGTTTGTATGAATACTTGAAGAGTCAAATGACTCGAAGGTCAGACTGGCGTTCTGGAGTTTGCCAACACCCCTTTTATAAAGGTATAGTTAGCTCCTTGTTAAGTTATTGGGGACAGGTAGGCTACATCCCCATTGTGTAGGCTACAGAAACAAGAACGAGTCTATTGAGTAACAGAAAACTAAGAACTTTTGGAATGGTGCTCAACTACAATATACAGTCAGGACTTAAACAATGGAGTGCTTAATGTGTATCGGGTAACTTGACAGAGCATACATTAGTGAATACATTAGTGAATGGCAGCCATCGCATACTGTCTATTATGCAGGTCGAGCCCAACGTATTGCGTTAAATCAGCTCTATGCCAGTATGGTGCCAGTGTTAGTCGGCTATGTTCCCTGCCCAATAAAACCGAGGGCTACCACGAACCTCTCAACATGACAACACCCGACACGTCAATATACTCATCCATTGCCTATAGACGTGTGTATCGAAGCATGAGACCTACCTTCCCAATGCAGGAAACAATAACAATTGGCACGTTTGTCATTACACTTGACACTACGTTTTTCGTCCTCCATCCATTACACTGTCGCCATTTTGCTTACAATTCTGCAGGTTAAACTATAATCTGAGAGGTATTCTCGAAGGGGAGAGAAACATGTTTTAACGTCAGTTGAATAGCACAGGGCATAGGACTTCTCTCTCGTTGATACTGCAAAATGCCACGAACATAATGTCATGGAATCGGTATTTTTCTCCGCTCCTGTTCAATTTAATTATGGCAATGACTTCAACAAAACTAACCGTCCCCTATTAAAAATATGGATCATCCCAGACCCAGATCACTGTAGAAAAGTCGTTGGGTTAAATTAAGCTTGGGAGATGGTCAAACTTTGGGGTGTAGTAGAGTGATATGGTTTCCCAACACACACCGTCATATGTTAGTATAATACAGTAGAACAAAATACATTGTGGCGTGACACCGTCAAACGTTACATTGTACTGTACATAGATTTCACGCAACATTGTATTGGACAGGTAGCCTCATACGAACCATCCTGATCTCGCGAGCTTACATTCTATTTCCCTACATGGACAGAATGTAAGCTTACATTAAGAGCTCCCGAGTGTCGCAGAGGTTCGATCCCGGGCTGTACCACATCCGGCCGTGATGCACAATTGGCCCAGCGTCGTCCGGGGTAGGTAGTTATTGTAAATAAGAATGTGTTCTTAACAGACTTGCGATGGTTGGTACGAGGCTATTGGACAGGTGGGAGTGTGGGGAAAATCAAATCAAACTTTATTTGTCACATATGCCGAATACAACAGGTGTAGACCTTACTGTGAAATGCTTACTTACAAGCCCTTAACCAACAATGCAGTTCAATAAAAACAATTTTTTAAAAACAAAATAACGATAACGAGGCTATATACAGGGGGTACCGGTACCGAGTCATTGTGCAGGGGTACAAGGTAGTTGAGGTAATTTAGGTAATATGTACATAGGTATGGGCAAAAGTGACTAGGCAATCAGGATAGATAATAGAGTATCAGCAGCGTGTGGGAAAGAGTGTCTATGTGGAATTGTGTGTGGCGGTAATATGTGTGTGAGCGTATGTTGTGTGTGTGTACAGTTGAAGTCGGAAGTTTACATACGCTTAGGTTGAAGTCATTAAAACTCATTTTTCAACCACTCCACAGATTTCATGTTAACAAACTATAGTTTTGGCAAGTCTGTTAGGACATCTACTTTGTGCATGACACAAGTAATTCTTCCAACAATTGTTTACAGACAGATTATTTCACTTATAATTCACTATATAACAATTCCAGTGGGTCAGAAGTTTACATACACTAAATTGACTGTGCCTTTAAACAGATTGTAAAATTCCAGAAAATAATGTCATGGCTTTAGAAGCTTCTGATAGGCTAATTGACATCATTTGAGTCAATTGGAGGTGTACCTGTGGATGTATTTCAAGGCCTACCTTCAAACTCAGTGCCTCTTTGCTCGACATCATGGGAAAATCAAAATAAATCAGCCAAGACCTCATAAAACATTTTTGTATTCATCCTTGGGAGCAATTTCCATATGACTGAAGGTACCACGTTCATCTGTACAAACAATAGTACGCAAGTGTAAACACCATGGGACCACGCAGCCGCCATACCGCTCAGGAAGGAGACGCGTTCTGTCTCCTAGAGATTAATGTACTTTGGTGCGAAAAGTGCAAATCAATCCCAGAACAGGTTTGTTGCAACTGCACATGGGGACAAAGATCGTACTTTTTGGAGAAATGTTCTCTGGTCTGATGAAACAAAAATAGAACTGTTTGGCCATAATGACCATCGCTATGTTTGGGGGAAAAAGGGGGAGGCTTGCAAGCCGAAGAACACCATCCCAAAAGTGAAGCACAGGGGTCGCAGCATCATGTTGTGGGGGTGCTTTGCTGCAGGAGGGACTGGTGCACTTCACAAAATAGATGACATCAGTCAGGAAGTTAAAGCTTGGTCGCATATGGGTCTTCCAAATGGACAATGACCCCAAGCATACTTCCAAAGTTGTGGCGAAATGGCTTACGGACAACAAAGTGGCCATCACAAAGCCCTGACCTCAATCCTATAGAAAATGTGTGGGCATAACTGAAAAAGCGTTTGCGAGCAAGGAGGCCTACAAACCTGACTCAGTTACACCAGTTCTGTCAGGAGGTTATTGTGGGAAGCTTGTGGAAGGCTCCCCAAAACATTTGACCCAAGTTAAACAATTTAAAGGCAATGCTACCAAATACTAATTGTATGTAAACCTCTGACCCACTGGGAATAAGAAATAAATAAAATCTGAAATAAATAATTCTCTCTACTATTCTGACATTTCACATTCTTAAAATAAAGTGGTGATCCTAACTGACCTAAAACAGGAAATTTCTACTAGGATTAAATGTCAGGAATTGTGAAAAACTGAGTTTATATGTATTTGGCTAAGGTGTATGTAAACTTCCGACTTCAACTGTATATGTGTGTTGGAGTGTCAGCGTAGTATGTGTGAGTGTGTGAGTAGAGTCCAATGAGTGTGTGTTGGAGTGTCAGTGTTGTATGTGTGGGTAGAGTCTAGTGAGTAACTGGGGGGGGTCAATGTAAATAGTCTGATTAATTGTTAAGCAGTCTTATGGCTTGGGGGTAGAAGCTGTTAAGAAGCCTTTTTGGTCCTAGAGTTGGCGCTCCGGTACCGCTTGCCATGCGGTAGCAGAGAGAACAGTCTATGACTTGGTTGACTGGAGTCTTTGATAATGTTTTGGGCTTTCCTCTGACACCACCTAATATATAAGTCCTGAATGGCAGGACGCTTGGCCCAAGTGATGTACTGGGCCGTACGCACCACCTTCTGTAGTGGCTTACGGTCAGATGCCGAGCAGTTGCCATACCAGGCGGTGATGCAACCGGTCAGGATGCTCTCGATGCTGCAGCTGTAGAACGTTTTGAGGATCTGTGGACCCATGACACATTTTTTCAGTCTCCTGAGGGGGAAAAGGTGTTGTCGTGCTCTCTTCACAACTGTCTTGGTGTGTTTGGACCATAATAGTTTGTTGGTGATGTGGACACCAAGGAACTTTAAACTCTCGACCCGCTCCACTACAGCCCGCCTTTTCCTGTAGTCCACGATCAGCTCCTTTGTCTTGCTCACATTGAGGGAGAGGTTTTTATCCTACCACAGTCCTACCACTGTTGTGTCATCAGCAAACTTAACGATGGTGTTGGAGTTGTGCTTGGCCATGCAGTCGTGGGTGAACAGGGAGTACAGGAGGGGACTAATCACACACCCCTGAGGGGCCCCAGTGTTGAGGATCAGCGTGGCAGATGTGTTGTTGCCTACCTATACCACCTGGTAAATTGACCTAGAACCATGAAATAATTGCAAATCTCCAAAATAAGCTACCATTATTTCAGAACGTGATATGCTTGTTCAAATAAATGTTTAATCAAATCTAATCAAATTTTATTGGTCACACACACATGTTTTGCAGATATTATGTAGCGAAATGCTTGTGTTTCTAGCTCCAACAGTGCAGTAATATCTAACAAGTAATATCTAACAATTTCACAACATATACCCAATACACACAAATCTAAGTGAATGAATGGAATAAATATATATATGGACGGGCAATGTCAGAGCGGCATAGACTAAGATACACTAGAATAGTATAGAATACAGTATATACAGATGAAATGAGTAATGCAAGATATGTAAACATTATTAAAGTGACTAGTGTTCCATTTACTAAAGTGGCCAGGGATTTCTAGTCTATGTCTATGGGCAGCAGCCTCTAATGTGCTAGTGATGGCTACTTAACAGTCTGATGGCCTTGAGATAGAAGCTGTTTTCAGTTTCTCGGTCCCAGCTTTGATGCACCTGTACTGACCTCGCCTTCTGGATGATAGCAGGTGAACAGGCAAAGGCTTGCATGGTTGTTGTCCTTGATGATCTTTTTGGCCTTACTGTGACATTGGGTGCTGTAGGTGTCTTGGAAGGCAGGTAGTTTTCCCCCCGTGATGCGTTGGGTAGACCGCACCACCCTCTAGAGAGCCCTGGGGTTGCGGGCGATGCAGTTGCCGTACCAGGCGGTGATACAGCCCGACAGGATGCTCTCAATTGTATATCTGTAAAGTTTGTGAGGGTTTTAGGTGCCAAGCCAAATTTCTTCAGCCTCAGGTTGAAGAGGCGCTATTGCGCCTTCTTCACCACACTGTCTGTGTGGGTGGACAATTTCAGTTTGTCAGTGATGTGTACGCCGAGGAACTTGAAGCTTTCCACCTTCTCCACTATGGTCCCGTCGATGTGGATAGGGGGGTGCTCCCTCTGCGATCATCTCGTTTGTTTTGTTGACGTTGAGTGAGAGGTTATTTTCCTGCCATCACACTACCAGAGCCCTCACCTCCTCCCTGTAGGCTGTCTCATCATTGTTGGTAATCAAGCCTACTACTGTTGTGTCGTCTGCAAACTTGATGCTTGGCCACGCAATCATGGGTGAACAGGGAGTACAGGAGGGGGCGGCCCGTCAGGAAGTCCAGGATCCAGTTGCACAGGGCAGGTTCAGAACCAGGGACTCAAGCTTAATGATGAGCTTGGAAGGTACTATGGTGTTGAATGCTGAGCTATAGTCAATGAATAGCATTCTTACATAGGTATTCCTCTTGACCAGATGGGATAGGGCAGTGTGCAGAGTGATGGTGATTGCATCGTCATGGATCTATTGGGGCGATAAGCAAATTGAAGTGGGTCAATGGTGACATGTAAGGTGGAGGTGATACGATCATTGACTAGTCTCTAAAAGCATTTCTTGATGACAGAAGTGAGTGATACGGGGCGATAGTCATTTAGTTCAGTTATCTTTGCTTTCTTTGGTACAGGATCAATGGTGGCCATCTTGAAGCATGTGGGGACAGCAGACTGGGATAGGGAGAGATTGAATATGTCCATAAAGCTGGCCAAATTATTAGATTGCCCTAAAGGTAGCGTGGACCAGAATGACGTGCCTCTCTCTACTATTTATTTTTTCTGCAGTGAGGATTCCCCATCTTCAGATATTGATCTTGTAACTTATTTGCCAATAAACATAAAAAGCAGTAGTAGCAGTATGCATATCCGGGAGCCAAATGAACGGCTCTTTCATCGATGCGATTTGGTTCCCAACGTTCACCAAAAAGAGCCGCTCAAAAGTAGCTGTTCATTAGCAAACGACCCATCACTAATCATGTAAAGTACCTCGTTCTGCTTATCGTGGACAGATTTTGACGGGACTAGACCCTCTAACTTCGCCTCTTCCTCTCTGACACACACCTTTGCTTCCTGATTCTACTACCCCTTCTCCTTTAGCCACAAATTGAAATATACTTGTTTTCTTTGTAGTTTATTTTTATCTTAGAACCTACAGTTTCTTTGTGCATTACTTTACTATGGGCTGAACTGTGCTGAAATCGATTCTATTATATTAGTGTATGTCAGGAATGGATACCTGTACAAGTCTATTCCATCCTTATTCAAAGACAAACTTGATAAATATGTGCTCTCACTCACTTAATCATTGTTGAACTCATGACTCCTAAGAACTGATAACCTTGTGGGGGGTTGCTGTTAGAACTTCTCAAATGTCTAATAATACCACTCACATATCCTGTATCATATGTTCAGACTGTTTGTGACTATATCATTCGGGAAAACACATAGTAACATTCTCTTTATACAGTCATACATCAGGCTACCATACATTTTCAAAGCAGCGTATTTGTGAGTTGCCACAACTTCATTGCAGTTGCATAAAAGATTCAGCAGAGTCTGCAATTTAGCAGGCTATTTCTCGACAAAGCACAGGTAGGCCTACTGTAGTCTATGGCCGATCTATCAAGTTCAAGAGGAAAGGCGAAAAGACAGGAAGGATAGCTGCCAGCCAGCAAAGCATTATAGTGTATAACATCCTCTTCTACGGGTCTAAGGCAGATTACTTTGATATGTAGCCTACAGTGTATCGTTAAATCCCCATTGTGACTATGCTGTCGAGGTCGGCTGTTGGACAGAATAGGGATTACAGTAAATTTGCCTAATGAGCTGGTCGTTCTAGAAACTAAGTGAATTCTAGAATGTTCCATATGAAATATTTTACTGATAAAAATGAGCTACTATTGTATTTTTAATGCCTCGCTGCTCTCACACAAGTAAACCAGTCAGCTTTAACCCTAATTTAAATTGTATAATGATAATAACACACTGATTATACATTATTGATGTGATTACATTATTTGCCCAAGCAGATGCCTCCAACCATCTATCCCGTTATCGTTGCTGATGCTATGTTATGTTTAAGTAAACAGCATATTGAATGTTTCTACAATTAAGTTTTTTAATATTTTCCAAACCTCTCGTGTCTGAAAGAGAGTGGGTTTTCAACAGGCCAGTTACTCTGAACTAATGATGCAAATTCTTTAACAGCAATATTATTACTGTTGATCATTGTTATCTGAAACATTACAGTGTATCTGCGTAAATTATATTAGGGGCAGAGTTGCAGAGTGGATGTGTAGACTATTACTGTTCTATTGTTCAAGTTAAGGGTGTCAAGCTTCAAATGGGGTCTGTTTGGGGTTTTAGGCTGTGTTTCTGTATAGCACTTTGTGACATCTGCTGTAAAAAGGGCTTTATAAATACATTTGATTGATTGATTGATTGATAATATACTGTTTTACTACATATGAGTTAAAAACAACCCAATTTGGGTTATTTGGTAATCTAGTGCTGGGTAAATATTGGACAGAACACACGCTGGTTTACGCTGACCCAGCCCGTTGGGTTGCGTGAATAACCCAACATGTTGGGTTGTTTGGATTGCCCAAACATGGGTTAATTTAACCATCAGTTGTTGTTTTTTAACCATCATCTGGGTTTACCCGTTGGTTATATCCAGTGGGCAAGGCCTATTCGGGGCATGGCTTTCAGTGAATCATTTGCACATTACACATTCCAATACAAAATTCATAACTTTATTATTTACATATCCCAACATTGAGATACAATATTGGGATATGTATTATTTACATAACCCAATATTGGGATATGCATAGGCTCTTGAGAAATTCATACACTTGTGTAAGCCTCATTAAAGCTTCAAAGTTGTCAGTGTTCAACCTTAAAATGTGATAATAATACAACAGAACAGATTAACCAAAATGGCATTTACTCTCACGGCTGGCAAAAACAGAACTATCTTAAAGCCACGGCCCTACTAAGCCACACCTCTAGTCTCCTGAGCTGACCTGCTCAGTCATATCTCAATAACCCAGCATCATTATACCAGCAACCAGCATCAATAACCCAGACATTTTTAAAGAAAACAACCCAACTAAGTGACCAAGGCCTGCAACCCAGCAGTTGTATCAACTCAGCATTTTTGATAGTGTGGATAACAAAACTTCCAATCGGCACCTGTATCCATATGATTCATCTCTCCATATGGTTCATCCATATGGTTCATCTATCCATATGGTTTATCTATCCATATGGTTCATCCATATGGTTCATTCATCCATATGGTTCATCCATATGGTTCGTCCATCCATATGGTTCGTCCATCCATATGGTTCATCCATCCATATGGTTCATCCATCCATATGGTTCATCCATATGGTTCGTCCATCCATATGGTTCATCCATCCATATGGTTAATCCATCCATATGGTTCATCCATGTGGTTCATTCATCCATATGGTTCATCCATATGGTTCATTCATCCATATGGTTCATCCATATGGTTCATCTATCCATATGGTTCATTCATCCATATGGTTCATTCATCCATATGGTTCATCCATATGGTTCATCCATCCATATGGTTCATTGCTACATTTTGACTGAAATGTTTCTATTTCTTATCATGCAATCTGGATCATTTTCATTTCATGTTAAATTGTTTATCTTTAGGGTCATGTTTACTCCATCATGAGACCTCATTTATATTTCATCAGGAGATAAATCCCAGGATCAGGCACAAGCTGGCGATAAATGTTTTCATTTTAAAGACCTTCTTGGTTGAATTTCTTACGAATGATATTGCTGACAGAGCCTCAATTACATTTAAACAAAACCTTCTGGATAATAGCCTCAGCCATGAGCAATTACAGCAGTAATACCTAGGAAATGACTTGTTTTATCCCTTTCTCCTCCTCATTCTCTCAGGTCAGATTTGATTTAGCCAATCCCTGTCCTTCGTTCTAATCTAATCTAATCTGATAATACTAGTAATTTAAATGTATATCAACGAATGGCTAACAGTGCCGTGGCAACAATACTTTGCATCGTGGAATCAGGGATTTATTCTTCAGTAGTAATTATGTTTTTATCCCTAGAAGTTTGATGGCTGTCCTGTCTCACTACCAATGTGAATCTAACACTGGATCTCTCATGTCCCATTTAAAACTAATTTCAAGCAAGGTCATTCTTAGAACACACTAGTGTACACCTTGTGAATATAAGGTGACCTTTTACACACAAATGCATTTAAAAAAATATGTCATTGTCATCTATCATATTGTCCGACCTTGATAGACGATACCACAATTTAAAATAAGTTAAACCAAAATGTATCTCATAATATATCTTATCTTATCTAAGCTGATCTCAACTTAATTTTGTGAAACATATGCAGACTCTTACACTGTGTACAAGAGTGTAAGACATTTACACTGTGTACAGTGTACCTTTAGGTGGGTATAGCGAGTTTCTCTTAATCTCTCGCATTTGTTACATTATGACATATTCATTAAATGAAGCAAATGTTTAGAGCAAAGTGTTTGTACTGTATGTACAGTATAGAGATAATTATATTGGGAGCAACAGCCATTATCTACAAGAAACAGTGTGTGGACACAGATTCTGAAATGTCTGAAGTATTTGGCCTATTGAATATTAATAGGAAGTGCCAAATATTTTCATTAAATTATTAAATGTGTGGATCATTAATCATTAATGCTGAACATTTGAAATATTTGCAATGCAATAGCAATTAATTTTTTAGCCACAGTTCTTTATTTAATGGAGGTGGAGTTCAGAGATTCATTACATGTATTTAAAGATGAATACACATAAGATGATATTTGTGGCTTTAGTCTTTCTATTCCCTACATACATACAGTATTATTGTGCGTATGTACTCAGATGGAAGAGAGAGCACAACGTAGTAAGCACTCCCAAAGATGTGTGTTGTCTCTTTGTGCGAGCTATCAGAATTGACACTAGGCCTCTGTTTTCAGGGCATGAAATAATTATTTTAATGGTCTGCCAAGTGTACACACATTCTTAAAGTTTGATTTTGGTCTGAAGAACGAGGAGCTCAAAAACCTTGGTCAATGTATTATGCTGTTTGTGCCTCACGCTACTAGTTATCATCTGCAATTTATTCCCTACCTTGGGGTACTTGGAGCCATTTTTCTCCATCTTTCAGTGGCTCACTTTTTTTCTGTGATCCTACAGTATGTGCTGCGGACTAAACTCCTGCCTCCAGCCATGGTGTCGGAACATCACAGAAAACTACATCATTATACTGAAACCAGTTAACAAAGAGAGAGGCAGAGGATCAGTCTAAATCATGGGGCACAAGAAAGAATACATAAGATTACAGAGTTCAACATTTCACCGGAGGGAGGGAGGAGGTTTCCCTGTAACGTGGAGCAGATAGAGGAGAGAGGACAGAGGAGGCTCCTGCCTTTGTTTCATCCCTTGTGCTGAAGGGCTGCCTAACAAATGGCACCCTATTCCATATATAGCACACTACTTTTGACCAGAGCCTAAAGTAGTGCACTAAATGGGGGGTAGGGTGCCATATGGGTCGCAACCCATCCCTCCGGCTGCACAGGGACTCTGAGTCACTAATGAAAGCTGTTTCAGGCCTCGACACACGCATCAACCATAATCTCAAGGTCACCTGTGTGTTCAGCCATCTGTCTTAAAATGTAGAATCTAATTGACAAATTCCACCAGTATCACCATGTTTTCCTGTGTTTTTACCCATGTTTTATTCAGAAAGGCTGGCTATAACAGCTTCAGTCAAGCTGGGGTACTCTAACCATTTTAGCATGTTCCTTGGACAGTGACTTTTGGTGTGTTAAAGATGCCTGAAGATCTTTGGCCTAAAGAGATAATCTTTACTGTCTCTTTTCAACATTACATGTTTCTATACTTACCTCTGGCACTGCCAAAGGAGGACAGACACAGCAGACTTTTCCTGTTGAGGAAATAAGGAGAGAGCTGACCCAACTTTGTTCATTACATACTTGAGTATCTATCTTGATGGTCTCCTTCTGTTCTTATTCATATTGCCAATTGTTTGTATCATGAGGGCATCGTGTGTGAAATTACAATGCATAAAATAGAACAATTATATTTCTACATATTTTATAGGAACCTTTTCTCTCTATCCATTGGGGGAATATAGCCACAAGGTGGCAGATAATCTCGCTCTGTAAACCCTTTGAGGTGTGCCATCTTAAATTAGACCTATTAACTAATATTACATCAGCAATCTAAAAATCATATCTGAATGTGTAAAACGATTTTTAAAATGCATATTATATGCTGTTTTAATTCTTAATATCAGTAAATATGGCATATTAGAGTCTTTAATACTCTTCAGAGATTAACCAGCAGCCACTCATTGCCTGTGTGCTTATGCAGGGATTCAGCTTCATCAAATATTAATTATTGTAAATTTTCTCTTTTAAGAAGATTTCTTTGATGTTGCTGTAATTTCTCACAGCTTTAGCAAAACTCTGCGGCTGGTGCTGGTATCTGTTGGAAAGCAGTCCAAGGGGCATGTTTCATTGATGAGTGGTGTAGATCCACAGACTCCCATCCATATTATTATATGCTATAAAACTGTCATCAACACTATTCAGTTATAGGTAGGAAATCAGAAAACAGCTTGTTATTTTTCTTACTATCTCTGATCCTCTTTCTTCCTGTGTCAGGGAGGATGGCCGGGATCATTCCAGGGACAACTGTCTTCACAATGGGTGTGTAAATATTTGTGTGTGCAGATAAACTAATAACAAATATCCGTTATATCACAACTGTTGTGTCAAATGTGTTGTACTGTATGACAGTTGTACAACCTGAACGTGTACTAGGCCTTTGTTGAGGTGAGCACATACTGAGCAATATTGAAAGTTGATGAACATCCCATTTGGCAAGTCTTCCTCACATATAATGGCACACAATAACAGACAGGCTACAGTAGCCTACCACTGCATAATGTAGATCAACCAATTCAAACGTGGGTACTTTGCAATCAGCAAAGGGTAGTAAAAATGTCTCTATGGTATGTGTCTTGTATTCAACAAGACACATACCATTACAACATTTGTAATTTAGAAAGTTCTGCAACATTGTTGAGACATAGAATTGGCAAATAACTCTACTTTGACGGTGCTTCTTCTTTTGGCCAAGCACACAGATTCAGTTTAGATCTTCCCTGTATTGTTTGAGGAGACATATTAGAGAGGCAGGTATGGCAAAACAGAAAGTTGAAGGTTATCACACCAATTAAATTATTCATCACAAACAACATAGTGATGTTGGCCCGTGGAGTTTGGGAATTGATCTTTCTGTAAACAAATTAAAGCAAGCAGGATTTAAGTAAATTGCAAAGACAAAGGGGCACTCTTTAAAGCTGATGTGCTCGCTCCCTTTCATGTTGCCTGAACAATGTTAATCACACTGGGAAGACCTTGGGTGAGTAACGCAGGCAGCCTGATTTGTTTCACTCACTTGAGACGAGGGTCGCTTTGGAAGTCTGCAATAATATTTGTTTTGTTCTTGGCTGGATATCTGAGGAGGAGAAATAAACAGAATACTTTATATATCACCGATGTGTTTGTTCTGTTCCAAACAGAGAAACATCTTGTGATTTCTGTTTTGTGGTGTTGTTTTTTTTATAGTGGATGTTAGAGCTTGGATGCACGTTCTCATTAGTTCAATAAGCCCATTTGTGCGTCTCAGTTTCATGCATTGCTCTCTATAAAGAGAATTGTGGATGACCCACCACTGTTCTCCAGTTAATGCAGTATTACAAAAGAATACTAGATGGCTGTGGATAGATAGGACTGAGGCTATGGTGGGACGATGGAATCAGGGAGCACACAGTCCCCAGTCATTCTGAATCAGGGAGCACACAGTCCCCGGTCAGTCTGAATCAGGGAGCACACAGTCCCCGGTCAGTCTGAATCAGGGAGCACACAGTCCCCGGTCAGTCTGAATCAGGGAGCACACAGTCCCCAGTCAGTCTGAATCAGGGAGCACACAGTCCCCAGTCAGTCTGAATCAGGGAGCACACAGTCCCCGGTCAGTCTGAATCAGGGAGCACACAGTCCCCAGTCAGTCTGAATCAGGGAGCACACAGTCCCCGGTCAGTCTGAATCAGGGAGCACACAGTCCCCGGTCAGTCTGAATCAGGGAGCACACAGTCCCCAGTCAGTCTGAATCAGGGAGCACACAGTCCCCGGTCAGTCTGAATCAGGGAGCACACAGTCCCCGGTCAGTCTGAATCAGGGAGCACACAGTCCCCAGTCAGTCTGAATCAGGGAGCACACAGTCCCCGGTCAGTCTGAATCAGGGAGCACACAGTCCCCAGTCAGTCTGAATTGCTAACAAGACTATTGCCCCAATGCCTGATGGAATTGCATGATTACGAGTTAATGGGGTTGAAGTAATTCTATTGTTGCTATTTTTGTTTTGTTATAGATTTTGAAAATATTTTACTAAAAGGATGATTGATTGATAGTCATAGTACAGTTTCTGTTGGTTTTAGTACTGTTAGATTGTACTATTGTGCCTGTTAAAAGCATTTGTTCTAATTGAAAAACATTGGGGAATCAGTACCACCATGGGGTGAACCAACCATGTGCCTGTTCTAATGACTCCCCAGCCATAAAAAGTTAGACTACTGTTTCCTCAAAGACACTACTGATATGACCTCAATAAATAACAAAATACACAAAGTGGTTACTCAATGTAGTGTGTTTGGTTGTTAGGTGTGGTTTTCTAAGCTTAAAAGTCATAAAGCCATATGCGGGCATATAGTCTGCCATAATGGATGCCTGTATATTGACATAATTCAGGGAACTGGCAGTCATTTTCATACCCTGTTTGGAAAATCTATCTATACTGGGGTCAACCCGTTAATTTATTACTGTTATGTCTATTCTCTTCTTAATAACAACAAACACCTCTTGAGAAGTCTGCATAGTATAGCATAAATGTCTCTTGCAGAAGCATTTCATAGGAGTGTGTCAGCATACTTACCCTGGCTCTGAGGAGAGGCCCCCAGTCACATCCACCACTCTGTTGAGTCCCAAATGGCACCATATTCCCTAAATAGTCCACTACTTTTGACCAAAGCTATTTGGGACATAGACTCTGGCATGGTCCACACATACACTGGGCCAAGCAACTTCCTGAACAACCAGCTGCAGGAGTAACTGTGCTGTCCTACTCAGGGCTGCAGTATGCTGCTATGCTGCACTAGAATGCTGACTTTGGCCCGTGGATGCAGTCTGCAGTTTTCTGGGCTCCCCCCACATGTATGCCCTTCACACAACCGTGGTGTAGTCTGCGTCTATGGGGTTTAATTCCGGTCAAATGGCTCATATGGTTTTGTGTGTCATTTATTTGCAATGAGAGAGGAGACCGGTAAGACGGACAAATGTGTGTCAGAAAAGGCACCGTATTCCTATATAGTGCGCTACTATGGCCCATTTGGGATGCATCAATACTGTAGCATTCAAAGGACTGTAACCTCTAGGAAACAAATTGATCTGGGTAGTAAGTTGCTCCTAAGTACAGGTCTGCGTTAGGGCCACTTTACAAAACAAATGGATAGTCGTATTGTTCTTTGGTCGTTGTGTTCTTAGTTTAAATTTGTGTTGCTGTTCCTGTCCATTAGTGTTGTGTATTTTGTTGTGTTCTATGTTTTGTGTTACTGTGCCCAGGAAGAATAGCTCCTGCTTCTTCAACAGCTAATGGGGATCCAAAGAAAAATCATCCCGCAAAGTTATTTACAGTGCCTTCAAAAAGTATTCACACCCCTTTTCCACATTTTCTTGTGTTACAGCCTGAATTGAAAATGTATTTTGTGTCACTGGCCTAAACACAATACCCCATAATGTAAAAGTGGAATCACGTTTTTAGACATTTTTACAAATGAATTAAAAATGAAAAGATGAAATGTCTTGAGTCAAGTATTCAACACCTTTGTTATGGCAAGCCTAAATAAGTTCAGGAGTAAAAATGTGCTTAAAAAGTCACGTAATAAGTTGCATGGACTCACTCTGTGTGCAATAATAGTGTTTAACATGATTATTGAACGACTAACTAATCTCTGTACCCCACAAATACAATTATCTGTAAGGTCCCTGAGTCGGGCAGTGAATTTCCAACACAGATTCAACCACAAAGACCAGGGAGGTTTTCCAATGCCTCACAAAGAAGGGAACCTATTGGTAGGTGGGTAGACATATATTGTTTTAAAATCAATACACCCAGTCACTACAAAGATACAAGCGCCCTTCCTAACTCAGTTGCCGGAGAGGAAGGAAACCATTCAGGGATTTCACCATGAGGCCAATGTTGACTTTAAAACAGTTACAGAGTTTAATGGCTGTGATAGGAGAAAACTGAGGATGGATCAACAACATTGTAGTTACTCCACAAATATTCAGAAACATGCATCCTGTTTACAATAAGGCACTAAAGTAAAACTGCAAACAACAAATGTACTTTATGTCCTGAATACACAGCGGAGAGAGTTGGCAGGAGAGAGTTGGAGAATTCACATGGAAAAAGAGTAGCCAGTACATTTTTATTTGATTGAATCGACCAGAATACTATCTAGCACCTAATGATAGAACGATCATTCATCTTAGGCACTAACTTTTTCCCTTTCTTCATTATTTGTAGTAAAGTGTACATGATGTTAGTTCCAATCATAGATGTTGTTATTGTGTAATAGGGGCCTTTTATCACCTATATCACCACTAGATGGCGCTGTAGATGGACAAATCTTTCCGAATGGATTTTCTCTGTCCACTGATTCTTAGTATAGTGCTCTTTTTTGGGGGAAGTCTCAAGTGATTTTATAACAAAAATAAGTTACCAACATTTTTGCTGTGCGTGTGTGTGAACAGTCTGTGCAAATTTCCGTGTGAGTGTTATATCGGTCTCAACACCTCAACTCCAGAGAGGCTGGCTTTATTTTCGCTCCTCGCAATGGGTCCTGACAGGGCTGCAAATGAGCTCAGAGCCTTAACACACAATCACTCTCTCTCTCTCTCTCTCTCTCTCTCTCTCTCTCTCTCTCTCTCTCTCTCTCTCTCTCTCTCTCTCTCTCTCTCTCTCTCTCTCTCTCTCTCTCTCTCTCTCTCTCTCTCTCTCTCTCTCTCTCTCTCTGACCCCCATTACATTTCCCTACATGCTTGCCATGCCAGCTGTGTGTTGGAGTAAACAGGAATCAGACTCAAACTCTGAAAAGGAGTAATCAGACAATAATAAACCATCCATTAAGCCCATTACTTTCATTGTCATTTAGTTAGAGCCATCTCCGGAGGAGAGAATACCAAAGTAGGACATAAAGTCCTTGGAAGAGAAGACTTACTGGAATTGGTTATCTGGGCAATTGAAGAAGTCTCATGGTCTCAGAAGTCTATGTCTGTATCCCAAATGGCACCCTGTTCCCTATACAGTGCCATTTGGGATGTGAATGCTCTGGTCAAATGTAGTGCACTATATAGGCAATAGGGTGCCATTTAGCATGCATGAGAGTCTGTCTGGGTCTAGGAGGCTTATCATGACCAACCGTCAGTCTCAGTTTAACTCAGAGGATTTTGACTAGTCTTCCCCCCTGAGACCTCTCTTTACCTCTGGACTGTCTTCTTCTTAGACAAGGCCTGATGCTCTGCCTACACACACACACACACACACACACACACACACACACAGAGGTGAGCACAGATTGAGGATTGCGCAACCCTGAGTTGGCACAGGCCCATGACAAACCTTTCCCTTCACAGAATGTGACAGTGGCCTGCACCGTGCCCATCAACACATCTCAGGCTGGAGGCATTGGAGAGACCGTACAGTACAGTACTGTACATTTTTCTTGCAAAACGAGGTCTGACAAGGAGCTGTGCCTTCCTCAGTTCACTAAGCTCTGTTACGGCAAAAGGGATGGGATGGAATCCCTACATGTGTAACATATACAGTGGGGCAAAAAAGTATTTAGTCAGCCACCAATTGTGCAAGTTCTCCCACTTAAAAATATGAGAGAGGCCTGTAATTTTCATCATAGGTACACTTCAACTATGAGAGACAAAATGAGAAAAACAAATCCAGAAAATCACATTGTAGGATTTTTAATGAATTTATTTGCAAATTATGGTGGAAAATCTTTTTAAGTGGGAAAACTTGCACAATTGGTGGCTGACTAAATACTTTTTTGCCCCACTTATTTGCTGTCAATTTTAAGTTTAATAGATTGAGATTTGAGGAAGATCTGATTTTCAACATCAGACATCAGTCCTGTACATACTGTACATCACAAAAAACATATACGTACAGTACATACCAGTGGAGGCTGCTGAGGGGAGGGCGGCTCAAAATAATGGCTTGAACGGAGCAAATGAAATGGCATCAAACACATGGAAACCATGTGTTTGATGTATTTGATATCATTCCACTGATTCCGCTCCAGCTGTTACCACGAGCCCTTCCTCCCCAATTAAGGTGCCACCAACTTCCTGTGGTACATACAGTGCATTCGGAAAGTGTTCAGACCCCTTGACTTTTTCCACATTTTGTTACGTTACAGCCTTATTCTAAAATCAATATACACACAATACCCCATAATGACAAAGTAAAAACAGGTTTTTAGAAAGTAAAATAGCAAATTTCCATACTGTAAGTATTCAGACCCTTTACTCAGTACTTTGTTGAAGCACCTTTGGCAGCGATTACAGCCTCGAGTCTTCATGGCTATGACGCTATAAGCTTGGCACACCTGTATTTGTGAAGTTTCTCCCATTATTCTCTGCAGATTGTCTCAAGGTCAGTCAGGTTGGATGGAGAGTGTCACTGCACAACCATTTTCAGGTCTCTCCAGAGATGTTTGATCGTGTTCAAGTCGGGCTCTGAATGGGCCACTCAAGGACATCCACTCCTGCATTATCTTAGCTGTGTGCTTAGGGTTATTGTCCTGTAGGGTCGTTGTCCTGTTGGATGCTGAACCTTCACCCCAGTCTGTGGTCCTGAGTGCTCTGGTTCAGATTTTCATCAAGGATTTCTCTGTACTTTACTCTGTTCGTCTTTCCCTCATTCCTGACTAGTCTCCCAGTCCCTGCCGCTGAAAAACATCCCCACAGCATGATGCTGCCACCGCCATGCTTACTGTAGGGTTGGTTCCAGGTTTCCTCCAGATGTGACGCTTGGCATTTCAGGCCAAAGAGTTCAAACTTGGTTTCATCAGTCCAGAGAATCTTGTTTCTCATGGTCTGAGAGCCCTTTAGGTACCTTTAGGCAAACTTTTGGCTGTCATGTGCATCCGTCTGGCCACTCTATCATAAAGCCCTGATTGGTGGAGTGCTGCAAAGATGGTTGTCCTTCTGGAAGGTTCTCCCTTCTACCCAGAGGAGCTCAATCAGAGTGACCATCGGGTCCTTGGTCACCTCCCTGACCAAAGCCCTTCTCCCCTGATTGCTCAGTTTGGCCGGACGGCCAGCTCTGGGAAGAGTCTTGGGGATTCCAAACTTCTTCCATTTAAGAATGATGGAGGCCACTGTGTTCTTGGGGACCTTCAATGCTGCAGACATGTTTTGGTACCCTTCCCTAGATCTGTGCCTCAACACAATCCTGTCTTGGACCTCTAAGGACAATTCCTTCGACCTCATGGCTTGGTTTTTGCTCTGACATGCACTGTCTCGACAGGTGTGTGCCTTTCTAAATCATGTCCAATCAATTGAATTTACCACAGGTGGACTCCAATAAAGTTTTAGAAACATCTCAACGGTGATCAGTGGAAACAGTATGCACCTGAGCTCAATTTCGAGTGTCATAGCAAATGGTCTGAATACTTATGTAAACAAGGTATTTCTGTTTTTGTATTTTTAATACATTTGCTCAAACTTCAAAAAAATTGTTTTGTGTGCAGATTGATGAATATTTTCCAAATAAGTTTATCCATTTTAGAATATGGCTGTAACGTAACAAAATGTGGAAAAAGTCAAGGGGTCTGAATATTTTCCAAATGCACTGTACCTCTAGATACATACCTCCAGTACATTGTAATCATGATACTGGCTGTATATAACTTGCATTCTCTTGTTTAGTTTTTTCTTCTCATTTATATAATTACTTTCATTACTGCATTGTTGGGAAAGAGCTCACAAGTAAGCATTTCTCTGTACTGGTTTACACCTGCTGTATCCTGTGCACGTGACAAATAAACATTGAAACTTGAAACTATAAGTTTCGTTGGTCAGAGACAGTGACCTCAACTGACTGTCCATTGTGTCTCTTCTAAGATCGTGCCTCTACTACAGAGACGTACCTTCACATAGTACAGACAGACAGCTGCTCTTATCCGAGGCTGTTAAACGCTTGTCCATGAAGACCCTGCAGACCTGACCTCTATCTGAGGCCCAGACGTAACACAGGAGAAGACAACCCTACAGTGTCACCACGAACACACACACACGCTCACACTCGTGTCCATGTGAGGATGAGTTATACCCCTCCGTCCTATGGAGACACAGCTGAGGTGTGCGTGTGTGTGTGTGTGTGTGTGTGTGCGTGTGTGTGGGGGGGCGGGGGGTCAGCAACCTGCCAGGAGTTTCCCCCCTGGGAGCCTCTTCCTCTCCTCTCTCTACGCACGGAACGTTCCGTCATGTCCTCTGCAGAGCGAGCCAACCGTCTGGATATGTCTGTCTATGAACTTTTCTTTTTAAATCTTTTTCAATTGAATCTCCCTTGAACGACGTCTCTGTGCAGCATCTCTGTGTCACTCCCCCTCCCTCCTTTCCTCAAACCCCCTCTCCTTCCATCTCTCTCCCTCTCTCTCTCTCCTTCTTTTCTCTGTTTATAACTACTCTCTGGTCCTGAGCCAGGCAGCCAGGCAGTCATCCCTCTCCTCTCTTCTCCAGGCCACAGCTGTTTTGCTGCTCCATCGGGAGCTACAGGTGGCCTCAATGAAGCAGCAGGTACATTGGAGCTCTCTCTACTGCTCTGTGTCTGAAGAACCAGACAGACTAGGAGGAGAAGGACTCCACATACTCAAGGTGAGCCAAGGCCATGTCTCAAAATGTCAACAGGCCAGCGAGACTGTAGAATGAAGAGCAGCAATGTTCGTCATGTAACGGATTAAACACCTAAGTAAATCAAGGCCTGTAAATTAAATGTCCAAAGTTTGAAGAAAGAAGTAAACATGTCAAAAGGAAAAGGCATCTCTCAGTTTGTTGGTGTTTACAAAGTACATTTGTGAAGTTGATTTGTGACACTAGTAAGCTATTTACTGTTTAGAGAAGTTCATGCTGGGATGCAGCATGTGAGTTAAAGACATGCTCCGGTACTTTGGCGACTAAGTAAGTATTTTTTTTAAACTTCCGCTTTTGGCTGGATGTGTGTAGTTCATACATGCATAATCTATAAGCAGAATTACTGTCACCTCAATTAGCCACGAAATCCCTAGTTTGAAAGTGACTGTTTTCTGGACTGTTTTCATTTTGAGTACTGCAAGCTTGGACCATGTGGGCCAGCCACCTAAAATGTTGAGTTCCAGACAATAAGGTTCAGCCCCTTGCCATTTGAAAGACAGCTAGCAAGAGGCCTACCCTGCATTATCCAACAATATTGCAGGGTGGGCCCAACATCTCAGTAAAAACAGCAGAGAGGGCGAGAGAGAGGGCGAGAGAGAGAGAGAGAGAGAGAGAGAGAGAGAGAGAGAGAGAGAGAGAGAGAGAGAGAGAGAGAGAGAGAGAGAGAGGAGAGAGAGAGAGAGAGAGAGAGAGAGAGAGAGAGAGAGAGAGAGAGAGAGAGAGAGAGAGAGAGAGAGAGAGAGAGAGAGAGAGAGAGAGAGAGAGAGAGAGAGAGAGAGAGAGAGAGAGAGAGAGAGAGAGAGAGAGAGAGAGAGAGAGAGAGAGAGAGAGAGAGAGAGAGAGAGAGAGAGAGAGAGAGAGAGAGAGAGAGAGAGAGAGAGAGAGAGAGAGCAATGATATGGTGCACATATCTACACATTAGTGGCAATCGGTGCCGTTTAGGATGAGGGAAGACGATTATTTTTTTATGAGCATGGCCTTATTTCTATTACAGCATATTGGATGACAGTCATTCATATTCCATTCACCCAGTTCACTGTAACATCGATAGGTTTAGGCTACTACAGGTTTAGGCTACTATACTCACATTTTCCCTATACCCAACATGAGGCTGCTACAACCTAGCCTATGAATGAAAGTTTACAATGTAGGTTGATAGAAATTGGAGTAATCAAGGTGACTAATATCGACACATTCAATACCGCCTTACATACCTTTGCCAGCATATAGCTGATCTAGGGTGTAATCATTAGTCAGTTGCAAACGAGAGTATCTATTGGACAAATTCAGATATGTTTATCACTGTTTCGTTCCGTTTACTTCCGTTTAAGAAATGTTTTTTCAACAGATAGCAGCCACATATAAACAGCTCGTTGTATATATAATTCCTTCTCGCATCTATTTACGCGCTCTATTCCTCTCACCTTTTCCCTTCGATTGTGGACTTCAGTGCACAACACATCAGCTGTCAGTGACCAGGAGAAAAATCCTTTCCAAGCCAAACCATCTTATCATAACTGCTAACCGCTACAAACAGCCTACATCATTGTTACATACTGTAGCTACTATAATTAGCACGTTAGTAAACCCGCTACAATCATGCAGTACAGTGTACAGTAAGCAGTAAGCATTTTAGCAGTTACACCGGCAGGCCCCAGTGGCAATAAATTAGTAAAACCACCTTGACTTGGAAGAGTTCCAGTGTTGGATATCCATAGCCAGCTAGCTAACATAGCATCCCTCTAGGTTTTAGCCAGGTGTTTGAGTAGGCTAACCTAGCTACCTGCATTCACTAGCTAAGTAAGTGGAAAAAATACATACTTCTCACTTGCTTCTCCTTCATTTTTTTATAAATATATTTTTTCAAAACTGTTCAACTATTGTCTTTCTATGTCTTTGAGTGAACTATTCACCACATTTTATGCACTGCTGTGCTACTGTAGCTTGGTATTTTTATTTTTATGAAATTCACTGAGGAGGATGGTCCTCCCCTTCCTCCTCTGAGGAGCCTCCACTGCTGCACATACTGTATGTGACGTAGTAGCTCGTGAGTGCTACTTTCAGAACTACTGGCCAGAAAGTATACAAAGGTACCAGAGAATATCGTTAATCCATTAACTATGTATCATTGCAATGCAGACAGATTGCAATGCAGACAGATTGCAATGCAGACAGATGCAGTGGTTATTGCCTTCATTACTGTAAATAAACCTAGATTCACTGCTGCTCAAACTGCTGCACAAATTTACTGACTTTCTGTTTTCCTGATATTACAGCAGTTTATTTTCTGTACACTATTTGTATATTTTGTATTTGCTTGAACATTTTCTCAAAACAAAGTGAAAGGCTAAGATGTTGACTTTAAGTTTCAAGACTTCTAATGGATCATACTATACTTTGCTGTGATTGAGCTGTCAGCATTCAAGTCCCCTTAAAAATGCAAAACATATTGAGAGTAAAAACCCTCTCGCTCTCTCTGGGAACCAAGAGTATAATAGCCATTTTGTGGCTACTTTAAAGGCCCTACTATACTTTATAAGACGGAGAGGGAGTGACACACACACAAACACACGCTCACTCACTAACACACACACACAAACACACACAGTCTTGCTCAGCTAACCTTGTTTAACCCTAAACCTAACCCGTACCTTTACCCTAACCCTAACCCTGGCTCCTAACCCTAAACCTTATTCTAACCCCAACACTAATTCTAACCTTAACCCTAAACCCCCTAGAAATAGCATTTGACCTTGTGGGGACCAACAAAATGTCCCCAGTTGGTCAAATATTTGTTGGTTTACTATTCTTGTGGAGATTTCTGGTCCCCACAAGTATAGTTAAACACGTCCACATTAACACACACAGTCTTATTGGTTGACTCTGATTACGTTAGTCCTTAACAATGGGGATATGGTGAGGCAGCCACAGCTGTCATACTGCTAGCCATAATGATAGCCATAATGATATCATTAACCATGCGGTTTACAGCCAAACTGTAGAGCTTCCTCTAGGGCTAGTGTAAGTCCCAAATGGCCAGGGAGATCGCTCTAGTTTGAACTCGAAGTTAGGTGTCCATCCAGGTCCCAAGAACATTTAGAATTGCCTTCAAAACCGGCCAGTAGGGGCAACAGTGAGGGCTATTTCCTCAGGCAAATGGCGCCCTATTCAGTGTATAGCGGACTACTGTTGAGGAGGGTCCATATGGCTCATAATGTTAGTTTCAATAGGGTACCATTTCTATCTGAGCTTGCCATAAGGATGCAGTTTGGGTTCTTACACAACAAGCTAGCTACATTTCTCTGGTAGTGTGGTGCATCACACAGGCTAATGAGCAATGTCAGACCAGACCCCAGTCCCAAAGTCTGATATGTCATAATACCAGGGTTTCTTTCCAATTTATCTCAACGAGTCAGAGACATTCAGAATGGCTGTTTTATAAATTTTGTCTACATGATTCAGTTCAGGGCCGGTTCTGAATGAAATTTTCCAGACATTGAAATCAGGTTCATTTTCGGTTCTGAAGGAAAGTTGAAAATACGTCATTTTTAGACGTCTATGTTTGGACCAAATCAAGGCCGGTCCAGACCGGACCAAATGTGAACCAAACATAGACTGGACGAAAAAAACAATGCCTGTGGATGTGGAAATCAAGGCCCTGACAGGACCAAAAAAAGGACCAAAAAAAGATGTCCAAAAGACGTCGGCATAGGTCCGTACTTACTGGGGTGCAGCCTACAGTGTCGGCCTGCAATGGAATTTTATGAATGCCCATCAATGAGTTTGGCCCACCGATTGGGCCAGCACCGGGGCCGAGGTGAACAGAGTCCGCAGGTGTCCATACACCCTGTCCGCCTCAGCAGACCAGCGCAGATGGGACGGATGGGACGGACCCCCCGTCAGCAGTGAGGTGATGGGAGCCGCAACCTGGTTAAAGCCCCGGATAAACCTCCGGTAGTAATTGGCAAACCCTATGAAACGCTGTACTGCCTGGAGGACTTGGTCCATAGCCTCTCCGAGGCTGCTGACCATGGAGGAGTGCTCCCGGACCCGCTCCACTATTCCAGTCATAGGACCAGCTCCTGCTGACTCCATGGAGGGGGTGTGTGATTCTGTCACGGTGGATATAATGGAGTCAGGCGCAGGAGAGGAGAATTCCAGAACGAATAGCTTTATTTTAAGACTCGACAATTAGTCTTAGAAATAAATGTTGAATGTGAGATACACAACACATAAACACGGGTAATACAAACACCCGGAGTACACAAACTTCCCGGAAACAAAACACAGGGATTACACCCGGAGAATAACGAGAACATGAGCAACGTGACCCACGGACAGGAAAACAATCACACACAAGGACATGGGGAGCAGAGGGTAGATAGATACCAGGTGTATGAGTGACAAGACAAAACCAATGGAAAATGAAAGAAGGAACGGCAGTCGCTAGAAGGCCGGTGACGTCGAGTGCTGAAGCGCGTCCGAACAGGGAGAGAGGGCAGCCTCGGAGGCTGACAGCATCACCCAGTAAAATACTAAATTACTTGAGTAAAAGTCTAAAAGTGTTTGGTTTTAAATATACATAATTATCAAGCATGTTCTCTTGATAAGTGTGTGAATTGGACCATTTTCCTGTACTTTTGGGTGTCAGGGAAAATGTATGGAGTAAAAAGTACATTCTTTTGGAATGTAGTGAAGTAAAGTAAAAAATATATCAATTGTAAAGTAAAGTACAAATACAAAAAAAAGGTACTTTACACCACTGTATTTTTGTAAAAAAAAAAAACATTGGTGGAGCGCGGCTACTATTTTTCCTTTCTGAGCCTCGTCACCACCCTAATAGGCATGCAAATAGGATCAAGATCTGCTGGGACAAATGTAATCATTTATACAAATCCCTGTGAGCTCAGTACAAAAGTCCTTAGCTTTTGCAAAAAGGGAGTTATTTTAGGTTTGCCGTTGCGGTGGCCAAGCTGGACTCAGGGATAGACGTAACATAGTAAACGAAAAGCTAGGACACTCAAATTAGGATACCTATGATATGTTACGTATTCCAATTTGTTGTGGTTAACGTTATATAGGTGGTTAGGTGGCTAACGCTAATGTTAGCTAGGTGTCTAACGTTAGCTAGGCTAGGGGTTAGGGTTAGGGGTTAAGTTTAGGGTTAAGCTTAGGGTTAGGAGTTATGTAGGAGTTATCTACAAAGTAGTAAGCATTTGCTAAAATGCTAAAGTTGTCCGTGATGACAGTCGAACACGCAACCTTTGGGTGCAACCTAATTTGAGTGTCCCGGATTTTTGATTATTATGTTATGTCTAGTCTATGAGACCAGCCTATAGTGGGGCATTTTACTAATAGATTATATTAATACTAAATGGTTATATGAATGGATATGCCTCCAATATGTTGGGGTGTGTAAGCTAAATGTAAATGGGTGTCTCAAGCCATGCATTACGTAAGACTAATAATAGTTTAATCTTACTATACAGCGATAAAATATTATTTTTATAACTTAAGAACTGCTGCAAAATGGAAGCAGGTAGCCTAGTGGTTAGAGCATTGAGCCAATAAACTAAAGGTTGCTGGTTCGAATACCCGGTTTGACAAGGTGAAAAATCTGTGCATGTGCCCATGAGCAAGGCACTTAATCCTAATTTGCTCCAGGGGTGCCATAGAACTATGGCTGACCCTGTATAAGAACACATTTCAATTCACCTATCCGGTGTATGTGACAATAAAACCTCTTATTTATTTGCTTTTAAATGGCACTTATTAAGCTATTATTTACAGCTAGTTAACTGTCAATTTACATTGTATTTGCAGGGTTACCATTTACTAATGGGCTTTTGCATTGTGCCAATATATCCATTATATCCATGCATTGATTTGCTGCCTGAAGGCCTGAAGAAATAAAACCTATAGATGAGCACTCTCATGACTTTGAACTACAGAGGAGAGTTTGACCTCACGTACGTATGTAATCAGACGTAGCAAGGAGAGTTGTCCAAGATTATGTAATTATTTCAAAAAAATGCTATCAATTTGTCAGGAGGCGTATATTCAAAAGTGAATATGTTGAGCGAAAAGCCTGCCTTTAACGATACGTTTATCAAAGTGGACTGAGAGACAAACAGACAGACAGATAGACATTACAATCGTCTCCGACCATGTATAATCAAAAGCAGAGAAGAGAGAAGAGAAGAGAGATTCTAAATATTGATTTTGTCCCATGTAGATTTGTAATTAATTTTTGTGCCAAGTTTATAGGACCGAAAGAGAAACGGACCGTTGTCAGAGGAGACGTAACACAGAGGAGGATTCTGGGATGGAGAGAGGGAATGAGGGAGTGTGGGAGGTAGAGAGGAATGGAGGCCTACTGAACGTTTGATACGTACATGAAAGAGAGTTTGCGTTGCAACTGTGAGAATCTAACCATCAAAGCCTTGTGAACAAATGTGTGGCTAGCAGATTAGAGGGGGCAAGGAGGTAGTGGACAACCAGGTCCTATAGGGATTTGTTTTTATGAATACTACTAACAGCAGCAGATGAAAAAAATATGTTTAGAAGGTGTAATACAATATAATACAATGTAGTATTATTCATTTACAATTGTGTTCTTAACCCTGGTAAACATGGGCCTGGACGTTTTCTTTCTGCGTCATGGCATAATGTGTAGAATTGCAGGAAATTAGCTTGAAAGCTGCAAAAATGTCTCTACAATGCCAAGAGGCGGGCCTTTAAAATGTTCCTTCCCATGGCCCGAAACTTGGTTTGTCCGGCCGAAGTCATAGTAAAAGTCCTTTAATTTCATTTGGTTTTAAGTTTGAGAACCCCTGCTATAGGATACTGACTGACTGCTGAGAGAACTCTTACAGGACTATACAGCACAGTACAGTATCGTCACTTTGGGAATTGAACGTTGAGTTAAAGGTCCTCTAAAAGAAGCACAATGTCCTTGTCCCTTGTGACAGAATGTTGAGAGACCACAGACCAACTGATGCCCAGTGGTCTCTATTTGCTACTCCATATGTGGCTCTGTGATGTTCCATTTTTTTATTTTTTTATATAGACCTTTATTTAACTAGGCAAAGGTTTGCTTTGATTTGATAACTATACTTTATTCATCCGACTGAACATCAAGACAGCCGACAATACTGGTCAAATGGATATGATTAATAAAAACATAAAACTTTCTAAAACTTTGATTCTGTAACTAATAAAGATGCATGTGATTATGTTTTGGTAAAAGTTTTGATATTGAGAAATAGAAAAGGACGTAAAATACAACAAAGCAAACAGAGAGATTTTGAGAGGATTTTGCAGTTGTTTGCAATTATACCCCATCTTGGCTCTTTAAACTGTAACTAGAAAATAAAAGGATTATTGGGGCTAAGTAGTTAATCTGAAGAGAGCATAATAAACCCATCATGGTTGTCCCCAGTCCCCCCCAAGCATTCTGCATATCTGTGTGGAGTCTCAAATAAAAGAACCATGCTTAGAATAGAACAGAATATAACAGAACAGAACAGAATATAATAGAATAGAACAGAATAGAATACAATGCAATAGTTCTAGACTGGCATCACGTCAATTATTGTTGCAATATCCAATGGTAAAAGTACTCATGCAGGTGAATCATCTCTGCAAGCAGTGAAGTAAAATATAACTGTAAACCTGGAGCAACAGCTACAAAACAACATTTGGAAAATTGGCCCATGGAAATTGACCACCACAGCCGTTGTCTGTATAATGGTTTGTTTCTAGCCTCTTAGTGTGCAGCTAACAGATGTAGCTGGAGTACTGGACTATAGCATCAACAACTATATAACTACGTAAGAAATGCACAGATGGATAGTGGTGGTGCAGCTGTGGAAAACATTAGTGAATCAAACCAGGGACTGTCTGCATCCCAAATGGCACCCTATTCCCTTTATAGAAGAATACTTTTGACCAGAGCCCCTAGTGCACTATAGGGGAAAGTGTGCCATTTGGGACACAGAAACTGTCTCCTCATTTAGCAATGCTCACCACTGCCTGCCTGTTGTAGATCCGCGGCCCTCAGCGTAATTTATCCCTGTCTGATTTATCTCCCTCACTGTGGTGTTAGTGGGCCAGTAAATACATTCCACTCATTATTGGAAATACAGCACAAATTAAATGCATCTGTTTGCTTGTTAAATTGAACAACTTCTAGTAATGAGACGGTGCATGCATTTAACTCTTATCTGCATGAGCAGTGCTCATGGGTGAAGAAATATGCTCAGTATTTTTCATGGACTTCGACTCTTTAATCCTATTTAAGTGACATTTCCATCACTGGGTACGTTTTTTTTTTTTTTTTTTTTTTTTTCAGAGAAAACAAAATGAATTCACAGCATGACGTTTTGCAGTCGTCAACTATCACAGTTTAAGGTCAGCGTATTGTTACGGAGGTTAATGCAGACACCTTCCTGAGGCACGGTGTACCATATAAATCCTACAGCTGTGCGATTTCAAAGGATACCCCCAGAAACGTTACAGAAAAACCTTTAAAAAACCACACTCAGAGACATTGACATAAACAAGAAAGTAACTTTGAATAAATTGTTTCGGGTCGTGAACCCCAGGTGTTTTTACTACGATGACCATATAGCGTGAGAAATCTCTCTTGGGCCGCAGACCATGGCTGGGCCAATAGGTTGAGGGGTGTGGACTGTTTACACTAAACCAATCAAGACGATAGGACTTCTATGAAAAAAAACATGAATTTAAAACAATTATCTTCACAGAATTTCTCAAAAGACATCAGTATTAGTGTCTGTCCCCTATGTTCTCCTGGCAGTGGCAGGTTCCAGGGCTGGTATTCATAAAGCATCTCAGATTAGCAGTGCTGATGTAGGAATCTTTTATTTAAGCAGGCAAGTCAGTTAAGAACAAATTCTTATTTACAATGACGGCCTACTACGGCCAAACCCGGACGACGCTGAGCCAACTGGGCACCGCCCTATGGGACTCCTAATTACGGCCGGATGTGATACAGCCTGGATTCGAACCAGGGACTGTAGTGACACCTCTTGCACTGAGATGCAGTGCATTAGACCGCTGTGCCACTCGGGAGCCCAAAGTATCAGGTCCCCCGGGTCCATTCATTATAATCTAAAAGGTAAAACTGAACCTAGATCAGCACTCCTACTGTGGAATGCTTTATGAATGAATACAGGTCCAGGAGAATAGGAGCAGATGTCCCTCCCAGCATGAAAGGTGCCCTATCTGTCAGCACACAGAGAGGCCCTATACTGTGTAACCTGGTCCCCATCGAGAGGACTGTTTATGTAACTCTAGATTGGCACGTACGTCTAGGGGGACATTATGGATCTAGTAGAAGTAGAACTGGAGAGGTTGAAGAGCTGGTCTGTCAGACAGTATAAACTGGTGCATGGTGGATTCCTTCTAAATGTCTCTTGGCCAAAATATTTAACCATTGGAGATGAGCTTAACAGAGTAGAGAGCACAACGGCTAGCTCCCTTCAAAACAGTCCTGCTATACATTGGTATTACAGTATTAAGGCCCTTCTGTCCCTCCTTAAAGAATGAAGTCTGAGTGGATACTGAATGGAATGGAATAAGCTCAACTGCCATTGTGTTACAACCATAGACAAAAATACACCATTGGTTTCTACAGTGTATAAACTTCTTAAATGAAACACTTGTGCTAGTGGGAGGACTGACTCGAGTGTCATTTAAATAACAAGAGAACCGTACATTGTTACCAGTGGCGACCCGTCATTCAGGGCAGGTGGGGCTCTGTCCCACTTGTTTAGCTAAATATTTTTGTTGTTGTTGTTTTTTTGCCTTTTTGCATGTTTGTTGGGCATTAATACATGTCACATATCACTTTGTAAACAAGGTAAAAAATAAACATTGAATTGAGTTAATAAAGCCGAATACAAACATGGTCTCTTTTTTGCTTTCTTGAGTAAGGCAGCTCCAAAATGCAGGTGTTTCAGCCTAGCTCAGTGTTTTCTGTTGTGGTGGGGCAGCCAGCGGAAAATACGGAGCGTAGGGGTTGATAATGTTCTCTAGTTGCGCCTTGATTGGCTCAGTGTCCTGACACTCATGGGGACACTACGTCACCGCAAAATCTATTGGGAGAGCTCGAAAATTCAAGCCCTTTGGGTGCTGCCATAGAGTTACATTAGAAGTGCCCATCCAAGAAGGCTCAAGGTCATTGGTCAAAGATAAATTATATCAAATCACGTTATATCTTACATAGCTTTTATTGGACTGATCATGTCAACATCATACTTTCAAAATCTTAGCTAGCAAGCTAGACAAGCAGTCATCATCATGAATCACATCGACAATGTACTGGCAAATCTTTTTCAATCCTCGTCATATGAAGAGAAATTATAGATAAAATGTATCAGTGTTCATCGGCCATTGGACATAAACATTACACAACAAGTTGGAAATTGCAAATTCAGCAATGAGGGGTTTGGAAGGAATCAGATGCTAACTGCAAGCGTTGCAAAGCAATCACTAGCCTGCTATTTAGTGGAGTGGGTGTGTGGTCCAAGTCTGGGTTTAAGGGTCTCTTTTCCAAGCTTACAAGGACACCATAGGCCAGAAAAGGTTGAGTACATTGGCCATGCTGGCAATCCAGCATGACTCCTGACACGTTCAAAACAACTGGAAACTCAAAACTGGGAAATCTCAGACTTTAGTGAGTTTAATACAACTGGTAACTCTGAAAAAAATATGTTTTGAACGGTCATCCAACTCGAAATTCCAAGTCAGGAACTCGGGCCTCTTTCTAGAGCGCCGACCTGAAGATCACTGACGTCATGATTCAACCTTGTTCTTTTTCAGAGTTCCCAGTTGTCTTGAAAGCACCATAAATCCAGAGAATGCCAGATTTTGATGCCCACAAGGACCTCTGCGCCACCTTCCTATTGAAGTGAGCACAGCACAACAAGGTGATTCAGCACAACAAACTACTAACTGTAGTTAAGAAGGTACAGGTAGTGAGTGGACGAGAGAGAGAGTGGAAGAGAGTGGAAGAGAGTGGAAGAGAGTGGGAGAGACAGACAGACAGACAGACAGACAGACAGACAGACAGACAGACAGACAGACAGACAGACAGACAGACAGACAGACAGACAGACAGACAGACAGACAGACAGAAACCATGGTCATTGTCCGTGACAGAGACGAGAGGAACAGTCTGGTTTTGAGATTGAGAGGAGAAGTAGACTCCTGAGGGAGGCCTTACGGTAACATGTCTGCGGAATTCAACCGTTTAGCCAACAAGAGACACTTAATCACCCATCCCATTCACAACGTAAATAAGACTGTTGCCTTACTTGTGCTGCGCCACTAACTGCCTAACTACTATCTGCAAAAACATCTCCACTCTAAAATAGCCAAATGCTATATTTTTGTATCCTTAATTTTGTAGGCATAAAGATACAGTATAATGTTAGAATATCTGTACTATGCAAATGGGAACCACCTGGATCACCTGACCTGTGTGATGACTTCATCCTGGTACCTCAGTGTTGTTTGTTTAAACAGGAAGCTCCTGTAAACTATAGGAACAATATGGTTGACCTGTGACCTAAGATCCCTTCTGATGGTCCAATTGAAAGCAGGCTTGATGAGGTTTAATTTTTAAAAGCAGAAGGAGGACAACGTCAAAAACAAACAACAGCTTTTCATTAAAGGCACACAGGCTCCCACTCTCCTACTGCTGCAAAGTAATTGGATGAGGCTGAGCCCTGATCAACAAAGCCACCTCTTCTTCTCCTAGAAACATTAATCACAGAACAGCTCACACAGTTAAAGGTTGGTCATAATAACACACACACACACACACAGGCTGATACGGCTAGAGGGGAGTCAGAATTACAGACCTAGGCGGGCCTCCCGAGTTGCGCAGTGGTGCCCGGAGACCCAGCGTCATTCGGGTTATGGGAGGGTTTGGCCGGCCGGGTTGTCCTTGTCCCATCAGGCTGTAGCAACTCCTGTGGCGGGCTGGGCGCATGCATGCTGACACGGTCGGCTGGCTTCCGGGTTAAGCGTGCATTGTGTCAAGAAGCAGTGCAGCTTGGCAGGGTTGTGTTTCGGAGGACGCACACCTCTCGACCTTCGCCTCTCCCGAGTCTGTACGGGAGTTGCAGCGATGAGACAAGACTGTAACTACCAATTGGGGAGAAAGGGAAAGGGACCTGGGGCCATGAACAGTTCAAACGTGAGAATGTTTGCCTCATTAAATGATGGGACAAGCGATGGGAAAAGACTGTAACTACCAATTGGATATGACGAAATTGGGGAGAAAAAGTGGTAAAAATGCACATGCATGATGGCCTTAACGAGGCAAACATTTGTCACGTTTACCTTTGAACTGTTCACGGCCCCAGGTCCCTCGGGAGGCAATGTACACAAAGTATATGACCCCACACCCCCTCCTCCAACCTCCAACCTTTCACAGCTCCAGGCGTGGGATTTGGATTGTGGACCCCAGGAAGAGTATCTGATGCTTCTGCAAAAGCTAATAGGGATCCAAATAAATTATAAAATAAATACGTCTGGGATAGACCCTAGCTATGGACTGGAGGGGCCATGCTAAGAGGAGGGGGTGTTTAGGTATGGATTAACTTGTAACAACACTTGAATCCTCTAAAAAACTTTGACGCTATTGTACTAAAGATGATCGAGGAATCCCATTCAGATTGATGACCATCATAGAGAAAAGAGAAGTAGATTCAGTGTTTCTCAAACCTCTCCTCCCAGAAGTTTCACCCTTTTGTATTAACCCTGAACTTGCTCACCTGATTGACAAAGGCTTGATGATTAGTTGACAAGTTGAATCAGCTGTTCTAGCTCTGGAATATATCAAATACATGGAATGGCTGCAGGTCCCAAAGGAGAGGTTTGAGAACCACTGTCTTAGATGAAGCACATCTGAAGGGTGTCCGTTGGAAACACAATATCGCTATCTCTTTCACGTCTACAAGCACTGCACATAAATACAGAGTATGAGCAATCAATATGTGCATACATGTGGACATTCCATTTTCCAGGCACACACAAACACTTTCTCCACTGTAGCACAGGTTTGCCTTCTTTTTCCCATGTGATTTCCCAGCAGACCTGTGGTGTGTATTTCCATCATGGCATATTTATACCTTTAGCTCTAACTGCAGGTCAGTTCTGCTCCACTTACCTTTCAGTGGTGCCCTGAGCTACCGCGGAGTTTCAACACTCTCAGCACACCCTACATATCTGTTTTCTAGTTGACAGCTTTCAGTGATCGACTGGGACATGCTATCAACCAATCAGAGCAGAGGTGTGTATTTGATGTGATTATTGGTTGAGAGGGTAGACATCTGGTTGTGTTTAAAGCCTGGTAAGTAGTGCTGCTGGAGTGTTTTTATTCTGTTTGGTTGTGGTGGTGCAGAGCGAAGCAACAGAGCTCAGGGTCTTGGCAGGGCAGCGCTCTCTCTCCCTATTTCTCTCTCTCTTTCTCTCCCTCTCTCTCTCTCTTTCTCTCTCACTCGCTCTCTCCATCTGAGCCATGTCTGGGATGGAATAACAAAATCTTAATACAGTCTGGCACCTCCTTTCCTACTTCCCTCCTAGTCCCAAAAGGACCACAACATCTGTACCCAGTCACAAGCAGAGAGACCAGGCAGGCAGACAGGTAGACATGCAAGCAGACCAAGCAGGCAGCTGGTATTGGTGTGTTTACTGCCCTCTGCCATTCTCCAGGAAGAGGGGTTTATTTTCCAAGAGGGCTTTACTTTACAGTTTTGATTAAATTAGACTGTGCCCGTGGTTTAATTAAGACAGGTACTTAAAATCCACTCCGCTCAACACCAGAGCTTGAAAAATAAGCCAAACTCCTTAATAACAATGGCTCCAATTCTCAGTAAAAGCACAATGAATCAAATAAATGTTCATATTATTTGAATAACATTTTGGTGTTACCTGTATCATAAATCTATTTCTACATGAAGTACTCTGCCAATATATGCAAATCTATACATATTTCTGAAATGCTCAGTATTTCCTTATGGACTTTAAATCGTCATCAATAGCAATGTGTGTTTACTGTAGTGTAATTACACTGTAATTACTGTAATAATGATTGAGAAGAATACAAATGATCACAGTCATTTAAATTATCCATTGACTGTCAGTAGTTTACTGTCACAAACAACAGTAACCACACTCTCTGCCATAATCTCTCCCTGCTTCGCAGTTTACACATAATCAAAACAAAGTCCCTCAGAAACAGCTATACAGTTTACAGATGTGTTGTATGTATCCATTCACATTTTCCATAATACTAACCAACTGTATGTTTGTGCATACCACTGCATTGGGAAGTCTCACAATGTATGTGGACAATAGGCATTCCCCGTGAGCATTGTTGCATTTGTGTTTGGTTTCAGTGTGCTGGGGAGAGTGGGGGTCGTAATAGACCTCAGGTTCACTTGGAATCTGTCATTGCCAGCATTCATCTTAGGGCTTGCAATCCTGCGTTTGACAAGCAGATTTAGAAACAGTTACTGCGTTAAGGCTAGTTGCCCAAATAGAAAGGCCCCAATGAGGAATGTGTTTTTGTATAAAAATGATTCAGTGTTGTTTTGAGACCCATTTATGTGGCTTTTTCATTATGTGCGGTGGTGTGATTCTGTGTGGTTCTAAAGCTATGGATATTTTATTGGAATCGCTCCAGTGTTCCAGCTATAAAAGTGAGCCTCTCCAACCTCTCCAGTAAATATACACACAGTACCCATGTGCCACAATCCAATCACCGCCTGCAAGTCAGCAGAATGAGACTTTTTGATGGACACTGGCAAGCGATATCAAATGTACCGTGGTCATTTTTCTTCATGTGTGGAGCGAACGGGGGCCAGCTGTGCTACGGGGCTAAACGTAGATTGTCTGGTGTGGTTGGAATTGATGTCTGTGTCGTACACATCCACGGGGTAAACCTGTGGGGTGAAGTTATCTTGGTGTTTAAGATTTGTTTGACGTTTGTGTTTCTGCAGGCTAGTGTTCATATCTAACGCCAAAATCAATTATCATTCGTTTTTAGTCTGTAACAGGTGCTATGGTACACTGTATCTAAAGCCTACTCCGAGGAGTGTTTTTGGATAAATGACTTTTCACAAATGTAGCATTGAAATTACAACTCCTGATTAGTATCTAAACCTCATAAGATAAACTCCCTCCCACCTCACCCATACACAACCTCCCTACCTCACACACACACACACAACCCCCACACCTCTCTCTCACACACACACACAACCACTCCACACCAAGACTCCCTTGGGGATTTACCATTGGCTATGAAGCAGGATGTGTTTCTCTGCTCTGTGAGGAGGTGTCCCAAATCACCTTACTTAAGGGATTATAATGGTGACAGAACTACGTGAGTTGCCTATGGGCATCTCTGAACCTAACCATGACGAATCAAAAATACACCTGCAGATTTTGAATCTGCTGTCACGTTACTAAGAGATTTGTAAGCTTGCAAAAAGTTTGTAGAAAGACATTAGCAAGTGAAGAATGTATTTGCGCTCTGGGAGCAGGACCATTTACTCCTGACCTATCAGTTCCCTCTGCCAAAACCCCAGCCTCCTAACCATTGGCTGGATTGTTCCATCCATCAAATCTCAGGAAGTAGCTACCCACATGAGCAAGATAGGATGAGGGAAATGAAACCTCTATATACTTTTTAATTAATATTGTTTTAATTGAACCTTTATTTAACTAGGCATGTCAGTTAAAAACAAAATCTTATTTACAATGATGGCCTACCCCGGCCAAACCTGGACTACACTGGGCCAATTGTGCGTCGCCCTACGGGACTCCCAATCATGGCCGGATGTGATACAGCCTGGATTCAAACCAGGGACTGTAGTGACGCCTTTTGCAGTGCCTTGCTGGGGAAAGCTAGGTAGCTAACTCCCACCATTATCACTGCAGTGTAGCTAGGTTTCTTGAAAATAAAAAATATATCCCCTTTCCACCAAAATCAATGACGAGACCTTCATGCTGCCCATCTCTGCATGATTTAAGTAAGCAATGAGCTCCGTCGGGTCTTTTTAAAAATGGCGGTTGGGGAAGCGAAAGCTACTGATTGATAGTGAAAGGGGGAGATCTGTTGTGTGGGGAAACTGCTTTTTTCATCCGATTTCTCCAACTTATCACCTCTAAAATGTAAATAAAACACCATCAAGACTTTATATAATGTCTCATTACATACCTATTTGAAGTGATTATGCAAAAAATGTACAATTGATTGAATTAACTATTGATGAGTAATAAACTTTACACTCAACATTACGCTCACCATTGATAATTTCTTGTTTTAATCAACTCTTCACCAATACTATTGGTCCATTACCAGGTCAATCAACGCTTGAATAGAAACGTAGTTCACACCCCGGATTTTGATGCCAACACAGTCGCTACAGTCCCATTCATTTTCATTTCAACCTCGTTTGAATGCCGCGGTTGCACAAATGTGTACGGAATGGGGTTAGTCACAGTTATTTGCTAGCTATATTTTAAAGACTTGTTACTGACTTTTGAACACTTGCCAAACTACTATTAGGCTGTATTGGTTAAGTATCATTTGACTGATATGCACATTTACATGAGTGTTTATTTAGCCTAGTTAGCCAAGTTATTGACTGACTAGGCTTATTGTTATTCATGTTGTTGTTGTTAATGCATTTCAGGTGGAGAGGGAGCAAGATCACTAGAAAGCAGCATGCTGCCAGACCACCACAGCACCCTAAAGGTATTACAGTCAATACTTATGAATTGGATATTGTATTTGAATTGCCCATTTATATCAATGACACTAACAAGATGGTTGGATTGTTCAGCAACACGTGCAGTAAATGCTAACACGGCTTTGGAGGTGAAACGTACATAATGTATTTATTGTCATCTCCCTATCAGGCCACTGCATGATGTGACAAGGGCCTGGATGTTTACACACTTCAAGCTGCCTGCCTGAATACTGGGACCTTCAGTGGTACCTTACTTTTGATTACAGCAAGAGTCTCATATCTGACTCATAGCCATTTAACAGGTACTGTATGTAACCATTCAACTTCATACAAACTGTTACGAACACAAAAACAGACTTATATTCACTTGCTACTGGTTGAGTGACCAGCCTTTCAAAGCACTTCATGGCTACAGACATGAGTGCTACGGGTCGGTAGTCATTTAGGCAGGTTACCTTAGTGTTCTTGGGCACAGGGACTATGGTGGTCTGCTTGAAACATGTTGGTATTACAGACTGTCAGGGACAGGTTGAACATATCAGTGAAGACACTTGCCAGTTGGTCAATGCATGCTCAGAGTACACACCCTGGTAATCTGTCTGGCCCTGTGGCCTTATGAATGTTGACCTGCTTAAAAGTTTTACTAACATTGGCTACGGAGAGTGTGATCACACAGTCATCCGGAACAGCTGGTGCTCTCATGCATGCTTCAGCTTTGCGTTCCTCGAAGCGAGCATAGAAGTAATTTACCTAGTCTGTTAGGCTCGTGTCACTGGGAAGCTAGTGGCTGTGCTTCCCTTTGTAGTCTGTAATAGTTTGCAAGCCATGCCACAATCAACGAGCATCGGAGCCGGTGTAGTACGATTCAATCTTATTTCTTATAAGCGTCCGGGTTAGAGTCCCGCTCCTTGAAAGCAGCAGCTTTACCCTTTAGCTCAGTGCGGATGTTGCCTGTAATCCATGGCTTCTGGTTGGGGTATGTACAGTACGTACGGTCACTGTTGGGACGACGTCATCGATGCACTTATTGATGAAGCCAGTGACTGATGTGGTGTACTGAAGATGCCCAGAACATATTCCAGTCTGTGATAGCAAAATAGTCCTATAGCTTAGTGCGCCATCTGACCACTTTTTTATTAACCGAGTCACTGGTGCTTCCTGCTTTAGTTTTTTCTTATAAGTAGGAATCAGGAGGATAGCATTATGGTCAGATTTGCCAAATGGAGGGTGAGGGAGAGCTTTGTACGCTTTTACCCTGGATATGAGACTTAAATTGATTTTAGACCTTTTTGAATCATAAGCTCTGTGTTGTCTTGATGGATAAAGTCTGCATGTTTAATATTTAAGTTACCATAGTAGTTAGTAAAAAATTAGAAGAACAAGCCAAGAATATTATTTTGTAACCTATTAAAACATTTACGAGTAGTTTATACAAAACTTTATTGCACTTGGTGTTCATCCCCCAAATTTGACCATTTAAAGCTTTGATAGTTGCATCCTTCCTCAGGGAACTGTCTGATAGCTTTTTTTATGTTTTTTGATGTGCTGCTCTAGAGTTCCTTGGCCCAGCAGACTCACCTGGGAATAGCGTGATGGACACGTTAGTTTTTATAAAAGTCTGGGAGACTTTAAGTGGGAGGAGACTGCATGAGTTTTGGAGAGAGTACAGTAAATCCAATCCAACCAGTGGCCCTGGATAATATGCTATATGCCATCACACAGCTAGTCAGCCATAGTGATGGGGGTTTACAGTGGGGAGAACAAGTATTTGATACACTGCCAATTTTGCAGGTTTTCCCACTTACAAAGCATGTAGAAGTCTGTAATTTGTATCATAGGTACTCTTCAACTGTGAGTGACGGAATCTAAAACAAAAATCCAGAAAATCACATTGTATGATTTTTAAGTAATTAATTTGCATTTTATTGCATGACATAAGTATTTGATACATCAGAAAAGCAGAACTTAATATTTGGCACAGAAACCTTTGATTGCAATTACAGAGATCATACGTTTCCTGTAGTTCTTGACCAGGTTTGCACACACTGCAGCAGGGATTTTGGCCTATTCCTCCATACAGACCTTCTCCAGATCCTTCAGGTTTCGGGGCTGTCGCTGGGCAATACGGACTTTCAGCTCCCTCCAAAGATTTTCTATTGGGTTCAGTGGCTAGGCCACTCCAGGACCTTGAGATGCTTCTTACGGAGCCACTCCTTAGTTGCCCTGGCTGTGTGTTTCGGGTCGTTGTCATGCTGGAAGACCCAGCCACGACCCATCTTCAATGCTCTTACTGAGGGAAGGAGGTTGTTGGCCAAGATCTCGCGATACATGGCCCCATCCATCCTCCCCTCAACTACACGGCAGGACCTGTCCCCTTTGCAGAAAAGCATCCCCAAAGAATGATGTTTCCACCTCCATGCTTCATGGTTGGGATGGTGTTCTTGGGGTTGTACTCATCCTTCTTCTTCCTCCAAACACGGCGAGTGGAGTTTAGACCAAAAAGCTCTATTTTTGTCTCATCAGACCAAATGACCTTCTCTCATTCCTCCTCTGGATCACCCAGATGGTCATTGGCAAACTTCAGACGGGCCTGGACATGCGCTGGCTTGAGCAGGGGGACCTTGTGTGTTCTGCAGGATTTTAATCCATGACGGCGTAGTGTGTTACTAATGGTTTTCTTTGAGAATGTGGTCCCAGCTCTCTTCAGGTCATTAACCAGGTCCTGCCGTGTAGTTCTGGGCTGATCCCTCACCTTCCTCATGATCATTGATGCCCCACGAGGTGAGATCTTGCATGGTGCCCCAGACCGAGGGAGATTGACCGTCATCTTGAACTTCTTCCATTTTCTAATAATTGCACCCACAGTTGTTGCCTTCTCACCAAGCTGCTTGCCTATTGTCCTGTAGCCCATCCCAGCCTTGTGCAGGTCAGCAATTTTATCCCTGATGTCCTTACACAGCTCTCTGGTCTTGGCCATTGTGGAGAGGTTGGAGTCTGTTTGATTGAGTGTGTGGACAGGTGTCTTTTATACAGGTAACGAGTTCAAACAGGTGCAGTTAATACAGGTAATGAGTGGAGAACAGGAGGGCTTCTTAAAGAAAAACTAACAGGTCTGTGAGAGCCGGAATTCTTACTGGTTGGTAGGTGATCAAATACTTATGTCATGCAATAAAATGCAAATTCATTATTTAAAAATCATACAATGTGATTTTCTGGATTTTTGTAAAAATTACAGACCTCTACATGCTTTGTAAGTAGGAAAACCTGCAAAATCGGCAGTGTATAAAATACTTGTTCTCCCCACTGTATATAGTGCATAAAGTATATTACCACCAGCGGAGCTTGCTTCTCTGTGCTCTGGAGAGATCCCAGGTAGTTGGTCGCTAGGCTCTGGAGGACCTTGGACCAGTCTGTCTCTAGCACCTGTAGAGAGATGGATAGAGCTACGGAATGACATTTACATTGTTGATTAAGGTTGAGGACCTTCAGCGTGCCTTCCAATCAGACAAATGGACAAATGGATGCGTAAAAGACGCAGCAACTCAATGGATTTGAATAGGAGGAGTGTGTTTTCAATAGGAGGAGTGGCTAGGCTTGTGAAGTGCTGTGCGGTCTGTCAGAAAAGTTGCAAATACACCATCAACCAATTAAAAGCGTAAAACAGCCTTTTTCCCCCACCAAAAAGCTAAGTTGGACATTCATTTAATACATTTTGGTTTGAAGGTAGCCTTACTCTATGGTTCAAGTTGTTTCTTCATGTCTGTAACTTCGCTCTCACTCCCTCTGATCCCTAAGCCCTCGCCCCTGACCTCCCATTGGCCCAGGGTCTCTGGCAAAACACTCTAATCAGTCTCTCTTATAGGGAGTTACTTCAGGAGTAGACAGGTTTATGGTGCATAGGGCTTCTCCACTCTGCAAATGAGTGAAGTATTAGCTGTATATAAAATAAAAAAAATATGTATGACTTACTGACACTGACATGGAGTGCTCCATGTTCCTGCTGATAGCAGGCCTCAACCTGGATGCAGGGAAATGTCCTGCCTTGGAGTATGGTAGTATCCATCTCCACCAGTCTCCTGGAAATCATATGACAAATCTGCATAGATTAACAAAAAAAATGGTAACTGTAGTCAGTCAATTTAAGTCATGTCAACCATAGTTTCTTTACACAGGAGTGTACAAGTATTTGTTCCAGCACTTCACTAACACCTCATTCAACAAAAGTTTTTCTAAATTAAACAAAAACTTGCAAACAGTTCAGTCCCCTGGGACAGAAATCACTGACATCTTTGTTATTGAAAAGGCTTCCCAAGTTACAAGCTTAGCTACAATTCTGCATGATAGAGAATAACATGTGTGGATATATTTCTATCTAACCTTGTAAATAAACTCCAAGAACAAGATGATTTTCCTGGTGGCTGGGAGGTTCCCAAGTTCTTTAGATATGTCTGGGTGTTTGGGATGTGCTTCAACCTGAGGAGAAGAGCAGAGAGTGGGAAGAAAGTAACCCCACTGCAGCTAGCTAATCTATTTTCAGTCACCAATTAATCATAAAAAGGCAGTGGATTGTTCAAAAGTGAGTCAAATGTCTTTAAAATATAGCTAGCAAATATATATTTTGTATTTTCTAGAAACCTAGCTACACTGCAGTGATGATGGTGGGTGTTAGCTAGATAGCTTTCCCCCAGCAGTTTCAATTTAGCTAGCTATCTAGATAGCAAATGGCGATTATAATCAACTTTATCAATCAGATGGTTAACTAACAAATACACTACCGTTCAAAAGTTTGGGGTCACTTAGAAATGTCCTTGTTTTTGAAAGAAAAGCAAATTTGTTGTCCATTAAAATAACATCAAATTGATCAGAAATAGCAAGAGGACAAGTACATTAGAGTGTCTAGTTTGAGTGTAGACATTGCCAATGTTGTAAATTACTATTGTTGCTGGAAACGGCAGATTTTTTATGGAATATCTACATTGGCGGACAGACACCTCACAAGTCCTCAAGTTGCAAAGATAAAGCCATATCTCAGACTGGGCAATAAAAAGAAAAGATTAAGATGGGCAAAAGAACACAGACACTGGACAGAGGAAATATGGCTTTTTCTTTGCAACTCTGCCTAGAAGGCCAGCATCCCGGAGTCGCCTCTTCACTCTTGACGTTGAGACTGGTGTTTTGCGGTTACTATTTAATGAAGCTGCCAGTTGAGGACGTCTGTTTCTCAAACTAGACACTCTAATGTACTTGTCCTCTTGCTCAGTTGTGCACCGGGACCTCCCACTCCTCTTTCTATTATGGTTAGAGCCAGTTTGCGCTGTGTACTACAGTACACAGCGTTGTACCAGATCTTCAGTTTCTTGGCAATTTCTCGCATGGAATAGCCTTCATTTTACAGAACAGGAATAGACTGACGAGTTTCAGAAGAAAGTTCTTTGTTTCTGGCCATTTTGAGCCTGTAATCGAACCCACAAATGCTGATGCTCCAGATACTCAACTAGTCTAAAGAAGGCCAGTTTTATTGCTTCTTTAATCAGCACAACAGTTTTCAGCTGTGCTAACATAATTGCAAAAGGGTTTTCTAATGATCAATTAGCCTTTTAAAATGATAAACTTGGATTAGCTAACACAACGTGCCATTGGAACACAGGAGTGACGGTTGCTGATAATGGGCCTCTGTACGCCTATGTAGATGTTCCATAAAAAATCTGCCGTTTCCAGCTACAATAGTCAGTTACAACATTAACAATGTCTACACTGTATTTCTGATCAATTTGATGTTATTTTAATGGACGAAAAAAGAGGGAACTAAGTAATTTTTACTTTTGAATCTCTTTCTACAAAGTTTTTACAAGTTTACGAATCATTTGGTAATGTTACAACAGTGACAGAACTCCGAGCGCGTGCAGATTCAAAATCTGCAAGTGTATTTTTGATTCATGGCAGAATATTCATACTCCTAAATGGACTCATAAATTATACTTGATCTTATTGAATGTATTCAAATGTCCCGTTACAAGTTTGCGAACAATGTTAAATCTTTCACACATCATGATACAAGCTTGCAAAATAAAATTTGCTAATTGTATTTGCAACCACAAATCTCAATAAGGGACCACAAAATTAAAAATACAAACTCACGTAGTTCTGTCATCATTATAATCCCATAGCTACTTGGCCACGTTCACTAACTAGGACATTAACAAACAAAGCCCCCCAAAACTGTCTTGACCTACTTAGAGTAATGGGTTATGTCCCAAATGGCACCCTTTTCTCTGTGCCAGTGGATCTCAAACATCTCCTGGGGACCACCAGATGTTTCTCAATTTTGTTGTAGCCCTGAAATAGTTGAATCAAGGTGTGCTAACTCTGGAATAAATATATGAGGGTCAGCGAGGAGAGGTTTGAGAACCACTGACCTATGCAGTGTATTATGTGCTCTGGTCAAAACTAGTGCACTACAGCGAATAGAGTGCCATTTGGGACGCACATATGGTCTTCTGGACACTAGAGTCTGGTCCACATTAAATCTGGCTTCCCCAATATAAATCCAGTGTCACCAGTGCCGTTGGCTAAATTTAATCCAAGATTTTGTTCCCATATCTATGATTCTATGGTTATACGGTAAACCTCTCTCTGGTTTGTTGATATGATTCAATACTTTCTGATGTACAGACAGTCTGTGGCTGCATCCCAATTGGCACCTTATTCCCTATATAGTGCATGGGCCAAAAGTAGTGCACTACCTCCATTTGGGATGCATCCTGTGTCTGAGTGCTTTAGCTTGGATTGTACAAACTTTTCTTGTCTGTTTGAATGGTTGTCAAGAGAGAACTTTTTCTCTGTTATAGAAAACAATCATATCAGAAATCAGTGATCTCATCATCTGGCTGTGGATCTGAGGAGGTGTATCAATGAAGGGTTGGAGAAGTGTGCAAAATAAATTAGTCATAATTTGGAGAGGGGCCTTTCTTACTGAGTGATAAATCACTCCTGGACTGGTTCTGGGAGCCTTTACACACAGGTAACATTGACAAATGCTTGATGGCAACTTTCGATCATACAAAAATGACAAAGGGCTGAGCACCTTCATTCAATTTAATATTTGTTTGATTTTCTTTTCTTTGGCAAGCAGCATGTCTTGCTAAAAGCCTTTACAGCCATGGGGAAACTGAAGATGTAGGGTCTGATGGTCAGGCACTCAGGCCAGCAGAGTGACATAATACAGGCAGAGCCACATATACAGGACTTTTTGCCCTCCATTGGTCAGTAAGTTTTGAGAAGTGTGGCCTGGACTGGTCAACTCAAACATGGTTTGGGATGACATCATTATCAGATCTCCTATTCAACTTGCCCTGGGCCTCTCTCTCTGACTCCAAGGACCCCTAATCAAAGGTGAAGATGGGCCAGATTAGCCTGTGGGGAGAGAGAGCGAGAGAGAGTGTGTGTGTTTGCATGTGTCCGAGTGTGGGGGTACACATGAGTGCACACGTCTAGGTGGTCTCCCCCTCGTCCCCTGTGCTCGAAGGCCACATGGTCTGAATCATGTAATGACCTCACCCAAGAGGGGCCTGATGACATCATCAACACGCTGCCAAACCTAACACATCATTACTACAACTCATTAGAATTGGACAAGGCCCACAGGAATAGGGATATCTACACTGTTCTGGGTGAGATAATGACTAAGTCAAGTACAGTATGTCGCATATGGCTCCGTCCTCACCAACATTCAATAGGCCCAAACGTACTTTTAGCCTGATGTTTTTTGACAAAACATAACAAGAACTGTTTTAATCAAAGGAAGGCAAGAAACAGACCAAACAAGTTATGAAGGATTATAAGAATTTATTGGGTATAAAATTGTGTATACAAAATGTCATGCATATTTACAGCATATTTTATTTACAAAAAGCTTTGCAAAACAAAAACAATAATGGTATCAACAAATAGCTTTGAGAAGAAGGGTATTTCAACTAGCATTCATTTTGAGAAGGGACTTATTTGGTTGTGTTAGGAAACAAACAAAAACAAACAAACAAAAAACAAACAAAAAAAAACATATATAAAACATCTCGGAAAGGTGCAGTTTTAAAAGGGTCAACCATAGTAGTACGGCACCCCTGGAGTGGAGCAAATTAGGGTTAAGTGCCATGCTCAAGGGCACATCGACATATTTATCACCTTGTCGGATCGAGTATTCAAACCTGCAACCCTTCGGTTATTGGACCAACGCTCTAACCGCTAGGCTACCTACCGCCTTACAGCCAACTGACCAATGGTAGGGAGAGGTCATCTACAGTACATTGACTATCCAATTGTGGAAAAGTTTTAAAGATTTTAGAGTTTAACATATACAGGGCCTTCAGAAACTATGCACACCCTTTTTCCACATTTAGTTGTGTTACAGCCTACATTTAAAATAGATTAAATAGAGTTTTTTTTGCCACATAACCCATAATGTCAAAGTCAAATTCAGTTTTTAGAATTTTTTACAAATTAATGAAAAATGAAAAGCTGAAATGTCTTAAGTCAATACCTCTAGGCCACCTGCCACCCTCAGTATTCAACACTGTTGTTATGGTAAGCCTAAATAAGTTCAGGAGCACCAATTCAATTAACAAGTCACATAATAAGTTGCATGGACTCACTCTGTGTGCAATAATAGTGTTTAAATGATTTTGTAATGACTACCTCATCTCTGTTCCCCACACATACAATTATCTGTAAGGTCCCTCAGTGGAGCATTGAATTTCAAACACAGATTCAACCACAAAGACCAGGGAAGTTTGCCAATGGCTCGCAAAGAAGGGAACATATTGGTAGAAAAAAACCCTGATGTTGAATATCCCGTTGAGCATGGTGAAGCTATTAGTTACACTTTGAATGGTGTATCAATACACCCAGTCACTACAAAGGTACAAGCGTCCTTCCTAACTCAGTTGCCGGAGAGGAAGTAAACCGCTCAGGGATTTCACCAAGAGGCCAATAGGGACTTATGGCTGTGATAGGAGAAAACCGATGATGGATCAACAACATTGTAGTTACTTCACAATACTAATATAATTGACAGAGTGAAAATAAGGAAGCCTGTACAAAATACAAATATTCCAAAACATGCATCCTGTTTGCAACAAGGCACTAAAGTAATACTGCAAAAAATGTAGCAATATCCAATACAACACATTACTGAGTACCACTCTCCATTTGTTCAAGCATAGTGATGGCTAAATCATGTTATGGATATGCTTGTGACTCGTTAAGGACAGGAGTTTTTCAGGATAGAAAATAAACAGAATGGAGCTAAGCACAGGCAAAATCCTACAGGAAAACCTGGTTCAGTCTTTTTTCCACCAGACACTGGGAGATGAATTCACCTTTCAGCAGTATAATAACCTAAAACACAAGGCCAAATCTACACTGGAGTTCCTTACCAAGAAGACGGTGAATGTTCCTGAGGGGCCGAGTTACAGTTTTGACTTAAATCTACTTGAAAAACTATGGCAAGACCTGAAAATGATTGTCTAGCAATGATCAACAACCAATTTGACAGAGCTTGAAGAATGTTGAAAAGATTAATGGGCAAATGTTGCACAATCCAGGTGTGGAAAGCTATTATAGATACTTATGTAAATTAGATATTTCTGTATTTCATTTTCAATACATTTGCAAACATTTCTAAAAACATGTTTTCACTTTGTCATTATGGGGTATTGTGTATAGATTGGTGAGAACAAAAATGTATTTAATCCATTTTGAATTCAGGCTGTAACACAACAAAATGTGTGAATAAGTCAAGGGGTATGAATACTTTCTGACGGCACTGTACAGAAAAACAGCCCTTTCAACCATTACAACGTTTTAAATCGTAGAAGACAACTCTCTTTTTCTCTCACACACGTACATGCACACACACACACACACACACACACACACACACACACACACACACACACACACACACACACACACACACACAAAATGAGGTAGATAAACGTTGATAAAAGGTTCAAACAACTAAAGCGATACATTTTGTAATTCAGGGATGTTCAACTCTGCTATTATGTACTGTATGTAAGTGGGGTCCCCACAGGCCAGCAAACCTCCCCTGATCTACTTTGCACCGTATCACTGTAAGATTTACTAACAGTGATTTGCGATCTTCTTTAAAAACAATATCTAATCAAATCCAAATTCATAAAGTGTAATTTCAAATGTAACTTCCTATAGGGAGGTTATTCCTCTTCAAAGGTAATAGGACAATAATGTAAATAATGATGACCCTCAACCTCCTGTACACAGTTAGATGGGGAGGAGATAAAGGGAGGAGACAGGTTCATGGGTAAACGTTCCACAGTCGATAAGAAAAGCCAGTGAACTACAGAAATGTAATAAATGCAAGACTGCCATTCCACTAGAGAAAGAAACCTTTCAGAGAGAACTCACATACAATATAGCTAAAGCAAAAAAGGAAAAACCTTTCTGGCACAATCACAGAACAAGACATTGACTAAGACCAGAGTTCAGAGAGTATGAATACAACTAAACCTGTAATATGACAGCTGAAAATGTGATAGGAACAGACTATACAATGTTATACTACTATTCCATTGTGTTTATATAGCACTTTAGTCTTGCTTACTTATATATTATCAATAATGTCACATTTGTGTTCATATGTAAGACGTGGTTTCAAATATATTACTTTTGTAATGCTATATAATATTTAATCGTCTCTATGTTTACATAGAATAAATTCAGTAATAACTGTATCCTTTTAAGGTAGTCAATGGAACCAAATTCAACACTGAGTGATAACTATTGGGTTTGGAAATGTTCTTAAAATCAAAACATCACATGAAGAAAATTGCTAATATTTTATATTTTGTTTAGAAACAGAAATATATAAAGTACTATACAGTGCATTTGAAAGTATTCAGAACCCTTGACTTTTTCCACATTTTGTTATGTTACACCCTTATTGTAAAATGTATTAAATCGTTTTTTCCCCCCCATGATCTACCTGCACACAATACCCCATAATGACAAAGCAAAAACAGTTTTTTAGAAAAACTGAAATATCACATTTACAAAATTATTCAGAAATGTTACTTTGTTGAAGCCCCTTTGGCAGCGATTACAGCCTTGAGTCTTCTTGGGTATTGTGCTACAAGCTTGGCACACCTGTATTTGGGGAGTTTCTCCCATTCTTCTCTGCAGATCCTCTCAAGCTCTGTCAGGTTGGATGGGGAGCGTCGCTGCACAGCTATTTTCAGCTCTCTCTACACATATGTTCGATCGGGTTCAATTCCAGGCTCTGGCTGGGCCACTCAAGGACATTCAGAGACTTGTCCCGAAGCCAGTCCTGCGTTGTCTTGGCTGTGTGCTTAGGTTCGTTGTCCTGTTGGAAGGGGAACGTTCGCCCCAGTCTGAGGTCCTGAGCACGCTGGAGCAGGTTTTCATCATGGAGCACTCTATACTTTGCTCCGTTCATCTCTCCCTCGATCTTGACTAGTCTCCCAGTCCTTGCCGCTGAAAAACATCCCCACAGCATGATGCTGCCTCCACCATGCGTAACCGTAGGGATGTTGCCAGGTTTCCTCCAGACGGGACTCTTGGCATTCAGGTGAAAGAGTTTAATCTTGGTTTCATTAGACCAGAGAATCTTGTTTCTTATGGCCTTTTGGCAAACTCTAAGCGGGCTGTCATGTGCCTTTTACTGAGAAGTGGCTTCCGTCTGGCCACTCTACCATAAAGGCCTGACTGGTGGAGTGCTGCAGAGATGGTTGTCCTTCTGGAAGGTTCTCCCATCTCCACAGAGGAACTCTGGAGCTCTGTCAGAGTGACCATCAGGTTCTTGGTCACCTCCCTGACCAAGGCCCTTCTCCCCCGATTGCTCAGTTTGGCCGGGCGGTCAGCTCTAAGAAGAGTCTTGGTGGTTCCCCAGTGTTCTTTGGTACCCCTCCCCATAATCCTGTCTCGGAGCTCTACGCACAATTCCTTCGACCTCATGGCTGTTTTTGCTCTGACATGCACTGTCAACTGTGGGACTTTATATAGACAGGTGTGTGCCTTTCCAAATCATGCCCAATCAATTGAATTTACCACAGGTGGATTCCAATCAAGTTGTAGAAACATATGAAGGGTGATCAATGGAAACAGAATGCACCCAAGCTCAATTTCGAGTCTCATAGGGCCTGAATACTTATGTAAATAAGGTATTTCTGTTTTTATTTTTAAGACATTTGCAAAACAAATTTAAAACCTGTTTTCACTTAGTCATTATGATGTATTGTGTGTTTTTTTTAAATCCATTTTAGAATAAGGCTGTAATGTAACAAAATGTGGAAAAAAGGAAGGGGTCTGAAAACTTTCCAAATGCAGTGTTTGCACATTTACGAAAAATAGAAAGAGCACAACACAACAACATTCACAGTACTCAAAGAGTCAACAATAGATTGTCTCTAGGTAAATATATATAATTTTATCCACAAATATATTGATACTCTGTTTTCTTCTGTGGAGACAGCTACACATGTTTACATACAACACAGGCTCAAGGCTTTGAGAACATACATTCTCTATCACAATATGCAGCAAGAAACAACTTAACACAAAAGTAGGATCTAATGCAAATTACAATTGCCTAATGAATTGGGTTTTCTTTTAGACTTCCAAACATACAAACACATAGTAAAATTAGTACAAATCATCCCTTTTCTCCTAAAAAAAGATATTTCTATTCAAACCCCCCAAATACTCCAAGTAAACGCACACCAAAGAGCATTCATGGATTCTATAAGGGTGGAACTCTTTTGCATGGCACATGACCGGATAGGTGCAGTGAAATGTGATGTTTTACAGGGTCAGCCATAGTAGTACGGCGCCCCTGGAGCAAATTAGGGTTAAGTGCCTTGCTCAAGGGCACATTGAACTGATTTTTCTGCTTGTCGAAAAATAACTAAAGCAACACAATACAACACAATACAATTACGCACATCTAAGTGCCCATATGTCTATAAACACAGAGAGAAACAATACATTTAGAACATGATACCAGAGCGTAAATAATTAGGATGTGGAATGTTTGTCGGAACAATACACCATTAAGATTAAAAGATGGAACCAATATATGGCAACGTTGAACCATTTCATGCCCTGGTGAGTAATATTGCCAATTTATTTATCACATATAGCAAATAAACTTGAAAATTGAGAATCTGAGTCAGATTTACTGAACATTAGAACAGCAAATCCAGACAATGACTATTTTGGCTTATATTTTCATTCCACAATCTCAACCATATCAGTTTCACAATTATTTCCTTTTGAAAAATGTTAACGTTAGTATGAAATTGTGTATAACATTATTATGTACAAATCAGAATTAAAACAGCTGAAGGTCTAGTGGTGTCGGACCCAAATAGAATGACACGTTGTTTTGTGGTTTAAATGTAATGCCCAATTACAATACTGTATATATTTATGATCCAACACTGCAGCATGTAGCATTCAAACATAAAACATTATAATATTTTTAGGAATACTGGCCAAACATAGCCACTTTACAATGTCTTATTTAACAACATAATATGTATAAGGCTTCTAATGCACACAACCTTGCACATTATATTTTTGACATTCTCCTTATAGCCTTTTAGATTATTTACAATAGTTGCAAAATATATATATAGCTTTACAATGGCTGTTTTTATATAGTATAAGAGAAACCCATAATGCTGTGTAACACCAATCAAACTTGAGACTAAGGACTGCAAAGCAATCATCACTCAATATAACCAAATGCACACCGCTGATACTTTATCAACAATGTTGTAACCACAGTATGTTTAGACGGATGCGTTGCCAAAGTCCTACTATGACCGATGGCCATGACTAGCTGGCTTGCAAACAGGGTTCATCAAGATAACATTCACATTACTTTTGTCTTTCACATTTCTTGGTATCTATCTATGTATACATCTTGCTTGGTTTTTAAGGCCTTTCAGATTCCAAGTGAGCTTTACTCTATCTGGCTTTGAGGGGAAAAGAGACTGCTAAGAGGGTCCTTCTCACACCATCGCTCTCTGATTCAACTAGTTGATTTGACCATCTCGTATAGCATGTGGATAGAAGGTAGCATCTCTTATCTATATGACGGCCATGTTGTTCATCTCACTAGTCTTGCTAACACCCACAGATGGCGTGTGCAGACAGGCAGCTTTACTGTCTCCAGTGCTATTGGTGTATACTAGCTTGTTTACCACTTAAACTAGACTATTTAAGGTCAAAACTAAATTATCTGTTGTGGTTGCAGAAAAAAAGCTACATAAGAAAGAAAGGCTGGTATTTCACTAACAGTTGTTTTTTGTCCATAGCTAGAGTTCTATCGCTGTAGAGATGTGAGGCCTTGTTTCCATTCTGGGTATTAGTACTGTTTCCCCTTTCAGACCAGTCCTTTCAGTACAGTAGCTCTGTCACAAACCCTTAACGACTTGCGTTGAAATAAAATGGCACACACTGAATTTTTGTCGTTTTTGTCTTCTTTGTTTTTCACAAAGCATCCCAAAATAATTCCTTTCATCCAGAGGGGAAACAAATAAATCAGCAAACCCAGTTCCCTGTGAACTGTGTGGCCCTTCCTGTTCCTGTGGCACTGCTCTCCTTCTCCGCTGGCCCTGGCCTCGCCCTGGCCCCAAGGCTACGCTGTGCTGCTGCTGGAACAGGGCGTGCTTTGTGTGCTGCCAATACTGTGGGCCGCACTGCTGTTCTCTGAGGCTGGGGGCTGTGGCTTCTGGGCCTGCTGTCGGCCAGCTGTATCACCTGGATAGGGAGGGGAGGGGAGGAGAGGTAGGGAGGAGAGAGCAATAGGGAGAGGGGTGGGGGAGAGAAAGGGGGAGGGAGAAAGAAAAAGGATAGGGAGAGGGAGAATAGTGAGAGAAGATTGATTGAGGGAGGAGAGAGGGAAATCGAGAGAAAGATAAGAGTTGATGCAGTACATCAGTTATACAAATTTCAGCTATGTTCTTCTGTGCCACTGACATATATTCAAGATGTCTTGTTATCTAGAGGCCACAGGCTCAATCGGGTAACAGACTTGTTTATGGTTCTGTTCAAATTAGTATTCCCGCTTGTAGATTCCTGGGCTACAAATCTGGAGACAGAAAGTTAGGAGTCAAATCAAAATGCTTCCATTTGTTTGGAAAGTTTGTCTGACTGGAAACTGAAGGCACCTGAAAAAAAGCCCCCGTGTTTGTTTTACATATCTGGCACACTGTGCTTCTGGTATTAAAAGGCACTCCGTCCGTTGTTTGTTTGCAAGCTGAGCTGTCTTCCTTCCTGCATAGCTTAGTGAGGACCATAGAGCATTCTATGGAGAAAAACTGGGAAAAAATGTGGTCTTTGGTTGCATCCCAAATGGCACAGTTTTCCCAATATAGTGCACTACTTTGACCAGAGCCATATGGGCGCTGGTGAAAATTGGTAGACTATAAAACAGTGCTCACCAACCTTTTCTGAGACAATATCACTTTCTGAGTCAAAAAGCAAGCCGCGATCTACCGCTCATATTTTTCCTAAACACGACTTAAAAAATATAAGCCTATGCAACATTAACCAATTAAAAACAGTTCTGTAGCAATGAGGTTTGTGCACTAAGCTATAGGCCCAATACATTATCACTGCATATTAGACCAATTTGAAATAAAATTTAACAAAAATGTAGGTATATGATCACACTGGCAATAGATAATTTGTATTTTTACTTGTGAGGCACAGCTGAGTGAGCATTATAATTTGCTTTACATTTCTTTACTGGACTGATGGCCTGCATCTGATGGTCAGTCTGAGGGGAGGGAGGGAGCAGCGGTGGGGTTGCCTCTCACCCGACTCACCGTCCCTCCACTCTCCCTCCCTCCTCTGAGAAAAGGGTGATGGCGAAACTCAAGTTGTACTGCATTACTCCTATGACCAGAGAAAGTGAAATATTCTTTGATATTAAAAAAGACGCATCACAAGCTTATCAGAACACTTTGCTATACTCATTCATTACAGCTGCAGTGCTGGTTGTAGCGTGAGTGGAAGTAGGCAGAATTGTATGGCTTATAAAAAAAAGTGTTGAACAAAGTGATGACAGTGCTGAATAACAACTTAAACATTAACTTAATCATAAACACACCAGCTCTTTGCTGTATTCGTTGAGTCTCTCTCTAGTCATTGTTTTAACATTTTTGAAATCTCACAGTATCAACTTTGCTGTGCACTCGAGGATTCTTTTTTCAGTCTATGGCTCGAGGAAACTGCGCAGACACAGTGATCTGAGCTATCTGATTGGCCAGCAGTAGGCCTATAGGTGCACTTGATTTGCTCTCTGGGCCTGTCGGGTAAGCAGACTTTTACCTTCAGACACATGAAATGGTTCTAAATGGGAACACAGTCTTCCAGGCTCTAGGGCTGCTGAATCAAGTGCACCTACCGCCAACAGTGCAAAACAAAATTGGAACGAAAGGCTTTATCTTAGTTTAATACAGAAAACCTTTTTTTTACAGAAATGTTTTGTGAATGACTAGGTCAATCGTGATCGACCGGTTGGTGTAAAGTGAATAGTGTGTCATTTGGGACGCAGTCTACGTCTACCATATCGATCTTTGTTGGTTTCTTAAGTGGTTCTGTGTTTGGGTATTACTGTAACTTATGTTTTGTGTGTATGTGTGTGTCAGTGGCGATCGGTGCCATTTAAGATGCACCTACAACGTAGGTGCACAGGTCAAGATCATTGAGTAATCAAGGTGACAGATAGTGACACATTCAATACCGCCTTGCACACTCTGGCCTGCATCTAGCTGATTTAGGGTGTAATCATTAGTCGAACAGTTGCAAACAAGAGTTTATTGTGCAAATTCAGGTATGTTTATCCCTGTTTCATTCCGTTTGCTTCCTTTTAAGAAATGTTTTTCAACAGAATTGGCGCAATGAATACACCCCTGATCACACGCAAACACAGTTCACTTTCATAGCAGCCACATATAAACAGCTCGTTGTATATATAATTCCTTCTCGCATCTATTTACGCGCTCTATTCCTCTCACCTTTTCCCTTCGATTGTGGACTTCAGTGCACAACACATCAGCTGTCAGTGACCAGGAGAAAAATCCTTTCCAAGCCAAACCATCTTATCATAACTGCTAACCGCTACAAACAGCCTACATCGTTGTTACATACTGTAGCTACTATAATTAGCACGTTAGTAAACCCGCTACAATCATGCAGTACAGTGTACAATAAGCAGCAATAAATTAATAAAACCACCTTGACTTGGAAGAGTTCCAGTGTTGGATAGCCGTAGCCAGCTAGCTAACATAGCATCCCTCTCTGTTTGAGTAGGCTAAACTAGCTGGCTGCATTCAACGCTAGCTAAGTAAGTGAAAAAAATATATACTACGAAATATAGCTCTCTCTCTCTCTCTCTGTCTGTCTCTGTTCAAAACTGTTCAACTATTGTCTTTCTCCAACTTCGAGTCAACTACTCACCACATTTAATACACTGCGGTGCTAGCTAGCTGTAGCTTATACTTTCAGTACTAGATTCATTCTGTGATCCTTTGATTGGGTGGAAACCATGTCAGTTCATGCTGCAAGAGCTCTGGTAGGATGTAGGTGTCCTCTGGAAGCTGTCATAATTACTGTGTAAGTCTATGGAAGTGGGTGAGACCCATGAGCCTCCTAGGTTTTGTATTGAAGTCAATGTACCCAGAAAAGGATGGAAGCTAACTGTCCCCTGACTACACCATGGTGCTACCCTACAGAGTGCTGTTGAGGCTACTGTAGACCTTCATTGCAAAATAGTGTGTTTTAATACATTTTTTGATGACGTGAATATATTTAGTAATGTTTTATCTAAAAAGGATAACTTTATTAATGTTTTACAAACATTTCTTTTCTCTGAAATTCACTGAGGAAGATGGTCCTCCCCTTCCTCCTCTGAGGAGCCTCCCCTGGTGTGTGTGTTTTGCGTGGCTCTGGGCCCACAGCCTGTCTGGTTCCCTCTTTCTGGCCCCTCGTCACTCTCTCTGCTCTAATGTTTGACAGATCAGCGTTGCCAGAGAGCTCCAGCTAAACACAGTCCACATACACACAGAACCCTGCATAGGCTTTCAAACACAAAAGGCCTTAGCTCTCTTGAACTTATTTCCTCTGTGTCTATTCTCTCTCTCTCTCTAAGAAAACTTCAATAACATTATTGGTAACATAATAAATAGCAGAATAATAACTGCAAATTCAATAATGCTGTAATTGAAAATTGTACACCCAATGTAGGCTACTACAAGAGATACAATTGATTTTGTACCTTATGTTGTGATTCTGAACAAATATGTTGTTGTCTTCTTACACTATTCAAATCCCACAATCGAATAAACAGTTTATGAAGCTCTCTTAGCCTATAGATCACATATTGCAAACAAATAATCAGAACTAATCTCTACACATATTTTGGAATTTCTGTGCATTCTTGACAATTGCTAATCAATATCCAAAAACCTGCACATCATCATCTTCTCTCTTTTGTGGCACCAATGTGAGGAGTTGCGGGAGTATGTGTGGTGCGGGAATAATGGCAAGCGAACCTGGGGAGCTTTGTTTTCGCGTTGCCCTTAAAAAGTAAACCGAACTCAGACCACTTCTCGAGATGGCCTCAGAAAATTCACATCGAAAATTAAGCAAACTGCACTGAGTTCACAAAAATTGAAAACACCCTAAGAGAGTATTCACCCCTAAAAATATAATTGGCTTTCCACCATACTCACAGAGTTTGAACAAACAAAAAGCTTATAAACAAACGCATAAATCTCATGATGAGCCATTCAAATAGGCTATATAAATCAAATGTAATGTTGTTGTAAATGTTATTGTGAACCATCTGGTCTGATTGAGAAGCGTCTCATATGGTGACATCACTTGTCATTGAAGTGAAGCAACAGTTGACCCTGTTCCATCACGTTCCGTTCAGAGTCCGGGTAACTCCCACTCCCTGTCTCCAGGGGCAACCTCCTTAACCATTGGTGTGATCTATCACAACACAGGCCGCAAGATCACAGCTCCTCTTCTATAACAGCATACTTCCTCCACATCGGTGTCCCAAATGGCAATAGAGCTCTGGTTAAAAGTAGTGCACTATATAGGGAATAGAGTACCATTTTCTTACGCAGACAAAATTCCTACTGTACCATGTCCTAAAATAGAGGGATACTGGGGTTAGCACTTATCACTTCCTGTATAAACAGGATGCACTACTCTACTGAAGACACTCACATTGCTTTAATAAACCAGAGAGATCACATCAGATAGACAGTATTCAACGTTTGTCCAGGTCCCTAGGACATGTCTTCAATACCGTCCACTAGGGGCATTGAGAGCACGTATTACCATCCAGTAGGCTCACAGCTTGGGCGTTGTGGATGCTTCAGCTCTTTGGATCAAGGGTTCAATCCCAGTGCAAGGCACTTGTTTGATTTTTTCAGTTTTAACCTTATCCCAAACCTTAACTCTTACCTTAACAAGTTGGAATGAATGCCTAAATTTAACCGTCAAGTTTTTTATGCTTAACCGTCAAGTTGTTTCTGTTTTAACAACCTTAATCCTTACCTACTTTTATTACTGTCAGGTCCTGACTATAGGGAGGCCTCTAGCCATCTTTATGTTGGAGGTGTCTGGAGGTGACTGTCATGTCCTGACAGAGGGGAGGTGTCTAGAAAACTTTGTTTGGTTTTGTTGGTCCCCAATTAGAGGCAGCTGCCTTGCATTGGCTCAAATTGGGGATCCTACTTAAGTTGATTAGTTTCCCACCTGTGTGTGGGTTATTGTTGGTGCATGTAGCACTCCAGTTCATGGTTGATTCATTTCCTTTTGTTGTTTTTGCATATCCAACAATAAAGTATTTAGATTTACTACAGCTCTGCGCCTTGGGTCCTGCGTACCACCAACCGTGGCAGAATAACCCACCGAAACGTGACCAAGCAGTGCTGGACAGTGAAGGAACTTCTTGGAGGTTGGGAGACTGACTCCGAGGAGGAGGACCTTCATTGTCTAGCCCTGGATTCAGACCGGGATCCAGGGCAGTGGACCTGTCGTTTGGACCTGCCAAACGACAGGTCCAGCAAACAGCCCCTGCTCCGGTACCCAGTCCGGCTCCGGGGGTGGAGCCTCTCCCTGCTCCGGTGCCCAGTCCGGCTCCGGGGGTGGAGCCTCTCCCTGCTCCGGTGCTCAGTCCGGCTCCGGGGGTGGAGCCTCTCCCTGCTCCGGTGCCCAGTCCAGATCCGGTGCCCAGTCTCAGTAATGAGCCATCAGGTGGATGCTTCAGTCGTCTTGGAGTTTTCTTTGAAGGATTTAGCCAAATGTGGTCCACACAGACCAAGGTGGTTGTTGTGTGAGTGGGTGAGACCGTGTAGAAAAACAAATATATTGTGGTTTTGGCTTTTAATGTGAACAAACCTCTATCTAACATTGTCCCTCGCCTCCTGAGGGGATAAGTGTGGGTATATTTGATGTTTCATGATTCACTGGTTTAAAAAAATATTCTGCCGCAGATATTTTAAGGTATTTTTTAGAAAATATATATTCTTGGAGTAAACTATGCCAATGTTTCCATGTAGGGATATTTTGGTCTTACAAGTCAATAGTTTCCAAGACTACAGCAGAATAGAATAGGCATACATCCCAAATAGTACCCTATTCCCTATATAGTGGACTACCTTTGACCATAGCTATATGTACATCATAAAAAGTAGTGCACTATATAGGGACACTCTGCCTGTTATGACCCAACAGAGAAACCACTAGCTATAACACCAATATTACAACCATATGCTTCTAAAAAGGGCTTTACTCTCCTAATCTAACTACATACCTTACACCTGTTCCCCTAAAGAAGTTCAACTATGTTTGGGCCATAGGCCAATCTAAGGCTTGGGTTTCTTATGGTTAGTCTCTATATAGGAAACTCAAAAGTGTTATGAAGTGGACGTTTTAAAGAAGTTCTAGTATTAACAGAGTGATGAAGATAAGGGAAATCACGCCTAACACCTGATCGCTCCAACGAGCTGTAGAAATGAACACCCCTGCTATAAAGTCCAAAAGTTATTGGCGGAGCTAGAAAGTTGGCTGTCAGAAGAATTACAATGTAAACTTTTAATCAATCTGTCAGCACATTTTAAGACATGGGGATGTAGTGAGATACCCAAATGCGCTGGACGATTCTCTTCTCATCACTGTATCTCAAAAACTGTATACTACAAACGTGTAAAATCAATCCAACATCATTAACACAATGGAAAAATCTAATGATTTATTATTTAAATATTGAAATAGCATGGGCGACTGAGAAAAACAAACTGGTACAATTTAAGGCCAAGTGGCAAACAGTAATGCAGGTCTGGGCAGATGAGATTAAGTCATTGTTTGTGTCTGCTACTTGTTGTTCATATGTATAAGTTTGTATCTGGAGTGAAAAGAATTATTAACACACCCTCCTTCCACACTGCAGATATAGATCAGTACTACTAATTATATATATATATATATATATATATATATATATATATATATATATATATATATATATATATATATATATATATATATATATATATATATATATATATATACACACAGTGGGGAGAACAAGTATTTGATACACTGCCGATTTTGCAGGTTTTCCCACTTACAAAAAATGTAGAAGTCTCTAATTTTTATCATAGGTACTCTTCAACTGTGAGTGACGGAATCTTAAACAAAAATCCAGAAAATCTCATTGTATGATTTTTAAGTAATTAATTTGCATTTTATTGCAAGACATAAGTATTTGATACATCAGAAAAGCAGAACTTAATATTTGGTACAGAAACCTTTGTTTGCAATTACAGAGATCATACGTTTCCTGTAGTTCTTGACCAGGTTTGCACACACTGCAGCAGGGATTTTGGCCCACTCCTCCATCCAGATCCTTCAGGTTTCGTGGCTGTCGCTGGGCAATACGGACTTTCAGCTCCCTCCAAAGATTTTCTATTGGGTTCAAGTCTGGAGACTGGCTAGGCCACTCCAGGACCTTGAGATGCTAATTATGGAGCCACTCCTTAGTTGCCCTGGCTGTGTGTTTCGGGTCGTTGTCATGCTGGAAGACCCAGCCACGACCCATCTTCAATGCTCTTACTGAGGGAAGGAGGTTTTTGGCCAAGATCTCGCGATACATGGCCCCATCCATCCTCCCCTCAATATGGTGCAGTCGTCCTGTCCCCTTTGCAGAAAAGCATCCCCAAAGATTGATGTTTCCACCTCCATGCTTCACGGTTGGGATGGTGTTCTTGGGGTTGTACTCATCCTTCTTCTTCCTCCAAACACGGCGAGTGGAGTTTAGACCAAAAAGCTCAATTTTTGTCTCATCAGACCACATGACCTTCTCCCATTCCTCCTCTGGATCATCCAGATGGTCATTGGCAAACTTCAGACGGGCCTGGACATGCGCTGGCTTGAGCAGGGGGACCTTGCGTGCGCTGCAGGATTTTAATCCATCACGGCGTAGTGTGTTACTAATGGTTTTCTTTGAGACTGTGGTCCCAGCTCTCTTCAGGTCATTGACCAGGTCCTGCCGTGTACTTCTGGGCTGATCCCTCATGATCATTGATGCCCCACGAGGTGAGATCTTGCATGGTGCCCCAGACCGAGGGAGATTGACCGTCATCTTGAACTTCTTCCATTTTCTAATAATTGCGCCAACAGTTGTTGCCTTCTCACCAAGCTGCTTGCCTATTGTCCTGTAGCCCATCCCAGCCTTGTGCAGGTCTACAATTTTATCCCTGATGTCCTTACACAGCTCTCTGGTCTTGGCCATTGTGGAGAGGTTGGAGTCTGTTTGATTGAGTGTGTGGACAGGTGTCTTTTATACAGGTAACGAGTTCAAACAGGTGCAGTTAATACAGGTAATGAGTGGAGAACAGGAGGGCTTCTTAAAGAAAAACTAACAGGTCTGTGAGAGCCGGAATTCTTACTGGTTGGTAGGTGATCAAATACTTACGTCATGCAATAAAATGCAAATGTATTATTTAAAAATCATACAATGTGATTTTCTGGATTTTCTTAGATTCAGTCTCTCACAGTTGAAGTGTACCTATGATAAAAATTACAGACCTCTACATGCTTTGTAAGTAGGGAAACCTGCAAAATCGGCAGTGTATCAAATACTTGTTCTCCCCACTGTGTGTGTGTGTGTGTGTATATATATATATATATATATACACACACACACACAGCAGGTGAAATAAGTATTGAACACGTCACCATTTTTCTCAGTAAATATATTTCCAAAGGTGCTATTGACATGACATTTTCACCAGATGTTGGTAACAACCCAAGTAATCCATAGATACAAAGAAACCAAAACAACTAAGTTCAGATATTAAGTTGTGTGTAATAATGTGAAATGACACAGGGAAAAGTAGACAAAAATAGAGCTTTTTGGTCTAAACTTCACTCGCCGTGTTTGGAGGAAGAAGAAGGATGAGTACAACCCCAAGAACACCATCCCAACCGTGAAGCATGGAGGTGGAAACATCATTCTTTGGGGATGCTTTTCTGCAAAGTGGACAGGACGACTGCACCGTATTGAGGGGAGGATGAATGGGGCCATGTATCGCGAGATCTTGGCCAACAACCTCCTTCCCTCAGTAAGAGCATTGAAGATGGGTCGTGGCTGGGTCTTCAGCATGACAACGACCCAAAACACACAGCCGGGGCAACTAAGGAGTGGCTCCGTAAGAAGCAGCTCAAGGTCCTGGAGTGGCCTAGCCAGTCTCCAGACCTGAACCCAATAGAAAATCTTTGGAGGGAGCTGAAAGTCCGTATTGCCCAGCGAAAGCCCCGAAAGCTGAAGGATCTGTATGGAGGAGTGGGCCAAAATCCCTGCTGCAGTGTGTGCAAACCTGGTCAAGAACTACAGGAAACGTATGATCTCTGTAATTGCAAACAAAGGTTTCTGTACCAAATATTAAGTTCTGCTTTTCTGATGTATCAAATACTTATGTCATGCAATAAAATGCAAATTAATTACTTAATCATACAATGTGATTTTCTGGATTTTTGTTTTAGATTCCGTCACTCACAGTTGAAGAGTAGCTATGATAAAAATTACAGACTTCTACATGCTTTGTAAGTGGGAAAACCTGCAAAATCGGCAGTGTATCAAATACTTGTTCTCGCCACTGTATGTATGTATGTATGTATGTATGTATGTATGTATGTATGTATGTATGTATGTATGTATGTATGTATGTATGTATGTATGTATGTATGTATGTATGTATGTATATATTTATTTTTATTTGAATTGAGACCAAGGCGCAGCGATAGTTCGACATCATTTATTAACTATTAAACTAAACTTGATGTGAACTATACAAAACAACGATACATATACAAAAGGAACACACACTTACTTCAACACGGACATGTAGACAACGAACCACGCCTAGGGAGTGGAACATAACCACTTAAGTAGGATCCCTAATTAGAGACAATGCATAGCAGCTGCCTCTAATTAGGGATCCAACACCACACAGACATAGAACATATAGAACTGCCAGACTCTGACCATATAATTATGGAGAAGCAATAGGCTTCTCTATGGCCAGAGCCTGACAATACCTTAGTATACTAATCACACTAATCCAACAGGCTGCTGTTGCCCAGGCCTGGGAATTGCCAGGGACCTCACGATACAGTATTATCACGATACTTAGATACCGATACGATATGTATTGTGATTTTCACGATTATATATGTATTGCAAATCAATAATGCGATTTTATTGCCATTTTATTTTCCAAACACATTGCTCACTATATGTCTGCTACAGAGAGACAAGCGAGAGCATGAGAAAATTAGATTTGATTAGTCAGATTTGAACCAGAGTTGTTGCGAAGGTACAGCTGACTAGCGCTAGCTAACGCTACCTAGCAAAAATGTGATACTTGCTTGTAGTCAAAGTATCGATATAATATTGTCCCAAAAATAGTGATATGTAACTGTATTCTTATTTACAACGACAGCCTAGGAACAGTGGGTTAACTGCCTTTTTTATTTTTTTTATTTCACCTTTATTTAACCAGGTAGGTCAGTTGAGAACAAGTTCTCATTTGCAACTGCGACCTGGCCAAGACAAAGTTCAGGGGCAGAACAACAGATTTTTACCTTGTCAGCTCGGGGATTCAATCCGGCAACCTTTCAGTTACGGGCCCAAAACTCTAACCACTAGGCTACCTGCCGCCCCTCATTTAACCATGCAAATCATTCAAATATTCATTTACCTGTATATTTAACCAGACTGTATTTTAAGTATACTATTATTACCCTCATTTATATCATACGAACATGATATAAAGCCTGTCTCCCAACTCGTGGGGGCTCTTGGATAAGCCCCTGCAGAGCCGGGACCCGCTGGAGAAGGAGGAAGATGGATAAACACTTCAGCCTGCTACAAGGGAAGATCTGTGGCCCCCAGAGGGTTTGACAGAGTTCTATGCGAACTCTATGGTAAATTTGTGTTTGGTCCCCAATTAGATGCAGCTGCTATGCGTTCTCTAATTGGGGATCCTATTTAAGGTACTTGCTTTCCCACCTGTGTTTGTGGGATATTGTTGTGTATAGGTTATTTTGAGCGCACGCACGCACGCACGCGCGCGCACACACACACACACACACACATTTTGTCCTGATTTATTGTATTTGGTTTCTCAAATAAAGATGACAAATTACTACAGCACTGCGCCTTGGTTCTTGCCTACACCCAGCCGTAACACTATTTAAGTATATTTTTCTGCCATCTACCTGTATAGTTAACCATGCAAATCTTAATTTACATCAATTTCCAATAATTGTATCATTTTTTCACCCAACACTATAACAATGTATTCAGTCATTCACTCATACTATGCAATGTCTTTTTATAGCTTTTTGCACTCCAGACTAACTGTATTTTTATACTTTTTCATACTATGTATAATGTATCTTTCTTTTGTGTATTTCGTTTTGGCATTTTGCACCTGTCCTGTGTTTTTCGTAGCTGCTTGACAAAGAAATTATAGTACCTACCTATCTATCTAAAAGGCCTTTCTTTGAGTGCCAAGATGTACCCTAACACAGGGGTGTTAGGAATCTCCTGGTTTACAGGCCACATCAGGCCTGCAAGTCACAATATGCTGGCTTGCAAAGTGATGTGTAATTCCTATTGCAATACAGACAGAGTTAGGATTTCCAGCAAGTGGAATTGTCATTCACCCGCTACCTGTATTCTGAATGGCTGCCAGGATAGGGAAGATTGAATACTGAGACTACCTCAATTTTCTAAACTGGAACAACCATCTCAGTAATGGGTACAATAAATAAAATTACTAACAGATTGGATTAGTTTAGGAAACTATGTTATTTATCTTTGTGTAGCATAACATTAATCAATCAATGCAAAAGCACAGATATTACGGTAACTCAAATCTCCCTGCAATAAAGCATGCTGGGAAATATGGTTCTATGTAGAATCCTTCTTGCCTTCCAAAGAATAATCAAAGAACCCTTTCTTCCAAAAAACTGTTCTTAGGATGTTAAAGGTTCTAGAAAGGACCCTTTGCCTTACAAAGAACCCCTGTCTTCCAAAAAGGGTTCTTCTGATCAAAACAGTTCTTGGTAAAACCCTATCCCTGCGCAAAGAACCCTTTTGGAACCCTTTTTTCTAATAGTGTGTGCTGCTGGGGTCAGCACAGAACCCACTGATCCTGTTTATGAATGATTTCACAGTGCTCTGTGTAGAACACATCAGGAATGGATTAAGAGGGGTCACCAACATCATGGCACGCAAGGCAGATCCACGGTCAGCCAACCAGCACAGACCGGCCTGTTTTATTCTACAGTATGTGCTGGAGTGTCCTCTCCAGATCTCAGGGACCACCCCACTTCCTACTAGAGATCAGCAGGGATCAAAGGTCACCAGAATGGGGATGCTGGAGGGGAAGGTCTTGGCGTCTAACGGACAGATTGTGTCTCTCTTCCTGCGAGCCGAAGGCGAAATGGACAGGAGAAATTCCAGCTTCCAGCCGGTCCCCACTCGGTCCGAGCCGAGGCCATTGTGTTCGGGAATACTCACTGACCATTCTTGACCCGAGACCCATTCAAAAGGCAGGAAAGAGAAGAGCCGCTTACGCTGACAAACAGGATATATTTACAGTAGGAGTCAATGTGTTATTGTTAACTCGCCTCTGTCAGCGCTTGGATGTTTTACGATTATATAATTGCAGCATTCTGGCAATGTGCTGTTTAGGACATTATTTAGATGGTCTTATCTTCTTTCCATCAAATGGTCCGTCTACCCGGACCCTCCACCACCAGCTGCTGCTACTCACCGTTTATTATCTATGCATAGTCACTTTACCCCTACCTACATGTACATGTTACCTCAATTACCTAGACTAACCTGTATCCTTGCACATTGATTCGGTACCAGTAACCCCTGTATATAGCCTCGTTATTGTTGCTCCTTATTTAGGAAATATTTATACATATTTTAGTAAATATTTTCTTAACTCTTAATTGTCTTAAAACAGTTGTTAGTTAAGGGCTTGTAAGTAAGTAAGGTCTACACCTGTTGTATTCGGCGCATGTGACAAATAACATTTGATTTGATTTGATCAGGGTTTGGTTCAATTTGGCAGTCAATTCAGGAAGTGATTTGAATTTAAATGTCAGAAATGTAGAAACAATTGAAATAAATAGCTTCTACTTTTCATTATTTTAGTATATTGACAAGTCATTGAAAATAAATGCTTTTTTATTTTTATTATTGAATTGTAATTTTTGTTTACTTCCTGAATTGACTACCTTCAATTCAAATTGAGCCTAACCCTTGTGGCGAAAGGTTACCAGGTGAAACCTTCAGTCTTACATGAGGACCAGCAAGTAGGACCTCATGCAGCAGCAGGTAAAGGAATAGTTTAAAGATGTAAACAGTACATTCCAAACTAGCATACCACTAGTGAATGTTCCAATGTCCATACTTTCATACCACTTGAAATGAAGCAATGTATTGGAAATACATTCTAAGTACTATGCCAGTGTAGACATAACTGTATGATGTATTTATTTATTTTACCTTTATTTAGGCAGGGAGTCCCAAGGTCTCTTAAAGAAGCCCTGCATGGCAAGACCTACCTGTGTCTCCAGATACAGTAGGTAAAGGGACAGGTCAGAGAGACGTACCTGTATGAGAGTAGATGAACCACAGGGCTCCGGTCAACAGGGCCCCAATCACAAATGCAGCGAAGGCGATCCCAACCACGGTCGGAGTGTCCAACACATACAAAACAGCTGAGGGAGAGAATAAGGCCGATGTGTCATTTATTTTTCTCTGGACATGACAGTATAAAAACAAGTTAGATGCAAATACATAACTCAATCTGCTCAACAATTATTATATCAAAGCGATCTAAGATCCTGACATAAAAACCATTGGTGTAGAATCTCCTAGCAATGATTGACTTACTTTCCCCTGGTGGTTCAGGAGGGCCTTGTGATGCCGTGCGGGTGGGAGACTCTGAAACATAAAACACAGACTGGTGTCAACACAGAACAACAATGTAACAAATATGTAGACCCATGAAAACACCACATCTCAACTGCGTGTTGAAGCGTCAAGAACACTTGCTGTGACGTAAAGTGACAGTGCCTATGAATGGAAGCTGAGCAACACAATGAACCTAACTACCTTGGGATAAGCAGATCCTAAAAATTACATTGTGTTGATAACTGTAGCTCTAACGAACGTGGTAGAGAGATCTGATGCAACTCAAAGCTGTTCCAGTAGCTAACTGGCAGAACCTTAAGTCTATGTACCAAATAGCACCCTATCCCCTACGGGCTCTGGCCAAAAGTAGTACACAATCAAAAGGACTAGTATGCTGAGATGAACCTGTTGACTTCTAACAGGTCTCAGTTTACTCCTTCATTTCCAGTCATCTGGATGGCTTTCATGAATCAAATTAGCTTCTAATTACTTCTGAACAAACAATACAATGGTGCTTATTGTGTAGAGGTGAACTCAAGAGGAGGCTTGGTCTGGGTCCAAGACTCCGGCACAATGACCAGCTATTCTGGGAAAGAACACCTTTGGGTTTTCATTCCCTCACGACAGACGATGACAGAACCATCAAAGGAGAGTTTGATTTCACAAGGGGTGGTGGTAACATGACAGCACCCCCCCCCCCACCTTTCTTCAACCGTCCATCCCTTCCCCCTCCTTTCCAAACCGCTCCGTGACAGTCCCCCTCCATCCCTCAATCTATCCCCTCCACCCCCCCCTTTCTTTCATCCCTCCCTCCCACTCCTCCTCCTCCTCTCCAGTCTTATCTGTTCCTTGTCTCGTTATGTAGAGAATGCAAAGCTGACCCGTCAACACCCAGAGACGCCCAATGAGTTCCAGTTCAGAAGAGAGGATAGAGGAGCTGAAGACAGCAAAACTAGAACCCTGTGGTTAAAGGAGTTACATGAACCACTACACGTGGAGATTAGTTTAGTTACAGTACAGTTGTAGTTTATGAAGTATGAAACAATGTATGAAAAGACTGTAGTGGAAGAACTTTCCAAGACAGATCAGACTATGAATGGATAGCCCCACCTCTGTTGGGGTTTTGGGCCGACTGAGGTTCCGAGTATGGGTGAGAGCTCTGAGGTTCTGTGTAAGGGTCACTGCCCTGTTCCCGCCTAGCCTCGCCCGCCCATGTGCTATAATAAAGATGGTTGAGTGGTTAGCTAACCCTGTGTCTTCCTCCCAGACCAACTCTGCAACCAGCACATCTGACAACAGTATGAAAGACACCCTGAGGTCCAACCATTCTAAATGTAAGAATCAAAGCTTTGTTCTTCATACTTATTTAGCTTTCACAATGATCTCAGCTCTGCTACATGTGTGAGAGGAACAGCGAGAGAGAGGGGGAGAGAGATATGCTCAAGGCACAGTTGACCCTGAACCGATAGCCACTCAATGGAGACAACGTCTTTTGTTTGCCAAGAGTTTTCTGATCAGAGAGTGGAACAGAAGAACACTCCTATAGTGGTGTGGTGCCTTGTTTCTCATAACCCCTGAACCCTGAACTCCAACGCGTCTCCCCGAAGTGTGTAGAATTGACTAATCGAGTCCCTGTGAGATCCTTGACATCCGAGGTCTGTATTCAGATAAATGATACGCCAGTTGACTTAGTTGCACAACTTACTGTCAGTCAGTCAGCTAACAGGTACTCAGTCAGACAGTTTTATGTGTTGTATAATTTCTGTACTGTAAACAAGTCAAAGGAAGGCATAGGGAGTTATGGAACAGGGGATTCAAAATGGCGGTGCTCTAACAAAGTTGGCTGTTGACCGAAAGATTAGCAAATTATATATTTTATCTGAAGGTTAGCATTGCATCTTGCATCTTGCATCTGATTCAAGTGTGGGGAGACTTATTTTCGTAGCTCAAGGTTCTTACCACTATTCAACATTACTCACTAGCTGTGTTCGAATACCCTTTCAGATGAGCTTACTAGCGCTTCGCCTGTCTACCGGAAGTGAATGCTGTTGTTATGCAACCTCTTGCTAGCTTGTTAGCATAACAAATGACTAGCTAGACATCTTACGATTTCGATTGTGTTCGTAAATTCAATCTGGAGTACCAGAGTGCGCTAGTAAATTCTGAGCGTTGTCAGATTGTCTGTTCGTAAATTCAGAGCATTTAGCTCTCTGAACATTCAGAGCGCACAATGGATGCTCTGGCCGAAGAGTAGGATTGATCAGTGTTCTGACGTCACAACAGCAGTCAAGCAGCCAAGCTAACTGGCTAACTTGCTAGCTACTTCCAGACCCTGGCAGAGCTGGTTAGGCTGTTTTCATGTTATCCAGAGCGTTGGTGACTAACTGTGCTGTTGGCAACAAATTTAATTACGCTTTTTTGCCAACGTTTACTGACACCGGCCATATTCAACAGGTGTTGAGCGTTCGTAAATTCATCAGTTATTCTGCGCTCTGGCACACTCAAACGAGAGTGCTCTGAAATCGGAGTAGATAGCCAGAATGAACTATGTCCATTGAGAACACACAACGACTATACCACTTAACTAAGCTAAGAATGACATGAAAAATCAAGTCAATAGACCTTGGGTAGTTAGATAGCATATAGTAAATATACTGGCAAGTTTCTATGATGTATTAGTAGCCAACTAACGTTAGGTAGGTAGCTAACATACCGGTACATACTGCTGTAATGATCAGCCAACAAAACGTAACTTATTTGAAAAGTCATTACATTGCTCAACATTTTCCACCATTTTCTTCAAATCTGAAAATGTTGTGAAGCCACGCCCATTTTCTGAACAATTGCATTATGGGCCCTAAAAGCATGGAAATAGTGTCCAGTGCTAGTATAATTTGTATTTTGGCTAATTTAGTACGACATCCAGGAACTAACTATATCCATACTATGACCAATAAGCATACTACATCACAATAGTACGGTTAGTATGAGTATTTGAACACAGCTACTGTCTCTTTCACTAATACCCACATGACAAAATACTATAGTATACTATGGTATAAATACTATAGTATTCACTGTAGTGTTTTTGCAGACTTTCCTGTAGTATCCACTGTAGTGTTTTTGCAGAATAAAGTCTGCATAAACACAGTGAATACTGTAGTATTTACATATCTACCTCTATCACTCCAGTATCCCTGCACATTGTAAATATGGTACTGGAACTGACTGACCCTGTATATAGTATGCTTACTTACTTTCTCATATTCTTCTTATTTCTATTTCTTGTGTGTTTTTGTTCTAACGTATTATATTTTTAGTAGCATACTGTAGTATTTACAGTTAACTATAGTATACATACTGTAATAAAATAAAACTGTAATATATACACTATAGGCTTTCTCCATCAGGAAATCTACTGAAGAAATACTAAAAGAGCAAACCTGTAGGTATGTAGGACTGGGTTCTGAAAGGAGAGTTCAGAGCTTCTGGTTATTTACTGCTTATTTTTAGGATAAAACTGTGGTATTTACTATATAGTATTCTACAGTATACTATAACATTCTATAGAAAGTACTACACATGATTGAGGGATACTGCAGTGTGTAGTATAGTATTCTACAGCATACTACTGTACAGTTTACTATATAATTCTATAGTAAGTACTGTAATATTCTGTAGTAATCTGTAGTATTTCTTAATGTGGGTAACTAGGAGGGAATGGATGATTTTGTTAAATTTTTCCTTACAGCTCACAGTTCTGTAAAAATGTATTGATGTTGTGAGGCAGGAAATATAGCTTTGAGGCATATATTTTTTTCCCGTGCACCAAACTGCCCACAAACAGCCCTCTTTGGTTTGTAGATCAAGCTGAACTCATTGGGATCCTGCTTGAAAAGACTGCTTGTTTTCTTTGCCAGCTCACCATTAGAGATGCCTTTGTATTAAAAGCATGGTTTCTGAGCCCAGCAGTCTTTTTTTCATTCAAGTTTTTGGCATATCTGTGCTTACTTAAAGACATTCTCCGGAACATTTGCGTAATGTACTATATGGTGCCGTTTCTGACAAAGCCTGAGTCTGTGCCCAATGTTCAGGCCCTGCAGCGGCATGATGCTCATTAGTTAACACGGGCCAAATCAAGTCCATTAGTAAACACTCCCCAAGTCCCCATTATTGTTTGGCATGCTTCATTTGCTCTGGGCACAATGGCAGCCCTTAGTGATTAGCACAGTATGATTTTACCTGTGAGTCATGTATTGCATCCTAAACGGCCTATTCCTTTTATAGTGCACTACTTCTGACCAGGGCCCATAGGGAATAGGGTGCCATTTGGGACGCACCTTGTGAGCCAATAGGGGTTAACTCATCACACCCACCGACCACAGTCCACTTGTTGATGTAATCACCCCATAGGAGGATGCTGATTGGAAAGCCCTGGCAGTGAGTGTAAACAGCAAAGGGGCTCTCATGATATCACCCCATCTATGGTTTAGATCATAATTGATGCAATGTGATGTTTGGTATAATAACTCCATGGACCAGCCAGCCTAACGATCCATGGACCTGTCTGCCACAACACACACCCCCCCCCCCCCGCACACACTCAGGTCCATGTCTTTACACAAAGCCACACTGAGACACTGTGGACTAACTCCTTGATGAGATATGCAACTAGGGACTTACTATATAAGTTCCAAGTGAATGAATTGGACCTGGAGTTCCTATCAGCTCAAAACTATTTGTTTTAATGTCGTATAGAGCTGGTCTTCTTTTTTAATCAATCTTTATTAAGAGCTGTAATTTTATTGTGAAGAACTGCAGTTTTATCCTCTGGTTTTGTGAGTGATCCTGGGCCTGCGTGATCCCAGGAACTCCCCAATCTACCCCACCCTCTGTTCTCTCACACACACACACACACACACACACACACACACACACACACACACACACACACACACACACACACACACACACACACACACACACACACACGTCTGTGCCCCAGAGAGGGGAACAACTGAGTGGCTGACAGAGTGAGTGAAAAAGCATTTGACTAATGCAGCGATGAGGGGGCCTCTAGCTCTGGATACCCTCCCAAAGCTAGCGAGAAGACCACTTCACTCCTTTCCCTCTCTCCCTCCCTCCTTACCTCCTTCTCTCTACCGAGAAGGGGAGGCCACAGGGAAGGGCTAAGTGAAAACAACTGGAGCTCCGTGCTGGATGGATATGGATGACTCGTCTTTTTCCGCTCCTTCCGCACAGTATTGCTTGGTAGAACTGGGATGGGGCCTTAGCGCTAGCAGCAAGCCCCCCAAACCGCAGCTATGCTCCAATGAGCACACTTACACACACCTCCCGCACCCCCCCCCCCCCCCCCCCCCCCACACACACACTCCCACCACACGCTAATAAACTCCAGATGCAGGGAGGCAGGGGGATGGAGGGAGGATGCGAGGCACATGGTGACTAGAACAGTTCTCTCTACTCTCTTCCTGCAGAACTGAGGTTGGTTTCGTCCTTCATGCCACCCAGACTGTTCTCTTATTTACTCTGTCTTCCTGTCCTTCTTCAATGACCCTAAACTCAGCTCTGTCTCCTCTGGCCAACTGGCTCAGCTCTCTGCATGTGTCTTCATTAGGCAGGCTGCACATACAGTATGTCTCAGTTAGACTCTCTCCACAGACATTCATATAAAGAGACTTTCAGTATGTCTCACAAGACTCTGATGCAGTGTTGTAGTACTCGAGTCTAGGACTCGGACTCAAGTCACATTTTTCATGACTCGCGCCTCGACTCGGACTCGATCCGTGGTGACTCGGACTTGAACTCAGACTCGACTGGTTGTGTAAGCACTTCACTGTTAGTCCACAGCAGATTTTTTACGAAGCATGTGACAAATAAAATTGTATTCTATTTGTTGTCAGAAAATCTCTCTCTTTTGTGTAATTCAACATACTAGCTACAACAGCAAATGTTAGATAGCTGTATTATCTATTTAGCGTTACAAATGTGCAAATGTGTATAGGGAGGGAGGGAAGGAGGGAATGAGTACTTTCAAGTACTTCTTACTTCAGCAAATTTATGCCATCCTCCCCATATATTTTGGATAAGCTGGTTCATCATAGAGATTACATTGATTACGAGGGCTGTACAGTACGTTAGTGTTATTAGTCCAGTAACCTGGTTCCTCCTCCTCTGTGTCATGTTCTTCCGTCACCACTAGGGTCTTGGTAGAAGTCTTGGTGTTCCTCATCATGGCTAGGATGATCTCTCCGTTGACAGATGTACACGCCTCGTCCGGTTGAATACACTGCATGGAGAGACACAATAGGACCACTGAGGAATGCCAGATAATTCAGCCTTGGATTTCATATACCACGTTAAAATATTTAATATATTACTCTCATTAACATAACTCATTCATTTCCCCATTAAAATGTACAGTTTTTTTTTATGATTTACTTATCAGCCATGAGACTGTTACATGTATGACAAAAGCAGTTTATAAGACCAATCGATACACCAAATCTCTACACCTTTACGCTTTTGATCTTTGACCACATGTTTAATTTGTGGGAAATCATTGAAAACTTGTGTTCCTTCCCCCTGATCCCTATACTAACCATAATGTAAGCATTCATCTGCAGCGCTGCTCTGGTGTGAGTCAGTTTGGAGCCCCAGCCTGACTCTGAAGAAGTTTTAATGTTGAATTATGAAAGTGCAATGAGTGAGAGAGAGAGAGAGAGATTGCCTCACCTGTCTGACTGCCTCACCTGTCTGACTGCCTCACCTGTCTGACTGCCTCATCTGTCTGACTGCCTCATCTGTCTGACTGCCTCACCTCAGCAATCAAAAGTGATATAGAGCCGTGGACGAGTGTTGAGCAATGAGAGAGGAGGAGGAGGAAGGGGTTGGGGTTTACTTTGGGAAACCTTGCCAAGCTCAGCAGCGTTTATCAATTTAATTGCGGTAATACGCTTGTAATTAGTCTGAAAGAATTAGAGGTGGAAGCCTGAAAAAAACGAATTAGCTACAGGCCTTTCCAGTGTGATTTGAAATGGAATATGAAAGAAGAGACTCAGAGATGCACTGGGGCTCAACAAACGTGCTCTCTCTCTCTAAACCAACCTGAGATCCATACCCAGTTAGCTGAGGGAGGGGTAGGGGGAAACAGAGAGAGAGAGAGAGAGTGTGAGATAGTGTGAGAGAGAGAGAGATAGTGTGAGAGAGAGAGAGAGATAGTGTGAGAGAGAGAGAGAGAGAGAGAGAGAGAGAGAGAGAGAGAGAGAGAGAGAGAGAGAGAGGGTGAGAGAAAAAGAGAGAGAGAGAGAGAGAGAGAGAGACAGAGACAGAAAGAGAGAGAGGGTGAGAGAAAAATAGAGAAAAAGAGAGAGGGTGAGAGAGGGTGAGAGAAAGAGAGAGAGAGAGGGTGAGAGAAAGAGAGAGAGAGGGTGAGAGAAAGGGTGAGAGAAAGAGAGAGAAAGGGTGAGAGAAAGAGAGAGAGAGAGAGAGAGGGTGAGAGAAAGAGAGAGAGGGTGAGAGAAAGAGAGAGAGAGAGAGAGAGGGTGAGAGAAAAAGAGAGAAAGAGAGAGAGAGACAGAGACAGAAAGAGAGAGAGGGTGAGAGAAAAAGAGAGAAAAAGAGAGAGGGTGAGAGAGGGTGAGAGAAAGAGAGAGAGAGAGGGTGAGAGAAAGGGTGAGAGAAAGAGAGAGAGAGAGAGGGTGAGAGAAAGAGAGAGAGAGAGAGAGAGAGAGAAGGAGGCAAAGGAAGGAAAAGTGACACTTGAGCTAGTGGCTTGTTTTGGTTCTACAGATGGTTACTTAGGAAACCTAAAGTAGATGTATGCTTCCTGCTCTGGTTCAGAATGGATTGAGACTGGCAGATTGTGCAGCAGGCCTAGCTCGGTGCCAAGTCTCTGCAGACTGGAACACAGACCTTCTGAATGGCTGGCCTGGCCAGTCACACTGTAAACACAACCTAACCTACGCTGAATGCTGCTCAAATTACCATAAAATGTATGAATCATTGCATAGACCACAGATTCAGGTCATGCCAGTCGAGTCTGTGTTACTGGAAGTAGGGCCCTGAAAGAGGCATATGGTTTGGCAGTGGAGCAGCCGGCTCTGGACTACACCTGCCCTGTAAAAGACCAGAGTGCAATCCCTGGGCCGACCTCCACAACTAAATCTATCCCAATAAATAATATTACTGATATCAAATCTAACTTATAAGCTTCTCTCTTCTACTTTGTTGTAGAGATTGGCAGTAAAAGTGCATAGTGTGCAGGATGAACAACTTACCATAGCCCGTCCCTGGTTGTTGTGGGTTCTCTTGGAGCAGAGAGACATTTCACAGTGCAGAAAGAGCAATGATTCGTTGAAGGGCGAGTTGAAGGTGAAGCTGAACCTCTTCCTGTCGGTCTGGGAGTGGGGAATAGGGAGGTGTCTCTGGGGGTAGTACTTGACCGTGTCGTCCGTAGGGCAGATGTTCTCGATCAGGATGTAGTAAGACGGGATGTCGGGGTTGGAGTTGGCAGAGATGAAGCAGGTCTGGATCATGAACCCTAGCGATGGGTCGACTTTGAAGGCTCCAATCTGAAGCACGGGAGAAAAGAGACAATAAGATTAAGATCCAATCTTTTTTTATTAAAACATACAGGGAACATTGTGTCATTTTTCATAAAAACAATAAACTCAAGTCATACAAATGTTTTACCGTTTATAACGTGTAGGAGACTCAGGCTATATGATTGATACAGCCTCTAAAGGTGTCCAATGATTTTACTGTTGAATTCTCCCATCAACGTCGTCAAATTGACAAACTATCTGTTTTGGACCTGCAAAGTTTCGTGAAGAGCACCATCTTGGCATACTTCTGTACACTCTCTGTCAGTCCAGGAGCTGACAATTTGTTTTAAACACAGAGAACAAGCTAAAGGAACACCATCAGAGTGTTATCAGGTCCAAGAATCACAAATCCTGAAGTAGATTTCAGTCCCTTCAAAAAGTTAAGGGGATCTTTCCGTCGGCAGACCACAAGGCATTACTTAGCATTCCCTTGCTGCCTTTTCCTTCTTTTTTCCCCCCTCACTGAAAACCTAAATGTGTTTTTCTCCTTTGTGTCTGTGCCATCACCATGCCAAGGTTGTCGAAAAGCTTGCCCAGTCAAAAGCACAGACACACCGCTTTCAAAGGAGAGTGTTCATGCTCGATAGGGACTAGAGGAAGTCCAGAGAGTAAAAACAGGCTATGACCTGACCTATGAGTAACAGGACAGGTCTCAGTCCAGTGTGAGAGGTGTGGAGGTGGGAGAGAGTGGACTCAGTATGAACCTACCTTTATACACAACCTCCCTGTAGGACCTCTTAAGTAATACTTGTTCAGTACTATTTGCAAGGTTCATTCTGACCTTGCCAGACAGAATAAATAGAAGTGCCATATGAGCCAGGACACTGAGGGGAGGACAGAGACAATGGCTGTGGGGTAGTGAACAGCAGAAAATGGATATGTTAGCTTTATATTCTTCGGACCCAGACCAAATATCAACGAACCCTGTCGAAGTTAAAACACTAAAAGATGAAAGTGGACCAGGCAGTCCAGACACAGCGTACACACAGAACAGTCCTCACTGTTGTTTTGACAGGCCTCATATTTATGAGACACACACACACACACACACACACACACACACACACACACACACACACACACACACACACACACACACACACACACACACACACACACACACACACAGACAGAGAGAGAGAGAGAGCTTTTTTTGAAATCACTCCAATAATTCACGTCCTAACATCTGGATACTAGCCTATTAACAATATTCATCTGAGCAAATCACAAACACGCAAAAAATTCAACAGACACAATGTATTACTTCAATATGTTCAAAAGGGTTACAGCCAGCCTGGTAAAGTATGTTTGTAATAGTTCACTGCTCCATTTACCTCTACGAAGACCTGCTTATTTTTGGAAACGGTGTGGAAGGCCTGGGTTGACGGATAGCGGAAGAGTTGGTTGTTGTACAGCTCCATGTTGAACATCACGTCGGTTCTGACTGGTTCCTTAGCTGCCGGGGCGATATGGGAAAATGATCCTGATCCTCCTAGGGTGTCCTGGTTCTTCCTGTAGGTGCAGTTGAACTGGGGGATGGGGAGAGAGAAGGAGAGACAGTCAATCAAAACAGTTGAACTGGACAGAGAAGGATAGAAGAGCCAATCAAAAAATGAGTCGAAGTCGAGGTTGAAGCTGGAATTGAGGATAGTAACTGTTGATCTGATGTTCAGAGGATACTTTTTTTGATAAATGCAAAAAAATTATAACAAAATAGTAAAGTTGGGTCGGCGCATGCAAGACGGCAGCCATATAGTACGGCGCCATCTATAGGATGGGAGTCGATGTATTTATTTATTGATGATCAGTGGTCTCCCAACCCCTGTCATGCAATGCTCCACTCTTAATTCCTTTTTCATTTAGACTTAATATAACCAGGATAAACTCCCTTGAGGTTAAAAACCAACCTCTTTTTCGTGGGAGACCTAATGTTGAAAAAATTATCATAATTGAGAAAGTCAGAAACTGTAGCTAGGTGTATTACCAGAATGGATGACCTGTGTTCTGGCCCTGAGAGAGAGAGAGTCATATAGAATCTAAATATATTAAAGATGTCTTACCTTAATGGAGGATCTGTGATCAGGATCTGTGGTGTGCTCCAGGAAAGCAGTCCTCTGCAGCTCCTCTGCCTCCCCAGGGAAGGTCACGTCTCCGGACTCTAGATCCTCGTAATCCGGGTGACCACCACTCCCATCCTTAGGCTCAGCATGACTTATGAGGATCTGGATGTCAACCACAGGGGAGTTGAACACATCAGTGAACACAGTTCAGATACAGTATGCGTCCCAAATGGCACCCTAGCTATTCCCTTTATAGAGCACTAACTTTGTCAGGGCTCTGGTGAAAAAGCAGTGCACTATATATGGAATAGGGTACCATTTGAGACACACCCCAGGACACTTTCCCAGTGATCGGCGCCAAAATATTTTCCAATACTTTTCTGCGTGTGAATGGTGTTGCTTCATTCAAGGGCTCAAGACACCAGTGACAGGGCTCTGATCTCAATCTAGCTGCCAAAACATTCTGCAACAGATGAGCTGGAATTAAAATGTGGGAATGTCCAGCGATTTCAACAGTCCAGAGCTCTCTCAGGCAGACCCCGTGAAGCATATTTCTCATTTTGTCAGTTTAAAGAAATACTGGAAGCCTGCTATGTACTTCAGACGTTTAAAGGGTCAGAGGTGAGTTAGGGCTCGAGGACACAGGCTAAATTAGGTTAATTATTGTCATTGACATTTTGTTTATTCCTGCTGGTGTGTAGATAAGTAATTAAAACGCCTTATCGTAGGATGGGACAAACAAGGACCATACAAGGATATGGGGCTTTGATGTACTGAGAAACAAATAAATGAAGACTAATTTGTTTTGACCATAGGCGTCTGAATCCAAGACAAGAGAAAAAAAATTGGGAGAACTTTGGGTATGTGCCTGGTATTTCTAATCTGTATTTGGACACAAATGTGTTTTGTAACTTGTACTAAATACGCTCAGAAAATTATTTAAGAGATCCGCGGAGAAGTGATTTATTGTTGCTTGTTAGTGAAAGCACATGTTGCATTCCATGTTAATGATAAACTCTGCTCAGAAAGAGCTTGCCGATAATACTGAATCCCATAACATTTTCATAGTGTTGTCCTGGCCGTGGGTGCTTCTCCCATACTTTCAACAGAGATAACTGATAATACCATTGTTCAGAGTAACAGGCTAGTGTTGGGGGATACAGCAGTCCAGATTTAGCCTAATCCTGGACTAAAAACTATTTTAAATTGAGATATTCCATTCTTTTTCAGTACAGGAGTAGGCTTATTTGGGTCCAGGTAGCTTAAATGTTCAGGCTTCACAAGACTTGTGAATATGGCAACGCAAGACTAGGGTCTGGGTAACTAAACCTCAATTAGTTTTTGTTGATGCTATGGCCATTGTGTGTTGTACTCACTGAGTTGCTGTAGAGGACCATAGAGCTGGGGTACATGGGGTGCTTGGTGGTCTGACAGCCCTCCAATGGCGTCTCTAGGGTGTAGTGGGTGGAGTTAACCGTCGCTTTGCATTCTGGGTCTTGAAGATTCAGGTTTGCATTACCATAACCACTGGCCTGAGGAAAGAGACCGACGTAAAAAAAAAAATATAGTCAAATCAATCGTCTTTAATATTTGCAATAAAATAAAAAAACATGATCAATGATCATCTCGATACTGCTGAGACACACTAGACTCCATTGGCATTAGACGTCACTATGCCACTCTACAGCACAGACTACTTCTCGGTGTGATATTAAATTCCCAGGAAGACATAAAAACCAAAGGATGGTCCAACTCTAACCATAACCATACCTAATTGCAGTGTGCAGCTTTTAAAACACTGGATGTGGTCTGTTGTGTTCTGCCTGCTTCACACACAATAGCACACACACAGTAACACACACACACTGACAGCCTGGGAAAATAGACAACATTTATTAAACTCCATGCCACTCACTATTACATAAAGCAGAAGATAGATAGATATAAACCAAGGAGGAAAAGTGGGAATTCCACAGCATCCTGTCCTCTATTGATAAACCAGTTGGCTGTCTACTACAGTAGGCTATCCAGCCACTCACCTGCAGACTCTCTCTGTCGATGCTGACCACCATCTTGTTCTCCTCACACTGAACTCTGAGGCCCACACTGAGGGTCCCCAGCTGCTCCTCAGGTTCCCCACCCAGCTCCCCTCCCAGCCCCATCCAGGGACGGTCCTCCAGGGAGGGGGGCAGGGACAGGTAGGGCAGGCCCCGCTCCTTGGGCGGGGGGAAGAGGAAGGGCAGGCCACCGGAGCGTGAGGCAGCACCCTCCGGACCACCAAACATGGGGGGGTTGGTGTCCCACAGGATAGGCGGATCTGGATGGAACATGGACTCCAGTGAATCCAGCACATCTGGAAGTCACAGAACACACACATTTTAGTCACACAAGCGTACGTACACGTGCCTACACACACAGACAGACAACTACACCATGCATGCAGAGAGAGAGAGAGAGAGAGAGAGAGAGAGAGAGAGAGAGAGAGAGAGAGAGAGAGAGAGAGAGAGAGAGAGAGAGAGAGAGAGAGAGAGAGAGAGAGAGGAGACAGATATTTATGTTTATTTATTTTCCCTTTTGTACTTGGACTATTTACACATCATTAGAACACTGTATATACAGTCATGGCCAAAAGTTGAGAATGACACAAGTATTGGTCTCCACAAAGTTTGCTGCCTCAGTGTTGATGATGGCAATTTGCATATACTCCAGAATGTCATGAAAAGTGATCAGATGAATTGCAATTAATTGCAAAGTCCCTCTGCCATGAAAATGAACTTAATCCCAAAAAAACATTTCCACAGCATTTCAGCCTTGCCACAAAAGGACCAGCTGCCATCATGTCAGTGATTGTCTCGTTAACACAGGTGAGAGTGTTGACGAGGACAAGGCTGGAGATCACTCTGTCACGCTGATTGAGTCAGAATAACAGACTGGAAGCTTTAAAAGGAGGGTGGTGCTTGAAATAATTGTTCTTCCTCTGTCAACCATGGTTACCTGCAAGGAAACATGTGCCGTCATCATTGCTTTGCACAAAAAGGGCTTCACGGGCAAGGATATTGCTGCTGGTAAGATTGCACCTAAATCAACCATTTATCAGATCATCAAGAATTTCAAGGAGAGAGGTTCAATTGTTGTGAAGAAGGCGTCAGGGCGCCCAAGAAAGTCCAGCAAGCACCAGGACCATCTCCTAAAGTTGATTCAGCTGCGGGATCGGGGCACCACCGGTGCAGAGCTTGCTCAGGAATGGCAGCAGGCAGGTGTGAGTGCATCTGCACGCACAGTGAGGCAAAGACTTTTGGAGGATGGCCTGGTGTCAAGAAGGGCAGCAAAGAAGCCACTTCCCTCCAGGAAAAACATCAGGGACAGACTGATATTCTGCAAAAGGTACAGGGATTGGACTGCTGAGGACTGGGGTAGAGTCATTTTCTCTGATGAATCCCCTTTCCGATTGTTTGGGCCATCTGGAAAACACCTTGTCCGGAGAAGACAAGGTGAGCACTACCATCAGTCCTGTGTCATGCCAACAGTAAAGCATCCTGACACCATTCATGTGTGGGGTTGCTTCTCAGCCAAGGGAGTGGGCTCACTCACAATTTTGCCTAAGAACACAGTCATGAATAAAGAACGGTACCAACACATCCTCTGAGAGCAACTTCTCCCAACCATCCAAGAACAGTTTGGTGAGGACCTTTTCCAGCATGATGGAGCACCTTGCCATAAGGCAAAAGTGATAACTAAGTGGCTCGGGGAACAAAACATCGACATTTTGGGTCCATGGCCAGGAAACTCCCCAGACCTTAATCCCATTGAGAACTTGTGGTCGATCCTCAAGAGGCGGGTGGACAAACAAAAACCCACAACTTCTGACAAACTCCAAGCATTGATTATGCAAGAATGGCCTGCCATCAGTCAGGATATGGCCCAGAAGTTAATTGACAGCATACCAGGGCAGATAGCAGAGGTCTTGAAAAAAAAGGGTCAACACTGCAAAAATTGACTCTTTGCATAAACTGAATGCCATTGTCAAGCCTTTGACACTTATGGAATACTTGTAATTATACTTCAGTGTACCATAGTAACTACTGACATAAAGATCTAAGAACACTGAAGCAGCAAACTTTGTGGAGACCAATACGTGTGTCAACTTTTGGCCACAACTGTAGACATGTCTTTATTCTTTAGAAGATTTGGTGAGTGTAATGTTTACTGTTAATTTTTTTATTGTTTATTTCACTTTTATTTATTATCTATTTCACTTGCTTTGGCAATGTAAACATATTTTTCCCATGCCAATAAAGTCCTTAAATTGAATTGAATTGAATTGAATTAAGAGAGCAAGAGCAAGAGAAAGAGAGAGAGAGAGGCCTCTGTTAAAGTGACATCTGGTGGTTTTAGAGCCATGGAAATTGCACAGAGCAGAAACTGGCCCAAGTTTTCACGCTATTGTCTTTATAAGAACAGTTAAACTGTGATGATGATGGTCTGTGGTAGACATTAATTATTTAACAGTTAAATACATTTATAACAATGTATGCTCATGAAAAATGCTTATAAATCAAAGCAAAGCAAATGTATTAACATAGTAGATATCTTTATTGAATTGACTAAACCTAGGTACATGATCTACCGTATTAGTTTAATTACAGTCAACAAGTACTGGAACACAAATCTGAGTCTACTGTAAATGGCCTGGCGTGTCTTACCTGGCTCCCTGAGCCTCAGGTTGAAAGTGTTAGCCACAGGGGTGTGGGTGTAGGAGGTGACCGGTCCATAGCTATGCTCCTCTGCCCACTTGATCAGGGCCTGAGAGCCAGATGGGAGGTGGTGCTTGGACACCTCCATCAGCCTCTCTGTGTTGGGGCTCAGGCTGATGCTGTTTGGCGTCTATTGGGAAAAATAGAGGGATTAACAGGTTTAGTAGCCTATACTGTACATCATATGGAAATACTACCAGCAATTGATTTGATTCAATTAGTTTTTTATCAATATTGTAATCTTATCAGTTATCAACAATTATTTACATGAACATTTTAGTCATTTAGCAAACACTTAGGATTAAGTGCCTTGCTCAAGGGCACATCAACAGATTGTTAACCTAGTCGTCTTGGGGATTCAAAACAGCGACCTTTCGGTTACTGACCCAACACTATTAATCACTAACCTACCTGCCGTCATCAGTCTTTTATTTAACTTTTAGCCCTTTTTCGTAATATCCAATTGGTAGTTACAGTCTCATCGCTGCAACTCCCGTACAGACTCGGGAGAGGCAATGGTCGAGAGCCATGCATCCTCCTAAACACAACACTGCCAAGCCGCACTGCTTCTTGACACAATGCTCGCTTAACCTGGAAGCCAGCCGCACCAATGTGTCGGATGAAACAACATCCAACTGACGACAGCTTGCAGGCGCCCGGTCCGCCACAAGAAGTCGCTAGAGCAAGATGAGGCCTGGGACAGCCTGGGATCGAACCCGAATCTGTAGTGACGCCTGAGCACTGCGATGCGCAACTTGGGAGGCCCTTGCCGTCATCAGTCTTATACAAACCAAAATGGGTTCTTTCTTCTTTTCTAGTCAGCAGCATCTACCAGTAATATCTACGTCTATGCAGGTTTCATTTCCTTTGTCTGACTGTATGAAATGGTAACTATAGCTTCAAAAGACGGTGTTACCACAACCCACAATGACAGTGTGAGAATATTAATTTTACTCTCATATCTTGAAAGAGTAAAAGTCAAAAGAGCCATTTTACATTCAAGTCTCGGCATGGAAAGGCCCTGACCAATGTAGCAGTGGTGAAGGGTCACACACGTACACACACACACACACAAACGTCAAAAGCCTGATCAATGGTGGGACTAAGCCTAATGTGTCAGATTTCTACCAGAATTCCTCATTAGTTCCCCAGTGTTCCGTGCTGTACAATGTGAGGAGGGCTAATCCCTTCCCACAGACATTTCCCACAGATCCACTCTGTCCAAAATGGCATCATATTCCCTATTTAGTACACTACTTTTTACCAAGGCTCCTAGGTCCCAAAAGTAGTGCATTATATGTAGAAGGGGGCCATTTGGGATGCAACTCCCCTCTGTCCCCCAGAGCAGGAGCAGAGCTGTGGCCAATCCTCTGACAGTAGCTAGCAACGCTTTGATTTTACGAGGCTATCATATCACATACATAGCTGACATTCTCTGTTTTGAGATATTCACTCTGACACGCTGACGCAGTGGCTGGTTCCCAAACACAGATACTTATACTGGGACATGCATGCAGACAAGCTCACTCCCGATCACACTCACATGCACACACACTCTCACACGCGTGCGCACACACACACACACAGCATTAATTAAGCATTTTGTCAATGAAACCTTTGCAATGATACTGGGCAGTTTCAGGTTATTATGGTCCTAGATTGATTCATAGGTTCGAAACTCAGAAATCAAAACCAGAAGTGAAAAACAAATCTGATCCGTCATAACGGAACTCCTCCCAATAATTTGTGCTGTTCTGAGTTCAGTACAGTACTCTATGTCTTGCCCTGGCCTGTACTTTCCTAGTCTGGTCCAAGACACTCGTGCCAACTCCTATGGTCATCCATGGTCATGCCAAATGTCATGCCATGCCAAACAGATATGGGACCAGGCTAGTACTCGCAGTATAGTAAACTGTAGGTCAGCAGCACATCGCTGACATGTGTTCCGTGAATCTCAGATGGTAGAGCATGGCGCTTGCAACGCCAGGGTTGTGGGTTCGATTCCCACGACTGCCCAGTATCAACATGTATGCACTAACTAACTGTAAGTCGCTCTAAATAACCCTATTTCCTGGATATTGCACTACTTTTGACCAAAGCTCCATGGGTCCTGGTCAAAAGTAGTGCACTGCATAAGGAATAGCGTGACATTTGGGACGCAGGATGAGCCTGAACTGAGCTGGCTGACTTGGAGAAGTGCAGAGTCATGGGCTGGCAGAGGCACACACACACCCTGCCTGCATGAGGATCACTGTTACATAGTGTGGGAACCAACCCAGGGATGCAGGTACCTAGTGCCCATAAGACAACACAACACACCTCCACTGAGGTCAGCAGTTAGTATAGCATAGGGACCATGGAAAAGAGCTAAGCAGCACTCATGGCGAAGATGGAGCGAAGGGCAGACCAGGTTGGTTTGGGCTAGAGAGATGGTAGCCTAAACTGTGTCAACGTCACTTTTTTATTAATAGACAAAACACCTTTGATATCTACTAGGTATCTGATGGCTATGTGCCACAGCTGTAAGAGACATCCCTCATTATGACGTCAATGCCAGAGCAAATACGGTCATTGGACAATTTCCTAATGTTAACCTAAAAGCTAATAAATTGCCCTTAGTGTAAGCCTTGTAAATTAGCGTGTCTTTCAATTACTTTGTAAATAAAATGTTTTAAGTGTATACACGACCACAGTGTGCGTGGGTGTCAATGTTAACAAGTATGAAACAATATTTCAATTCTACAGACAGATATCCAGTCACTGAGGTATTACACAGTATTTGTGATTGTGTTGCTACTGTTTCTGCAGTGCAAACCACAGAGATAAGGCCTGTCCTAAACGGCACCCTATTCCCATAGGGCTCTGGTCAAAAGTAGTGCACTATATATGGAATAGGGTGCCATTTGGGATGCAACCAGGGCCTGCAGCCAGCAACGCTCATAATTCACATTATGATGGACGGCAAACAGGTCAGGCTGTGTGAGGCTGTGAGCACAGTAAAAATACTGTTTGTGGTGAGCCTGGCCTATGAAAATGTATCCCCCCCCCTCCCTCTTCCCCCTCTCCCCCCCCCCTCCTTTCCCCCTCTCATTCAATATGATGAGAACCCTTGGAGATGTCAGCATGATATTTCACAGTTCATCTCTTTATCCCTCCATCCCTCGCTCCCTCCCTCCCCTGCAGGCAAGCTGAAACCAGGTGGCACTTCAACACTCCTCGGATTGTGACAAATGTATTGGTCAGCAGCAAAAAGTGGTGACATGCCTGTCTGTCTGCTGTGCCTGTCTAGTCATGTGTTGTGACATGGATCCTCTGCCTGTCTCCCCTCATACCATTCGTGCCATTGTGATCAGTGGAGGCTGCTGAGGGGAGGATGGCTCATAATAATTGCTGGAACGGAGTCAATGGAATGGCATGTATTTGATACCATTGTGATGTGTTACTATTAATAAGACAGTGAAAAAAGATCTTGGCCGTTAAAATGTGGATTGCACGTTTCGTCTATATATTGCTTTGAACATTCGTTTTAGGACTGACGCCCGACTGAGCATTGTCAATTGGAGCTGATGAAGATATTCTCAAAAGGGCATTACAGTGGCTTGGAAACACAAAATCATTTCAAAAAGAGGCAAATTATTAGTAGGAAAACCTTTTGTCATTCCCGTGATGTCATCAGATTGATCGTATTTCCAGGCCACTATAGTGTAATTTCGACTAAACAGTCATTAGCCCCCATTCAGAATGACTGGGTACAACTAGACTTTCGGGCATCACTATGGTTGAGAGCAGCTTGAGAATGTTAACAATAGCATGCAGCTACCGAGTGAAGGAGAGGGGCTGTGTTTGTTACGTTCAGAGTGACGTTTTGAGTCACGTACCACAAAGTCCAGTTTGCAGGTTACTGAAAATATATCTAAATTATTTTTATTTAGATACAAAACAAAATATTTCTCCATAGCGTTCAGTCAGTGTTACGTACCACCACGTCCAGTTTGCCAATGACACTGTGAGCCTTGATGACCCAGTTGACAGACTTGTCACACTTCAGCAGCAGCACGACGTCACGATACAATGAAACATCTGCCTCCAGTGGTCTCAGATCCACGATCACATCCACCTGGAATGCACTGCTTAGGGAGAGAGAGAGAGAGAGAGCCAGGAGAGAGCCATAAGAGCTTTGGAAGACCCAGAACACTCAGTCAGTATTTACATGTCTTCTCTCTGTCTGGCCAACTGATTAAGAACCTGGAAGTATTCCCAGAAAGAGGAAGACATGTGCGTAGCAGACCAGACCACATAGCAGCCGTATGGTGAAATGTAACATGCCTGGCACATTCCCTGTATTTCTGGGCTCTTTACGCGTATACAGAGTAATCACACCGCTGGGAGAGTGAGGCCATTACCCGGCAGGCTGGAAATACAGACTACACTCTGCGAGAGGTTGCTTCCCAAATGTGTGCCAACCTACACTATATATACAAAAGTATGTGGACACCCCTTCAACTGAGTGGATTCGGTTATTTCAGCCATATGTGTTGCTGACAGGTGTATTAAATCCATGCAATCTCCATAGACAAACATTGGCAGTAGAATGGCCTTACTGAAGAGCTCAGTGACTTTCAATGTGGCACCGTCATAGGATGCCACCTTTCCAAAAAGTAAGTTAGTCAAAATTCTGCCCTGCTAGAGCTGCCACGGTCAACTGTAAGTGCTGTTATTGTGAACTGGAAATTTCTAGGAGCAACAATGGCTCAACCACGGAGTAGTAGGCCACACAAGCTCACAGAACGGGACCACTGAGTGCTGAAGCATGTAGCGTGTAAAAATTGTCTGTCCTCGGTAGCAACACTCACTACCGAGTTCCAAACTGCCTCTAGAAGCAACTTGAGCACAATAACTGTTCATCGGGAGCTTCATGAAATGGGTTTCCATGGCCGAGCAGCCGCACGCAAGCCCAAGATGACCATGCGCAATGCCAAGCGTCGGCTGGAGTGGTGTAAAGCTTGCCACCACTGGACTCTGGAGCAGTGAAAACGCGTTCTCTGGAGTGATGAATTACGCTTCAATATCTGGCGATGTGATGGACAAATCTGGGTTTTGCAAATGCCAGGAAAATGCTATTTGCCCCAATGCTTAGTGCCAAATGTAAAGTTTGGTGGAGGAGGAATAATGTTCTGGGGCTGTTTGTGGTTGGGACTAGGCCCCTTAGTTCCAGTGAAGATAAATCTTAACGCTACAGCATACCAATACATTCTAGAAGATTCTGTGCTTCCAACTTTGTGGCAACAGTTTGGGGAAGGCCCTTTCCTGTTTCAGCATGGCAATGCCCCCGTGCACAGAAATGGTCCATACAGAAATGCTTTGTCGAGATCAGTGTGGAAGAACTTGACTGGCCTGCACAGAGCCCTGACCTCAACCACACCTCAACACCTTTGGGATGAATTGGAATGCCGACTGCAAACCAGGCCTAATTTCCCAACATCAGTGCCTGACCTCACTAATGCTCTAGTGTCTGAATGGAAGCAAGTCCCCGCAGCAATGTGTCAACATCTAGTGGAAAGCCTTCCCAGAAGAGTGGAGGCTGTTATAGCAGCAAAAGGGGGACCAACTCCATATTAATGCCCATCATTTTGGAATGAGTCCATAGGCCTCTGGTCAAAAATAGTGTGCTTGGCAATAGGATGCCTTTTGGGAGACCCTCTCAGACTTTAAGTCTGAGATAGAGTGCTCAACAAAACGTCAAAAGGTCAATATTATCCCCCTCTTTCTTGGTATCCAACACAGACTACCAGTGAGACTAGAGAGCAAGTGAGAAACCATTCTGACCTCTTGTCATGGGGAAAATACACTCAGATCATTAAGGCTTCTATTTAGAGTTAGTGTGCTTGGCATAATGTCTAGCATATTGACATAAAATGCCAGTTTCCCAGAGACAAATAAAGCCTACTGCTGGACTAAAAGCATGCTCAATAGAGAATCTCCATTGAAAGTATTCTTCAGTCCAGAACTTGGCTTAATCCAGCCTAAACTGGATACATGTGAGCCTTATTTGAGTCGGACTATGTTTTGGTTCTGGTGGTGGGCTAGAGTACTGACCTGCTGGAGTTGGGTGCCTGCAGCTCGATGATGTGGACCTCTCGGTCCTGGTCTGGCCCAGACAGGACACAGCCTTTAGAGGGCTGGGGCTCCACGTAGCCAGCTAGGTAGTTCAGAGACAGGAATTTGTTGTCGATCTTACAGGTATCTGAGAACACTGGGTCTGGAAGACGAAATGAGAGGGTGTTTAGATGAGATTATGAGATTATGACGCAATGTATGATTCGAACACTGGATGTGATGTAATTATACATGATTAATCCTCAAGAGGAAGAAGTTCTGATGAAGGCAGTGAGGCTGATACGTAAGCTTAATATACTAAAGTGATACTGGCAAATGCAAGTTTTTATTTATTTTTAAGATGAATCCTCATGAGGAAATGGGTGAGTTATTTAGGTATTTACATTACCGTGTTCAGCCAACATCTGAACACTTTGAGGTTGCTGGTCAAAGACAGGGACATACAGACAGCTTTTGTATTGAACACTATGATTTATGTTTCTGGGAAAATTAAGGCCAATTTATTTTGAAAAGACATTTTGAACAATAGCCGACATAAACACGTTCAATCAGTCAAGCCTGTCAGGTTTCCCACCATTCTAACTTATTACCATTTATTTACTCAAATATTATTATTCTCAAATCAAACTGCCCAGGCATGCAATTCTCTTCTCAGTCTTTTACAGAACATAAAAAGTTAAGCCCAGGTGCTTCCTTATTTGGCAAACAAGGTCTTGGACAATATAAACTAAAGAGGTTGGCACCTTCCTCCCTAGACCCACTCGTGCCCCCCTTGTGCGTTTATTAATGGCCTGGTAGGAAAACAAAGCTGAAATCTGTCCAGCCTCATGAAAAAGTACCAGAGAGATGGGGAGAGACGGACTGAGGTAAACATGGCATGTTGGGCCTTCGCCAAACCACAGCGTCTAATGACAGAGAGAGCGGCTGAATAGATGATTGCTTCAAGGCTAAGCAACCGCACACTCTTTTTATTCCTCTAAAGTGATTGATTACATGGAGAGAACAGTACATACCCCTGCTGCAATCTGTAATGGAGCCATGACTCCACTCCTGGCAGTCACAGTGATATTGTCATGCAGTTGAAAGATAGTTGTTAAAAACGAGGTACCCTATCTATCTGGATGTTGGCGTATGATGATGTTGGATGTGCTGTCGGTTCGGTTTACAAAGGACCAGTGGGGAGTGAAGACGTGAAGGAAAGAGTGAAGCATGGCTTCAATGGACCAATCACACAACATCCCTGGAGGAAAGCTCTTGACTTCAAACAGCCTGAGTCTCTGCTACAGTAACTCTACTGCCTGGTGGTGAGGACACACCTCTGACAGTTTGTTTCCACTCACAGCTCACAGTTATCAAGGAACAGCTAAACCCAGTAATGCCTTCCACAGTTTAGTTTACTACAAACTCTGCTTCTCAGAAGTGGTCTTCTTACAGACAAGTTAAGGAACAAGGCTAACTTATTAGCAGCTTAAGGAGTTAAGGCTAGAATCCTTAGTATTTTTTATTTATATTATTTAACCTTTATTTAACTAGGCAAGTCAGTTAAGAACACATTTTTATTTACAATGACGGCCTAACCCGGCAAAACCCTCCCCTAACCCGGACAACTCTGGGCCAATTGTGTGCCGCCCTATGGGACTCCTGATCACTGCCAGTTGTGACACAGCCCGGGATCAAACCAGGGTCTGTAGTGACACCTCTAGCACTGAGAGGCAGTGCCTTAGACCGCTGCGCCACTTGGGAGCCCTAGAAACAATAACAAAGTGATTCTCCACCCGTTTTGTTAAAAAGCTGAGGGATGGGCCCGGAGAAATGTAACCACACTGAAAATCATAGAAAGACCTATGGATGTAAGGACTGACCATCCATGATATCAACATTATAGTTCTAACCATGTTTTGAGGTTATAAAATGTTGGTTTACATTTACATTGTTTACAAACGTTGGAGTAAAACAAACTATTTTGGGATCTGATGGGGTACGACAGTTGAACTAAGCTCATGAGGCATTTATAAGTTATATTCTTCAAGAATCAATGGGTATATACAGTGCATTTGGAAAGTATATGACACTACAAGCGTGGTACACCTGTATTTGGGAAGTTTTTCCCATTCTTCTCTGCAGATCCTCTCAAGCTCTGTCAGGTTGGATGGGGAGTGTCACTGCACAGATTTTTTCAGGTCTCTCCAGAGATGTTAGATCGGATTCAAGTCCGGGCTCTGGCTGAGCCACTCAAGGACATTCAGAGACTTGTCCCGAAGCCACTCCTGCGTTGACTTGGCTGTGTGCATAGGGTCGTTGTCCTGTTGGAAGGTGAACCTCAAGGATCTCTCTGTACCTTTCTCCGTTCAACTTTCCCTCGATCCTGACTAGTCTCCCAGTCCCTGCTGCTGAAAAACATCCCCACAGCATGATGTTGCCACCACCATGCTTCACTGTAGGGATGGTGCCAGGTTTCCTCCAGACGTGAGGCTTGGCATTCAGGCCAAAGAGTTCAATCTTGGTTTCATCAGACCAGAAATCTTGTTTCTCATAGTTTGAGAGTCCTTTAGGTGCCTTTTGGCAAACTCCAAGCGGGCTGTCATGTGGCTTCCGTCTGGCCACTCTACCATAAAGGCCTGATTGGCAGAGTGCTGCAGAGATGGTTGTCCTTCTGGAAGGTTCTCCCATCTCCACAGAGGAACTCTGGAGCTCTGTCAGAGTGACCATTGGGTTCTTAGTCACCTCCCTGACCAAGGCCCTTTTCCACCAATGTGTTCTTGGGACCTTCTATGCTGCAGATATTTTATAGTAAACTTCCCTAGATCTGTGCCTCGACACAATCCTGTCTCGTAGCCCTACGGACAATTCAAATCAAATCAAATCGAATTGTATTGGTCACATACACGTGTTTAGCAGATGTTATTGCGGGTGTAGCGAAATGCTTGTAAACAAAATACTGCAAAGTTTCCTAAGAGCTAGTCGCGAGGCCACCATCTTCACTGCTAATCAATGGAAACAGGATTCCTTCGACCTCATGGTTTGGTTTTTGCTCTGACAGGCACTGTCAACTGTGGGACCTTATATAGACAGGTGTGTGCCTTTCCAAATCATGTCCAAACAATTACATTTACCACAGGTGGACTCCAATCAAGTTGTAGAAACATCAAGGGTGATCAATGGAAACAGGATTCACCTGAGCTCAATTTCGAGTCTCATAGCAAAGGGTCTAAATGCTAACGAAAATAACATATTTATGGTTTTATTTCAATTTGTCATTATGAGGTACTGTGTGTAGATTGCTGAGAATTTTTTTTTAATCAATTTTAGAATAAGGCTGTAACGTAACAAATTGTGGAAAAAGTCAAAATACTTTCCGAATGTATATATATCATGAATTTATCAAAAAATGGATGTAACTAAGGATTCTAGTTTTAAGGAGGAAAGAATACCATAAATGTATCTCTCTTTTGTGTGTTTGACTAAAACTGCTTGGAGACTTGAATAGCAAGAAACAGTCCTATGTTCGATCTCTTCAGTCTACAGATTTTCTTATGTTGCGTCAACTTCAGCACTTTTTATGTTCATCCAACACCATTTCAATTCTTTCTTCTTCTCATTTCCCTAATCCTCCCTCTGTCACTCCCCTATTTTTCTCATAGTGCACAGGACTAGTCTGTCAGACCTCAAGTCTAGCAGCAGCTAGCAATCAGACCAGCCATCCTTCTCACAAACCTACTACGAAGACCTACACACACCCGCTCACAAACCTACTCTGCATTTTCATCAATCACTTCCTCCTCATTCCACTGACTCTGGGCTCACAGTCAATGAAGAAAAGTGACAAGCAAGGAAAGCAAACAGACAGATTACAAAAGATAGAAAAAGTCCTTTCCTCCGGCCAAGTCTATTTGCTTTTTAAATGGAACTGAAAGCCGGCCAGTGGAACTCAGAAGTCAGAACACAGTGAGAGTGTTAGCTCTGCTTCTCTGGGATTGTTTTATTTCTCTAGGGTCCAGTAACTCCCAGGACTGTCAATGGCTTCCATTGAGAGGCAATTACTGCGTGGGAACCACTTGGTTAAGGTTTAGTGGGGAAGAAAAGGCCTTTCACGAGGCAGAGAAAATATACTGTTAGTGGAGGCAGGTGTAAAAGTCTCTCTAGGTATTCCAAACGGAAATGTGGCGCTACCTTGGGACTGTGGTAACGTTTCTAACCTGCCTTTCAGAGTGAAACACACCTTCTCCCCCTTTGATGTAGGGTTCCACTTGGAACCAATAGTTCTCCTACAGAAGGGGTAGCCAAAGAACCCTTTATGGTTATAGGTAGCACCTTTTTCTAAGAGTGTCCTTTGGAGAAATATTTCTAACTTCCCTCTGACAGTAAAACACACCTTCTCCCACTTTAATGTAGATGTTCAGGGCGATCTTGAGTTCGGAGAAGGAGGTGACGGCTCTGTACTTCTTGGTGACCCAGTTGAGGAGGTGCTCGTTGCCATGGGGAAGCACCTCCTTCTGAACCTGACAGTGGAGGGAGAAGTTCCCTGGAGGGAAGTGGACATCAGATCCCTCAGATACCTGGAGGAAGGAGAGATACAACAACGTTACAGACAGTCAGCCAGAGAGACACCACGGCTTTACAGACAGACATACACGGTTCATCAAGTCATACCCCTGAAACATGGCTGTAATGTGTTAGGAGTCACAGGAGTCTACAGCCATGTATCAGTGCTAAACAACACACAGAGAAGTGGACAACTGAGCTCGCTGATACCTGGAGGGTGGAGAGATACAATGATGTTACAGATAGACACTGTACATCAGGAGACATAGCCCCTAAGTCATGTCTGTAGACTGCTATGGCATTGGGTGTATTAAGAAGCATAGTCATAAGAGTCTACAGTCGTTTCTCAGGGCTACAGGAGCCACAGAGGGCCATCACTTTGCCTGTGAGGAAAAGAGCTGGAGACAGGGGTTCCACAGAATGACTGCGATACAGTAGTATGACACTATGGGCCGGTTTCCTAGTCAGATTATGCCTAGTCCTGAACTAAAGAGCAAGATCAATGGAGAATCTCCATCGAAAAGTATTTTTAGTCTAGGACTAGGCTTAATCTGTGTGTGGGAAACTGGTAGTAAGAGACTAGCTCTAGCATTATGGACCTGGTGTGACAGTAACACAGAGAGACCATAGGAACAATAATATGGGTGGGGATTTACAGTATTTCTAGTCCAGACACCAATAAGCATTGTTTTAAAGGTCGACCCAGTGAAATGACAGATATTGAGATGAGTGAGATGCAAGACTTTGCTTTCACACACTCACACACATTATCTTTGCATGTGCACGGGTTTGTTTCACGCTGTTCACAGAGTGGTAGCCAGGGCACCAAAACAGCGGAGAAGTTGAGCCTTGCGCTATGCGGTTCACTTTCTGCGTCTACGTCATATCACTGAATCTACCTTTACATCAAATAACATTAAATAACTACTGGAGGAAATACATGTATAGAGTTACTGAGAAAATAAAATGGACCTTTTCTATTGGGCTTATTAAGTTAGTTTTCAAGACTTCCACTCACAAGGACTTCTTTGTTAATAAAGATATGCCCATAAAACTCAATGCTGTATTGATATGCTCATCCACTTTATGGGAAAAAGACATTTGAGACAATAAAAGTCAAGGCCTGCCTCGAGGCATACAGAAAAAGGATTCAAACCTTCCATCTAAACGTTGCCAAAAGACATCTTTCACACTCCATCCCCAATCGTTATTTCAAGGCCTCTCGCAATGTGCGCTCCGTATTTTTACACACGGTTTCCTTACACAATAAGACGTGTGGTATTTACTGATTATGTCAACTGTTATTGTGCATCATCACTAACTTGCAGGGATTTTTCAAAATAGAGCAGTACGGAGCTGTCAGTCATGAATATAGCCAGCAGACACACACACACGCATACGATGGCATATGCACACGCTACTTTGTCTTCATCATAGGAAACACAATTGCAAGACACACGTCTCTGTGTATGCGTGCTCACACACACACTTACAAAAATAAATCAGAGGCACAAAGAAAGAGACTACTTTTATCAATGATGAATTGCATCCAGATGTGAGACAGTGGGACGTAGCCTAAACCTAGGTAGGCAAAAGGGTGCTAGACCGCCAAAACCCAGCTGTGATATACGCAGTGACAAAAAAAAGAAAATGAGCAAACAATGTGCAGAGTCCCAAACCCACAATGAAGTGCTGATTTGTCTTCTGGCAGGGAGGGATCTAGGGAGGGAAAGAGAGCAGAGAGAGAGAGCAGAGAGAGCAGAGAGAGAGAGAGAGAGAGAGAGAGAGAGAGAGAGAGAGAGAGAGAGAGAGAGAGAGAGAGAGGGGGAGAGAGAGAGAGAGGGAGAAAGTGAGAGCGAGAGAGAGAGAGAGAGAGAGAGAGAGAGAGAGAGAGAGAGAGAGAGAGAAAGTGTGAGAGAGAGAGCGAGAGAGAGAGAGAGAGAGAAAGTGTGAGAGAGAGAGCGAGAGAGAGAGAGAGAGACCACCCCTTTGGCTCTTAACGGACCTTAACCCATACGCTTCATTTCAGAGAGCTAAACATTCACGTGCTAAAAAAAAAACGGCTGACTGTAGTACAACTGTGAGCAGAGCTGAACTGAGTATCCCAGGCCAGCCAAGCAGCCCTAACACACGGTCTGGTCTAGATAAAATACCGCCTTAAATTTATAACTACACTTAGGATCGTTCAAAAGGTTTGTTGCATTAGCCAATAAAATATTTTTGAAGTTTCCCAAAGAGGGAGGAAGAGGAAAGCTAAACACAAGAATCTACCACAACGTCGGTAAAGTTTGTTCAGATCACGGTTTGTTTGGAAATTGTGGGTATCTGAACTCCAGACAGAGATGTTCTCCATTTCCCTCCAGCACACGCACACAAACACAAGTCACACACACACCTGGCCCGGCCAGCACCATGTGTAACATCTGCCTGACCCCTGGCCGCTCCTTTCTACGTTCCTGGCATTGTCACCACAGATAATAAATGCCAAGAGCAGGGAGACAGACACTGTCGAAGAATTCACCGCTACGTAGCTATGACTACAGCAGGAAGGAAAGGAAAACTTTAGCAGAGAAAGACGGAGTGCATTGCCTCACCTGTCTGACTGCCTCACTTGTCTGACTGCCTCACCTGTCTGACTGCCTCACCTGTCTGACTGCCTCATCTGTCTGACTGCCTCACCTCAGCAACCAAAAGTGATATAGAGCCGTGGACGAGTGTTGAGCAATGAGAGAGGAGGAGGAGGAAGGGGTTGGGGTTTACTTTGGGAAACCTTGCCAAGCTCAGCAGCGTTTATCAATTTAATTGCGGCAATACGCTTGTAATTAGTCTGAAAGAATTAGAGGTGGAAGCCTGAAAAAAACGAATTAGCTCCAGGCCTTTCCAGTGTGATTTGAAATGGAATATGAAAGAAGAGACTCAGAGATGCACTGGGGCTCAACAAACGTGCTCTCTCTCTCTAAACCAAACTGAGATCCATACCCAGTTAGCTGAGGGAGGGGTAGGGGGAAACAGAGAGAGAGAGAGCGTGAGATAGTGTGAGAGAGAGAGAGAGAGAGAGAGAGAGAGAGAGAGAGAGCGTGAGATAGTGAGAGAGAGAGAGAGAGAGAGAGAGAGAGAGAGAGAGAGAGAGAGAGAGAGAGAGAGAGACAGAGAGAGAGGATGTGTAAAAAAAAAAAAACTCAATACATGTATATAAGTAATGTTTTTATCAAAGGCTTGATAGAGTTGGAAAAAATAAGAATTTAGCATCTACTTTTACAAGAACACATAAAGTGTGAAGCCAGGACATGCAAAATAACTGCTTGAAAGCGATACCATTTCAAAGTTACGATATTGTTAATTGTTCGGCTCCCAGAGTATTAACAATACTTCAAAGTAGTGCTACATGAAAAGACATTAAAGTGTTACAAGCATACACTCTTTTGCTGTCCCCATAGGAGAATACTTTTTCAAAGGGTTCTCCTATGCAGACATCCTAAGAACCCTTTAAGGTTCACCTTTTTTTCTAAGAGTGTGGATGACAAGGTAGTGCTACATGCAGAGACATCAATGACTGTCACAAAGGGATGACTAACTCAAATACAATGACACCAATGACTGCCACTAATCCCTGAACACATACATTTGTGTTGTTTATCTGTCCCTTCTCACAAACAGAACCAGACAGACAGACAGACTAGATCAGTCCTGGGCTCATTCCACTGTATGACCTCATACCTAATGCACCCAAGCAGGGGAGCTGACTGTCTGTTTGGCCTCTTTCTGTCTGTCTGTCTGGAATCAGCTCAGGTCTGCACTCAAGAGGTAAGAGCCATGGAACTTTGCAAAGCCAAGAGTTTACCTCATTCTACCTAACTGGGCATGGAACTAATAGAGCTAATCTCCAATGAGGTGTTCTTGGGCAGTTCAAAGTCAAATAAACGGGGGTGCTTGGGTGGAACCAGGGGTGGACCTCTAGTTTGGCTAATTTTCTACAAGCCCGCTCGTTAAAATACTAGCCTGGGGCTAGCGGACTAGCTTAACTTGTCTCCATGGGTGTAAGACAATGAGAAGGGTTTAGGCTGCTCTCCATGTATGTTGAAAAGCAACATCAGCTTTGACATCTTGCAGCCTCAACTGTTCAGCAGATTGCACTGAACATGTAATGTGATACAATGAAATATTATGCCCGACTTTTCAAAGAGATAGCCGCTGCAACAATTTGTTGGCATTAGTCTAAATTTCCCAAAGTCTAAATTTCCTAACAGCCATAGAGAGCAAAGCCTCCTCACTGTAACATTGGTCCCTTCCTTCTCTCCCCAAAGTATAAAATCCAACAATAACATGTGCCTGCTGCCCAGTACCCTTTACGGTCCGTGGCTTTTTAAAAGCATATGCCTGTGGTTGGTTTCCTGGCCTCTCAGCCTGTGTGTGTGTGTGAGCGTCTACATGTTATTGCCATATGTGCTGGTCGGGGAGAGAGACGCAATGCCAAATGTTTTATATCAATTATCAGAGTGTTGCAATCCTCCAAATCTCTCGCTAAGCAACACTAAGCAACACCCACATTACAACCTGAGAAAACACCATGTCTGTCTGGAGAAGACGAGGTGTTCCAAACAGTGGGAGTCAGGGAGGGAGGCCTCAGGGACAGAGAGAGGATGTGAGATAATAGGAGCTTGCTCTAATGCAGTGATGGTATGAATACGATAAATGCTTTTGTTGGTGATTTGACCTGCTCTCTCTATATATCGGCTCCAGAGAGCTAATCAAGCTGCTGGCATGTGTGTGTGTGTGTGTGTGTGTGTGTGTGTGTGTGTGTGTGTGTGTGTGTGTGTGTGTGTGTGTGTGTGTGTGTGTGTGTGTGTGTGTGTGTGTGTGTGTGTGTGTGTGTGTGTGTGTGTGTGTGTGTGTGTGTGTGTGAACTGGCAGGGAGAGCTTTTGTGTAGAAAACAACACCATCTGTCTCTGCGCGACGGCAGAACGTTCCTGATCTATCTCTGACATTTAACGAGCACAGAGAACGAGAGAGAGAGAGAGAGAGAGAGAGAGAGAGAGAGAGAGAGAGAAAGAGAGAGAACCAAATCCAAATAATGCAATAAAATAAAGAAAAGAGTGAAAAGAAAGACTTGAAACTAGAAAGACTTGGCAAACACAGAAAGAACAACAAATTCCAACAGCTAAACTTTACAATGTTGGTCCGTCAAAAGGCGAGAGAGAACAAAGATGTGTTCCAGATCAAACTAGTCAAACAATAAGGCACGATAACCCTTTAAAACACAGAGGCTACGTACCAAACGGCACTCTATTCACTATGGGCTCTGGTCAAAAGTAGCACACTACATAGGGAATAGGGTGCCATTTGAGACGCAGCCAGAGTTATAGAGCCAACTTTAATAAAGACCCCTCTCTGGAGATGTGCCCTCCATAGGATCCTAATTGTTCCCTGGTAAAATTATGATGATTTGCTGTGTCCATCATGTTCTTTCATTACTCAGTACTTCTGATTGACAGTGAGTGCTGCTGAGCATGTTTTACAACAGAATGTCTGGATTTGGGGCCAAGGATTTGAAAACACTGCAGGCAGGAGGGTCCAGCGGTCCAGCGGTCCAACAGCAACAGTGTGCTCACCAGGCATAGCAGAGCAGGGTTGAACTGAAGTGGTTCCAGGTCCCATATGTGTCCGTCTGTGGACCCTAGAATCGGGGACCAGGAAACGAGGCCTGGCAGCGCTGATTCAGGGCAGATTCAGAGTTTATTCAGGGCCCATTAGCCCCAGGAAATAGTCCCTCTAATGGGGAACAGCGTAGAGGACGTCTAGCTGTGTGGCTGGGAGGATCAGCATCTGAGGTGTTAAGACCTACAAACTATTACTATTGATTCTGTGACTCTATATACCAACCACACAACACCAGCTCCTCTCCAACTCTAGAAGAGGGTTTACTCAAACGTGGCCGGTGGTGCGCTAGCTGGACTTGGCACTGTCTGACTCACTAGCTCAGCCTTCACATACAGTATACATACATACAGTGTTCAAGACTGTAAAAAAAGGGTATAAGTGTGGCTCTCATCTGGTTATTATGTGTTGAGGACATTGCTGTGAGATTTTGAATCCATGCAGATTTAGCATTTATTCTGCATTCACCTTCGTCGTCTTCTTCTTCTTCTTCTTCTTCTTCTTCTTCTTCTTCTTCTTCTTCTTCTTCTTCTTCTGCAGGTCAGACTGTTTGACTCAGACATGTGAGCAGAGCAACAGACAGATTGAAACACTGACTGACTATTTCTCTCAGCATCTCTTCCCGTCTCTTTGTCCAGACAGTCAGTGTTTGGGTTCCATGTTAATGAGGTCATCCCCGTGGAGCCAACCTGAACCTGAGGAGGGTAGCTGGCTTGACAGATGGGATGTAACAGGCAGCTTGTTCTGCTCACAGCCAGAGGGCCCAGGGATGTCACTGAAACACACAACTCAACGCTAACCTTACCTTGCCATAGCTAAGGACCGGAGTGGCTCTCCACAGACAGACAAATAATCTGGTACATTCACCTCACTGTGAATGTGCCTGAATAGCACTCAGATATGACTCATAGGTTTCACATGTATACAGTGTATGTATAGCTTGCCAGGCCATAATGAGAATCTCATCTAAAATCCAAAGTATGTTTATATATATGTCTGTGTGTGTGTATATATATATATATATATATATATATATATATATATATATATATATATATACAGCGGGTGAAATAAGTATTGAACACTTCACCATTTTTCTCAGTAAATATATTTCCAAAGGTGCTATTGACATGACATTTTCACCAGATGTTGGTAACAACCAAAGTAATCCATACATACAAAGAAACCAAAACAAATAAAGTTATTTATGTTATGTGTTATGTGTAATAATGTGAAATGACACAGGGAAAAAGTATTGAACACACTTACTGATATTTATTTAATACTTTGTACAAAAGCCTTTGTTGGTAATGACAGCTTCAAGACGCCTCCTGTATGGAGAAACTAGTCGCATGCATTGTTCTGGTGTGATTTTGGCCCATTCTTCCACACAAAGAGTCTTAAAATCTTGAAGGTTCCGTGGGCCTCTTCTATGAATCTTGATCTTCAGTTCTTTCCATAGATTTTCAATGGGATTTAAGTCAGGTGATTGGCTGGGCCATTCTAGCAGCTTTATTTTCTTTCTTTGAAACCAATTGAGAGTTTCCTTGGCTGTGTGTTTGGGATCATTGTCTTGCTGAAATGTCCACCCTCGTTTCATCTTCATCATCCTGGTAGATGGCAGCAGATTTTTATCAAGAATGTCTCGGTAAATTTGCCCATTCATCCTTCCTTCAATTATGTGAAGTTTGCCAGTACCATTTGCTGAAAAGCAGCCCCACACCATGATGTTCCCACCTCCAAACTTCACTGTTGGTATGGTGTTTTTAGGGTGATGTGCAGTGCCATTTCTCCTCCAAACATGTATTATGACATCCAAACAGTACAATTTTGCTCTCATCTGACCACACTATATTCTCCCAGTATTTCACTGGCTTTTCCAAATGTTGTGCAGCAAACTTTAAACGAGCTTCAACATGCTTTTTTTTCAGCAATGGAGTCTTGCGTGGTGAGCGTGCATACAGGCCATGACGGTGGAGTGCATTACTTACTGTTTTCTTTGAGACAACAGTACCTGCTAATTGCAGGTCTTTTTGAAGCTCTCCACAAGTGGTCCTTGGCTCTTGGACAACTCTTCTGATTATTCTTTTCACTCCTCTGTCAGAACTCTTGCGAGGAGCACCTGGTCGAGGCAAATTTATGGTGAAATGATTGTCTTTCCACTTCCGTATTATGGCCCAGAAAGTGCTCACTGGAACATTCAGAAGCTTAGAAATGCGCCTATAACCAATGCCATCATTATGTTTAGCAACAATTAGGTTGCGAAGGTCTTGAGACAGCTCTTTGCTTTTACCCATCATGAGATGTGTCTTGTGTGACACCTTGGCAATGAGACCTTTTTGTAGGCCATCAGTTGGGACTGAACCAGCTGATATTAATTTGCACTGACAGGGGGCTGGATTGCTTTTTAATTACTGATAGTTTTCAGCTGTTGTCTTGGCTTTCCATGCCTTTTTGCACCTCCCTTTCTTCATGTGTTCAATACTTTTTCCCTGTGTCATTTCACATTATTACACATAACTTATTTGTTTTGTATGTATGGATTACTTGGGTTGTTACCAACATCTGGTGAAAATTTCATGTCAATAGCACCTTTGGAAATATATTTACTGAGAAAAATGGTGACGTGTTCAATACTTATTTCACCCGCTGTATATATACAGTGGGGAGAACAAGTATTTGATACACTGCCGATTTTGCAAATTAATTATTTAATTAATTGTGATTTTCTGGATTTTTGTTTTAGATTCCGTCTCTCACAGTGGAAGTGTACCTATGATAAAAATTACAGACCTCTACATGCTTTGTAAGTAGGAAAACCTGCAAAATCGGCAGTGTATCAAATACTTGTTCTCCCCACTGTATATACACACTGAGTGTACAAAACATGAAAAGCTATGAAAGCTATGATCCCTTATTGATGTCACATTTTAAATCCACTTCAATCCGTGTAGCTGACATCCAGCAAACTTGACACAACTGTGGGAAGCATTGGCGTCAACATGGGCCAGTATCCCTGTTGAACGCTTTTGACAGCTTGTAGAGTCCATGCCCCGACGAATTGAGGCTGTTCTGAGGACAAAAGTGGGGGGTGCAGCTCAATATTAGGAAGTTGTTCTTAATGTTTTGTACACCCAGTGTATATATGATACTGTAAACCTTATGAGTGTACATTAAAGTATCCCTGAACAGTAAAACTGTCACCAGGGAGGACAGTGGGGAAGAAAGCACAGGGCCCCATGTCAAATCCAATGTCTAACAACATTAGTTACACTAAAGAATAAGATCTGCTAGCCTAGTACTGTACTGTAGGCTGTGGGCTGGGCTTCATGGCGTCATGACTGTTGTCAGCTGTTACATGTCTGATGAGGAGACATTTACTACACTGTTGACCTGCTAATGGCTCCCTCTGAGACGGCGTCCCGAATGGCACTTTATCACTATATAGTACACTACTTTTGACCAGAGCCCGCATTATATAGGAGTAGGGTGCCATTTGGGACACAGACCTAGAGAAGACTGGCTCTAACTGAATGACATTTTACAGCTCTGAAAAAATAAGCACCAACATTCATCTGAAAACGTAAGCAACCTGGATGCACATTCATCTGAATGAACTACATCCACTTTGTCAATCTTACATGGAAATATTTCCACTTAGTACAGGAAATAACTGGAATTTAGTTCTCATGTTACGCTGTGTGATCTATTCACTAGGGGTGTCAGAGTGAAACCTGAGTCTGTTTTAGACCTGGGTTCAAGTACTATTTGAAGTATTTCAAATTCTTTAAGCGTTTTAGCCTGCCTGGAGAGCCAGATGGGCAGGGTTTGAAATGTGCAAGTTTTCTATTGGTTCCATTGCGCAAGGAAACTTAATAAATCCCAGCGGATGTTTTTGGAATTATGTAAAATAGTATTTGAACCCAGGTCTGGTCTGTAATATGGCTATAATGGTTTATCTGCTCAAGGCAATACTCTGGGAAACAGAAGGTGGACGTCAGCTAGCTAGCTTCACATGACCACAATAATCCTATTCAACACAGAGGTGATGACGGAGACCTAGTCTTCTTTTTGCAGATGGAGACCAAGGTCATACCACTGCCGAAAGTCGGATTTCAGGCTAAGCCTCTGAGAAACAGAATTTGGACATGTGTGTACGTGCGTACGTGCATGTGCGTGTGTGTGTGTGTGCATGTATATGGGTGTCTGTGTTAAACATTGTATGGGCTCTGGTTTTCATAGTAGGATGTTTTGCATGCGATGAGAACACATCACCGCCACATATGGAAATAATATGAAAGTAGTTCCTGATGTCGCATTCTTGTGGAATGCTATGGTGTAGAGCAGCATGGTTGAGTTAAGCAATGTAGGACCTCTTGCTCTCATTTCTCTGTGATTGTCTCATATGATACGGTGGCATAGCCTCATTTTCTCATTAAGTCTCACGGTGTGAGATAGAGAGAGAGAGAGAGAGAGAGAGAGAGAGAGAGAGAGAGAGAGAGAGAGAGAGAGAGAGAGAGAGAGAGAGAGAGAGAGAGAGAGAGAGAGAGAGAGAAGCCCTCTGGTCTCCTGGTATCATTACTAAATATGGCTAGCTGTCCAGGGGGCCTGCTGCCTCCCAATATTCCTTAAAGTAAACCTCATGTTCCCCTCCCCATCGGGGGTGTGTGTGTGTGCGTGTGAGCGTGTGTGTTTTTTGTCATGCGAGGAGACGCCCTGGAAGATTTGTACCGCTGCCCAGCCATCAACAAGATTGTTTGGATGGAGGTAGGGAGAGGAGAGGAGAGGAGAGGAGAGGAGAGGAGAGGAGAGGAGAGGAGAGGAGAGGAGAGGAGAGGAGAGGAGAGGAGAGGAGAGGAGAGGAGAGGAGAGGAGAGGAGAGGAGAGGAGAGGAGAGGAGAGACAGCTAGAGGGAGGGAACATCCCTCCACTGTTTAAAAACAATAATGTTGTTAGGGACTCCAGTACCAACAGAGCTGATGTCACTGACCCACTTTATCTTCTAGTATAAATACGCTTCATCCCCGACTGTGTCAGAGGGTTTCCGGCCAGCACAAAACTCTCTGTGACAATGGATGAGCGTAGCATAATGTAGACTGGTGTGACAAAGACCGTAGGAGTTGGCAAGACAGCACTTAAACAGATCCGGGAACAGGCTAAGCATAAGGTCTATGCCAACCTATAGCCTATCATTTGGCATCTAAACAAGAGTTCACTAATCACTTGAGGGTTGATAGCAACGAAGTCCTAAAGCAGTTGTGTGTTAGTCATTCAAGTGGTATATGTTTGTCACAGGAGGAAGTGTGTGTGTGTGTGTGTGTGTGTGTGTGTGTGTGTGTGTGTGTGTGTGTGTGTGTGTGCGCAGTTTAAGGAAGAGCCTGTATCCATTGGTAAACCACTGCTGCACATTACACATTAACTACTGCCATACAGACATTAACGTCTCACCACAGGGCATGTGGGAGGGTGTGTAGTTGTGTGTGTGTGTGTGTGTGTGTGTGTGTGTGTGTGTGTGTGTGTGTGTGTGTGTGTGTGTGTGTGTGTGTGTGTGTGTGTGTGTGTGGTTGGTTGTTGTTGTCCACAGACTGTGTGTAACACATGATAAATCTGTAACCAAAAGCTAGACCATAAGGTTTCCTCTGCAAAAGAATAGCTTCCTTAATGTCTCACTGAGAAAAGTGGACGACGCCTGAATGTTAATAAAGAATGGTATGAGGAAATAAGCACATGGGAATAAGTAAGACTAAGAGAGAGGGATTGGAAAGAGACTTAGTGGAGGAGGACAGAAAGAGAGAGACAGACACAGAGACAGAGACAGAGACTTAGTGGAGCGGGACAGAGAAAGAGAGACAGAGCGAGAGAGAGCGAAAGAGAAAGATAGAGAGAGACAGAGAGAGAGGGGGGATGAGAGAGAGGGTGAGACAGAGAGAGACAGAGAGAGAGGGAGAGAGACAGAGAGAGACAGAGAGAGAGAGAGAGAGAGAGAGAGAGAGAGAGAGAGAGAGAGAGAGAGAGAGAGAGAGAGAGAGAGAGAGAGAGAGAGAGATTGGAAGGGGAACTTGGTTGAATCTGGACTTACATGGAACGTGTGTTTGATGCCCAGGGCTAGTTTCTCTGTCCTGATGTCCCAGACCACAGGCTGGGGGGAGTTTAGAACGAACACTAGGGGCTTCTGGTGCACCAGTAGAGACTGGATGGGCTTCAGGTGCAGCTCCACCTGGGAACAGGACGACAGCAGGAGAGGGTTAAAGGACATTATGTAAAACTTTATATTAAGGGTACCTACATTACAGTCGTGGTCACAAAGTTAGCTGCTTCAGTGTTCTTAGATCTTTCTGTCAGTAGTTACTATGGTACACTGAAGTATAATTACAAGTGTCAAAGGCTTTCATTGACAATGACATTCAGTTTATGCAAAGAGTCAATATTTGCAGTGTTGACCCTTCTTTTTCATGACCTCTGCAATCCGCCCTGGCATGCTGTCAATTAACTTCTGGGCCACATCCTGACTGATGGCAGGCCATTTTTGCATAATCAATGCATGGAGTTCGTCAGAAGTTGTGGGTTTTAGTTTGTCCACCCGCCTCTTGAGGATCAACCACAAGTTCTCAATGGGATTAAGGTCTGGGGAGTTTCCTGGCCATGGACCCAAAATGTCGATGTTTTGTTCCCTGAGCCACTTAGTTATTACTTTTGCCTCATGGCAAGGTGCTCCATCATGCTGGAAAAGGCATTGAAATCGAAATTGAGCTCAGGTGCGCCCTGTTTCCACTGATCATCCTTGAGATGCTTCTACAACTTGATTAGAGTCCACCTGTGGTAAATTAAATTGATTAGACAACGCTCACACCTGTCTGTATAAAACCAAGCCATGAGGTCGAAGGAAATGCCGTAGAGCTCAGGGACAGGATTGTATCGAGGCACAGATCTGGGGAAGGGTACCAACACATTTCTGCAGCATTGAAGGTCCCCAAGAACACAGTGGCCTCCATCATTCGTAAATGGCATAAGTTTGGAACCACCAAGACTCTTCCTAGAGCTGGCCGCCCAGCCAAACTGAGCCATCGGGGGAGAAGGGCTTTGGTCAGGGAGGTGACCAAGAGCTTCAGAGTTCCTCTGTGGAGATGGGACAACCTTCCAGAAGGACAACCATCTCTGTAGCACTCAATGGTACAATGGTTCTCAATGGTAGAGTGGCCAGACGGAAGCCACTCCTCAGTAAAAGGCACATGACAGCCCGCTTGGAGTTAGCAAAAAGGCACCCAAAGACTCTCAGACCACGAGAAACAAGATTCTCTGGTCTGATGAAACCAAGATTGAACTCTTTGGACTGAATGCCAATTGTCACGTCTGGAGGAAACCTGGCACTATCCCTACGGTGAAGCATTGTGGTGGCAGGGACTGGGAGACTAGTCAGGATCGAGGGAAAGATGAATGGAGCAAAGTACAGAGAGATAATTGATGAAAACCTACTACAGAGCGCTCAGGACCTCAGACTGGGGTAAAGGTTCACCGTCCAACAGGACAACGACCCTGAGCACACAGCCAAGACAAGGCAGGAGTGGCTTCGGAACAAGTCTCTGAATGTCCATGAGTGGCCCAGCCAGAACCCGGACTTGAACCTGATCGAACCCTATCCAACCTGACAGAGCTTGAGAGGATCTGCAGAGAAGAATGGGAGAAACTCCCTAAATACAGATGTGTCAAGCTTGCAGCGTCATACCCAAGAAGCCTCGAGGCTCTAATAGCTGCCAAAGATGCTTCAACAAAGTACTGAGTAAAGGGTCTGAATACTTTGTCACCATTGGGTATTGTGTGTAGATTGATGAGGGGAAAAAACTATTTAATCCATTTTAGAATAAGGCTGTAACTAAATGTGGAATACTTTCCGAATGCACAGTAGCACATTCATAAGCAGTACATAAGCATGCCATAAACGCTTATGTCAACAACTGCAATTTGTTAAATGCCGGAATAGTGAAATTACTGTGACATTTACAAATTATATCAACTTGCAGTTGTTGTCATTAGCATTGTTGTGATCGGAGCCATTTCCACCAGGTGTGGGAGCAACACAGCGTAACACTGCGTAACACACAGCAATTAGGAACCCACAGTATAAAATGAACGAGTCGGCATAGGGTCAACTACAGTGCATTAAAACCCCCACCCCCTTTCATTTCACACAGCTGCTTCACTCGGCAAATAGCAGACCTTTTTCTTTACTGCGCCGGTTGTTGTTGTATCAATGTTATCAACACATTGCAGACCACTCTGTTGACTGTTCCTGCGCAATTACAGAGCTATAATGTTACGGATTGTTGTCTTTTATCAGGGTTTTTGTTGTTTATAAACACTAACTGTACTGATAATCTCAATGAGCCTCTATGCCTGTGAGCTATGAATCCCCGGGGAAGGCAATAACTCTCTAATATGTGGTCTCTCTCTGGACTTTGCCATCTGAACGCTCACAAACTGGAGGCTTTGTTAGAAGCGCTGAGGAAAAAACTGTACGAGAGACAGAGCAAGTCTCTGTTACCCATAACCCCACAGCGTGGAGCTATGAGCGAGCTATGTCTTCCATTCTCCTTGACGTCTATGTGTGCGTGCGTGAGCTACAGCTTCAGCTACGGCTTCCAGACCGTCATTTAATTGTATTCTCGCCGTCTGTCAGTGACGGGGTGAGGAGAACTCCAGCGAACTCCCACTGTTGAGACGTGTGTTGTTGCCCTGCACTGCTGGCCCAGACTGGACCCACAAGACCAAATCTAGCCTGGTGATTTAGAGGCCTGGAGGCCACACTGAATCCAGTCCCTGCTTTAGACATGTTAGGATTCAGCCCCCCATTAGCAGTTTGATAAATAGGCCACAACTTTATCATAATCAATGTTTTATTAGCTTCACTATTTATGAGCTTACCTGGGGGTCAACCTTTTTACTGCAGTGGCTCAATCAGGGTCACACAGTGTTTATTAGTAGTCTTAAACAAATCTACTTTGAAACAAAAGTATACACCTCACACACATATTTATGGTCTTAAAAAAAAGAAGACACCTGTGCCATGTCAGAAATAAAATTGAAATGTATTAAATGTTGTGTTTGCATTCCAATATTACACTTTATATACATCACAGAAGACTGAAATATAACAAAACCGTTGGACATAGAAACACCACATTTTCAGCAGATTTTTTGAAATGTTTATTAATTATGAAATTATTAAATATATTAATAACATTCCACCCATGAGGCCACTAGAGGGCAATTTGGTAATTTGACTGCAGAAAAGGTGTCTTATTCCCAGACACTTCCGCCTGAATGCGCAAAGACTCAAAGCGTCAAACTTGGTCTTCATTAGCCAATACAGAATGACCTGGAGAAACTTTCAGTGCACAGGCATTGGCTTAATCGGCTTAATCTACCAACCAATCATTTCACCCTAACCCTTTTTCCACGCCTCGCAGTCTTGTGATTCGCTATAATTAAATTATAAAAAATATTCTTTACTCAGTAGGTTACTCGCATAGAATTCTATGGCCACTCTCACTAAGGCCAACTTTGAATAGTTGATATCCCAGGCTTACAGATACATGCGCTGTGCAAGGTTACCTGGGGGTCACAGGAGGTTGGTGGCACTTTAATTGGGGAGGACGGGTTCGTGGTAGTGGAATTAGTGGAATCAAATTCATCAAACACATTGTTTTCATTTGATGCCATTCCTTTTACTCCAGACATTATTATGAGCCGTCCTCCCCTCAGCAACCTCCACTGCTGGGGATAAATACATTCTGAGAAGTTATCACATGGATACCTGTTCAAGTGACATACAGTACATATCTAGTTTTGATGGATACTCATACGGGGGAGGGGGGGGGGACTAGTTTAACTCGTCTCTCTCTCTCCTCTCTTTATCTCTCTCTGTCTTCGTTCAGTCTAGCTTTAACTTGAACTTTCCCAGGCTAATCATATGAAGCTCTTCCTGTGTGTGAATGGACAGAGCTTGTGAAATCACTCACAAGGAGTTCTGTCAGTGTCATATTATTTACATTTACTGAATCAATCCTAACTCAATCCGTCAAGGCAGGTTCAGATGACAACAAGAGGGAATAGAGACTTCTTATGTTTTAAAGTGTAACTGGCGACAGCACATTTCAATTCAACAATTCAACAATTATGAACACATCAATGCACGTTGGGTTTGGGAGTTTCATGATATTTCAGATGTTTACTACAGCCAAGAAAATGTTCAGAGCAAGTACGTACAAGCAAGTTGTTTGTTCACGGCGATGCATAGTTCAAACCTCAGATACTTATCTTCTGAAGAAAACCTTTTGCCAGGTTTATATTGTCGGTTACATTAACGGATAGGCTCTTAAGATGTAATGCTTGATATATTCCAAGGTTAACCACAGTTAAACATAAACAATTATTAAATTCTTCAGACTCTGTTATGAGGCAGACAATGTCTTTAAAGTAGCCGGTAAATCATTTAAGCAGAACTGTTAGCTCAGACAACAGAAACTCCATTGAACCAGACCAAATGTATTGGACAGACAGAACGTTATTTGGTTGCATCAATCATACACTCCCACACACTTTCTCCCTCCTCACTGAGACATGATATGAAGCGCACACACTCCACCTTGTCAGACCCAGTCTCCTCACACCATCTCCTCCATTGACCATCTCGCAAAACACTCCAGTTTATGCCTAAATAGAGCTATCCAGGAGAAAGTGAAATGTTTATCCGCTGTCTGTGACAGGCAGTTGATACTCAAAGTTGACAGTTGGTATTCAAAAAGCTGAGGCTGCCCTTTGACACATTCTCAGGCCAGAGGAGAGAATAGTCCTAGACAGAGTAGATGCATGGCTTCAAAGCCTCCTGATCATAGTCTCCCATAGATCTAAGGCCATGTAAAAGAGAGGAGGAGGAGAGGAGAGGAGAGAAGGGAGAGAAAAGGAGTGTTTAGCGTTATGGGCCATAAAAGTGCTGCTATAATCATAATAAAATGACGAACGGAAGAAATTATCGTAAGCTTATCTCCAAGGGGGCTTGGCTCAGAGACGCTCCGCAGACCGTCACACACACACCGTCACACAGGTCTGGCAGATGTTCCACTCACACAGTCACACAACAAGCGAGGCGAAAGCCCCACATCTTTCTCTACCTTTTTTTTCCCTCCTCACTCCTTTCTTGTCCTCGTGGAAAATTTGAGATGAGCATCTAATCTACTTAAACCTCCCCCTCTGTCCAGACTCTGGATACAATCATACCTGCTCTCATTCTGCTGGCTTCAGGGGCCTTGGCTTTGAACAGAGGGGGGGAGAAGAGAGAGAGAGAGAGAGAGAGAGAGAGAGAGAGAGAGAGGAGAGAGAGAGAGAGAGAGAGAGAGATAGAGAGAGAGAGAGAGAGGAGAGAGAGAGAGAGGAGAGAGAGAGAGAGAGAGAGAGAGAGAGAGAGAGAGAGACAGACAGACAGACAGACAGACAGACAGACAGACAGACAGACAGACAGACAGACAGACAGACAGACAGACAGACAGACAGACAGACAGACCAGACAGACAGACAGACAGACCAACAGACAGACAGACAGACAGACAGACAGACAGACAGACAGACAGACAGACAGAGTGTTGTAAAAGTAATGGAATTCTAGCACCAGACAGAAAACAATTCCAAAAGAAGTGAGTCACCAGAAAAACAAAGGCAACAAGGCATAAACACAGTTGCGGGGAGACAAAATGGCAGAAGTTAAGAGAAATTAGCGCAGGAGAGTCCAATATAATCACACTAACAGTGTCTTGATA